>JAUIMM010000020.1:14246250-14985000 GCA_031769625.1 Taudactylus pleione | reverse complement strand
GTATTATACAGCACTCACTGTGATGCTCTCTCTATTATATGGCACTCACTGCGATGCTCTCTGTATTATACAGCACTCACTGCGATGCTCTCTCCTGTGGCGTAACTATAGAGGGTGCAGGGGGTGCACTTGCTATGGGGCCCGGCGGCCAAGCAAGCAACCCCCTGCACCCTGCTACAGTAGTTTAGCCTGGGGGCCAGCGACAGCCCACTGAAACTGCAACCCCCTCCTGCACATTGACCGGCGGTTCAAGTAGTGTACTGATTACTGAATGATGCTGGCAGTAGCACTGGGCTTCATAAGCTCTTCCTGCACTGCCCTCTCCTTGTCTCCTCCTCTATTGCGTGACGTCACTTGTAGCCTCAACCCCGGTGCGGCTACCATCACGGCAGCATCAAAATGCCCTTCACCGATGGGACCCTGCCATCAAGCCCAACAAGCTGAAGCTAAGCTCTGTGAAGGTGGTTCAGGTGACAGGTAACAAGCTGTCTGGTTCTGCTGCTGCTGTTCGGGGACAGGCTGCAGCTGATCAGCAACATGGTGTCCTGGAGCCCTGCAGTGCCTCTGAACATGGTATGCTCCCTGGTGAGTGCACTGCCACTGACCATATTATTTTTATATTTGTAATGTGATATATTTGTATGTGTGCATAGTGTCTGTATCTATATTTCCGCATATATGTATATGGATTAGGGGTGAGCGGGTTCGGATTTCTGAAATCCGAACCCCCCCGATCCGAGGTAGATCCGAGTCAGGCTCGACTTTTCCCGCCTGACTCGGATCTGAAATCGAGGCAAAACGTCATCATCCCGCCTTCCGGGTCTCGCGGGTTTTGGATCCTATATAAGGTACCCACGTCGGCGCCATTTTCTCACTCGGCTGTGGACAGTGAAGAGGGAGGGTGGGAGTTAGGGCTGGCTGGGCTGTGTAGTGTAGTGTAGTGTAGTGCAGAGTAGTGTTGTGCTGTGCTGCGCTGTGCTGCTGTTGTCCACTACTTCAAAGTCCATAAGGGCTGGCTGTGATGTGCTGTGCTGCTGTTGTTAATAGGGGCTGTGTCCACTACTTCAAAGTCCATAGGGGCTGGCTGGACTGTGTTGTGCAGTCAGTTCTCCATAGGGGCTGTGTCCACTCCAAAGTCCTGTGCAGTGTCCCAGTCCTAAAGGGGTGCTGTAGTGTTGTCCAGGGGGTGCTCTGTCCATCAGGGGTGCTCCCCCCAAGTGCTAAAAAAATAATATTTTTGTGTGTTTGTGAATTGTGTGCGCAGTAGCCGCACGTGCATCAACAAAGTAGTGCCAAGCGTGCGCCTGTGTCATAAGCAAAGGGCCGGCTGGCTTGACCGTTAAAGGGTGCTGTAACCCCCAAAGTACACTCCAAACCAAAAAAATATATATTTTCTGTGTTTGTGAATTGTGTGCGCAGTAGCCGCACGTACATCAACAAAGTAGTGCCAAGCGTGCGCCTGTGTCATAAATAAAGGGCCGGCTGGCTTGACCGTTAAAGGGTGCTGTAACCCCCAAAGTACACTCCAAACCAAAAAAAAAAATTATTTTCTGTGTTTGTGAATTGTGTGCGCAGTAGCCGCACGTGCATCAACAAAGTAGTGCCAAGCGTGCGCCTGTGTCATAAGTAAAGAGCCGGCTGGCTTGACTGTTAAAGGGTGCTCTAACCCCCAAAGTACACTCCAGTCCAAACCAAAAAAAAAAATATTTTCTGTGTTTGTGAATTGTGTGCGCAGTAGCTGCACGTGCATCAACAAAGTAGTGCCAAGCGTGCGCCTGTGTCATAAGTAAAGGGCCGGCTGGCTTTACCGTTAAAGGGTGCTGTAACCCCCAAAGTACACTCCAGTCCAAACCAAAAAAAAAATTATTTTCTGTGTTTGTGAATTGTGTGCGCAGTAGCCGCACGTGCATCAACAAAGGAGCAGCGCCAAGCGTACGCCTGTGTCCCATAAGTAAAGAGCCGGCTGGCTCATTTCTTAAAGGCTGGTGTAACCCACAAAGTGCACTACTCTCCAGCAAAAATAAAAAAATATTTTCTGTGTTTAGCCGCACGTATATATGAAATCGATATAACATAAATGGAGGACCAGACTTTCTCCGATAAAAATAAAATAGAGAAAGATCAAGAACCACTTCCTCCTAGTGCTGAAGCTGCTGCCACTAGTCATGACATAGACGATAACATGCCATCAACGTCGTCTGCCAAGGCCGATGCCCAATGTCATAATAGAGGGCACATACAATCCCAAATGACAAAGTTCAGGAAAATGACCTTGAAAAAAATATTTAAATCAGCTGAAGAGAAACGTAAACTTGGCAATATGCCATTTACAACACGGAGTGGCAAGGAACGGCTAAGGTCGATCCCTAGTATGTTCATGACTAGTGGTTCAGCTTCACATGAAGATGGAAGCCCTCCTCCCACTAAAAAAATCAAAAGAGTTAAGCTGGCAAAAGCACAGCGAAGAACTGTGCTTTCTAAGAAGATATCACAAATCCCCAAGGAGAGTCCAAGTGTGGTGGTGGTTGCGATGCCTGACCTTCCCAGCACTGGATGGGAAGAGGTGGCTCTTTCCACCATTTGCACGCCCCCTGCAAGTGCTGAAAGGAGCACCCACAGTCCACTTGCTGATATGCAAATTGAAGATGTCACTGTTGAAGTACAACAGGATGAGGATACTGGTGTAGCTGGCGCTGAGAAGGAAGTTGGCGAGGAGGATTCTGATGGTGATGTGGTTTGTTTCAATCAGGCTCCGGGGGAGACAGTTGTTGTCCGTGGGATGAAAAAGCCCATCACAGTCATGCCTGGGCAGAAGACCAAAAATTCCACCTCTTTGGTCTGGCAATATTTCTATCCAAATCCGGACAACAACTGTCTTGCCATATGTACCTTATGTAAAGGTGGAATAAGTAGGGGTAGGGACGTTAACCACCTAGGAACATCCTCCCTTATACGGCACCTGCAGCGCGTTCATAATAAGTTACTGTCAAGTTCAGAAACTTTGGCTAAGACCGTAAGCAGTCCAGGGACACCTAAATCCTGTTGTCCTGTTGTATCCAAGCACCTGCAAACCACACCGTCAACTCCCTCCTCGTCAATTTCCTCCTTAGTCAGGATCGGAAGTAGTCCTGCAGGCCATGTTACTGGCATGACTGACTCTCCTATCGGGGATTCCTCTGGAGGATCCTGCATTGCTACGCCTCCTGCTGCCGCTGCTGCTGTTGCTGCTGCTGGGAGTCGTTCATCATCCCAGAGAGGAAGTAGGAACACCACTACTTTTACTAAACAATTGACCCTCCAACATTCCTTAGCGAGGAGGATGAAGTACGACAGCAGTCATCCTGAAGCAAAACGTATAACTGAGGCCTTGACTGCTATGTTGGTGTTAGACGTGCGTCCGGTATCCCCCATTAGTGCAGTGGGATTTAGACAATTGATGGAGGTAGTGTGTCCCCGGTTCCAAATCCGGTCTAGATTCCACTTCACTAGGCAGGCGATACCGAGACTGTACAGAAACATCAGAAAAAGTGTCCTCAGTGTCCAGAAAAATGCCGTTGTACCCAATGTCCACTTAACCATGGACTTGTGGACAAGTGGAACAGGGCAGACTAAGGACTATATGACTGTGACAGCCCACTGGGTAGATGTATCACCTTACGCAGCAACAACAGCAGCATCACCAGTCGCAGCATCTCAGAAACGCCAGCTCGTTCCAAGGCAGGCTACGCTGTGTATCACCATTTTCAGTAAGAGGCACACCGCCGACAACCTCTTAGAGAAACTGAGGGAAATCATCGCCCAGTGGCTTACCCCACTTAGACTCTCCTGGGGATTTGTGATATCTGACAACGCCACCAATATTGTGCGGGCATTACATCTGGGCAAATTCCAGCACGTCCCATGTTTTGCTCACACAATAAACTTGGTGGTGCAGAATTTTCTGAAAAGGGGGCGTGCAGGAGACGCTTTGGGTGGTCCGAAAAATTTCTGTCCACTTTCGCCATTCAGCGACTGCGTGCCGAAGACTGGAGCGCCAGCAAACACTCTTGAACCTGCCCCGCCATCACCTGAAGCAAGAGGTTGTGACGCAGTGGAACTCAACCCTCTATATGGTTCAGAGGATGGAGGAGCAGTAAAAGGCCATTCAAGCCTATACATCCACCTATGACATAGGCAAAGGAGGGGGTATGCACCTGACTCAAGCGCAGTGGAGAATGATTTCCGTGTTGTGCAAGGTTCTCCAGCCCTTCGAACTTGCCACACGTGAAGTCAGTTCAGACACTGCCAGTTTGAGTCAGGTCATTCCCCTCATCAGGCTTTTGCAGAAGCAGCTGGAGAAAGTGAAGGAGGAGCTAAGACGGAGCAATTCCGCTCGGCATGTGGGACTTGTGGATGAAGCCCTTCATTCGCTTTGCCAGGATTCCAGGGTGGTCAATCTGTTGAAATCAGACCACTACATTTTGGCCACCGTGCTCGATCCTAGGTTTAAAGCCTATGTGGTGTCTCTCTTTCCGGCCGACACAAGCCTGCAGAGGTGCAAAGACCTGCTGGTGAACACACTGTCAGCTGAAGCGGAACGTGACACGTCAACAGCTCCTTCTTCATTTTCTCCCGCAACTTGGGCTGCCAGGAAAAAACTTAGGTATCCTAAGCAACCCGCTGGCGGTGATGCAGGGCAGGCAGGACCAAGTTTGGACATCTGGTCCGGACTGAAGGACCTGGCAACAATTTCTGACATGTCTACTGTCACTGCATATGATACTGTCACCATTGACAGAATGGTGGAGGATTACATCGGTGACAGCATCCAAGTAGGCATGTCAGACAGTCCATACCTGTACTGGCAGAAAAAAGAGGCAATTTGGAGGCCCCTGTTCAAACTGTCTCTATTTTACCTGAGTTGCCCCCCCTCCAGTGTGTACTCCGAAAGAGTGTTTAGTGCAGCCGGGAACCTTGTCAGCGAAAGGCGTAGGAGGTTGCTTCCACAGAATGTGGAGAAAATGATGTTCATCAAAATGAATTATCAGCTCATCCCGGGAGACCAGCCTCCAGAACGTACAGAGGGACCTGTGGTGGTGGATTCAAGTGGGGACGAGTTAATACTTTGTGAGGATGAGGATGTACACACTGAAGAGGGTGAGGAATCGGTGGATGAGGAGGATGAGGATGACATCTTGCCTCCGTAGAGCCAGTTTGTGCAGGGACAGATTAATTGCCAGCTTGTTTTGTGGGGGCCCAAACAAACCAATCATTTCAGCCACAGTTGTGTGGCAGACCCTGGCGCTGAAATGATTGGTTTGTTAAAGTGTGCATGTCCTGTTTATACAACATAAGGGTGGGTGGGAGGGCCCAAGGACAATTCCATCTTGCACCTCTTTTTTTTCTTTGCATTATGTACAGTTTGGGGCCTAGTTTTTCAAACTGCCATCCTGTCTGCCACTGCAGTATCACGCCTAGATGGGTCACGTGTTTGTGCCGCCCACTCGTGTCGCTTAGCATAGTCATCCAGCTACCTCGGTGCAACCTTTTCGACATAAAAACACTAATGTGAGGTGTGAGGTGTTCAGAATAGACTGGAAATGAGTGGAAATTAAGGTTATTGAGGTTAATAATAGCATAGGAGCAGAAAAACCTACAAATTCTGTGATTTTAGCTGTTTTTATGCTTTTTTTCAAAAAAATACAGATCCAAAACACAAAACCCAGAACCCAAAACACGGAAGGGTGGTTTTGGCAAAACCAATCCAGATCCAAAACACGAAGAAAGATCCAGATCCAAAACCAAAACACAAAACACGAAAAGTGGCCGGTGCACACCCCTAATATGGATATATATATATATATATATATATATATAAATATATATATATATGTGTGTGTGTGTTTATACTGTGTATGTGTGTGTATATATATATATATATATATATATAGTGGCGTAACTACCGTAGGTGCAGGGGGTGCGGCTGCTATGGGGCCCGGACCAACCTGGGGCCGGCCCTCCCCCTGCACCTACAGTGCTGGGCCTCTGTCCGCGGCCCTCCCTTCCTCACTCCCCCATCCCCCAGCACTCTCCTCACTCCACTCTACTTCACTTATCTGCTCCGTGGTCATGGCCCCCTTCTCCGTGGTCGCATCTTCCCAGTCAGCTCCGCCTCCGGCTCTCCCCATTGACTTATAGTGGAGAAGGCGTGGTCACCTCCTCCCAGCATCAGTCAGTGAGATGGAGCCTACCGAGAGAGAAGGTGTGCTTGCCCTGTGCAGCGCGACCATGGATCAGGTAAGTCGGGGAGTGAGGAGGGTGCGGGGGGCCTCAGGCCAAGGGGGGTCCACGGGCCGAGAGTTGGGGTGGTAGGCTGAGAGGGGGGCCTATAAAATTATTTGCTATGGGGCCCCCGTAGGTATAGTTACGCCCCTGGCTCTCTCTATTATATGGCACTCACTGCGAGGCTCTCTGTATTATACAGCACTCACTGCGATGCTTTCTCTATTATATGGCACTCACTGCGATGCTCTCTGTATTATATGGCATGCCCTCTGTAATATATGCCAGTGTATTGCACTCTATATTATATGGAGGTCCCTGTGATGCTCTCTGAGATATATATGTGTGTGTATATATATATATATATATATATATTTATATATATATATATATATATATACACACACATATTTTTTTTCTCTCTCTCTACTAATAAAATACATTACATAACTGGTACTGCATTATAGAAAGTTTTGTATTCTACAACCCCTTCCGGGAGGAGATATTTTTATGGACACCCTGCACCCATTATAGATACACCCCTGCCCCCACATCACTAATCACATCACCACAGCGCTTATCAAACTCCCCTGTGGTGACACACAATAGGCCCTTCATAAATTTCAGCTCCAGGCCCATGTGGACCTTAATCTGGCACTGACGATATGTGTATGCTGGACATTTGCATTAAATATATAAAGCTGCAATTCTGCATATTTAAATGTAAATTAACTCTAATTTCTTCAAAATTTGTAGAAGATAAGACAACATATTGGTATAATTTAATGTTTTGCAAATGTGCACATTTCAAGCATCAATGCTTGTCTAATTATGAGCCTATTATGACAGTAATTAATTATGAAAAATGATTGGATGGAATAAATATCAAACTAGTTTTTTAGCATATTATATTATGACAGGTCTACTGCTGAAAGAAGAAATGTTTTTAGAATAAAAAAAATCTTGTATATTCTGAAATGTATATTTATGAATAAAATACTTTTGTCTTTTTCTTTTTATAATATTGTTTATTTGCCACATACTATCACATTATTTATTATTACTGTTTATTATTATTTTCAGTGCAAAATATAGTTATTAAGAACTGGTCAGCACCACTAATCCCCCCCCCCCCCCCACATTGATATGTTTATGAATGTTAGCGCAAGCACTTTCATATTACATTTATATATGTTTATATAAAATCATGCTATTGTTATCTTCTTTAACTTTTTGAGGAGCATGAGACATGTTAATAAATTTAATTTGTGTTACCCATTGTTTACGTTTCTTGCGTAACATCCAGTGAATGCTTTCCTAAAGCTCTTTGAAGTTTGTTTGAAGTACTGTACATGGGATAATTACTCACCATACTAACTTACTAAGCTAGAAGCTATTACACTCTTTTGTTGTTTTTTTATTTTGTTTGGAGGTACTATCACATTTGGTAAGAAAATTATGTACTCTAAAGAAAATCACATCTAAAATGATTTGTTTGATAGGCACATTATTATCTGCTCTGAGTTACGCAGAAATGCAATTGATGGTTGTAACTGATTTATTTTATCACATTTAATACACTATGGGCCTAATTCATCGGGCGAAACTGTGATTACGGATGCAATTGGCCAATTGTTGTTTCTTGTGCATGCGCGAACTGGCCACTGCGATCGGGACTGCAGTGACTACGCAGACCCATAGCAGAGTGACTGACAGGAAGTGCCGTTTGTGGGAGGTGACGGGGTGGTCTGCGAAACACAGGCATTCCAGTGCATTTGAAAGCCGTTGCAGGGGCGTGCATAAATTAGCCACAGCTATGCCTTACACAGCCTGAGCACTCATAGCGTGCAATGAAGTTAGCAATCTCTGAGTAAGGCCAAAGCTTGTGCAAGTGTGCGTGAGGCTGCGATGGTACTCAATTGTACCGATGGTTTCACAGTCTTGCTAAACATTACGGATGTGTGTAAGGTAAAATGGGAATCCTTATATTATGCTGTGGTGGAATAGCAATTGCAATGGATTAGCATACTATCGCAGTTGAACTGCGTGCATAATCACTATTGCATTCGCAGTTGCGATCGGTAGTGAATCAGGTCCTATGTGTGGCGACATTTGTCTTTTTACATTTATACATAATAACATGTATGCACAATTCTGTATTGCCTGCAATTCCATCAACACGCTATCAATGTGACCTCACTGTACCTTGCCTCTGTGCTAATGTCCCATTACCGTACAGCATGCATAATGCAATAACCTTTCAGGAAATATCAACAAAAAAGGCTTATGTTCACCCCCGTGGAGTACAAATTCAGAGACATGGGAAGTGGCTGTAGTTGCAGGCAGCTGCAGAATTCAGATTCACTACCGTTTGTTAATACAAGATTATTAGTTCAGCTAATTAAGTGGTTTGTGCGTCTGCAGGAGGAAAGCCGTGCCACCCATTAATTTTACACTAACTGCCAGAACCATCATCATTAGTATCTGCACTTCCAGCAGCCCCGTAGTAGGTGCAAGAGATCTGTAAGAAACAGACCTCTCTTATTCTAACACATGACTCAGAATCGCATGGAAGTTTTGATACACCCCTTTGAATCTCCCATGCCCAGTGCCTTATAAACCATTAGGCTGATTAGGTTGCAGCCTAGGGCGCCACGACTTGGGGGTGCAATACAGTTGGCAATCGGGGAAAAATATTGAGACCTAATTAATTCCATGTTGGTGTCAGCCGCACAAGCTTAAAGAAGCTTGTTAGTTATCCGGCCTTCCCAATGTGGTGTTGAAGGAAAACTGTATGATAACCCTTCACTGGAACTGGTTCACGGTATGCTGAACTGTCCCCACCCTCAGCTCCTACACTTGCTGTCAAGACACAGGAAGTCATCCCATACCTAGTTAATTGGTTTTTACTCTCTACTGTGCCACAGTTATATCAGCTTACAGCCATTGTGCCATTGTTAAGTCAGTTTCTATGCTTTTGTATTATCCCTGTACGACGCTATGGAAACTATAGGGTGCCTTCAAAATAAAATAAAAAACATATTATAATAATAATAATAATAATAATATAAAACAACGTGAAACTATAAAAGTGTATCTCCGGGACTTCGCACTTGTGCAAAATGTCTCAATATGCCACAAAACTTAATTTGCATCAAGTTTCACTCATGTCTAATAAACATGTAGCTACTGCCACATTTTCATGTTGCATTACATTATTTTTTCCCCTTTTGAGTTATTGACATTCAGCTCAAATCCTGGCAATCCTTGAACTGCAGTGGTTCTTGGTTCCGAGGCTCAATATGGAAAGTAACATGCACAGTATTACCTAGTAATACCCACAAGCACATAAATACATATACAATGTATTTGTTGCAGGACAGCTAAAGAAATGTTTTCCTTACATTCTTTTCTGTGCATTTTATATCTAGAACCCTTCATGTACCTTAGTACACAGTTAATTAAAAGCAAAGTTAGCCGAACCCATGGCTAAGTAAAGTAAGAAATAGGATTCAAAGCCTACAATGTGTTCTCTCAGAAACTGTCAGCAGACAATAGGAGGCTGTCTACAAATGAATGTCCTATTGTTTGATGACATCACCTCAGCTGACAGCTCATCTCAGCTTATTCTTCCAGTCCCATTGAACAGTCAGTTACAGGAGCTTTTCTACTGAATTTAAAGACACAAACAGACACTGGAAGCATAGAGGAATCACTTAGCTGTGCTGCAATATTTCTTTTTAGAATAAACCTTTTATTTGACAAGTTACACAAAAAGATAAATTCGGTGGTAGACAGGGGCTGTACCTTTATAAAAGGAATTAAGCACAATAGCAAACATTGAATCTATGTTATAAATATAGCAGCTTAAATGTTTTACTATCGTCTCGAGATAATGTTTTTATGGCAAGGGAGCAAATTTTCACATTTTCTACGAATATTTTAATCTTCATCCTCCTGTGACATTGCTAAAACCAGTCTGACATTAACCTGTAAAAGGAAGACAATCCAGCTTCCACTTAATGTACATCATTCATCAAGTCTCATATTCTGTGTTGCCATGCAGTGCGCTAAGGCAAAAATCTATGTGCTTTCAGAAAAAAGCAATAAGATTGTTTTGTGTGCACACCATATATATAATACAAGGAGACTACCATACTATTTCTAGCAGAGTGCTCAGGTTTTGGTGTAGGAGCTCATGGCTAATCATGCAGTTAAATTATTAATCATGTTGTGTGTTATTTAGTGGAGATTTAGGGTCAATTCAATCAGCCTCAAGGGGGCATGTTGCCATTGCAATGGCACCTCAACTTGTCCTCCTTGCAGCCTGTTCTCACCCTGGACTTGTGGCTTTTTGTATGCAGCCCCATGGGGCTGCATACAAAAAGCCATGGGTTTGGAGCTACAGTATCGTGAGTGTGGCATATGGCTGGGTGAACTATTGCATTTGTCCAGAGAAAAGAAGCATATATGATAAAGCTGAAAGGGGGTGATTCGCACTGAAGGAACAGTAAAATCAATCATTAGTACTTACTGCCCAAAAGGAAAAAGATTCCAACAACCGCTCCAAAAAAGTTTGTAAGCAATAAATGTTTAAGGTACAGGTCCTAACAATTGAAAAGTCTTATCTGTGTCTTTGACTTGAATTTATTAGGAATTTTCCATATGGTAAAACAGAAAGGTGGTCATCATATCACATGCGGCTCATCAGAATAGGGTACACATAACTCTAGTAACGCGTTTCACAGGCATACTGCCACTTCCTCAGACTGTTTATAGCAATTGTAACATGAGCTCTTTTTGGTGGGCTCCATGGCTATCTCTGTGAAAGTGTTTTGTGAGAGCTGGTAAGATCCCTGCTGGCATTATCAGAGCAGATTAAAGGCTGACTAAGCCGGCTGCTAGGGATTCACTAACAATTGAGATACGTAAATTGTCTTACAATTTATTTTGATAATGGCTTTGGTCCCTATAAACAGAATAATCAGACTGACTGTCTCTCCTAATACAAAACATATACAGATATGTTCTCATTTACCCATCCTTTCTGGCACAACTTAATTTCTCTACCACAGGTACTGATTTCCAGAATTTCAGACCTATATCTTAATTTAGAATCTGTGTTGCATCCAAAGTCACATTTTTAATGTCCTGGGCACTTAGGATATGTATTTGTGTTGCAATGGAGTTGGAATAAAGTCATAGATTACCTATAACACTGCATGGTGGGATGCATGACGTCGCTCACCTGTATCGGTCCTTGGTCTTTTGCCTTTTTCACCAGGTCTTGGTCTGAGTCGCATACCTTTACTGCATGCAATGCCTTCGGCTGTATTCGGGGTACTCATACATTGTACTTTTGTCTCAGTAGAGATGTGACTAAGGTGCACATTCAATACAAAACTGTGGCAGGATGTATGGCTTGTCTTATGGAGCATACACACGGTCAGATTTGTCAGACTTGTCAGATTTGTCAGATGAACGATTGAACGATTAAACGATCTGAACGATTTGAACGATTTGAACGATTGAACGATTTTTGACTGCATTAAAATGAATGGAATCATCCAAGTCTGACTGCAAACCCATCAGATGTCAGATATCGTTATCTGACAAACGGGAACGCGCATCGTTGATCGTCCATCGTTCAGGCATGTCAGATATGAACGATTTTCCTTCAGATATGAACGACTGAACGATTTTTAAATCGTTATCGTTCATATCTGAAGGAAAAATCTGATCGTGTGTATGCACCATTAGTCACAAAATCTGTGGCATGCCAAAGGTGTTATTTGGGCCCCAAAAAGGGCAGGAAAGTGGTATGTCTATTAGTATTATCCTGTGACAATAACTAAAGTGGATGCATAGTGGGATGAGGGGGAGGGGAGTGCCCAGTAATGACAGTCCCATAAATGGACTCTTAGGATTGGCCTTACAATTACAAACGCATGATAGAACGCTTTGCAGATTAATGTGTCATGCACACTTGTATCAGTGAGAATGGCCTTACACTGGAAAGTATGAGTGGCACACTAAAACCATAAATGTAGGATACTTCCAATGATCCAGTATTTTATAACATTTTATGAACACTTTAATTGATAGTTATGTATTTATTGTACAGTTATTTCTGAAAGAGGAGTGCTGTTGTAGTTATGGGTAATCAATTATTAGTATATTTTTTGTGGCATGTAAGTCAGTTACTGTACATGATGATCATTCTAAATAAACACTGTACTCTGTCTGAACATTTCCCAAATAAGTGAGAGATTTCTGTGTACTATGTTCTATTTCTGGGTAGTGGCTTAGATAGGAGAAGTATGACCTTGCCATGCTCTGTTTAAAACACCACCAAGCTTAGACAGAGCACATTGACATTTTATGCTAAAATCTTCAGAAAATGCGAATAATTTCCTTCTCAGCTCTGCAAGATAAAAGCAGGACAATAAAGAATGGCTGACAAGTTAGAAATGCTTTATACTTGCCAGGTTCAGAAACAATACATCTGCCCCCCAGAAAGCATGTATCTAGAGAGATAATGGTTTAAATGAAAGAGAGGAGACTGAGAAAGACATTCTCCTAAACAGATCATCTTGCTGTAGCCAGCAATCGCACAGATGATGTCATTGCAAAACTAGGTATTATCAAGCAGAAGATTACTGTCACAGTGATAAATACTACAGTCAGCTCTTTGCTGGCATCACCTTTTCTCCTAGAACATTATATCTAGCCCATTAATATTTCTGTCACATGAACATCTCTTATGCCTTCCTCTGTGGTGTTCTGGGATGTGTTCATTAGAAATGTAAAACATCATACAGATTAATAAAGTACAGCGACATAAGATCATTGATTTATTATTTTTCTGGTCAGCTAGAGAACTTAAGAGTACTCCTGGTTAACACTGAAGTATTATTGTATTCATATTACAGTATATTAAATCAGTTACATCTGATAACAGGTTACAACTCTTAAATTATAAATGGATTATAACTAAAATGTCTGCAATGGGTTATACAGTATACATATAAAATACCAACAGACACCACATATAGGGCCTGATTCACTATGGATCACTATTGTGATTGCGGCTGCGATTAAGCACTCAGGTCTGCTGGGAAAATATGCTAATAACTGCAATTGCAAAGTCATCGCACAGCCAGCATAGAGACGCCCACTGCCACCCACTACCGATATCTCACATCCATAATACCTTGCAGTCCTGTGTATACATCGGGAACATCGAGAAAAATCGGCCCCCTCACGCACGATTACAACAGGTCTGACCTAATTGAGAAATTGCTAAACGTCGCAGTGGCTAATTTATGCAACGGCATTCAAACGGACAGGCACACCTGCATTTCTCCAGCCAGTCCCCCCACACACTGACCTCCCGTCCCTCGGTCTGCGATGGCTTTGTGTCTGTGTAGGATCAGTGTGATCGCAATGCTAATTCAAGCACGTGCACTGTGGTACATATGCATGCGGAGTACACACCATCGACCGATCTGCGTACGCTGTTGCGATCCGTAATAAATCAGGCCCATAGGAAAGGCGAAGGATACCATCCATACCATTTCAACTGGAGTGCATTATGATGATGATAGTGAACTAGAAGCCAGTGTAGCCATGTGCCACAACAGTGAGTTTAAGGAGCTTATTCAATTTGGAATGATAAATAATGAATACATAATGTTTTTGTCATATGAAGAGAGCATTTCACCTTCTGTCCAAAATTGCACATATCTCACTTATAATAACCCCAGTTGTTTTCTGCAGACCTGACTGCAGTGCTAGTGGGATTCAATATCAAATGTGCAAACAAAAATAGGTATATTTTTAAATAAAGTTTAATTGAACAAGACACACCCTTATTAATCACTTTAATGTATAATAGAACCTTTCTTACTGATAGTGGTTCAGTAAAAATATATTCCTTTGATCATTAGTCAAGAAAAAAAATGATGCACCAGCACTCTATGCTGTCTGCTGCTAAATTATGACACTAGGTGGTCCCAAAACCTCCCTTGGACACCAGCCAATTAGCGGTCAGAGTAGGAAACCTCTTGTGATTGGCTGAAATTGAAGTGTCGATAACACTATGCTCAGTACAGTTAAACTGTGAAAAGTGTTGAAAATGTCACCAATGTATGAATATAGAATGTGCCATTACAGCTTAGATAGATGTCATCCCACAAATACGCTTTATTAATTGGTGGAAAGAATGGCATTTCCTTGCTCTGGTAACCCCTACCCCTAACATCATCCAGAAGATAACATCAGCTCAGGGCTGTAAAAAAAATGCTGCAGAATATGTATTTTATACATCTAGATATATCTACTGTAGATCAGTGGTTCTCAAACTTGGCTCTCAGGACCCCACACAGGTCATGTTTTCCAGGTCACCCAGCAGGTGCACAGGTGTATTCATTACACGTTTTAAAAGATCCACAGATGGAGATAATTATTTCATTTGTGATTCTGTGAGGAGACCTGGAAAACATGCACTGTTTGGGGTCCTGAGGACAGAGTTTGAGAACCTGTGATCTAGATAATATAGCATAGCTTCAAAAATTGAGGCATGAGGCTAAATTGTTGAATGAGGAGCACTCTGGCGCAGCCTCCCTCCTCAATGCCAACAGATAAGCTCAGCAGGTGGTCTCTAGAACCTGCCAGAGTTCAGAGAGAGGTCTAAGCTACTGCGCATTTGCGGCGTCTCCGTGTATCTTTCTCCCTGTTATTGTATTGATCAGATGTGACTCCATGAGTCTCCAACTTACTAGCCATGCAGAACCTATACAAACACCTTAGCGCTATAGTGTGTGGTCATTTTGCTAACATCCACTGGTGCATTTACCGCTCAGATGCCGGGTGCACTGCTTCTATATATCCTACATTTATATCTGTCATATGTGTCTTATGCTACTTATTGTTCTAGCTTGTTCAATACACTTTAGAACTGGTTTAGCTGTACCACTTGTGTACTAATCGCCACAAGCATCAAACAACTGCACAACACACTCAACATCATATATACTTTGGCCAAGTGTATTCCCACCTAGAAGGAATACTGGTAAACTGGGGGACTTCTACATCCAGCACCACTGCTGCGCACTGCTCCATTTAACACAGTTCTGCTAATAGGTTATGGGCCCAGCAGTCTATACACCACTAAATAAAATGGTGTTCTGCCATATGAGGAGCATAACTAGAAGTGCACAACCGAGGCTGCCACCCAGGGCGCAAGTTTGAGGTGGCAACACCATCACTGCCCCATTAATCAGTAACGGAATGTAATGGCACTGGAGAAACAGAAGGAGATGCAGCTGGAAAGATGAAGGGGAGATGAGGTTGGATAGATGCAGATGGAGATGAGGCTGGAGATACACAGGCGGTGAGGCTGGAGAGACACAGGAGGTGAGGCTGGAAAAATGGGTGGATGAGGCTGGAGAGACATGGGGGTTGGTGTTGGAGAAATGTAGGGGGGATTACACTGGTGACGTGCAGGTGGAATGAATCTGGTGAGACACAGCAAGATGGTCCTAAAGAAATGCAGGGGGAGATGGTGTTTTAGTGACAAAGAGAGTATGATGCTGGTGAGACATAGGGGGGAGCTGGAGGGATGCAGGAGGATTGTGCTGGAGAGATGCATGGGGAGTAGTACTGCAGTGAAGCAGGGGTATGGCACTGGAGAGATGTAGGACTATGGTTTTTCTCCAGGATGTTTGATCAGGGAAGGTTTTTCCCTGCCCCAAAACTTCTATTACTATGTATTATCTAGTTGAACCTCTGTTGTATGTAGATGACATATTATATACACAAACAGGTGTCTTCTACACCACATGATCTATATGCATATTGAATACTGGTTCAAGACACTGTCTGCCTAGGGTATCTTAATTTCTTCAGAGGTACACCGTTGCAGAGAAACCACCATATATGTAAGAAAAGACTCAAGCTCAGGGTTACATAGGGGTTGCAAAAAAACATGGGGTACCCAAGTGTCAAAGACTTGAGGACCCCACAAAAATTTCAGAAGGTGGCAGAAAAATAATTAAGAGTGAAACTAATGGCACAGAACATTTTTTTCTTTTTAAGTAAATATCCTGGTCCACAATCTGGGGTCCGCCAATATCGCTAGATGTATTAGGTAGACAAAATTATGTAATACATCCTACTCTTTCTCCCCTGCCATTCTCTCTTTAAAAAAAACTATTTAATGTCTTCCGAAAGGATTGTTTGGAGGCCTTGCTACAAAAAGGTAGGTTTTTCTGGCCTTTTATTTGAGACATGGGAGAGCTACTACATCAACACCCTGCCCTCTTCACTAAGAGAGAAGCTTTGGCAGTGTTTCCAGGGTAGAATTTGGTATAAATCCATATATATTCTTAGGATCTCCTGATTTCCTTTACCAATGCCCGTGCCCCAAATTACCAGTAACTTGGTGAATTCTTTCTTATTAGCTGTGATTCATGGGGGCTGTGGTTCCTATTTTTTTGGTTTGGATCTGGGTCTATTTCCCATTCTAATTACTAACTTGATACTGGTCTAGACTATGTTCTTTTACTTTTGTTGGATATTTATACTTCTTACCATTTTACTTTTTCTTTGTATCTCCATACTTCAATAATGAAAAATGTGTTTGGAAAAAAAGTTGATGCATGATGGTAACAAGGCATGTCCCATTGGTACACTTAATGGTGTACACTCAAGACTTTAGGAGATATGTATCAAGCAGTGAAAAGAGTGGAGAAATCGCCCATAGCAACCAATCAGCTTCTAGCTATCATTTTATAGAATATACTTGATAAATGCTAACTCAAAGCTTATTGGTTGCTATTGCAAACTTCTCCACTTGTTCACCTATTTACTCTTTTCACTGCTTGACACATCTCTCCTTTTGTTAGATAAAAGGAACACCATCACAGGATTGGCATCTTAGCTTTAAATTTGTCAAAGCCAAATGTGTCTATATGGCACAGGTCAAAGCATTGTTCCTTACACCAGCCCTTGTCCTTTAACGTGTAGGGGTCATTTTCTGCAGGAGAAGCTCAGGGAAGCAATATCTCCTGTAGGTTGATCTAAAAATGCTGTGCAACCATTATCAATGCACCCTGGTCTTGCTTTGCTGTTAAGCTGTTTAGTGTCCCGTTCTGTCATAAATCTACATATGGATTCCTCAATGGCTAACTGTTCTGTACTCTGAAAACTAAGCCACTGTAAACTTTAGCAAGGTTTAAGCAAATCCTCCATTCTTGCAGAAACAGATAGAAAACAGTATTTTTCGTTTAATTAATTAATTGGGTGTCTGCAAATTTTTTGGGAAAACTCCACCATATGAAATGTTATTGCTGCTGTATTCTAGAGGGTTTTTGAATCAAGCCAACTGTGATAGTGAATGCACAATTAGTGATAAACAGAAATGTTTAAAACATGAATGTAAGTAAATCTGATGTATGTGCTTAGCGCATATACAGTATCACTGGTGTAGATCCCGAAGGTAAGTACTGTATCGGGCGTTAGGTGGAGGGTTCGGGTAAGGGGTTAGAGATTAGGAGGAGGGTTAGGGTTAGGCACTAGGGGGTGAGTTAGGTTTAGGGTGTGGGGGGAGGTTAGGTTTAGGCACTAGGGGGGGTTAGGTTTAGGCACCAGCAGGGGCGCCAAGAGCCGCGCTGGGCCCAGGGGAAGAAGAGGGTGTGGCCTAATCATGGGAGGCATGGCCACACCCCGTTAGAAAACATACAAAAAATAAATTTTTGCAGCGCCGCATAGTGGCGCTGCACACTGGGGAGGGGGTGCTGTGACCCCCTCAGCCTGGGGCATAGCCAGTGGGGGGCACGATCAGTGTGATTGCACCCCCCACAGGCATAGGAGACTGCTGTGGCTGCTACTTAGCAGTCACAAGCAGTCTCCCAGTGCAGCCCAGCACACAGCAGCATGTGCTGGGCTGCTTTGTTGTATGAGGGAGGGGGGACTGGACCGGATCCCTCCTGCAAACCCAGGCCCAGGTAATTTGTACCCCCCCCTCTCGGTGCCCCTGGGCACTGGGGAGAGAGTGTTAGGTTTAGGGTGTGGGGATGTGGGGGTTAGTTTTAGGCACTAGGGGAAGAGGTTAGGGTTAGGCACCAGGAAGGGAGGGGTAGGGGTAAGGGTTAGCATTACCTTCTTTCCTTATGGCCGTCAGGATTCTGACAGTCGGGATTGCACTGTAGGTATTCTGACCAGCGGCATCCCGACCGCCGGGATCTCATACCCCATATACTGAATGCATTTCATGATCCAACTTAGCATCATTCCTAAAGTATTTAATCACACTAGGGGCTATTTTTAGAACGTTATCCACAAAGGACTGTCTGCATTACCTTTCCCTAAACTTAATTTTCCCTCTTTGGTAAGGTTATAAAATGTTATCAAATATTGTTGTTCACCGTCTTCAATTAACATATTTTAAATGAAAACTGTATCCGATACATAATGCAGTCCTCACACAATCTGATAACAATATAGTGTGTATTCCTGCTGGGCCTAATTAGAACTCCCCTAAAACACCTGCTTGTTTTAACCTCTAATTTGCAGTAACCTGCCCCACAACACTAAATCAGCCGAGTGTAGATAATGGGTCTCCAGGTTCCAGGCTATATACATGACTATCTTTTACGCATTACCAAGAACCATGGAAATGGTGATTTAACATTGATTTTTAGTTCTTAAACTATAGCGGTCTCCTGAGATCTTTTACAAATGGCTCCCTTTGCAGGCTGTCTTAATTACCCTCGTGCTGGTATTGTAAGACTTTTAAAAGGGCAACTTGAGGCTTTGCATTCTTGTTACTGAAAGAATACTGCAATAATAATGATGCATTTACCTATTTTATCATATATTTTTTTAAAACTGTCCATTTATATTCCCCTTTGGAAATCTAACTCTACTCTTGAACATTTGGGACTTATTATATTGTCTGGATAATACTAACTGTGCGAAGAGCCTGTCAGTTACTAAAACCCAGCAAAGCTGTGCTATCCAGTAGACTTTTCAGATTCACAATCACCTTCTGACCTGACAAACAGCATCATCCTGTCTCATCCTGTCTCTCACCATCTTAGTTTTACTCTTCTAAACCTTGTCACTTGTTTTCTTTCCACGTTTTATACAGCTCAGGGACTACTATCTATCCATCCCTCCAGAAATATCAACTGCTTTCTGTATCCACTCCTCACGCTGTCACATTTGTATTCCTATGTCATACCATGGCTGGTGCTGTGTTTTTGCTTGCAAAAATATAACTTGCTGCAAATACTTATGATGGTAGTTAGAGTTAGTGTCAATTAACGTCTCTTGATTAAGACTTACTAGTAATTTTTTTTTATCTTGATATAAAATTCTAATGGTTACAGACAGAATGTTTGATATGTTACTGTTTATAAGCTGCAAAATTAATAAAATAATAATTATTTTACTATTTATATTCAATGGAATCCCTATCCTCACACATCCCCTTTTGAACTTCTTCATACAATGAGTACCCTCTTTTATATTTGTCTATCCAAAAATACATAAATTATCTAACACCCAGATATCATCTTGTTCTTCCCCAAAATACCCCAATATAAAAGTGTCCTTAATTCCCTCTTCTCTACCCTTCATTATCCCCTCTCATCCCAGTCCACATCCTTAGTTCTTTCTCCTTGCACCTCCGAAATGTAAATTCATCATTAGTAAATGTAGTGTATTTTTTTCTTCTTCTTTTTTCTTACCCAGGCAATAGCTAATATGGATAAAGGGCAGTCATTATAATAAGGACTAATATTCAATGAATAGCCCTTAGTATTAATCTTGCAGCAAGCAAGCGTCTTTAACAGCAGCCACATTACTTCCTAAGCAACCATGTAGAACTCACTAATCACAGCCTTCACCTAGAGCAGTCCCCTTTTCCTAGGAGCTTGATGTGCTCACCGATGCTTGTGCACATTGCAGGAGAAACTCAGTTGAAAGTGGTTGCAAACATTGGACATATTGGAGACTAAGGTCCAAGCCTACAAAAAAATATTGGTACAGTGTATGGCAATCCAGAAATAATCAGATCACAGGCAAAGTTCAGGGAAGGCACCAGGATATCAGGATATCTGTCCGAGAATAGTCAGCTTACAGCCAAAGGCAAATACAAGCTGAGGCAGATAACAGAATACAACAGCCATGAGGATCAGCCTAGCAAAACTATAGCATGTAAGAAGTGATACACCAGTCTGCACTATGACGGCACAGAAACCCAAAGAACGTCTACCGTGGAAGCTGAATTGCCAAACAGCTAATACTGTGGTTCAGTGGAACCTACAGTATTAGCTGAATGCACAATTTACCCAGGTTTCAGGAAGCAACTGAGTGACCGGAGGAGAAGCTGTATGGAACAGAAGATCATACCTGCATCTACAACTCCTGTCTGTGTTCACCCACTCTCTTTGTGGCAACTGGAGGAGATTCCAATTTGGACAGAGCCTGAATTACCATACATGGCAGTAGGACAGTGACCTGTGTACAAGAAAGAAGAGTAGACACAGAGGGCAGGCAACACATAGGTTATAGAGGTGGCACACATGAAGTAAAGGCAGAGACAAAGAGGACATGTCCCAAGACGAGTGATATAGGAGCTGGCAATTTAAGAAAGTTATGCATACATAGGGATGTAGTTAGCATACCGATGCACGGGAAACCGTCGGACAGAAACCCGGCATCGAAATCCAGACTTAGTACTAAAGATAGGCATCTATATACCGACACCTATCTTTAGCCTGATGATGGAATCCCGACAGATGGCTTCCTGAACAAAGGTAAGTGGGGAGGGTTAGCTGTTAGCCACGGTGGGTGGAGGGTTAGTTGTAGGCATTCCCAGGGAAACTTAGGGTTAGGCACCCACCAGGGAGGGTTAGGGTTAGGCTAGGGGAAGGGGGGTTAGGTTTAGGCACCACTGGGGGGATGGTAGGATTAGGCACCCCCCTGGGAGGGTTAGGTTTAGGGTGCGGGAAGGGGGGTAAAGTTTAGGCACCCTCGGGGGACTTAGGGTTAGGCACCATCCCAAGAGTTTTAGGTTTAGGCACCTCTAATGGGGGGTTAGGGGGGGGAAGGGTAGGGTTAGTATACTTACCTGCCCTGTCGGGATTCTGGAATTTTGGACTTCCGGCATCTGCATTTCACCCGGTGGCTGAACAGTCGCCAGGATTTCTAATATACTTATTGCAGGTCAGTCAGCTAGCTGGAGTCCACTGAATGGAAACCAGCAGAAGAGGTAGTAACATATGTCAATGCACATTATTAACATTCCTACCTACACCCTGTTCCATTCATTTCTGGGGCTCCAGGTTGATTGGAAAATACTGAGGTCATAGAAGCTGTAATGTGAACCAGGATTTCAGTAGTTGGCACCAGTGTGGCCATATGTTTGTTGAAAGTCATTTCTAAAAACCCTGAGTCTATACAGTACCACATAGACATATCAGAGCACCTTTCCCAAAATTACTGTTGTTTCATTGTTTTCAAATCTTACTAAAACATCTATGTCTATATGTGTCTACTATGTCAGCTTTAGGTATCTATAAACTAGGCAGATTGTACTCTATATCAAGCAAACATATCCACAATTGATATCTAGTTATATGAGTAGCCCTATGGTCTGAACTGAGATGTCAGAACCACTTTATCTGCATACCGGATCGCAGATGTAGGTTGTGACATGCCCCGAAAATGGGCAGGATATTCCTGAGTATTTTGCTGACACTCCTTGTTGCCTCTTCCAAATGGTCTCTCACCGTCAATCACTCTGCAAAGTAATCCTTACTGTGAGCGGCATCTTGGCACATGTGCTGTGCGTACAATATTCACTCAACTGCATAAATATCGGAATAGCGTACATCTCTGATTCAAGCCCATAGTTCCAGCACACATTCAAATGGAATACCTAAGAAGATGTCATTGTTGACCCAATGACAGCCATCTTTACACTCCATCTTTACATGCAAAAGTGGAAACAATGGAGCTGATTCTGATTCACCCGCTTCTACCATGGCTTCATATGCTAACGAAACACAGCACAGACGGTGTAATGGTTAGCATTACTGACTCACAGCACTGAGGTTGTGGGTTCGATTCCCACCATGGCCCTACCTGTGTGGAGTTTGTATATTCTCCCTGTGCTTGCGTGGGTTTCCTCCGGTTTCCTCCCACACTCCAAAATTATACTGATAGGTTAATTGGCTCCTACCAAAAAATTAACCCTAGTGTTTATGTGTGTGAGCATGTGATAGGGAATATAGATTGTAAGCTCCATTGGGGCAGGGACGGATGTGAATGGCCAAATATGCTTTGTAAAGCGCTGCGGAATATGTGTGCGCTATATAAATAACTGGTAATAAATAAATAAATAAATAATTCCAACAAAATAACTCACATCTGATATCACCCACTGAACTAGCACCCGCAGACGCAACCTTCATTATTAGTGTCGGCATTTACATCAGCCTTTATGGTACTCAGTCTTTCATTAGCGTCACATATTACAGTATATTACAGTACAGACACATAACAGTATGTCCAGAACGTCTTTCTGTGAATCACTCTTAATTATCCACAACTACATTATGTTATTGTATCGCTATCCTGCTTCCTTTACCTAGCTTCTTGTAACACTATCATTTTTGAGATTTCTCAGTTCATTCCATGTTCATACTACTACTGTTCAAAGTATAAGGTAATATATAATTTATGACAGTCAGTAAGAGCCATTTGCAAACATGCAAAAACACATCCCCATAGCCCATTTATCATTTTGTGACATGCTGTCTATTGTTCCACAAATTTGCCTATTTTAATAGGAGGCTCAGGGGTGTACTCATCAAGATGGTTCCATCTGCAAAGGGGAATAATAACCACATCTTCAAGTGATTGATGTTGGGCATGTTGAGGCTTTCCTTGCACAATAAGGGCTGAGTGCAAGAATCTACTCATATGTCATATCAATGCAAACATGTAGCTTTCATTTTAGGTATTAAGGTTTAAATAAGACACAAGTGGTGCAAACAGACCTGATTTTTCTAAATGTTTGGGAAATTCAGTACCTACTGTATCACAAATATATAAATAGGCAAAAATTAAAATGTAAAAATTAAAATGTATTGGGTAAGTACACATATACACTATATTACATCCATGGCTTTAATATTTTCAGTTATGTTATGATGTAAGAGGTGAAAATATCTACATTCTTACTCTGTTACATTGATGAATATTTATGATAAATGGTGCACAGAAAAAAAGTCAAACACATACAGTAACAGCCAATTAGACTAGAAGTCATTTTTCCAAGTGCACTTAGAAGGTAAATGTAATTATGTTTTCTTCACATTGTTATTATGTGTTCATCTAAAGTTGCAGAATTATCTGTATCCGTTTATACATCTGCTACAGTACTAGGGGCCTCATTTACTAACGAGTTTTATCACCAAAACGAGTGATAAATATCACTTTTTATGATAAATGATGCTCCAGCCAATCAGCTCCCAACTGTCAACTGTTAGAAGAATGACAGTTGGGAGCTGATTGGCTGAAGCACCATTTATCATACACAGTGACATTTATCATTCGTTTTGGTGATAAAACTCGTTAATAAATGGGGGCCTAGATGTTTGTGCTTTGCTCTTTGTATAGTGCTACAGAACCCTTGTGGAACTTTATAAATACAAGAGTATGAAAGTAATAAAAATAATTGGTAGCTATGAGTTACAGCACTTTTCTTTTATACATCAGTTCTTGTTTACACAAATATTGTCATTCTTCTGATAATGCAAACAAGAGTAGGTGAATAAGTAAAAATGTGTCCAAGATTCAGTCATTACATTCTTAGCATTATTGCTAAAATATTGTAACTTTTTGCCAGATTTCCCTGTTACATTAATTACCATGGATATCATTCAGTTATTATGCTGGAAATAAGTGAACCATAATTTAGCGAATAAAGTTGAAGTTAAATTATATCCACAGTAAATTCAAAATGGGTGCAGCATACACAATAGTAAATTACATCTAATAAAAGTACATATAAGGAACAATAATAAATGAAAATAAAATAAATGTTTACTCATGTTACACATGCTAGCCATAATTAGTAATTATTATTTTATATAATGTGTAAAAAAGTAAAAAGTCAACTTAGTTTATTAATGCGCTATGTAGTCATTATGTTGACATTCAGAATCGTCTTTAAGAATGTCAACATTGTCTGAGTGTCGACATACAGTGAAATTGTAAATGTCAACAGCCAGAATGTTGATACATCATTTTAGGGTTAGGGTTAGATTTTAGAAAGGGACCGGGTTAAGTTTATGTTTAGACTGCAACTATTGTTATGGGTAGGGTTAGATTGTGTTTGGGGTTATGCTGCAATTGGGGTTAGAGTTAGGTTTACATGTAAGTTCCCATTGCCAACATTCTAACTGTTGGCATTCACAATCTGCACATCTGGCAATGTCAGCATTATTTCAGTTTTGACAATTTGAATGTCAAAACTGTGAACATGTCAACAATATGCTGTCGACATAATGAATGTTGACCTACTGAATGTCAATCTCATATAACACATCCATTCATGCCACTATATAAGCCCCACGTTTTACTTATTGATGTTTGTTCGGTTTTGTTTGTTTCTTTATTTAGATGTTCATGGCATCACAGTATTTTCATACTTCTTAGTTTAGTAATAGAACATTTTAAGATGGGTAATATTATTGTGGTGTACATATGGGTCAGTATTGGGCCTTGCCTTTTAAATCTTTGTTTTTAATAATTATTATAAAGGATAATAATTATTAAGGATTTAATTGCGAACAAATTTGACTACGGTTGTAGCAAGGTTTTGATCACTAGTGATTGACAGTCAGGAGACGTCTTGTGGGAGGTAACAGTGGCATGACCATTTTTGGGCCATTTATCTGCCTACATCTGCGATCCCGTATGCATAAAATGTGGCACCAGCGTCTCAGTGTCCTCGTCCATTCTGCATGACCATAGGGCTGCTCAAATGGTCAAGAATCGACCACTGCTATATGCTTGTACGCAGTTGCTTGGTTCTGCGAGGCCGCTGGTCTATTGACATCTCAATAGATTTCCAGGTGGCTACAGCATTAGCAGATTTTCACACAAAGCAGCTGTGTACAAAATCGCAACTGTTAATGCATAAGAGTCCACATCTAAACAGTGTCAAGATTTCAAAGCCTGTCATTAGTCCCTTGTTGGGATTTGACAGTCGGGAAGCCAGTGGTCGGCATTTCGACTGTCGGCTTTCTGACTGTATCCCCTAAATCAGGCTCTTACTTACACTTTACATTGAAAACAGATGTAGAAAAGTGAGGTAGAAAACAAATTAGGAATATGAGGTGATAGAAATGTAAAGAATACGTTATACTTAGTTTCTTAATGCCGTGATAACTGTGTATATAGTGGCAGATCCAGGAAAAACGCCTGGTGAGCACCATAATCAGAGCAGGGGTGTTCAAGTATGTGCTGGGATGTAGCCACATGTTCACTGTTAATACAAGGCACGTCTGCAGATGCTGTGCCACCAAGAAGCTACTGGAGGGGAACAGGTCTTTGATGGTCCATCGCATTGCTGAGTGACAGGTTTTCATAAAGATTTCATAATAACATCTTATGTATTTCCATAAATCAGAATCAAAGGGGCAGTAATGCGTTCAACATGACAGGGTGCTATATATAGTGGATTCAAACAAACCACCTGTTATGCTGAGACTTTAAGGGATGCATATTCAGGAACTGAGCAAGAGTTTCTTGCCACTCTAGGTAAAACTTCATTGACACCCCCTCCTTCCAACACTTTTATAAAATAAAAATGATAACTCTTACCTGCTCCTACCTGGCTGGGAGGTAGTTAAGGCTGTCATAAAAACTTGTCACAATTATTCAAGACACATTTGACACTATACATAAAGGGACAATTCAATTATTCAATTAGAGGTACTGGCAGTGAAGTGTCGAAGAAACAGCTGGCACATCATGGCCATCAATATCACGCATTTTCCCTCACAGAAAAATGTGCAATGTTGAGGTTCACAAATTCCTGGTTATTTCTGCAATTGCACATTGCTGAGGATTGAATTGACCCCAAAGTACTTATTCTAAATCAGATCAACAAAATAATGAAGACATGAAAATCTCCACAATCTTTTACTTCACAATCACCTCTGCCCACATTTTTCCTCAAATATCCCTCTGCCCAATAGCTTCTTCCTCACATATCCTTTGATCATCATCTTTTCCTTTACATGCCTTACTGCCCACCAGCTTTTAATTTACATGCTCCCCTGCCCGTCATCTTCTTACATGCACCCCACTGCCCACCAACATTTGTATCACCTACTCAACACTGCTCACCTGCTTTCCTCTCACATGCCCATTTGCTCGCCAGCTTTTCCTTCACATACTCATATTCACATGATTTTGTCTCACATATATTTCTGTCCAGAATCTTTTTCCTTTCATGCTTGTCTGCCTACCACATTTTTCTCACATGCCACCTGCCTACAAACTGTTCCCCCTTGCCCATCTGCCCGATAGTTTTTTTCTCACATGCCACTGTGTGTATCAGGTATTCCCACACATACCAACTCTGCTCACCAGCTTTTTCATACATATTAACTCTACCCACCAGCTTGTCTCTTGCATACCCCTTGCTCCCTAACTTGTCACTCATATACTCCCCTGCCTATCAATTTGTCCCTCGCATGCCCACTAACTTGTCCTTTGCATGATTTTCTATTAACCAGATATTTTCTTATATGCCCTTGGCCTACCAACTCTCCCCCCGGTTACCTAATTGTCCACTATGACTGCACAAGAACCGCCAGGGCTTTTCCTGCTGCTCTGTTATCAATTTAGCTGTATGGTGTAATGGCTCCAGTTGAAGACTGCAGCCTCCATTCAGTTTGAATTGAAGAACTGTCTTGGCTGGTGGCATGATGCTGCATCTGATGTTGAGGGAGGTGAGGGGGCACTTAGTGGCAACTCCCAGGCACTGATGCTCTGTGCACTGAGTTATTGCTGTTATTCAACTATAGATGTGGGAGGAGGGAGGAGGGATGTGGGCAGCCATGTATCTGAATGGGCGGGGGATAGGGCTGGTTGCTGCAGGACACAACAGAGTGTGGGGTCCGGACAGTGAAGGTTGGATCTCCTGACTTTGAAAGACACTCTTTCAGGGAGGTGGGAAAATTGGGAGTCTCCCACACCTTCTGGGAGAGTATTTTTTTTAAATAAAATATAGTTGTACCAGCAGTAGTAATCATCCCTGTCCAACAGTCTGCATAACCTTCTTCTGCCATAAAAGTACTAGCACTGTCAGTATAGCAGTAATGTGAGAGGGCTTTATTTTCAGTTGCTAAAATATTAATGCAAGCTGGGTGTTATTAGAACTAGGGAGACTAGGGAAATTAGAGGTGGGGCCCAGTTTAGATTTTGCACATGGGTCCAGGATCCTTTAGTTACACTAGTGAACAGACCAATGATCACTATTTGAAAGACTTGTTGTACGATATGTATTGATTACATCCTATGACCCTGGTAATGGAAGATTTGTAGGTCTCTTTTTTTTTTGGTAGTGGAAAAGTTACAGTAAACAACAATAAAATGTTAGTAGAGTGAATAATGACTTTCTATATGCTCTACGCAATAAACTTGTGGTCTTTTCATACTGTTACAGCAGCAATGAGGCTTAAGGGGATATGTGTTCTCTTAGTTTAAGTTTTTACAGTCCAGGGAGGTTTATAGAAATTATAACGGTGGGATAATCTGCTGCCTCTCTTTATCACTAACCTTTTCTTGATAGTTAATGACACTGCATCAGCACTAAAATGTATAGTGCATATATTATCTGCCCATTACAGCTCCTATATTAGAAGGTCACCATGTTATAGATGGTCATCTTTTTATTACTCAATAGCATCTTTCTTCTCGGCAGTTCTGTGGCTCATCACCCAGGAACAACTGCTGTCTGCAAGCAGTATGATCACTGACATCTCTTCTGATGCATAAGGGTGGCAGCAAACTCCTGACTACTTATTCCTCCCTGCTGCTGCTGCTTTCAAGCTGTTGCTTTATTCTGCTTTTAACTCTGCTGTGCACTTAACTTCCTTATGTGCTGAAAAATGCACACACTGAGACTCATTTATAAATCATCTCCTCTAGCTGATAGATTCTAAATGTTAATATGCATAAGATAGGAAGGATTTATTTCTGTTTTCATTTTTGTTCTGCTTATGTGGCTGTGATTGCACTATAACACTGTAATGCTTAGTTACATGCTGTACAACAATCCCAATTTTCAATAGACAGTACCATTTTTTGACATCCTAAAGGTGTGTGGGGTTTACCAGAAATATAATGGGAGAGCTTTATTAAAGTTTAGAGGGCTCTATTTACTATAATCCGCATATTGCATGCGGATTGTAGTGTGATATTACCAAGTGAATTCGCATTGCGAATACAGGCAATATCACAGGGATTTACTATAAATCCCTTGCAGGGACAGAGCTTGCGATAAAGCTCTGTCCCTGCGGATCCCATCCGCACTCTAGTCGCGGTATTTTCGGAAAAAATACCGCGACTAAGAGCCCGTGCATGCGCCGACCCACCGTCGCTGCTGCCCCCCCACTGGCGCTAAGCCCCGCCCCTGGTGCTAAGCCCCACCCCCGCTATCGCCGGTCCCTGGATTCAGGTAAGTAAAAAAAATGTTTCATTTTTTTTTTCTGTTTTTTACAGCAATCAGCTTGTGGTCTATCTAGACCACATAGCTGATTACTGGTACCGGCTCCCGCCTCTGCTCTCCCCGTTAGAGCAGAGTGGGAGCCCGGTAACCGGGGGAGACCCTGGATAACGCCACCTCCAGGTGGCGTTATTATCACAGGGCTTCCCCCGGCATTTTTTTACAATTTATTTTTAGAAACTATGGTCGGATCACATTTCCCATTACAATTATGGGAAATGCGATCTGCTTTACTAAAAATAAGTGATACTAGGGGTTGGAGTAGAATTTTACTAATTCTACTCCAATTGCCCTATAGTAACTGCAGGTGAAACTAAAATAATGTGAAAAGGGTGTGAAAACACCCTTTTTCACTTTATTTTAGTAAAAATAATGTTAATAAATAGAGCCCGGAGAGAGATAAAGTGGAGAGAGAAAAAAGTACTAACCAATCAGCTTCTAGCTATCATTTTACAGGCTGTGTTTGACAGCTAGGAGCTGTTTGGTTAGTATATTCCTCCACTCTATCTCTGTCCAAGCTTTGATAAATTTCCCCTAATGTGTTTTAAATTATTAAAAATGATTTGTCATGCTGATTGTGGAAATGTATGTCATTACAATTAATCAGCTAGGTACAGTAAGTACAGTTTTTTATTAGGTTGTTGACCACACCGGTCCCAGCAACAGATTGTTTTTTTGTATTACCGTTATCGGCGTTGCTGGTATATTTTAATATCTCTGTCTGTAACTTGTATGACCAGATTACGCCATTCCAGATAGAGACTGGGTAAAGCTTTCCTGGCCGCAGCATGTTGGAGTGGAGTTTAGGAGGGTACCAACCTTATGTTCTTTTGTAAAATAAATAAATAAAAGGGTAAGATAATTAATAAACAACCAGCAAGTAACAATTTGTAAAAATGAGAGTGTGGGGGGGGGGAACATTATTAAATATGTACTGAATATCACACCTAAAATCATTCTGTTCAGAAGACAAACATGTCAAGAGGATTTTGGAAGACTGAGTGGGGCTATTCATGAAAGCTTGGAGAGAGATAAAATTGTGAGAGCTAAAGTGCCAACCAATCTGCTCTTAAGTGACACTTTACAGGCTGTGTTTGATGACAGGAGCTGATTGGTTGGTACTATACCTTTCACAATGTTATCTCTCGCCAAGCTCTCATGAATTCTCCCCTTAAACATTTTAGGATCTGTAGCACTTGGTCCAAAACCAGCGGCATTATCGTGACTATAGAAACTCTCTCACATCCTTAACTGATATTTTAATTTGTCATATTTTTATGTCACCTCATAAAGAAGAGGCCACAACTGTAAATGCAGTCTGTACATTTACTGCTCCATTTCCTGGACAGGTTTTGACAATTATTAGGAGTGAATATTGAAGAAGTGCACTCGTTGTAGCAACCGATGCTGAAAACCATCCATTTCTCATTCTTTTTCTTTTTTTTATAGTCCTTGTTAATTCCAGCCTTGCACTAGGCAGGAAATAAGACGTATCTTGTCACTTCAGGGTAATATCGTATAATCTCAGGGTAATAAAGAATTCATTTCTGGAGAAAGTAGTGATATAGAAAAAGGTTCATTTTCATTCTTTACAAAAGGGAACTTTATCGCTTCAGATGTGACCTTGTATAATTAAATACAGTTCCAATATCAGGAGGAAGAGAAGCAGAGAAGACATTGGAATTTTTCATTTTATTTTGAAATGAAATAAAATCCAGTTATATGAAGCAGTCAGTGTAATGTAGAATATAATAAGTAGAAAGTGTTCATCGCTTCCTCTGGAATTCTCTCGGTTTGAGTTTGTTCATTTAGATTTTATTCAAGAACAATTTCAGAGAACTTCATGCAACTAGAATTTAGCACTGCAGCTAAATTACACCATGAGTGAAGGAAAAAATGAGAGTCGGCACAGCACAACTTCATTTTTCCCAAATAAGATATGCAATTGTCTACAGATGTCATCAAACAGCCTGAATTTTAATTTAGAGTATAATAATAATAATAATAATAATAATAATAATAATAATAAATAAAAAAAAACATGTACATACATTTCATATACAACAGTAAGAGCAACCTCAGAAAAAGCAAAATAGGCAAGTTCTTTTTGTCTGTCATCATAAATCAATTTCAATATTCATATTATGTTATTTGCAATATTACAATATTGCAGCTGTGTAAATACCGCAGGCCCCTCCTTCTCCTACTCTAGTTTTCAAGTGAATCTTAACCCACTCCTAACACCCGAGACTAAGAAAAGCAGTCCAACTCTGCCAGGATCCACTGGATCCACCAGGGAGGGAGAACTCTGTGGCACCACACAAACCCACATCTTAATAACCACTGGAACTGCAGTGAAATACCCCTTTTACACCAACCGAATAACCCTTGTTATTGCTGGGTCGATCCGGGTCGAGGCTCTGTGTGAACGGCTCCCAGAAAAATAACCCGGGATGATTTACCCGGCAATCTTACTCGGGTTGAAAGCAGGGTTGAAAACGGGTTATTCCCGGGTCATGCGGAAGTATGAATGGGTGCTACCCGGATTATTTGACCCGGCTACATTCTATTTGTTGATTGGAGCTTCTGGGGCGTTGGCAGATGATGTCATTTGTCAGTGCCCTGCAGAGAGATGCACACGCAGCCATCACTTGCCTGCCTAACCTTCTGCACACAGCCTGCACCACAGCCTGACCAACTGCCACAAAATGCAGGCTGATACACAGGCTGCCACAGTCAGAACTGCAGCCTGCACCACAGCCACACATGTGCTCCGTCTGCCATCATTGCTGCAATGCAATAAGCAGTCCCCAACCCTCTCGATGCCTTTTGTGACCTTATCTTTGTCAGCCCTTAAAAAAGTCGTTTTTTAATGACATCTATAGGGAAAAGCAGGGATTACCCGAGTTCAGTGTAAACGGGGCAAACCCGGGAATAACCCGGGTCGAGTTGCAGTGTAAACGGGCTCTGAAGCCGAGTTCGACCCGGGATTGACCAGTGTTCAAATTCCAGGGTCGGACCTGGGATTTTGGTGTAAAAGGGGCATAAGTGAAAATGCATCTTTATTTACCAAGCCCCTCAAACATGCCCTCCCCCCTTCTGGATGTCCCTTATACCCCTTTTACACCAAAATCCCGGGTCCGACCATGGAATTTGAACACTGGTCAATCCCGGGTTGAACTCGGCTTCAGATCCCGTTTACACTGCAACTCGACCCGGGTTGTTCCCGGGTTTGCCCCGTTTACACTGAACCTGGGTAATCCCTGCTTTTCTCTAAAGAAGTCATTAAAAATGGTCTGTTTTAAGGTCTGACAAAGATGGTCACATAAGGCAACAAAAGAGAGGGGTGGGGACTGCTTACAGCATTGCTACAGGCTGCTGTTCTGGCTGCTGGTCAGGCTGTGGTGCAGGCTGCAGATCTGGCTGTGGCAAGCTGCGTGCCTTCCTGCTTTTGTGGCTGCTGGTCAGGCTGCTGTGGTGCAGGAGGTTAGGCAGGCAAGCGATGGCTTCATGTGCGTCTCTCTCTGCAGGGCACTGACAAATTACATCATCTGCCGGTGCCCCAGAAGCTCCAATCAGCATCTTTCAGAGCTAGCTAGGTCAAATAAGCAGGGTAGCACTCGTTTACACTGCCTCATGACCCGGGAACAACCAGTTTTCAACCCTGCTCTCAACCCAAGTAAGATTGCCCGGTAAATCGACCCGGGTTTTTTTGTTGGGAGCCGTTCACACAGAGCCTCAACCCGGATCGACCTGGCAATAACCCGGGTTATTTGTTTGGTGTAAAAGGGGTATTACTGTGCGACTCACCCCCACTACCTTCAAACCCAGTCTGCATGGTCTTTAATGTCTTTAAAATGCTCATCACCCCCTTCCCCCTAGCCTGTAATTACAATAATCTCCTCCATAATCCCCACCATGTCTGCCTGTCTGAATGTCCCTCACAGGCCCCTTTCCCTATCCAGATTTTGTTAGTGCTCCCCTGCTACCCCCAGTAGCTTACTTACCAAAGAAGAAGCCTCCTTCATTTTTTCCATCCTCAATCTAATGGCTCCTTGGGTCCTCACTGTCAGACAGCAAGAGTCAAGGTGAGTATCGCAGCAGAGCCAGGTCCGGCCCATCCATGACTACAAGATCCTGTACTGGCACCCCCTTCGCGCTGGTGTGCAGGGCACATGTCCCGGTGCCCCACCCTCGTTATGCCACTGATATATACCAACACTGCACATGTGAAACCATATAGCTGGACTACATTCTTGCTGCCATAATGGTTGATTGGACAATATTGTGAACAGCTTTTAACATCAGATGAGCTACATTTTCAGGATTTTATTAAATTATAAGCAAATTTGGCTATTTAAATTGTTTGTGTAACAGCAGTTTGTGGCACTACAAGTGCAACATTGTCCTTTTTTTCCATATGTTGAAATTAACCCCTACAGTGCCATGATGCCTGACATTTTACGGGATGGGGAAAGAATGGGCCCAGCCACCATACTGTATCACACAAATGCGGTACTTAAAAAAAACAGCTCAATATCATCCTTACAGAAGAAAAAATGGTAAAGTGGAACATGATTTCATTTTTTCATATCAGATGAATATATAGGGATTAGCGGCAATGACTGCCGTTCAAAATCTCTGATGATAAATAGCAATATGTAAAGTGCACATCATTTGTCTCTTCACAGTCACTTGAAGGGATAACGATTTTATTCCAACAGCTTTGTCATTTCTTCCTGTAGAATTGCACGCGGCTGTCAAGTTATGTGAATAGAAATTCCAGGACTTTCCCCCTCAGCTACACTAATTCAGGTTCTAGATTGATGTGACTTATGTAGAATGTTCTCTAGAAAGTATTAATACTATTATGCATACCTGTATCTAACTAAATGCCATATATAATATAAAAAATGAATAAAGTATATGAAATGATAATCATCATCAACCATCATCAGCATCAGCCAAGTGACTGAAAGCAATTATAGTGCTATTTTAAAAGAAATAATGAAGCAGGGCTAAGTTACATCAGTAAAATCTGTCATATCTTATAGTTACACTGTAGTTTTCTCTATAAACATTAATACATCAGTGGCCAGAGTGAATCTTGCACATTAGAATAAGGAATTTGGTACATGAAACACTGTAAAGATTGTATATATATGTAAGAAATGATGCACCTTGAATGGCATATAATAGTCCCACAATAACATAATTCCCAACCATCCCGATTTCACAGGACAATCCTGAATTCAGGGGACCGTTCCCATGATCAGGATTTCCCAGTATGTAGTAGGTTGGGAAGTTTTTCTATAAAAACACCATAAATATGATTTTTTTTTTGGCCACAGCTACTATGACATAATCAAACCCCTGTATGCCTTTGCCGCGCTCCCCATCCCACATTACCATTGGCTGATGTACTGTATATACTAATATAATATATATATATATACTAGATAGATAGGTAGGTAGGTAGATAGATAGATAGATAGATAGATAGATAGATAGATAGGAGGTTTATGATTATTCAGTATTTATACATTTATTAATGTGTCTTAATGCTACCAACACGCGCACGGTTTTAATGCTCCGAATACTTTCTAATAGCAGAGTAACCATTATTTGGTTTTACCCACAGACACAGTACATTCTCCACACTCCTAATACATCTGGGAATGTGAGTCTAAACAGTTCTGCCATATTTGTAACCCAAACAAACACAAAGAGTAGGAAATACAGAATCAGCAAACTCCTTGGCACGTACAATAATAGGAGCCTTAGAACCAATTTGTTTACTATGTCTGTAATGTCTGTAAACGTTCCTTTTTAATCTGTAAGTGTTTAATAAATCCTTCTTTTATTTTCTATACATAAATTTATTTAGTGTTACAATGTCCTTCCCTAACCTTTCCTTTGCATAGTATGCCATAGACATGAGTAGATGGGGAGAATGTGCTCACATGGGAGCTGTTACTGAGTATGCTGAGGGGCCTATTCATCAACACTAATTTAACGTTTTTAAGGACATTTTCCTTAATTAACGTTATTTTAGTATTCATGTAGAGACTTAACACAGGAGATAGCACTGATATCTCCTTGCTAAGTCCCCCTGTGTTAATGTCCACACTCCCCATACATTAGTATGGGGATATGGAAATTATGCTATTCATCAAATTCCGAAAATCATGTATTTTCGGAATTTGATGCTGTTACCATTCGCCAATGTGAGGTGGCGTATAGTAGGTAACACTTACCTGCTTCCAGCTGGGCAAGTCCCCCGGCGTCTTCCTCCATTGCTCTGGACTCTCCTTTGCCTTCGTCTGCTATGCTGACATTGTCTTCTCCCAGCAGAGCACAATAAAGTTTAGAAAGAAAACAACTTTTTTTTTTCTAAACAGTACTGTTTTGCTGGGAGTCCACATGACAGCATAGCAGACAGAGCCAGAGGCTGCTGCGCGAGCAGGTAAGTGCAGGATGGGGGGGAGGTGAGCGGTGGGGGGAGGGGGGCAGGTGAGCGGAGGGGGCAGGGAGGGGACACACAAAATTACCGCCGCTGTAGGCAGTGCTGCGCATGCGCTGGCTTTACGAATGTAACAGCGCATGCGCTACACGGATTCCAGCTGCGGTAATGCAGTGTAGTGAGGGATAACTATCTATTTTCTGAAATGCTGTCATCGCAAAAATGACAGCTTTTCAAAATAGAGAGTTATGGGGAGGAGAAATGATGAATTGCTCTGGTAATTAGGTAGAACTCCATACAAGTTCTAAACCTAATTACCTCCAGAGAAAGTTTAGGTATGATGAATAGGCCCCTGAGTCTGTCAGTAACATATGTGCCAGGTTTACATGATGTGTGCATCAGGTACATTACACCATACATGCCTACCCTCCCGGTTTTCGCGGGAGGCTCCCGATTTTTCGGGTAACCCCCCGCACCCCCGGAAGGTTAGGCATTTCTCCCACATTCTGCCCACTTCCTAGTGAAGTGGGCAGAATGAGGAGAATACCCGCGGCGATCGCGGGTCTCCATGAAGGGGGCGGGGCTTAAGATGTGATTCTGCATGAATCACAGCATTTGACCCCGCCCCCTATGTAAATTTGACCCAATCGCGGCAGTTTTGCCGCGAGGGGGCGGGGCTTAATGATGTAAATCATTAGGCCCCGCCCCCATCTGCCCCAAGCTGCTTCTCTTACCCGAGCTTCTGCCGGGAAGAGATTTATAAAGGTAGGTAAGTATGCATTACACCGAACCAGGTCAAGGTCAGTAAACTGTTTTTAACAATTGTTTTGATAGTGAAAATGCATTTGGTATTAGCTTTGATTAAAATAAATAAAAAAACAGCTAAATATTACAGCAATACTGACCAACATTAGTAGTTGCCCTGTCCCAGGGTGCCCCTGCCTGCTGAGCCTGAGATCATGAGCTGCTGCGGCAAGCCCCACCGCCAGCAGTCACACTCATCTGCCCAGTCTTTGTCACACATACATTGACTGTTGTCAGTGTGTGTCACTTAAATGTCACTAGACTCGTGCTACAGTGATCCTAGCAGTTGGCGTCAGAGTGACACACACTGACAACAGTCAGGTATATTTACTAAAGTGCTGGTTCTTAGTAGTGGAGTTGTTGCTCATAGCAACTAATCTGATTCTAATTATTATTTATCTAGCACCTTCTAGAAGATAATAGCTAGAATCTGATTGGTTGCTATTAGCAACAACTCCACTTCTGAAAACCCGCACTTTAGTAAATATACCCCTCAGTGTGTACTAGAGATGTGCAGGTCCGATTCTCAGAGAACAGACAAAAAATGAATTTAGGGGTTCCGAGTCAGAGTTCAGAATCACTTTGGGGTACCGAGTCCCACTTTGGATCTTCACATTTTTCGGAACTCGAATTTAAAAACCGAACTCGGGTTTTGGATTGCATGCTTACAGGTCAATGTGACATAATTTTAGCTGTTTTTTCTATTTTTTAGTTTATTTAAATACAGATCCAAAACCAAAACACGAGGGTGGTTTTGCAAAACCAAGACCAAAACCCAAAGGTGAATCAGGATCCAAAACACGGGGGTTGGCGCACATCTCTAGTGTATATTTGTGTTGTCTATGACTGCTCAGGCATTCCAGATGGTGACCTCCACTGCTGCCGGAGTGTGGAACACCTGCTCCAGGGGCACTGCCCTCCCTACGCCCCTGACTGAGAGTTGTATCTGCAACTACTTGTCGGTCTGCTTCAGTTTGCAATTTAGCAAACTCCACCTTACTGTACTCAGACTGCGATTGCATACCGCTTCCCTCCACTGCTCTGCCTTTCCAAGCTTAAGGATGCTCAAGTATGAAATCTGCATTTGGATATAGGTGTATGCTTTTTTTGTCGGTATGCACAGTACAGATGTTGGTAATTGTCGCTAAGTAAATGGACATACAGTACACTTAACTCAGCATACGCCTCAAAGTTTATACAAGTAAATTAAGACATTTGCAAAGGAATGTCCTACACTCAAAAAAGAAAACATATTTTGTAGTTACAGCTCATAAGAAAAAACTGAGATTAAGGAGGATATTTACTAAAACATAATTATCTAATTTTTCCAGCATAACAGCTGAAAAATTTGATATTTATGTTATCTCCATATTTAAGTGTAGTGAAAAGTATGGAGAAATCACTGATGTCACATACTTTTCACTGGTTCCTGAGAACACTGCCTCCCCAAGAGAATCTAATGGGAGTTTTCTACAGGAGATATTTACATAAACTGGAGAAGAGATATTTATCTCTTTTTTTAAACAAACTTATCTCCATCTCCAGATAGTGATAAGTAGCCTTTCCCCTACAGTACCTGATCTATCAGCACTACATTCCCATACACATATAATGGGCCTCTGTACCAGATGGTGATAAGTAGCCTTTCCCCTTCTGTACCTGATCTATCAGCACTACATTCCCATACACATATAATGGGCCTCTGTACCAGTTGGTGATAAGTAGCCTTTTCCCTACACAACCTGATCTATCAGCACTACATTCCCATACACATATAATGGGTCTCTGTACCAGATGGTGATAAGTAGCCTTTTCCCTACACAACCTGATCTATCAGCACTACATTCCCATACACATATAATGGGTCTCTGTACCAGATGGTGATAAGTAGCCTTTCCCCTTCAGTACCTGATATATCAGCACTACATTCCCATACACATATAATGGGCCTCTGTACCAGATGGTGATAAGTAGCCTTTCCCCTTCAGTACCTGATCTATCAGTACAACATTCCCATACACATATAATGGGCCTCTGTACCAGATGGTGATAAGTAGCCTTTCCCCTTCAGTACCTGATCTATCAGCACTACATTCCCATACACATATAATGGGCCTCTGTACCAGATGGTGATAAGTAGCCTTTCCCCTTCTGTACCTGATCTATCAGCACTACATTCCCATACACATATAATGGGCCTCTGTACCAGATGGTGATAAGTAGCCTTTCCCCTTCAGTACCTGATCTATCAGTACAACATTCCCATACACATATAATGGGCCTCTGTACCAGATGGTGATAAGTAGCCTTTTCCCTATGGTACCTGATATATCAGCACTACATTCTCATACACATATAATGGGCCTCTGTACCAGATGGTGATAAGTAGCCTTTCCCCTTCAGTACCTGATCTGTCAACACTACATTCTCATACACATATAATGGGCCTCTGTACCAGATGGTGATAAGTAGTCTTTCACCTACAGTACCTGATCTATCAGCACTACATTCCCATACACATTCAGAGGTGGATGCAGCATCAATGTCGGATGTAAGCGGTCGATGTTTTACATCTGCATGTTCGTCTAAGTCGCACTGCGCATACATCCAGATTGTTACCGCCAGTGGATGTAGAGATGTGGTTTTGGGGGCATTTCTGGGGTGTCCCAGGGGGTTAGCTATTCAGATGCAGGGGTGTCACAGCTAGCGACTACGTCCAAAGACGCAGTTGCTCTGGCATCAGCCTCAGTGTTCCTACAGACATCCTGTGTCTCCATAAGGCTGCTCTTGTGTTGATATTGCGACCAATTGTACGTAGGTGACGGATTTTGTAATGCATTAGATGGGTGTCTCGGTAGTAAGCCTATCGGTCGTTCCATTAACATAAAGTTGGAGTCGCGGCGGTTAACTGCATCCACCTTTGAATCAGGTCCAATATATAGTAAATAGATAGATATGTGTTCCCACAAATTAGGGGCATAGAGAAAGGAACAGGCGGCAATACACAGATTTTTAAAAGGAATATTTATTTTGTGCAAAATAGATATATATATATATATATATATATATATATATGAGATGGTGTACATCTCTTGATAAAAGCTTTTAGTCGATGAAACGTTGACACTGTACACCGGCTCTGCCTGCTGTTTAAGTGGTATTAAACCTGGAGTGCCATCCACTTTGCTACACGTCTATAACATTTGGAGGAGCACCTAGGCATTTTGTGGCTCCTGCGACTACGTGGGAGTGTATATATACTGTATTTTATTTGCTACTCATATAGATTTGCAGTATATTATTGTTAGCGCTGATAGCAAAAGTTTTTCAGTTTTGTATACATTTATGGCAATAAAATTGCCACACTGCTGGTACCATGTATGATATGGGCAAAACCGAGCGCGGGCATATTCCTTTTCTACATATAATATATATATATATATACACACAGTAGCAGGAGGGCACAGTACATATATATAATATGGCACAGTATAACTATATATAAAATTTATAAATTTATATATAAAATGTATATATACATATAATATATATAAAAATATACTTTATATAAGTATAATATATACTTTTATGTATATTTACATGATATATATATATATATATATATATATATATATATACACACACACACACAGGTTGAGTCTCCCATATCCAAATATTCCGAAATACGGAATATTCCGAAATACAGAATAATTTTGGCATGACTCAGATAATGAAACCTTTGATTTTTGATGGTTCAATGTACACACTGTCTAAGGCACAACTTATTAAAAATATTGTATAAAATTACCTTCAGGCTGTATGTATAAGGTGTATATGAAACATAAATTAATTTCATTTCTGTATACAAACTTTGTTTGAGCCACAAAATTATTGACAATATTGTATAAAATGACCTGCAGGCTGTGTGTATAAGGTGTATATAACACATAAATGCATTCTGTGTGTATATTTGGGTCCTATTATCAAAATATTTCATTATGGTATGCATTTATTGAAAAATACGGAATATTCTGTTATCCAAAATACCCCTGGTCCCAAGCATTTTGGATATGGTAGACTCAACCTGTATATATTATATACTATATACATATTATATATGTATTTACATATTATATATATATAGTACATTATAGGCTCAGTATTTAGACCCCTCCCCCTAGCACACAGTAGTGGACAGCCCCTACTTTCCCCTTTCAGGACACAGTGACAGCAGCAGACCACCCACCCCCACTACGCAGTGACAGCAGCACCCCCCCTCCCTCTCCCAGTACATCGACAGCGGCGGGCGGCGGACAGGATGTGGGCCTCTCCCCTACCTTCACCACAATGCACACTGCAGTGGACCGCCCAGTACACGGCTGGCTACCGTTCCGGCATCCCTGCCGGCCACAGCACACTGCTTCCCTAACCCAGCACTCGTTGGCCTTTGGTGGGAGGCTGATGCCGTGGTCGGACTGGGATGCTGGAGTGATAGCCGGCAAGAACTTTGCCGCACTGGAGCAGGCTGCACATGCGCATGACACAGACACGCAACATATTGCAAAACCACAGATCTTGTCTGGACAGCCCGTTTTCGCTGTCCCAGCAACAAAATTCTATTAAATATGATGGAAAGAAAAATGCGATAACACAAAAAATATGTACAGAGATAATTACGTTTATTAAATAGCCCCCTAAGCCTTATTTTAGTGTGGTTTCTATTAAACACTTCCCTACACCAAAAAAGAAAATAAACACAACACAATACTGACAGGTAAACTGAATATAGGACAAGGTGGTAGCACTGATTACCAACCTACAGGGGAGAAGTACAGACATCAGACAGACACATGTTCTACAGGCAGTGGACCAAATGCAATAATTTAGCTCCTGCTGTACTTTGATTAAAGATTGTAGAAGCCCAACATCTGCATGTGCTCCCCAGAAAGGTGCTATTTTTATGTATTTTATACCAAGAAGAAGAGAAGCTGAGCCCTGCGGAGCCGTTTTAGAGCAATTTGTCATCACTATCATGACTATGACAGCTACCATTTTTCAGTCTTGATGCTGGGAAAGGTCAAAAACACTGGTCTCTTATCTATCGGTGTACAGATGGTTTGTGAAATATATTGATTTGTGTCCCTCATTACTGCTGGATACATGTTTTAGTCGATTCCTACATGGAAGGAATTAATGTTTGACTAAAATGTGCTTGTTAAACAGTTAAGTTTTCTGTGACCTTTTTCCCATCGTAATATTTATTTTCAGCAAGAAAAGAAAATATTTCTCTTACTGCTTGTGTACATCCAGAGCCATTATCAGTGCTAATTATCACAACAGCTATGAAAATGGGCAATTGATATTTTGAAAATCTATTGAGTTTCTGTTACAAGGAGTTTGTTGCTAAACATTAAATATTGTCTTTATATAATGGAAATAGGCTCCTTGTGTGCTCCTTGTAGGCTCCAGTCTGCTAACGCTACATAATGTTTGACTAGTGTACCTATTCTAATTGTTACAGGTACAAGATGGCACTGACCAAGGTACAGGAAACATTCTTCAAATAACCCTTCCTTATTCTAATCAAAGCATCCCTTGACTAACAAAAATGTAATTTTTACATGTGATGGTATGTTTCGGACTCACATCGCACCATAGACTCAAACCCACCATCTCAAAATACTCTCTACTCCACAACTGAGAGAAGGGGAGGTTCAAACATTTTGTAAAGCTGTTGCTTAGTGGCCACAGCTCTGTCCAATCCTTAAATCGTTTCTCAAAACTGTCAAATTTTCGTATCTGTGCAACAATTTAATAAACATCCCACAAAAACTCCAAATTTAGGTTGATTAAAAAATTATTATTCAGAAAGCAAAATTCAAGAAATTTGACCAATGCTCGATCTGATTTTCACAAAAGTTACCTTTATATTATTTAATAATATTATGTAAATAGAGTTTAAAAATATTTAAAAACAAAATACTGAAACAAGAAAAGCAAACCAGTAAATTTTGAACATGAAATTCGAAAGGTGAATGCAATCAGATTCCAATCAGGGTCTATTCAGGTTAGTTTCATAAATATGTGTGACAGGGTGGGGTACGGGATGCTGGCTCTCGGGATCTCGGCAGTCAGAATCCCAACACCGGCATCCCGACAGGGTCAGGATACTGGCACCTGATGGTAGGTATCCTAATCTTACCCCTACCCCTAACCCAGGGCCGGTGCTAGGCAGTGCTGCGCCCAGTGCCGTCCTGTGTTGCCACCCCTTCCCTCCTCCGCTCCCTCCTCCCTGTGCTTAAAAATGTCCTATAGCACTGGGGCGGAGGTGGGCGTTTCCTGCGCCCTCCGGAAACAGTAGCGCTCTGGGCGACGGACCGGCTTGCCCATGCCTGGAGCCGCTACTGCCCTAACTCTCCCTCCCAGTACCTAAACCTAACCCCCGACTCTGCAGCCTAAACCAAACCCTTTCCCCTAGTGCCTGAGCCTAACCTTCCCTGTAGTGTCTAACTCTTACCCTAACCCTCCGCCTAACACCACTACTTACCATTGGGATGCCAGCGGTCGGGATACCAGCACCGGGATTCTGACTGATGTTGGGATTCCAGCACTGGCATTCTGAGTGCCGGAATTCTGCACACCGGGATTATAACTACGTCCCCTGGTAAACCAGTGAAATTTGATCAAATTTTAAACTACAGTAGTAAAAAAAATCTTTGTGCATCTCTATTAGAAACTAGAATAGTAACAAATCATCGGCATGTTACATAAAGGATTCTGCCTAATTCAAAATACATATAGACATTGGAGGTGCCAGATAAAATGTTTATACTGAGATAAGGGGCCTGATCCAGAGTCACACGTAATCTGCATTCAATGCGGATGTTCACATAGTTTAGTGATTATGTGCAGATATGCCTGCATACAAAAATAGGGAAAACCCCTCGGTCAGTGTTGGCTAACCTTGACACTCCAGCTGTTATGGAACTACATAACCCAGCATGCACTGCTACAGTTTTGCTAGTAGGGCATGCTAAAACTGTGGCAGGGCATGTTGGGATATATAGTGTCAAGGTTAGCCAACACTGCCCTAGGTGCTGTTGCAATCGATTCAAATGGCATCAGAAATGTTACAGAAAAGTGGTGGGTGTTCCTGGGCAGTGACTGGGAGTAGTGCACTAGTAGTGCATGCAAATGAGCCATCCAGTGGGTGCATTATGAACAAGAAGGCTCTGTGTAGCATCAGTGATATGGCCGCTGTGTAGCAGATATTCTTTTAAAGAGACTGCTGCATCCTGCATGTTCCAAGGTTAGAGATTACAGGCAGGTGAGTAGCAATGGGGATGCATAATGTGAACTGTCGGCACTGTGTAGAATTATGTGAACAGAAGATACTGTGGTATAAAATTAACTGGGGTACTGTGTGGCATGATGACTGTACAACTACTGGTCAGAGAGCAGTTTGGCCCCACATTTAAAATTGTTGAGGAATTATGTGGAAAGAACTAAATTACAATGTTGGTATACAATCCTTTATCATTTGTTAGATCCTACACTTTGCAAATAAAATAGTCATCATCCCACTAACTTTCCTAACATACTGTACATTATTACCTTGCCAGAAAAGAATGTTTTTACAGGTATAAGAAAACAGATAATCATAACGCTTAGTCTCTTCATTTATGACAGAATGATTTAAAGGTCCATTAAAATCTTTGTATCTGAATCCCCATACTAGCATTCAGTGCCCAACTGACACCACCAAAGATTATCTATTTGCTTTTTCAAATGTAATTAGTCTCTGTTTAAAATAGGTTTACTGTAGCTGTTTCTTTAGTAGCAAGTGCTTCCTGCTAATTTCTTCACATTAAAATTGGCAGAAAAATCCTAGCTTTCAGTAAATCTTTCCAGAATGAATATGCCAACCCAGAATACATTTTTTATGACATTCACTTCAGCGGATGCTTTTCAGAATTGCTCTTGATTTCCATTCATGGCTGTTGAAAATGTTTGGCACAGTTTGAAGTTCTACAAATACAATATTGTTTTATAAAATGCCATTTTCTCTAAAAACTGTCAAATATAGTAACACAACCAACCAACAAAATGTACATTTCAAATAACCTTGAAAATGTTGTTAAAATATTATATTTTGCTTCAACCGGTTATAAAAGATTTGTGAATACAATGAATAAAATTCAAAATTTTTTGGCTAATCCTTAAAGTAGTTTCATTCTTCTACAGTATGTGGCTCTTATTATTAACATCTATCTAATAATGGACAGTGGTCTGTCCAATCTCTGTCATATGCAGTGAGAGCCAGGGCACACACCAATGGTACTCAAACACAGTGATGGATTCAGGGCAGACCACTGGGGAAGGAGACAATACCAATGGGTGTAAGTATAATGGGCAGAGGAGGCAGAGATGGAGGCAGGGATGGGAGGGGAGTGGGGACAGATGGACCTGGATCATAAAATGGGTACAAAACTACTATTTTAAGCATCGCTGTACAGAGAATAGTTGTCGTTCACATCATTCCCTGCTCAATTGGAGCTTACAGTCTAAATTCAACAAACACAGATAATGTTTGGCAGAAGTCAATTAACCTACCAGAATGTTGTTGGAGTGTGGTTTGTAATTGAGCCCATGACCCCAGCGCTCTAAGAGATCAATGTCAACCTTTTATTCTACCCATAATGTCACTGTAACCATAATTTATGAAGATGAATAGAACTTAAGTTGTTGTTTTTAAGAATTAAAAACAACATTTATAAATCATATTCACCGTTTAATAATCTGCGGCAAGTAGTATGTATCTTAAAACCTAGAATTTTTTACCTTCCAAATTCTCACTAGAGTGATATATTCTAGCGGGCAAGGGTTAAATAGCAAATAATCTGTCCTGGCTACCAATCTGTAAAGTGAGAGCAATACAACATCCGTAATAGACCAACTATTCTGTCTTCAACAACAATTTCTATCAAAACACTCCTGTGCGCTTTGGAGAATTTTCCAATGCCTGCTATCATTTAGATCAATTTAGATAGTCACATGTGTGGCCCAGTGGAAATACAAATTCGGCCAATGATTCTGAAGTGCAAAATATCTTAGTGCAATAAAATTGGCTTGAAATACACTGTAAGAACGAATTGCTGAGCTCTGCTGTCCTCATTACACTTAAAAATCTTTACAGAGCTCAAAACCCATGAATGTTTGGTACAAATATGAAATACTATTCATGTGACTTGATTAATGAATCTCAAATCAACAATTAGAAATATGAAATAATTCACTGTGACATTAGGACACTAAATACTGCATATTATAAATGCATTGAATATCATCAACTTTACTTTTTGCAAGTTTTGTCTGGAGTGATACAGAAAAAAGGAAAGGGGAATGAGGGACTCAGAATTGATATACATGAGGAACAATTATTCATTTATTCAAGCTAGGTATTTAGGGGTCTATTCATTATCATTTAATTTCTACAAAAGCATGTGAAAATTAACATTTTCACCTACTTTTGTAGAAATTAAGTATTGGGGCCATTCATCATAAAGGTAATGCAGGAGATATGACAGATATATCCACCTCACCTTTCTCTCCTGATGTGGCCTGCTGTCCCCATACACTACTAAGGGGACCTAAAATTCTTTAAGCTCCGAAAATACAAAATATTCGGAGCTTGACTGCGGAGCATTCACTATCATCAGATGGCGCTTGCTCCTTCACACCAGCTCCTTACCTCAGCCCCTGCCCGGCTCCTTATGCTGGATACCGGCACTTCAAGCAGACGCACTATCATTGCCAAGTCAGACTCTGCAGTACTAAGTTTCACATGCTCGGCGTGAGTTAAAATGTTAATTATTGGGCTTCACCCGGACCCCGGTAATTAACATAATGAATATGGCCCCAGGACAATAACATGCATATTTATCAATATTATTTGTACTAAAATAATGTGAAATCATGTGATTTTTACATCCTTTTCACATTATTTTAGTATCCCTTAATGTACTAAAAGGCTTTGGAGTAGTTTACATTAAAAAAAACTACTCGAAGCCCTTAAATTTGCTTTATTTTGGTAAGCAGATCACATTTTGTATTGGGATATGCTCAACTTTGCTAAAATAAATGTAAAAAATGAAAGGGGGGTGCCCTATTATAAAAACGCCACCTGAAGATGGCGCTAAAAGGGCTTTCCCATTTTACCGACTCCAGCTCTGCTCTGATAAACAGAACAGAGCTCGGAGCTGGTGCCTGTGATCAGCCTTGTGTGTCTATATTGAGCACAAGCTGATTTAAAGAAAAAAAACACTTACCTGAACTCAGAGAACAGTGTTCAGTGATATTCCTCTGTGACAGCAGATCGCCGGGATCCTGCTCTGTGATCCCTGGTCCGTGTGTAAACTGAGAAGCCAGCATCTGAGTTTACAGCATAGAGCAGCTGACCAGAGGTCACAGAGCAGGAGCCCGGCAGTCAGCTTACCTGAGTCATAGAGGAGCTTACCGGATCATGATCACTAGTCCCTGGGTTCAAGTAAATGTTAGCTTAGTGGAGGAGAGGGGGTGGATTGCAGGAACAGGAGAAATGCATGGGAGATATTTGCATGGACAGATCTTTCTCGCAAGCTCTGTCCCTGTATGTGATATCACATCTCATCCACATCTGAAATGCGTATTGTGATAAATATGCCCTTTATTGGGGCATTCAAGAGGTGCCTTTGTTCTGACCATTTCTTGGGCACTTCGTGATCATGATAGATGGAAATGTGCAGAAGAATACTCACTCCAGTCCTCCAATATTCATGTAAACTTCTACACTTCCATGATTTGTGAACCAGAAATATCCAGGTGCAATTAGGAGGTATGCATTTAAGCTTCAGTTCTACTTTAAGTTTCGAGGTAGTATGCATACCAAAGGAAACATAGCCAAAGGGGGAGACCTCATCAGAGAAACGTGGGGACCAGATGCTGCGCACAACCTATTTCCTGAACTCTGTATATTCTAAATCTATTCTAAAGTAGTAGAACCCAAAATGATGAGAGGGTACCAACTAAGAAACAAATGTTGCTTTTACTGATAAAAGTTTCACAATAATAGTCACTACAATTGTAATGCAATATAATATGGTGCCTGTAAACCATTGGTTATACACCAACAGATTAAACAAACAAATAAACACAATGGACAATGCTGCAATATGTCAAAATTGTCAGAAGGAAAAGTAAACAAATATAAACAAAAATAAACAAAATATAGACAAATGTAGACAAAATATAAATAGCAAATGTGCCGATCTATTTGTGAATAGGCACTGGTACTGGTCTCAACCTAAGATGCCGCCAACTGAATAGTCAATCTGATAGATGGTTAAAGTATAGTGTTTAGTCAGGGAGATCTAGCGGCGTCCCGCTAGTTCCAAAGGGGTACCTCGGTGGTATGCTGTAAGTCCTGTGGATGTCTGTACGTTGCCCGGGTTATTCTCCGTGTAGTGTGGGGGAGGCTGGCTGTGGCGAGCGCCGGGGATCACTCTGCGTCACGGGCGCCCTGAGTGCGGAGATCACGGACACTGTCCCTGTTGCCAGGGGGCAGGTCCGTGCGCGTGCACCAGGTGCCGGACAGGGGAGAGGGGTGCCTACGGTCCTGGCTTGCGCAAGCCGGGGGCTGCGGACGACTCTGCACCACAGGATACTTACCCGGATGCCAAGCTGCCGGTCCCGGCGGTCTTCGTCGGCGGTGATGGCGCGCTTCTGTTGCTCGCTAGTAGATTCAAGTTCCGGTAGTGGTAAGCTGAAACAGTTGGACGGCAAATGTGGTACTGGAGACGCTGTTAGATAGGGATTGCAGTGTTCCTCCAACGCGTTTCGACCTGTCAGGTCTTCTTCTGGGAGTTGAATTGTTCTAGTACTGCTGCTTGAGCCTTCAAATACAGCGACAATGTCTGTGATTGGTTCAAATTGTGATTGACAGGAGGGCGGGTCACCTTGGTGATTACATCCTCCTGAGCGTGCTATCTATAATGTGTAGCTGATAGGCTGGATAATAAGGTTCCACATACATAGATGAATAGGTATGATATTGCTTGTATAAATGTATCTACACATATATATATATATGTGCAAAGTATACATATATATATATATATATATACATACACACAAATAAACGATAAAATAAAGATAAATAAAAATAATAATAAATAAATAAATAAATATAATAAATAAATAAATTAAAAAAAAATAAAAAAAATTAGTTAATTAAATAATTAATGAAAAAAATAAATAAATATAGAAAGAAAATAAATGAAGAAAATAAATAAATAAATTAAGAATAACTAAACCAAAAATACTGAATAGAGATGAAATTAATAAACGAGTGGAGATATATCCCTAGGTATCACCTAAGGTGTAATTGATACATAAAGGTGAATAAGAGTTTTCCTTATATTATTGTCTAACGGGATATAGATGGCTCAAACCTAGACCTCAATAGTATATTATCATATTGTATATTGTGTATATGAGAAAGTGAAGCAAAAAGAAGCCAATACTTCTGTAATCATATCCGAGTAGGGGGTATATGGGGTATACGGTCTGCATAATGAATGGAATGGAATTGTAATCTAATTTTTACATATTATGGATTTTACCTCATTGTCACGATTCAGACCTTTAGGATGAAAAGTTTGTAATTTATACATCCATTCTAGTTCCACTCTATTTATGTAGTTATCAAAATTGCCCCCTCTCCAGTTTGGTTCAACTGTCTGTAATGCTATAAAACTCAAATGTTTTGGATTATTATCATGATGATCATTAAAATGTTTGGATAAATTATGGCTGTCCAATCCCTTATTTATGTTTCTGACATGTTCCATAATTCTTACTTTCAGGGGTCTAGTAGTTCTGCCCACATATTGTTTCGGACATGTACATTGTAGAAGATAAATGACATTCTTATGGTTGCATGTTAATGTTTCCTTGATATTGTATGTATCTCCTGTTGAGCAAGATTCAAATGTCGTAGTTGGTTTAGTGCTTGTTGCTCCTGTGCTTCTGCATCCGGAGCATGAATGGCAATGGAAGAAGCCATTTGATGGTGTACATAAAGTGGTCTGTATTGTTTTTTTAGGCGGAATATGGTTCTTTATCAATTTAGACCTCAGGTCTGGTGCCTTCCTATATGTTATTTTGGGTTTATTGGGTATTAATCCTGCCAGCATATCATCCTCTTTGAGTATTCCCCAATGTTTTCTTAGGATCTTTTCTAATTGTCTACTTTGTTGTGAATATTGTGTAATGAATCTGACTTCGTCGTTCGATGTTCCTTCCCGATTTGTGCCTGATACTTTATGAGTCAGTAAATCAGCTCTGTCTCTATCTTGTACTGCCTCTAGTGATTGAAGTATTAGGGTTTGTGGGTACTCTTTTTCTTCAAATTGTTTGGTAAGATCTTCACTCTGTTTCAGAAAATCTACTTGTCTGGAGCAGTTTCTTTTTAAACGTAGGAACTGTCCTTTGGGTATGGCTTTAAGCCAGTTTGGATGGTGCCAGCTTGTTGAAAGAATAAAGCTATTGACATCTACAAGCTTTTTGTGAGTATTGGTGTGTATCTGTCCATCCTGTATGAATATATTGAGATCCAGGAAAACGACGTCAGTCTTACTGTAGTTGGCTGTAAAGATTAGATTGTTCGAGTTGTTATTAATTTTGATCAGAAAATTCTTAAGGGTGTTTTCATCACCTCTCCATATGAAAAAAACGTCATCTATATATCTCTTCCAAAGCACGAGGCTTGCCCCAAGCTCTTGAGTATGCCAGATGTTATGCTCCTCCCACCAACTCATAAATAGATTGGCGTAGCTTGGGGCAAACCTCGTGCCCATTGCCGTACCAGTAATTTGTAAGTAGAATTTGTTGTCGTACCAGACATAATTGTATTTAAGAATATGTTCTATGCTTTGTAATATGAATTCGCACTGTATTGGAGGTAATTTGGGATCTTTCTCTAGATGATAACGGATGCTGTTGATCCCCTGTTCATGGTTTATCACTGAATATAAAGATGTCACGTCTGTAGTGACTAACCAATAGTCATCATCCCATTGTACGTCCTGTAGTATATTGAGGATATGTGTAGTGTCTTTAAGATGTGCTTTTTGTTTGTGAACGTACGGTTGAAGTATGGAATCTAAATATTCTGACAAGTTCGATGTCAATGATCCTATTCCAGAAATTATGGGTCTTCCTGGGGGGTTGACTGAATTTTTGTGAACTTTTGGTAAGTAATAAAATACCGGAATGATTGGATGATCTGTTGTTATGAATTTGTGTTCCAATTTTGTCAGGATTCCTGTTGTCAAGCCTTTTAGTATATGTTGATCTAATTTCTTTTTAAATAATTCTGTGGGATCATGGTCTAATTGTTTGTAAGTTGTTGTATCCCCCAATATCCTAATGGCTTCCGTGTGATAGTCCTCTTTGTTCAGGATGACTATCCCTCCCCCCTTGTCTGCTGGTTTGATGATAATTGATTTTGTTTCCTGAAGATCTTTTAATGTTTCACATTCTTTTCTAGTCAAATTACTGGTCCTTGTTGTATTGGTATTCAATCTTGCGATGTCCCTTTCTACCATATGTGTGAATGCTTCTATTTGAGTTCCTTTCATATGGCTTGGGTAGAAGGATGATGCTGGTTTTAAATTTGTATGTCTAAAGGGATCTGTCTCATTATTTGCTAGATTTCGGATTTCCGCTGGTGTAGTTGACAAAAAGTATTTTTTTAAAGATAACTTACGCACAAATTTGTGTAAATCTAAATATGTGTTAAATTTATTGATGTTGTTGGTGGGGGCAAATTTGAGTCCTTTGTCCAGTAATTTTAGATGATCATCTGTAAGTGTGGTGGTACTTAAATTGAAGACTCCTCTTCCTCGTACCTCTTGTTTATTTATGATTTTAATCTTGTTTTTTTCCCCTCCTCTACATCCCCTTCTGATTTTTCCAGTTTTCTTTTTGTTGCTTTTGGGATATCGAGGTGTTGTTTTATATCTGAGATCCCTGGTGTTTTTGGGGTTTGGTCTAAAAAAAAAGAAGGATCTTGTTCCTGTGGTGTACATGGCTGGAATGACTTGTGTCTAATTCTGTGTGTCACGTGTTCAGTGGATATAGCTGGTACTGATGTTTGATTAGCTTTAGATGTTTCGCCACTTATTGAAGATAATAATTCATTAGTGTTATTGATTGACCAGCCAATATCTAATGATTGTCTGGCGAGTGCGTCGTAATTTGGAACACTATCTAATTCATACACAGAGAATGATTGATTGGAAAATTCCTCTAAATTGTCAATGGATGAATTGAATGATTGTTCTGGATTGAGTTCTGGTTCTTTTATTCCAGATGGTTTTGTATTATTGTGTATTTGTGTCATATATTGTTGGTAGGTCAAGTTTAGTTTCTTGTATATAGGACTATGTTTAATACGGAGTAGTTTTAGTGTTGTTATGGTTATATGTCCTTTCTTGTTTTGTTTGCCTCCAAATTTATCCCTAAGAATTTTCCCTTTTTTGGTTTCTATTAGGCCAGTTTCTCCTTTTTCGATTCTTTTTAGTGTCAAACTCGAGAGTGTGATAAATTCTGGATCTGATTTGTAAGGGTCAAGTTGTTGATCTAGATTTTCAATTTCTGGTTTTAGTTGGTCTAATTCTATCGTGTGTTGATCTATTAAAAGTTTTATTAGTTTAAATGAGCAGTCTTTCAGAATATTGTCCCATTTAGTCATAAATTCTTGGTTGTCATGATTACAGGTGGGTGTTTTTTTCACATGTAAACCTTTAGGTATGGTTTCATTGTCAAGATACCATTTCAGGGTATGCGTGTCCCACCATATGCGTGTTTCTTTAGTGACAAGTTTCTCCAATTTTAGAAAAATGTCACAGAAGTTGTTTGTAGTATGTTTGGCATTGATTGTTTGTGAAAGTGCAGAAAAGGCTTTATGGGCTCTTTCTTCCCTATTGGTTCTAATATCTAGAAGTCCCATTTACTCCTGTCTGCTGCTGGACCTTGGTCAGTTTTAAGTTGGATCTTTCTTGAGAGATTGTAGGTCCTGCGCAAGTGGTGTAGATGGTACTGCTTGCCACAGGTATGCTGCTGCACTGGGGGATGCCTGACCTCATCCAGTGGGTAAATACAGAGAAACGTGGGGACCAGATGCTGCGCACAACCTATTTCCTGAACTCTGTATATTCTAAATCTATTCTAAAGTAGTAGAACCCAAAATGATGAGAGGGTACCAACTAAGAAACAAATGTTGCTTTTACTGATAAAAGTTTCACAATAATAGTCACTACAATTGTAATGCAATATAATATGGTGCCTGTAAACCATTGGTTATACACCAACAGATTAAACAAACAAATAAACACAATGGACAATGCTGCAATATGTCAAAATTGTCAGAAGGAAAAGTAAACAAATATAAACAAAAATAAACAAAATATAGACAAATGTAGACAAAATATAAATAGCAAATGTGCCGATCTATTTGTGAATAGGCACTGGTACTGGTCTCAACCTAAGATGCCGCCAACTGAATAGTCAATCTGATAGATGGTTAAAGTATAGTGTTTAGTCAGGGAGATCTAGCGGCGTCCCGCTAGTTCCAAAGGGGTACCTCGGTGGTATGCTGTAAGTCCTGTGGATGTCTGTACGTTGCCCGGGTTATTCTCCGTGTAGTGTGGGGGAGGCTGGCTGTGGCGAGCGCCGGGGATCACTCTGCGTCATGGGCGCATCAGGGCAGCCGATAGGGGGTTGGAGCAGGTGCAGTACTAATTACATGAGGCTGGACTGGATGGATGGGCCCAGTGGGGGCCCGGGTCCACTATCTGCCTCCTCCCCTACCTCAACTGCCAGAGAGGTTGCAGACACTGATCAGCAGCAGCAGACTTCCCTGGCTGAGTGCTACCATCTCCCAGATTTGCCATTGGCTGAGGGGCACAATGCACACCCCTGTGGAGCACTCTGCTGCAAATACATTTTTTTCTTTAAAACATGGCAACACCTTCCTAGATTAGGCCATGCCCCCCATATTATCTGGGGGAATGGCAAAGCTCGCTACAGCCCTTGCCTGCATTTGCATAAGGAGTTCCAATTTAATTAGAGTATGAAGGGGATATTATTGAGGGGAAACTTGGAAGGAAGTTAGACTTTCTAATACAATCAGCTCCTAACTGTCCCTTTATAGGCTGTGTTTGAAAAATGACAGTTAGTAGCTGATTGATTTGTACTTTATGTCAGTCCACTTTATCTCTCTCCAAAGCTTAGTACATAGACCCTATACTATACCCCCATGTGATTTAAGTATTTTAAATTTAGATGAAAAACAAAATAGGGACCTCATAGTAGAAAGCGAGGTTGCCTTATGCTGTGAAATTTAATAGGGTGGTTGTGCAGAATATTTGTGATATATTCTGGCTGGTATAACTGCCATATCCTGTTAATTACAGCTATGAATGTGGTTGGATCTGTCTTTTTACAGTTTGAAGGAATCGAGCATTTTACTATTTGACATTTTAATCTATATTGTCATCACTTAATGGGCTCTAGTAGAGACCAAATCTTCAGGGACCAGCTGCACTGAACTTACCAGGCAAAATGCCAGGCATTTTTTTTTTATAACTGCAGTTATATATACAGTATTGCAGGTTATTATAAGTTGTAGTATGCTAGTGTATTGATTTATGCAGTGAACTGGAATTCAGTATGTACAGTATGTGTTAATATAATAGTCAACAGCATGTGCTTTGTTGAGTACAATAAAAAGATTAAAAAATCAGATCTTTATTTTGCTAAATAAAAAAGGGATCTTTTTTAAAACTATTTTATACTGTACTTTGTAACGTACTGTACATGTGCATATTATAGCTTTTCCATTCCTCCCTTACATTACTGTACTGAACTGTACATTAAACACAAATCAAGCAGACTAGAACACATTCTCTGCTGCACCATCCAGCCTAACTTTTCATAATTTTAAATTTGTATCCTTAACAGTTCCATACAGGTTTATTAGTTAAATTTTAAAATGAAATTATAAAATACATTTATATTTTCACAAGATTATATTGCCTACAGTCATCTGATAATGCTTTGTTGCATGTGATAAAGATACCAGGAATAACATTCTTAAATGATTGCTGAAACTCACTTCTTTAGGCAAGCTTATTAAAACTCTGGAGTTATTTTCTTAACATCCCTAAGCTATTCTACCAATTACTATGCATTCGCTATGATTCAAATCCCGGCAACGTCAGACCGACAGAGGAGGAAATCCTGATTGTCCTAAAGGTAAGTATAAACTAATCTACCCCCTAACCCTAACCCTCTTTAGGTTGCCTAATCCTAACCTCCCCCCTGTGCCTAACTCTAATCCCCCCTCTAAGTGCCTAAACCTAACCCCCCCTTCCCCCCCGCCTAAACCTAAGTCCGCCGGAGGGTGCCTAACCCTAATCTCCCCCCAGGGGTGCCTAACCCTAACCCTCCCTCACCCTAGCCTAGCCCTAACCTCCCGGGGGGGTGCCTAACCCTAAGTCCCCCCCCGGGAGCACCTAACCTAACCCTTCACCCCCATCGGTAAAATGACAGGCGTCTAGATTTAGACGCCTGTCATTTAACCCTCATTGGGATTAAGTAGTTGGGAAGTCGGCTGTCGAAAATGTGATGGCCGGCTTCCTGAACGTATACCATTATTATGCCTCTACACAGTTCACTCAAACACACATTTATTCTGCTTCTTGTATTTCAGTCTCCACTACTGTACCATCCAAACTACTGGTTGGTAATAAGTACCCCAATGTAGAAAGTGGTTTTAAGTACAGTGACATGTGACCAATTTTGAGTAACCACCACAAAATATAGGGTCTGATTCAGCAAGGATCACTATTGCGATCTCAATAGCGATTATGCACCCAGTCTCACTGTGAAGATATGCTAATGATTGGAATTGCAATGCCATACGCAGCACAACATGGACGCCCACCTCATCTTATACACAACAGTAATACTTAGCAAAACTACGAAACCATCGGTAACATTGAGTATAATCACAGCTTCAAGCACACTTGCAAAAGGTCTGACCTTACCCAGGAATTACTAACCTCATTGCACGCAGTTAAAGCCCAAGCTGCATATGGCATTGCAGTGGCTAATTTATGCACACCCCTGCAACGGCGTTCAAATGCACTGGTACGCTTGCGTTTTGCCGACCACCCCCTGTCACAACGAAATCTGTATGATATCCCGGCTGCCGCATGGCCGGGAGTTCGATTCCCGGCAGCGGCAGCCCGACAAAACAGCAGAACCGGGCAGCGGAAGCCCGACAGCGCTGGAAATCCCGATCGTAGTAAGGTAAGTGTCTACTAATCTAACCTAACCCCCCTAACCCTAACCCTCCTTAGGGGTGCTTAACCCTAACCCCCCCAGTGCCTAACCCTAATCCCCCCTCTAAGTGCCTAACCCTAACCCCCCTTTCCCTACTGCCTAAACCTAAGTCCCCTGGGGGGGTGCCTAACCCTAAGTCCACCCCGGGGGTGCCTAGCCCTAACCCCCCTCCCCCTAGCCTAACCCTAAGCCTCCCGGGGGGGTGCCTAACCCTAAGTTCCCCCCTGGGAGCCCTAAATCTAACCCCCCCGTGGCTGTCCGCTCGTGGCGCCTGACATTCGCTCGATCGGGCCCGGCATCCGCTCGATCGGGATGCCGGGCACTGGTCTCCCAGCGTCGGGGGAAATGAACGGAATCTAGATATAGACGCCGGTCATTTATCCCACGGCGGGATAAAGCAGTCGGGAAGAAGGCTGCCGGGATTCCGGCAGCCGGATTCCCGATTGTATACCGTCACAACCCCCAAAGGTACTCTGCAATGAGTCTGTGTAGTCACTGCGATCGCAGTGGAGTCTTCACGCACTGCGATGCATTTGCATGCGCAGAACGCAACAATCGGCCAATTGCGTGCATAATCGCAATAGCGATCCTTGCTGAATCAGGCCCATAGTAATACCTATTTAATAAGGTAGTCCTCAAGAGAATGGTGATTGTACTGTCTACCTTGGCTAATCACTTTATCTTTACAAATTGGCCAAATTATTATATGATATTGTGCTTCCTGCAAAGGTAATGTGGAAATGATGGGAAAATTTAATTATTTGCCAATTGCTAAAACCAGCTGGAAACAAAAGCACACATTTTCATAGCTGGCTCTACATTTGTAAAGTAACAGTGAAAGTGTTATATTTAAAATGCAACCATAAAACAGTGTTGGAAAGTTGATATTGAAAAAAAAAAGAGAAAACAATTGCCAGACCTATATGTATAAATCCCTGGTGTGATCAACCATAGGCTATAAGGTCAAAAAACACAAAATAATGTGGATTGTTGTCAGAATTAAAAAAACACATTGAATATGAAAACAAATTACAAATTGCTTAGGTATTAATATAGTACAACACTATATATACTCATTAAAATCATGTAGCAATAGAACATAGACTTGATATGTAATACGGTGGTATTGATCCACTTAGACTGGTAAATACATAAATAAGCAGTTTCTGGACTGCACTTCTGACCATCTAGGTCATATATAGAATTAATAGACCATAGAGAAAAATTATGTCTAGTTTTGAAGATAGTACCATGTGGGATAGAAATGGTCTCTATGAGACTTCAGCTGATAAGTAAATGGTATCTCATGGATAGCCATCCTTCATCAATATAAATCATTGGTTATGGATGAGTGCACATAGAGCCTGATTCAGATATAGTATGTATGGTATTGCACAAAGTGGCTGTGCAATACCGTACAACTAATATGCTAGTGCCTGCAGGAGGCATCTGAGGGAAATATATGCCTCAATATGTCTTTGCAGATCTGAATGCTGTGTCTGAAGATGCAGCATTAGATCAACATCATGACCATCGGTCACAATGTTTGTAGCATCAGCCATCTGAGTAAGCTGAAGCTTACTCAGACTGGCCGCTTTCTGCCGCTTGTGAGGCCAGGAAATCTGCATCCTCCAATGCAAACCTTGGCCTCGACACTACCAAAAAAGTGAGCAACACACCCCTGTTTTGGGAATGCAGGCTGGCGCCACACCCTCCCTGTCCCCAAATGGCTGCAGCATGTCAATCGTGCTGTGGCTTGGAGGCACTGTGTGTGATCACTCAGGACTCATTCTACACATGCACAAAACGTGCATGGGCAGATGCTCCACCACTGGAAATGTATGTAAACCCAATGGTTTACAGATATTTATGGGAATCAGTATGAATGACCACCAGCCCTATGGCGGTTCAAATCCCGATGCCAGCAGACCAACAGCAGTGAAAATCCCAACAGGGGATTTAGGTAAGTATAACTAACTCTAACCCTCCCTTAGGGGTGCCTAACCCTAACCTCCCCCCTAATGCCTAACCCTAATCCCGACCTAAGCACCTAAACCTAACCCACCCATCCCCCCAGCCTAAACCTAAATCTCCCGGGGGGGTGAGCCTAACCCTAACCTCCCCCTGGGGGTGCCTAACCCCCTACCCCTAGCCTAACCCTCCTGGGTGGGTGCCTAACCCTTAGTCCCCCCAGGAGACCCTACCCTAACCGTCCCCCCGCGGCTGTACACGCCCACCACCCAGTTTACCTTTGTTTGGTATGCTGGGCGCCGGGCTTCCGGCATAGGTATAATGACAGGCATCGGGATTTCGACACCAGTCATTAGTACCCTGCTGGGATTTGACAGTCGGGAAGCCAGCGGTCGGCATTTTGACCATCGCCTTCCTGAGTGCATCCCCATATATTAATCAGGCCCATAGTTGATAACTGTCCAATGGTTCTTTGCTCAATTGAATGGTCAGAAGAATGATGGAATAAATGATAACCTTAATATCAGACTTGAAAGATGCTGAGTACATCACCCTGGAGATGGCAAATAAGGTCCTGATGGTCTCAAGGTGGAAGCAGTACAGAGGTAGATAACAAAGCATTAACATGTTTCATTACCTACTGTATCATAACTTCATCAGAGGTATAAAAAATCCACATGCAGTCTTCTACTGGCTAAAATCAACCATCACTATCAATCTACAGCCCAACAACCTGAGGCCAATATTATTATAGCCTAGGGAAAAGAGAATTTACATTTAATTTCACAACGCAAATTGTAGTGCTGTGTGTTACATATTTCTTTTTGGTAATGCATGTTTAATTACACTAGTTGTTGTTTGTGGAGTGCACAGTAGAGGGTACAGCAGGAGAACTTGAATCCTTATAGGTCAGTTCAGAATAAACTAGATGCAAGAAGGCTATCTTCATTTCTATGTGTGCGCTCACTAAACTCTGGAGTTTCCCTGAGAGTAGACAAGTATAGTATGATGCATAAGCTAATGAACTGTGCTGCAAAGAGTTGGAAATCATAAACAACACAGTTGGCAAATTCCTCCCTAACCCCCCCCATCAAAAATAATAAACAACCCCCCAAATATCTCTAGTAACGTGTCTGACTAACCCATTTGCTGTTCATTCATTAACACACTAGCTGAGATACCCGGTGTTGCCTGGGCTGAAGACTGGACCCTAAAGTACACCTGCAACCTTTATTTGTTTGCATTGTCCTCGCCTAAATCACCATTCCATTCATCCTGAAAAGGTGTCAGCAATGTTGATTTGGTGCCGGCCTGCCAGCTGCTTACAGCTGGCACACTGGCAGGCAGTCATGGAGAGAAAGCGCCACCAGTCGTGAGGTAATCAGAGCTCTAGGACTGGCAGCCAATCAGCAGTGGCTGCTCTTGATTGACTGCCAGTCCATGAGCTCCTATAGGCTCGCGACCGGTGCCAGAATCAAATTGCACTGGCACTGTCTATCCATGTCTGCAGCTGCCTGCCGATGTGCCAGCTGTAATTAGCTGGTGGCCTGGCCCCAGATCCACACCTGCTGGCTGCTGATGGCACAAAGGTGGAGGTGAGAAGCTGCTGGAGGGACATGGAGAGGTGAGTTGCTGGGGAGGCATAATCTGTAAGGGGCACTACTATTGTGTGGAATAATGTGTTATATGGGGTACTACTAGGTGGCATAACCTATAAAGGGCATTACTGTGTGGTATAATGTGTAAGGGGCATTACTGTGTAGTGTAAGGGTCATTAGTATGTGGCATTATATAAAAGGGACACTACTACTGCTTGGCATAATGTGTATTAGGGGTACTACTGTGTGGCATAACCTGAATGGGCTCTGTGTGGCACAACCTGAAAGGGGTTTTTGTGGCATAACATAAATGGGCTCTGTGTGGCGGCAAATGTATGTTTTTTTTTACCTCAGGGGGGGCCCTTTTAAGATCTTGCTATGTGTCCCACAAAGTTATAGTTAAGCCCTTGTATGCAAACACAGAGGCTCTGGATTTAATGTGAACTTGCATGAGGCATCAAGTTTGCTCAAGCTGAAGTTAAAAAATTATACTTTTTGTAGCTTTCTCACAGGTTTTTGTGAGACTGTTAATTTCCACTGAAGGCTGTGCAATTTAATAGTGTTCCCATTTTTAACAATTGTTTAAAAGCGTGTGGCCCTGACAAAGTTCAAACCTAGGCAAAAACCTAATCCTGGTTGGTCCAAAACTCTGGCCAAAAAGACTGATAGACTGATAGACAGACATGCTTTGTCACTTATCATATAAATGTGTCGTACAACAGAAAGTATTTAATAGTGTGGTTGTACAGTATTTATTTACTTTGACTCACATAGCATGCAAAGTCCACTAAGTTCCTTTTAATAGGAAAAGTTTGTTTCACTTCAGAGAGTAAAGTAAGGGGTGAAGCATGTAATTTCTCTTCTTTACTACCAGAAAAATGTACATGCTAAGATAAGCCCATGACTTTGGAAATCTTTAGCTGTGCTGTACACAAGGGTAAATGACATCAGCCTGTGTTTTCACTTGACCCTAACATAACAGCTAAAGATTCAGCATAATGCTAATGGATCATTCATAACAGATGGCAGAAGGCTAAAACAGTGGTTCTGATAAAATAGCACTTACACTTGTAACTAGCGACATTTCACTTTTTGAGTGCAGCATAATTATATGGTAGGCGTGTGTCATGGGAGTCAAAATGTCTGTATAGCCCTTTACTGTATTTTAGCTATCAGAAATGTCTTCCTAAAAGCATACTGTGTGCTTGGGGAATCTTCTGTCCTCTCATCTCAATGATGCACTTTGCCTGCATGAAAATGTGCTCCCATGGCACTTTCCCAAACATGCATCTACGGTTTTAATTAGGCTTATTCCCATATTGTTTCAGTACAGCAATATTCCATGGCTCATGGCTTCTCCAGAATATTTAAGTTGTATTTTAGCAAAACATTTCAGCAATTTACTTTTAAGAGTTAAAGAACAAAACTACTGTAGTAATCATTAGAATACAAATGTACCTTCTTTCCCTTGGATTACAATGAAATTATTACATTACCTATAAACTGCAGAGACAAATGCGTTCTTTTATCTGTACAAGTGTGTTCTAATCATGTCTGAATATTGAAAAGGTAAGAAATACACAACACGAATAGAACAAATTCTTCACTCAAGAATTGTAAGAATTTTGCTGTTCTTCTATTTAGGGGGAGATGTACTGAGCCTTGAAAAGTGATAAAGTGGAGAGTGATAAAGTACCAACCAATCAGCTCCTAAATGCCTTACGCATACCACATACACCTACAGTAATCTCAAATCGCACCAAAAGCCCCATTTAGCATGGCACGGACTCATCCATGCACATCATGGCATATGTATTTGTACTGAGTATGCATCTTATTCACATCACTATTGTGACAATAATACTGTACAATATGCGAGTACCCTGGACACTGGTGCTGGCAGTAGCTACAGCTGCTGTGTGCGACTTGGACTGATATCAGAAAGCTGTGCCATGCATCAAACCATGCCATGTTGTGCTTAATCTGAAACTTTGTGCCACATCCTTTGTGACAAAAATACAAATTCTAGGTGCCTAGGAAACCATGAAGGACTTTGGATTCAGCTACCATATGAATAAAACACTAAGGGATAAAGGCCCTCATTCAGAGGTGGTCGCAAGAAGCGATCACTCTCTCTGAATGAGGGCGGCCGCTTCTTTTTTTTAGTGCGGCCTCCTGGTCGCTAGCTAAGCTGTGGGTTACCACCTACAGCTTAGCAACTGACCAGGGTGATGGTCGTGATGGTCAAGACCATCGCGACAATCGGGGCTTGCGACGAGACCCTAAGGTTGGGTCTCAGCAACCGCAAGCCCCACGGAGCTTCCTACTCTGATCGAGCAGGAAGCTCCCCACTGACATCACTGCTGATATCAGTGCGGCCACCCACAAAATGACAAGCGTTCCGACAGTAATGCCTCCATTTGTGTACCCACCCCCCTGCCCCGCCTACAAAACGGGCCGGGCTGTCGATCAACATCGACAGCCGGCCCTTTTGTAGTGAGCTCCGGAGCTAGAGAATTTCTCTCTCACTCCGGGGCTTGCGCACGCACAGTGCAGCCACTGCGCGTGCGCAGGACCAAAACATCAACCCGGTTGTGAGCGCACAGCGCTTGCAACCGGGTCTGAATGAGGTCCAAAGTTACTAAGAATTGTGTTTGGGTGAGGTTGCATTCTCATACGAATTTAGCTTGTTTTCCTGCCTCGCAAATTTACTAAGGGCAAGCACCGTGTGAACTTGAAGGAAATTAAATTCAAATCTCGCACAAACTTAAAAAACACGTCCAAATACACCATCGGTCAAACTCGCATATGACACAATAAAACATGCAAATTTACCAAGAATCTAGTTTTGAAACTCACATGGGAAATTATCAAACTTGCACCAAAATAGACTTTTCAAATACACCACCTCCTGAGCTGAGTGTTTGCATGTATTCACAGGTGTTTCAAATTGCAATTAGTGGGAACACAATGATGAGGCCTATTAAAGGGGATAAATCAGCTGCACTGATTTGTGTGTTGCAAAAATGGCAGAATATACTGTACTATCAGTGCTATTCACTGCATGTGGCTGGGATTTCAGAGGCTCTACCACAAGGCTGGAAGGACTCAGGAGCAAGAAACTGAGCAGGTTCATGAGGTAATGTAAGTACCACAAAGGCTGCACTGGCCACAGCTTTTTTGAGGCATTTGAGCCTGAACGTATTGGCTGATGGGGAGGTCATACAGATTTCCCAGCTAAACCATAACAACATATTCCATCTGTATGGCCAAGTCAAACTGGACCTAGACCCTGACACAGCACATTTCCACTCTGTCCAGGCCTGCAAAAGCTTCTGGCTACCGGTAATTTTTAGTCTGTGACCGGTAGAGTTCATAGGATATCCCAGTTAACATTACAGCCACTAATGGATACCTGCATCTGCTTCCCTAGCCAAGAGTCACAGTGGCATGCAGTCAAAGTAGCTTCTTATAGCATTGCGGGCATGCCTAATGTCTTGGATGATACTGACTGCACTCACAACCACCTCCCAGATGTCATTCCTGTGGCAGTCGATGTGCTGGTAGCCTTTCATCCAAACAGCATGTGATGGGATTTCATGACCTCCTGCACCAGGGCCATGTTCTCCTCCACAGAGAAAATCACATTGTTCCCATCTTGGTCTTGCCCCTCTGCCTGGGCACCTCATTTCTGCTGCCTGTACTGCTCAATAGGGCCTCTAGAGCAGCAACCTCCATCTCACTCTCCCTGCCTCTCCTCTGCCCTGAACATACTCCTGACCTTCTCCCTATACAAACACAAAATACACAAAAACAGACAAACTAACAAAAATCTCCTCTCCTACTACTCACACACATAATAAAACCACTAACATGACGTAAGATTAAAACACAATCAAGAAAGACAGAAAAATTAGACAAAATAGAAAATGAAAAAATATTCTGCGCTGTGGGCAACAAACATGTGGGGGCCTCTATTAAATGTGACAAACTGGGGGTATGTGCAATGGGGACCTTATGCAGAGCCCCCAGTAGTGTCAGTGCCCACAATGGTAGTGCCCCATATGCAGTGCACCCAGTAGTAGTGCCCCTTATGCAGTGCCCCTCTGCAATACTCCCATTAGTAGTGCCAACTGTAGTAATGCCCTCTGTATAAATGCCTCCAGTAGTAATACCCATGTAGTTGTGCCCCAAATAGTTATGCCCCCCAGTAGTAATTGGGCGTGTGCCCAATAGTAATGCCCTAGTAGTAATGCCCCCTGTATAAATCCCCCAGTAGTAATACCCATGTAGTTGTGCCCCCAATAGTAATGCCCCCAGTAGTCATTCCCCCTTTAATAGAGCCCTCTGTAGAAATGCCCCCAGTAGTAATGCCCCTCTATTAATGCCCCCAATATTTATGCTCCTTCTCTAGTAGAGCCCCCAATAGTAATGCCCCCTGATTAATGCCCCCAGTAGTAATGCCTCCCCCCCAGTAATTCCCCAGTTGTAATCCCCCCAGTAATGCCCCCCAGTAATGCCCCCAGTTGTAATTCCTCCCCCCTCCCCGAGTAATGCCACAGTAGTAATGCTCCCCTCCGAGTAATGCCCCCCTGCCAGTAATGCCCCCAGGAGGCCTCTTGCACTAAAAAAAGAAAAATAAAGCTCATACTTACCTTAAGCTAAGCCCCGCATCCACTGCAGTCCGCTCGGCTGCTCCTCTGCACTATGGCAGAGACGTCATGACGTCTCTGCCATCGTGCACTGCGTGAGCCGGAAGCTGGAGCTCATGTGAGCTCAGGCCTCCGACTCCGGTTGCCGCTGCGGGGAGGGAGCCGGGCGCCCGCTGGTTACAGCAGGCGCCTGGTAAATGGAGCCTCCCGGCGGCGCTGGGGTTAAGTTGGCCGGAGGAGGCGGAACTGGTTCCGTCTCCTCTGGTCCACTTTAACCCTGATGGATTTGGGTCCCCTAACATGTGGGGGCCCAGGAATAATCACCCCTGTCACCCCCCCATTAATCCGGCCCTGGTGTCAATAATGTATCTTAAAACTGTATCAACAAGAACCATATAAATGAATGTTATATGACAGAATATGTGTAAAATATATAAAACATATAAAACATACAGTATGAAAAAATAAAAGATGATAAAAACATGTGCTTTTTATAAAGCAATATGATGTTTATAGCTCTTTTGAGGTATTAGTTGGAGAGTCCGTCAGTCTATGGGCAGCAGATGAGCAGCGCAACTCACAGTGAGGCCAAAACAATGGAGGTAGCTTTGGCCTCTAACTTTCCCTATCTTACCTCACAGGCTTCCTCTGTGATGCAGCAGGTCTTCTCCTTGCTACTGCCATAGCTATGTGCTGGAAAAACTGGCTTGTGGTGTTCGGCAGTCAGGACGGGTGGTGTGACGACATCCGCTTTCGTGCACAGTGCGGCTCCTGTATTGCTGGATGTTAGCTAGACTTTGGTTCTCTCACCACTTTTACCAACGCGTTTCATACCTTCCTGGGTACTTTTTCAAGGATGGCATGCTTCCAAACTTCTGCCCTTTTTATCTGTAGGTAAACTAGGGTGAGTGCTGCTTCCAACTTTGTGCAGCTGTAGTGCTGGAGCGTAAATTCTCCTTCTGCAGTGAACACAGCTGGACTTTGGAAATTAAACCTGACATTCAGCAATACAGGAGCCGCACTGTGCATGGAAGTGGGTGACGTCAAACCACCCGTCCCGGCTGACGAACACCACAAGCCAGTTTTTCCAGCGCACAGTTACGGCAGTAGCAAGGAGAAGACCTGCTGCAGCACAGAGGAAGCCTAGGAGGTAAGATAGGGAAAATTAGTGAGCAACGCTACCTCCATTGTTTTGGCCTGTGAGTTGCGCTGCTCATCTGCTGCACATAGACTGACTGATTCTCCAACTAATACCTCAAAAGAGCTATAAATGTCATATTGCTTTTTTTATCATCTTTTATTTTTTCATATGTGTTATATGTTTTAAAGTGCTCTATTTTACACATATTCTGTCATATAACATTCATTTATATATTTCTTGTTGATACAATTTTACAGATGCATTATTGACACTTAATACCTATTAACAGTTTTAGAAAAAATAGACAAACAGATAAATGACAAGAACATAAATAAGCACAAAACAACTTCCACACAATCACAAATGATTCCTCCACCCAGTGGCATCACAATGGGGGTGTGGGCCGCACCCGGGTGTCACGCGCCGAAGGGTGACACCAAAGTGGCAAGTCCTCCTCAGTGACAGGAGCCGGGTGCTGCACTGTAGCATAATGTGCAGCACTCGGCTCCTGACACAGTGAGGGAGCCGGTACTACAAACAAAGTGGTCCCCGGGGACAGTCTGTACCTTTGGGACCCCCCAGAGTGATTACAACAGGGATTCGGGATGCAAGGCAACACCTCCTACCCACGTGGCAATGACAACTAGCTCCAATTCCACACCCCCTTTTGCACTACAGCCCTCCCCATACTGAGTGTCACCATGAGGAGGGACGCCACTGCCTACACCATTAAACACACTACTCACTGTACCACTACAACCAACAAAACCCTCAAATATCGGGGTGTTTGTGGCATTTTTATGTTTGGGCAGTGTGTACATGATGTGATTGCTGCAACCAATCAGAATATGTTTCTAGGATGATGCAAGCACTCTTGTGCATGTTTTATAAACACATCCATTCTCGCACGTGTTTCGCCGAAAACTTACATGCCAAAACATGTTTGCATTCACCATCAAAATACACGATTTTGCAAAATTCACTTCTTGGTAATTTTGCAAGTTAGGTCTGGGAATGTAATCTAGCCCAAACACGATTTTTAGTAAATTGTCCCCTTAGGGGTAAATTCATCATCACTTAATTTATACAAAAGCAGGTGAAAATTAAAATTTTCCCCTACTTTTGTATAGATTGTCAGAACCTTTCATCATTCCTGTAATGCAGGATACATCACTCATATCTCCTAGTTACAATTCTCCCACGATAATTTTCACAAAAACTTGATGTGTGAACCTGGAACATGTGTGTGTACCTGTACACAATCCTGAGATGGCGTACAGTCCATGATACCATTCACAAGCTGCCGTTTACATGGCAGCTTGTGCAACAGAGGGATCTTTGAGATCCCTCTCTGCTGTGTCCTCAAACCTTTGGCGGCCATCCACTCTGATAATCCTGTCCCTCCACTGGGCTCTCGGCACACACAGCCTCTCCTCTGCTCAGTGGCTGCCTGTTACTCCCCCATCCGAACGGCAGAGAAAGTGGGGAATGGTGACATGCTCTCACATCAGGCACAGTACATCCATTCCATGGCCAGAGAGCAAGCAGCAAGCAGGTGTTGTGTAACTGCAAGTCTCAGCAAGTTGTGCATGTTGTTGTAATAGGCAGCAGGGTGATCACATCCATAGAGCTCAGGGAACGCATCAGGTAGGGAGCGCAGCAGCAGGGTGATCACATCCATGGAGCTCAGGGAGCGCAGAATGCTTAAGGGACATCTGTAGTTAGGGAGGATTCAGTATGTAATGCCGGTGGCTTATTGGCCACGTGATGAAATACCAACGCCAGAAGACCAAAGGCTCTACATCCTGACGGGTTGGTAAGTACCATAATCCTCCCCTGTCCCCCCTAACCCTAATCATCCACTAGTGGTGGCTTACCCTACTCTTCCCACGGTGATGCCTAACCCTAATCTCCCCCTGGTGGTGCCTAACCCTAATCCCCCTTCCCGCACCCTAAAACTAGCCCTCCTGGGGGGTGCCTAACCCTAACCTCCCCCTGGTGGTGCCTAACCCCAACCCCCCTTCCCCTAGCCTAACCCTAACCTTCCCTGTGGGGGTGCCTAACCCTAATCTCCCCTGGGGTCCCTAAACCTAACCCTTCCCCCCGCGGCTAACGCTAACCTGTCCCCACTTACCTTCATTCGGGATACCGGCTGTCGGGAACTCGGCGTCGAGATAAAGATAGTCGTCGGTATTTCAACGACTATCTTTAATCCCAAATTGGGATTTCAGCATTGGGATTCTGGCAGCCGGCATTCCAGACAATTTAACTACATCCTGCTGGGGATACTGGCTGGAAAGCAGGATGGTAGTTGATGGTATTACTGCCAGCAAAACAGGCTACAAATGACCGTCCCAGCATAACCCCTCCGACTGCATAGAAGTGATGTACTTCCTGAGGCTGGAGTCCCTGGTGTAATAGGAATGATACATGCTCTGTATCGTTTTGCATGCAGATACACCCACAGTTGCACACAGAATATAGGCATGCCATATTTCATTTTAATCAGCAGAAGCTGCTTGTGCATCCAAGTAGCATTGCTGTGCGAATAAGATGCATTTGAAGGTAAAACATTGCACGAGAATATGCTCAGCTCTAACAAGTCACGCCAAAGCATGGCACAACTAAAAGTGCTGTTTAACATGCAAGGGCGCTAGAACATACTTGCCAACTCTCCTTGATTGTCAGGGAGACTCCCTGAAATAGCAGCAATCTCCCTGACTCCCTGAAGAGTCTAGCAATCTCACTGATTGCCCTTTACCCCCATTATGTACAGTAGCTGTTATACAGTATATATAAAAAATAAAACACAGATATATACATTCAAATTGGATCATTAGTATAATTTCCCTGCATTGGTTATAAGGCACAATGATCCCTTGGGCTACATGCATTTTCTGAATAGTATCAGTGAATTTTCATCAACAAATAGATCTTACTAACTGCTTTGGGGCTCATTTACATTTGGATTTAAGTCAATTTCATGGCACGCCTCTCAGATGTACCTGTACACGTCTATTTTAATGCGCACTCATAAGTGTTCACTTCAGGCAGATTGTGAAAGTCTCTAACAAAAGTAGACAAGTATGGGCTAGATGCATGAGGAGGACCAGGGCCGGTTCTAGACATTGTGGAGCTCCCCCCAAAAAAGAAAAAAATTTAGATGGCGTGGCGAATAATTGCCATGTGCTGTAATGCTCCTTACACAGTAATGCCATTTATTACACATTATGCCACATGCAGTAATGCCCCTTATAACACATTATTCCACTTGCAGCAATGGCCGTTATAACACATTATGCCACATGCAGTAATGCCCTGTATAATACATTGTGCCATACGCAGTAATGCCCTGTATAATACATTATGCCACACACAGTAATGCCCTGTATAATACATTATGCCACACACAGTAACGCCCTGTATAATACAGTGTGCCACACACAGTAATTCCCTTTATAATACATTATCCTCAATTCAAGTTACGCCACACAGTAGTCCCTTATTCATGTCATGACACACAGTGGTGCCCCTTTTACACAATGCCCAAATTAGTGCCCCTTATACACAAGGCTCACAGTAGTAGTGTCCCTAATACAATGCCCATGGTAGTAGTGCCCCTTATACAATGCCCACAGCAGTGGTGTCCCTTACACAATGGCCCAACAAGTGGAGCCCCCATACAGTGCCCTCATTAGTAGTGCCAACAGTGGTAATGCCCACAGTGTTAAGGCCCCCAGTAGTAGTGCCCCATTGATAATGTCCCCTATAGTAGTGCCCTATTGCTAATGCCCCCAATAGCAGTGCCCAAAGTAGTAATGCCTCTATAATAGTGCCCACAATTGTAATGCCCACATTAGTAGTGCCCCCCGTAGTAATTCCTCCTATAGCAGTGTTCACAGTAGTAATTCCTCTATAATAGTGCCCACAGTTGTAATGCCCACATTAGTAGTTCCCCCAGTAATGCCCCCTATAGTAGTGTCCACAGTAAGCATGCCCCCTATAGTAGTGCCCAAAGTAGTAATGCCCACAGTTGTAATGCCCCCATTAGTAGTGTCCACTGTAGTAGTGACCCCTATAGTAGTGCCTCCAGTAGTAATGCCCCCTATATTAATGCCCCCATTAGTAGTGTCCACTGTAGTAATGCCCCCTATTGTAGTGCCTCCAGTAGTAATGCCCCCTATATGAGTGCCCCCATTAGCAGTGTCCACTGTAGTAATGCCCCCTATTGTAGTGCCTCCAGTATTAATACCCCTTATATTAATGCCCCCATTTGTACTGCCCACTGTTGTAATGCTCCCATTAGTAATGCCCCCCTAGAATTCGTGCCCCTAGTAGTAATGCCCCCCTATAGCCATGCCCCCAGTAGTAATGCCCCCTATAGCCATGCCTCCAGTGCTGGTGCTTCTGAAAAAAAAAATAATTAAAAAACAAACACAATACTTACCTTAAGCCCCGCTCCTCCGTCCGCTGCCGTCTGGTCTGACCGCGGCTCCACCATGGATCTATTGGAGGGACGTCATGACGTCCCTCCCATACTGCTCTCTGCCAGAAGTCGGAGCTCAGGAGTGAGCTCTGTCTTTCGGCTGCCGCTGCAGGGAGGGAGCCGGGTGCCCGCTTATAACAAATATAAGCGGTCACCCTGCAAATGAAGCCTCCCTGCAGGGGGGGGACCGGCGCATTTTTTTAGGGGGGGATTTCTTTTTCTCTTCCTCCTGGGGACTCAGTGGTGCCCTCTAGGGGCCGGCTCTCTGGGCGACGGCCCTGTTAGCCCACCCCTAGAACCGCCACTGAGGAGGACGCATTTATACATGAACACTGTTGTCCCTCAAACAGAATTTTCATGGATGTTTTAATTTTCCAAAACAGAATATAGTTTGTCATTATTTACCTAGTACTTTTGACAACATTTCTGGCTTTAGATGTTAAGCTTCAGACCAACATGTTTTTTTGCAGATGAAGTTACAATATCAGGCACACACCAATATTGTACATATGCCACAATAAGAACAAAACACCTCTTCTGGTTGGCCTGAATCAATATTTTAATACCTGGCAGGCAATTGGCACCTCTGAGAGCTGCTGTATTTCATAACTACAATAACACAGTCACAGGCCTTAGAGCAATAGATTTGTCTCCAGGGCTTTTCTGTCGCAGTTGCCCTGTACATTCTTCACAATCGTTTGGCAGCTTATTGCTTTTCACTACATAGCCATAGCAAACAATGCCCATTCCTCAGAATTTTTGTTCTGGGAGTAGATGATTAAAATTTTCATACCATGATATATTACTTTGCACTATATTATTATTATGTTAAATGATACATAACTGTGACTTGGAATGATGAAATGCAGAGAATCAACTTAAGGTTAAACACTAAGGGGTCAATTCAAATAGGTGCGAGTTGGGTTCTGCGAGATGTTCTCATGGCGAACTCGTACTATGAATTAAATTTGCAGTTCAATTCCATACTCGCATTTATTTTCTACAGCAAATTCGCATTTAAAAATGTCAGGACATAGGGCCTGATTCAGCAGCATACGCAATAGCTACTACGAACGCAGTCTAACGATTGTTTGCCATTGCGCATGCATACAAGCTGCACTGCATGTGTACAGCAATTACATTGCGATGACGGTCGCACAAAGGAATCCATCTCAAAGTGAGTGACGGGCTGTCAGCGTTTGGCGGTGGTGACGAGGGGTGGTCAGAAAAACACAGGCGTGTCTGTCCATTTGAACGCCATTTCAGGGGCGTGCATAAATTATAGGGGTGCGCACCGGCCACTTTTCGGGTTTTGTGTTTTGGATCTGGATCTTTCTTCGTGTTTTGGATCTGGATTGGCTTTGCCAAAACCACCCTTCCGGGTTTTTGGTTTTGGATCTGTATTTTTTGGGAAAAAAGCATAAAAACAGTTTTTTGTTCCTACGCTATTATTAACCTCAATAACATTAATTTCCAGTCTATTATGAACACCTCACAATATGTTTTTAGGCCAAAAGGTTGCACCGAGGTAGCTGCATGACTATGCTAAGTGACACAAGTGGGCGGCACAAACACGTGGCCCATCTAGGAGTGGCACTGCAGTGGCAGACAGGATGGCAGTTGAAAAACTAGGCCCCAAACAGTAGATAATATAAAGAAAAAAAGAGGTGCAAGATGGAAATGTCCTTGGGCTCTCCAACCCACCCTTATGTTGTATAAACAGGACATGCACACTTTAACAAACCAATCATTTCAGTGCCAGGGTCTGCCACATGACTGTGGCTGAAATGATTGGTTTGTTTGGGGCCCCACAAAACAAGCTGGCAATTAATCTGTCCCTGCACAAACTGGCTCTACAGAGGCAAGATATTGTCCTCATCCTCATCCACCGATTCCTCACCCTCTTCAGTGTTGTGTACATCCTCATCCTCACAGAGTATGAATTCATCCCCGCTGGAATCCACCACCACAGGTCCCTCTGTACTTGCTGGAGGCTGATCTTCCTGAAAGAATTGATAATTAATTTTGATGAACATCATCTTCTCCACATTTTGTGGAAGCAACCTCCTATGCCTTTCGCTGACAAGCCTTTCTGCTTGGTTGCCCTAAAAACTCTTTCGTAGTACACACTGAAGGGGGGGCAACTTAGGTAATATAGAGCCAGTTTGTACAGGGGCCTCCAAATTGCCTCTTTTTCCTGCCAGTACAGGTACGGGCTGTCTGACATGCCTACTTGGATGCTGTCATCGATGTAATCCTCCACCATTCTTTCAATGGTGACAGCATCATATGCAGTGACAGTAGACATGCCAGAAATTGTTGGCAGGTCCTTCAGTCCGGACCAGATATCCAAACTTGGTCCTACCTGCCCTGCATCACCGCCAGTGGGTTGGTTAGGATATCTAAGTTGTTTCCTGGCAGCCCCAGTTGCGGGAGAAAATGATGAATGAGCTGTTGCCATGTCACGTTCCGCTTCAGTTGACAGTGTTTTCACCAGCAGGTCTTTGCACCTCTGCAGGCTTGTGTCCGCCAGAAAGAGACACCACGTAGTCTTTAAACCTAGGATCGAGCACGGTGGCCAAAATGTAGTGTTCTGATTTCAACAGCTTGACAACCCTCCAATCCTGGCAAAGCAAATTAAGGGCTTCACCACAAGTCCCACATACTGAGTGGAATTGCTCCATCTTAGCTCCTCCTTCACTTTCTCCAGCTGCTTCTCCAAAAGCCTGATGAGGGGAATGACCTGACTCAAGCTGGCAGAGTCTGATCTGACTTCACGTGTGGCTAGTTCAAAGGGCTGGAGAACCTTGTATAACATGGAAATCATTCTCCACTGCACTTGAGTTAGGTACATACCCCTTCCTTTGCCTATGTCATAGGTAGATGTATAGGCTTGAATGGCCTTTTGCTGCTTCTCCATCCTCTGAAGCATATAGAGGGTTGAGTTCCACTGTGTTACAACCTCTTGCTTTAGGTGATGGCAAGGCAGGTTCAAGAGTGTTTGCTGGCACTCCAGTCTTCGGCACGCAGTCACTGAATGGCGAAAGTGGCATGACATTTTTCGTCCCACCAAAAGCATCTCCTGAATGGTCCTGTAGGTTTTCAAAAAATTCTGCACCACCCAATTTATTGTGTGAGCAAAACATGGGACATGATGGAATTTGCACAAATGTAATGCCCGCACAATATTGGTGGCATTGTCAGATATCACAAATCCTCAGGAGAGTCTAAGTGGCGTAAGCCAGTGGGCAATGATTTCCTTCAGTTCTCTAAGAGGTTGTCGGCGGTATGCCTCTTACTGAAACAGGTGTTACACAGCGTAGCCTGCCTTGGAATGAGCTGGCGTTTCTGAGATGCTGCTACTGGTGATGCTGTTGTTGCTGTGTAAGGCGATACATCTACCAAGTAGGCTGTCACAGTCATATAGTCCTTAGTCTTCTCTGTTCCACTTGTCCACATGTACATGGTTAAGTGGACATTGGGTACAACCGCATTTTTTAGGAAATTTTTCTGACGTCTCTGTGCATTCTCTGCCTAGTGAAGTGGAATCTAGATGGGATTTGGTACCGGGGACACACTACCTCCATCAATTGTCTAAATCCCACTGCACTAATGGCAGATACCGGATGCACATCTAACACCAACATAGCTGTCAAGGCATCAGTTATCTGCTTTGCAACAGGATGACTGCTGTTATGCTTCATCCTCCTTGCAAAGGACTGTTGGATGGTCAATTGTTAGTAAAAGAAGTAGTGGTGTTCCAACTTCCTCTCTGGGATGATGAACAACTCACAGCAGCAGCAGGCATAGCAATGCAGGAACCTCCAGAGGAATCCCAGATAGGAGAGGAGTCAGTCATTCCAGTGACATGGCCTGCAGGACTACTTCCGATCCTGATTGAGGAGGAAATTGATGAGGAGGGAGTTGCTGGTGTGGTTTGCAGGCACTTGGATACAACAGGACAAAGGGATTTAGGTGTCCCTGGACTGCTTACGGTCTTAGTCACAGTTTCTGAACTTGACAGTGACTTTTTATGAACATGCTGCAGGTGACGTATAAGGGAGGATGATCCTAGGTGGTAAACATCCTTACCCCTACTTATTACACCTTTACATAAGCTACATATGGCAAGACAGTTGTTATCCGGATTTGGATAGAAATATTTCCAGACCGAACAGGTGGATTTTTTGCCCAGGCATGACTATGAGCTTTTTCATCCCGCGGACAACAACTGTCTTCCCCGGTGCATGATGTAAACAAACCACATCACCATCAGAATCCTCCTCGTCAACTTCCTCCTCAGCAACACCAATATCCTCATCCTGTTGTACTTCAACAGTGACATCTTCAATTTGCATATCAGCAAGTGGACTGTGGGTGCCCCTTCCAGCACTTGCAGAGGGCGTGCAAATGGTGGAAGTAGCCACCTCTTCCCTTCCAGTGTTGGGAAGGTCAGGCATCGCAACCGCTGACACACTTGGACTCTCCTTGCGGATTTGTGATATCTTCTTAGAACGCACAGTTCTTTGCTGTGCTTTTGCCAGCTTAACTCTTTTAAGGTTTCTAGTGGGAGGAGGGCTTCCATTGTCATGTGAAGCTGAACCACTAGTCATGAACATAGGGGAGGACCTTAGCCATTCCTTGCCACTCCATGTCATAAATGGCATATTGGCAAGTTTACATTTCTCCTCAGACAATTCAAATTTATTTTTTAGAGTAATTTTACTGAACTTTGGCTTTTTGAATTTTACATGTCCTCTACTATGACATTGGGCATCGGCCTTGGCAGACAACGTTGATGGCATTTCATTGTCTATGTCATGACTAGTGGCAGCAGCTTCAGCACTAGGAGGAACTGGTTCTTGATCTTTCCGTATTTTATCCTCCAAATTTTTGTCATCCGTTATTTTTCTGGAGTGCCTTATTTTTATGGAGTGAATAAACCCTGTAAAAATTATTTGGATGAATTAAATCACCCCTTTTTAAATGGAGACTGGAACACAGCACAGGGCAGCATACCCCTACACCACACAGGGCAGCCCCTGTAAAAATAATTTGGATTAATTAAATAGACTGGAGTGAATACACAGCATAGGGCAGCGTACCCCTACACAACACAGGGCAGCCCCTGTAAAAATTATTTTAATTAAATAACCCCTTTTTATTTGGAAACTGGAGTAAATACACAACACAGGACAGCACCACTGATACAGCAGAGCAGGTCACCCCCAGACTGATACAGCAACACAGCACCACTGGACTGGACTGATACAGCAGAGCAGGTCACCCCCATACTGATACAGCAGCACAGCACCACTGGACTGGACTGATAGAGCAGAGCAGGTCACCCCCAGACTGATACAGCAAAGCAGGTCACCACACCACACCACTTTACCACAGACACTAGAGACTGAGACACATCCTCTCACTACGCTCTCCAGGACTGGAGTGAAGATGGTGGGGCGGGAGGCACGAAATGTTCAAAGTCCGGGTCTCGCAAGAATCTGACACCAGGATGATGACATTTTACCTCATTCCAGGAAACGAGTCTGGCAGGAAAACCCGAGCCGGACTCGGTTCCCGGCTCAGATCAGGGGGGTTCTGATTTTGAAAATCCAAACCCGCTCATCCCTAATAAATTACCCACTGCAATTATACAGTATACGAATTATAAGAGCTCTCTTCGTGCGATGAGACGTGCAGTATCTGCAGCTTGTCAGATCTGTTGTGGAGGTGTAGATCATGTGGGACAGGTATGTGCAGGTGTAAATGATTTGGTACAGGTATGTGGAGGTGTACATCATGTGGGACAGGTATGTGGAGAGTATGTATTGTTCAGATAGGGGTTTTAGAACCTGTAGGTACAGTAAGAGGTAAAAGTATTTTTTCCAATGTTTTACAAACTTGCATAAAAACACAGAAAAATTACTATACAGGCATTTTTTTGTACCTCAGAATGCTCAGAAGACTTTAACCACTTGCCTGGCACAGTCGTATCAGATATGACCACACAAGGCTGGGCTTTCCATGACATAGTCGTATCTGATACGACCAGTCAGGAATGCCCAATAGCTGGCTGTGGGAGGCTAATCTTCCAGCAGCCGCCTACATCAGAGGGACCATCTGGTCCCTCTGCAAGCATGGCTGCCTCTCCAGAGTGTCCCGATCACTGTTGTCTACAGTGATCGGGCAGCATTGGTAACCCCCTCCCATAGAAGCAGCAGCCATGGCTCATGTAGCCGCAGCTGCTGCTGTGACCCTATAACTGTGCCCAGCAGTGATCGGGCAGCCGGCCCCACCCCTTCAGTAAAGAGTAGTAGCGGTGGCTCTGGTAGCCGCCGCTGCTGCTGTGTATCCAGGCCACCAGCAGGACACTCTCCCACTGCAGCTCCGGATCTACAGTGATCACTGTGTAGTAGCAGCAGCAGTGGCTCTAGTAGCCGCCACCGCTGCTGTGTATCCGAGCCCCCAGCGGGACACCCTCCTACTGAGGCTCTGGAACTACAGTGATCACATTAGTGATCACTGTTATGTACAGGAAGCAGCAGCCTTGGCTCTGGCTGCTGCTTCTAAGTACCCAGACAGCCTAGTGGCGCCCCGCATGCTCCATCCTGCCTCAGCTCCTCCTCCTCCCCCATGATGCCCATTTCTTTAAGTGCCATAATATATATATATATATATATATATTAGGGATGAGTGGGTTCGGATTTCTGAAATCCGAACCCCCCCGAGCCCCCACGATCAGAGTCGTATCCGAGTCAGGCTCAACTTTTCCCGCCTGACTCGGATCTCAAATCGAGGCAAAACGTCATCATCCCACCTTCCGGATCTCGCGGGTTTTGGATTCTATAAAAGGTCCCTGCGTCGGCACCATTTCTCACTCTGGCTGTGGACAGTGAAGAGGGAGGGTGGGAGCTAGGACTGGCTGGGCTGTGTTGTGCTGCTGTGGTCCATAGGAGCTGTGATCACTCAGTCCATAGGGGCTGACTGGGCTGTGCTGTGCTGCTGTTGTCCATAGGGAATGGCTGGGCTGTGTTGTGCTGCTGTCATAGGGGCTGGCTGGGCTGTGTTGTACAGTCAGTAGTCCATAGGGGCTGTGTTCACTCCAAAGTCTATAGGGGCTGGCTGGACTGTGTAGTGCAGTGTCTCATAAAGGCTGTAGTCCTAGAGGGGTGCTGTAGTGTTGTCCAGGGGGTGATCTGTGCATCAGGGGTGCTCCCCAAAGTGCACTCCAAAAAAAATATATTTTTTTTCTGTTTGTGAATTGTGTGCGCAGTAGCTGCACGTGCATCAACAAAGTAGCACCAAGCATGCACCTGTGTCATAAATCAAGGGCCAGGAGGCTTGTACATTAAAGGGTGCTGTAACCCCCAAAGTGCACTCCAAACAAAATAAAAAATTGTTTTCTGTGTTTGTGAATTGTGTGCACTGTGGCTGCACGTGCATCAACAAAGGAGCAGTGCCAAGCGTGCGCCTGTGTCCCATAAGTAAAGGGCCAGCTGGCTCATCTCTTAAAGGGTGGTGTAACCCCCAAAGTGCACTCCAACAAAACAAAAAAAAAAATTTCTGTGTTTGTGAAATGTGTGCACTGTATGTGCATCCTCAAAGCAGCAGCGCCAAGCGTGCATCTGTCCGTTAAAGGGCGGTGTAACTCCCAAAGTGCGCCCCAACAAATTAAAATAATCTTTTTTTCTGTGTTTGTATGTGAAATGTATGCGCAGTAGCCGCACCTGCATCCTCAAAGGAGCAGCGCCAAGCGTGCATCTGTCTGTTAAAGGGTGGTGTAACCCCCAAAGTGAGCTCCACAAAAATAAAAAATTCTACTTTTTTTTCTGTCTTTATGAATTGTGTGGGCTGTAGCCACACCTGCATCCTCAAAGCAGCAGCGCCAAGCGTGCATCTGTCTGTTAAAGGGCGGTGTAACCCCCAAAGTGCACTCCATCAAAAATAAAATATTTTCTTCTGTGTTTGTGAATTGTGTGCACTGTACGTGCATCAACAAAGGAGCAGCGCCAAGCGTGCACCTGTGTCCCATAAGTCTGTTAAAGGGTAGTGCAACCCCAAAGTGCGCTCCACAAAAAATAAATAATTCTTTTTTTTCCATGTTTGTGTGCGAAATGTATGCACAGTAGCCGCACGTGCATCAACACAGCAGCAGCACCAAGCGTGCGCCTGTGTCATAAGTCAAGGGCCGGTTTGGACATCTGGTCCAGACTGAAGGACGTGCCAACAATTTCTGACATGTCTACTGTCACTGCATATGATACTGTCACCACTGACAGAATGGTGGAGGATTACATTGGTGACAGCATCCATGTAGGGATGTCAGACAGTCCATACCTGTACTGGCAGGAAAAAGAGGCAATTTGGAGGCCCCTGTACAAACTGGCTCTATTTTACCTGCGTTGCCCCCCTCCAGTGTGTACTCCGAAAGAGTGTTTAGTGCAGCCAGGAACCTTGTCAGCGAAAGGCGTAGGAGGTTGCTTCCACAAAATGTGGAGAAGATGATGTTCATCAAAATTAATTATCAACTCTTCCAGGAGACCAGCCTCCAGAACGTACAGAGGGACCTGTGGTGGTGGATTCCAGTGGGGATGAATTAATACTCTGTGAGGATGAGGATGTACACAACACTGAAGAGGGTGAAGAATCGGTGGAGGATGAGGATGACATCTTACCTCTGTACAGCAAGTTTGTGCAGGGACAGATTAATTGCCAGCTTGTTTCGTGGGGGGCCCAAACGAACCAATCATTTCAGCCACAGTCGTGTGGCAGACCCTGGCGCTGAAATGATTGGTTTTTTAAAGTGTGCATGTCCTGTTTATACAACATAAGGGTGGGTGGGAGGGCCCAAGGACAATTCCATCTTGCACCTCTTTTTTTTTCTTTGCATTATGTACTGTTTGGGGCCTAGTTTTTGAAACTGCCATCCTGTCTGCCACTGCAGTGTCACTCCTAGATGGGCCACATGTTTGTGCCGCCCACTCGTATCGCTTATCATTGTCATCAAGCTACCTCGGTGCAACCTTTTGGACATAAAATCATTATTGTGAGGTGTGAGGTGTTCAGAATAGACTGGAAATGAGTGGAAATTAATGTTATTGAGGTTAATAATAGCATAGGAGCAGAAAAACCCACAAATTCTGTGATTTTAGCTGTTTTTATGCTTTTTTCAAAAAAATACAGATCAAAAACACAAAACCCAGAACCCAAAACAGGGAAGGGTGGTTTTGGCAAAACCAATCCAGATCCAAAACACGAAGAAAGATCCAGATTCAAAACCAAAACACAAAACATGAAAAGTGGCCGGTGCACACCCCTAATATATTATAATGTTCGATATTTATATCTGTATACACTACCCTTGAAGAAGTCTAGGTGAAGGACGAAACGCGCTGGGAAGCTCCACTCCTGCCCTATATGAACTTGCCGGGAAATTTTAAATAAGATAAGCATTTGACACTTTATCCTTACTTATTTTCCCTTAATTTCCCTTTGCAAAAAATGCATTTATTGCTTTTAAAAAGTTCTTTATGAATTTTTAGGAGACTATATGTATGAATTTATTATTGACCTTGTCCCTTATTCTTTGTGTTTTCTATGTCTTTTAGTCTAATAAACTTTGTAAACCCCTTTTTATACTGAATGTTCGCTTCTTATATATAATTATTTTTGATCTCATAAGCCATTGACACATGGAGATCTAATAAGCACTTTATTACTGCACAGTCACTTTTCACTATTATGTTTTAAGGATTATTATTGGGAATGTTATTAATTATGTTTGATCCTTGAATGGAATATTTACCTTTAAATTAGGTTTAGGAGTTATTTTTAGGACAACTAATTTTGCACAGAAACTTTATACATATTATTAATCTTATTATATTTATTTGCACTGACATTTTACAGACCAAGCATATATTTATTTATTATATTAGCACTATTGTCACTGTGTATCAAGCTCACTGTTTAATATCTGTATACATATCTATATATATATCGATAGTTATCATAGAGCCTCTGATTAGGGTTGGCAACCAACCATTGATGGTCTGACTGAAAACAAGTGGTTTGCCGTTGCTGGTGGCTATCAATGTTGCACCATCGATGGCAACCCTCAATCGATGTTTAGGAAACATCAGCAGCTGTGGTCTACACAGATATTGAACACTGCTGTCGTCCAGTGTTGTTGGCGGTATGAGTGAATCTTCATTTTGCTAACTTTTTATTAAATAGACCCCCAAGGGTCCAAGATGGAGACCTGATCACTTTTTGTATATAACTTAGGTTTCTACTTACACAATGCTGTTAGTCATGGTCACTGTTAGGGAGCTGCAAGGTTGTACAATTTACAATTGCAGCTTTTTGGAACTAGAGGGGTAAAAATGTTCCATTTTACATCTATGGTTCCGAAAGGTTTAAATCTGTATACAGAGAATCAAGAGGATCTACAGAGACACATAACATATTGCACAATTTACCAATACATTTATATTTCCATAGAACCAAAGAGGTCAGTTTTTAAATTATTGCGTAAAAGTCATATTTCTTTCAACAGTGTAACAGTGAGTTTGATAAAGAAGCTGTAGAGTTTATATATTATTCATCTCATCTAAAAACCCTGAGGCTGGACCCCCGTGGGGTCTTTGCAGTAATTGGTCTCCTGATGCAGATATGCACAGCTCTTAAAAGTCTTCAAAACATTATGAGATCTCTATTCCATCTGCTTCCAGTGCTGCAAATGTTTAAAAGTACAGCAGTGACCTGTTTAGCTTACATTATTTTATATATTCAGCTTCGGCAGTATATTACATAGTGAATTCTCTTTAATTTTTATAAAATATTCAGATAGTGGAGGCTTCTTGGAGTTTTTATGTTCAGCTGGAAGCTACGGTTCAGCTTATGCAACATAGTTAATTTAAAAGATTCTACAAAATCCATTTATTTAAATTGATTTTACCTATGGACTCTGGCAGCAAACAAATTAGATGAACAATATCATAATGAGAGCTTTGCTATTGCTATGACTCATTCATCATCTTTTTGCAGCAAAAGTTCTAGTTTTTTGTTCTTTTTAGAATGTTTTTGTTCTGCTTGCTGGTCAAATAACTGTTAATTTGAGCTCTGGACTAGATCTACAGAATGTTCCTCAATGTTTCATTTCTACATTAAAGCTTTGTAGAACTGCAATCATTGTGCAACAAAGTGTTATTTTAAAAATAAATTACTTAATCAGTGTATACTGCATTATATAAATATATACAAACTATATTCATCCTCTATATACAGTACACTTATTTATACTTGTGTGCTCATTGTGCTGTTCATGCGTCTGAGGCAAATCTGTCCGGAGCTGTATTCAGCAATACTTCATTTGACATAGCGAAAGATGATTCATGTAAAGGTACACAATGTTCAATGATGGGATCATGACTCTTGCTTGCTGTTTTTCCTGATAGACATTGTTTATCCAACATAAAGGGAGTTTGGAAACTCCCACCGTGATGTGTGACAGTCCAAAATTCAAATAGGGAAGCCACACCAACTGCCAGTGAGTCCTGACTGGTGATGTTTGGCAGCGTTTGGGGTGGCAGTTGGTGTGGCTCCTCTATTTGAATTTTGGCCTGTGCTGCATCCCCACCTCTGGAGCTGTCACTGTCTGCCACACACTTGGCACACAGCCACTGTGGAAGGACTTTCCAAACTCAGTGCTTTGTGCTTCTGATGCAGTATTTCAGCTTGTTCCATTTTTCTCAAGAGCAAGGAACCAATCAGCATCCTGGGCCTGAAAAATGGTCTCCCACTTTATAATAGACGATCAAGTGAAGGCTATCATTTACATGGAATGGGATCCTTTTGATTATTGCAGCTACTTTACTGTGTACTGCTCCAAATAAATCAATGATATTTATTTTAAGTACAAAACACTGTATTTTATATTTGTTAGTTGGTTTAAAGTTTTCCAGAATGAATGTTGTGCATTGCATTGTTTATTATTAGTCATTTTTGTTGATTATGGATACTGCATGATTAATGAAAACATACAGTATACATCAATATCAATGATGACATTCATACATCTCGGCATGCGGTATGGTTAGGGTTAAGCTGCGGGGGAAGGAGAGGGTTAAGCTGCTGGGGGGAGGAGGTTAAGGCTAGGCACTAGAGGAAGGGTTAGGGGTAGGGATGAGGAATAGTGGAGATATACTTTCTATAATGCCGGGGGATCAGACCTCTCACCCGGAAGTGATAGCCGCATGACCGCTGGGACCCAGAAGACACTGCTGGAGCCACTGCAGCCACCATGAGAAGGTAAGTCACCGATGCTCCGCATGTCAACATTTCATCACTGTCTACATGATGAATGTCTACATGTTCAACATCAGCATTATGACCTTGCTTACATTCACTGAATGTCAACATTATGTCCCTTCCCGCCCCTCCAAGCATGCAAATAGCCCTATCCCACTGCATCCCCCTCAGTGGCCATTTCGAACCCAAACCTGTGTATAAGCCAGAATCCGTCTTATAAATAGTGTAACAATCATTAGCTAATTACAACTCAAATGTAATTCATTTTTTGGAAATTGTGGGGAGATGGGTAAAAATAATAACAAAAAAGTTGGCATGGGAGGACGGGTGTCCATACCTGTGAATGTAAGAGCAAGCTTGTGCTTGCTACAGTATGATGTGTACAGTAACCTTAAGTTATGATGCATGGCCTAGGAGAATGATTTTGAGGAGTTTTTAACAAAATATGTCATATACTTCATTCGGTGTACCAAAGCCTATTAATCATTGTCTGTAGGTAGGGTGCAGTGTAGGACTTCCAGTCTGCCACAGTATAGTCCAAGATTGATAGGAATAACAGAAACAACAGGATCCCTAGATGTGATTGCAGTAGCCTGATATCGGTGTTTCTCCACTGCTTAATACAGAATAATCATATAAATTACAGTTATTATTATTATTGTTTTTTGGAGTTCTTGTCAGAAATATATATAAAAGATTTATTGACTTTTATGCAAAACAAAAGATAGGATATACTTTATGTGCATGACCTGGTGCACTGAAGGCATAATCATCATACATAGTAGTACTGCCTATTATGGGACTACTCACCTCATTTATTTTTATAATTTATGTTTTCTATGGACAAAAAGGCTTAATTGCAATATATTTTTATTATGTACTAAAATGTAAAGAAAATAATTAGCATTTTGTATTTTACTAAAAAATGTATCATTTATTTTTAATATTCTTATGCTGTAAACTATATAAAAAGGTTGATGTTTTAGCCTTACTTGTGGCATTTTGCAGTAAACAAGCAGTAGAAATATGATTAACACATCATAAAATCTCTGTAACTGATGTGTACAAGCTGTCTGGGAAGAATGAGCATCTTAAGAACATGGAAGCATTATACTGGAGGAGTGTTGTTCCCATGGTAACTTTAAAGTTCACTAGTCTCTTCTGTGTGATGTGTGTATATCAGGGTTAATGATAAATCTCTGATAGTTCTGATCAGCCTTGTCAATGGGAGCAGAAATGCAAGATTCTGACTGACTGAGATGTGTGCAGTCTTTTCATCCAAATCATATTTAATAATTTCTGCATTACATAAGAAAAATAAAGTTTTTTTCTATATTGCTTTTAATTATTTCCTAATTGAACAACATGATTAACTAAATGCAACCCCTGTGTCACATTAAATATTACACTCCACCATCATGTTCCTTCCCAGCCCCCAACATGCAAATAGCCCTCTCCCGCTGCCTCCCCCTCAGTGTGACATTCTCTCTGTCTCTCCCTCCCTTCTGAATGTGATTGCCTCTACCTATGTCTCCCAATATCCCCCTCTCCCTCTTTCTCCATTTATCCCCATCAGTGTGTGACTGTCTCTTATACTGTGTCCCACTCTCTCTCATCCAGATGAAACATCCTCCTCTCTACATATGACAGTCTCTTTCTCTGTTTCTCCCTCAACTACACATTTGGCTGCATCCCTAATTTTTGTTCTCAACGTGTGAAGGTTTCCTGACCATCTAAGCAAATCCTATATGGGGCTTCCCCTGACATGTGCCCTTCATAACACTTATGCAGAATAGCAAGGTAGCCAGACAGAATAACAGTCTAAAATTACAAAATGGAACAGATAAAAACAAACATTGACCAAATTGGTAGTTATTTTATTTATTTATTACCAGTTATTTATATAGCGCACACATATTCCGCAGCACTTTACAGAGAATATTTGACCATTCACATCCATCCCTGCCCCAGTGGAGCTTACAATCTATATTCCCTATCACATGCTCACACACATACAGACTAGGGATATTTTTGTTAGGAGCCAATTAACCTACCAGTATATTTTTGGAGTGTGGGAGGAAACCGACGCAAGCACAGGGAGAATATACAAACTCCACACAGTTAGGGCCATAGTGGGTATCGAACCAACGACCTCAGTGCTGTGAGGCAGTAATGCTAACCATTACACCATCTGTGCTGCCCAAGTTCAAAAGGAGGGTGTCAGTCTCCAATAGAAATCATTTATAACAAGAGAAAAAGGTGAACAGCGTTAGTAGTAACCAATAAAGGGGTGTTCTAATGAATCATCAAATAGATGTTAAATATTTTTAAACAATCCAAATGGAGACAATTATAAACAATATCAACATGAAAGTGCAAATTGACAAATAAAGATGAAATTAAAACTTTAAATACGGCTTGGTTAAATTATTAAATAATTTATTCTTAGTGCTACCTACTAATAATTGAACACAATAAAAGTATAAAATCAATACCAGCAATATATCAAATGACTGACACCTAAATAATTTAGGACTACTGTATATACTGTAGGGTTCAAAGCAAAGGGAAACTAAACACGTTCCAATCAAATGAATAGTCTCAGTGATGGTAACCGGAATATTGACCAGTAATTAGTAAAACATTACTAGCTTGGTGGATCCAGAAAGTCTGTTCAGTGGTATTAGCAAGAAGTCTCACAATAAAATATGATGGTAGGTGCTACTGAAAGATGGCAAATCCATTGAGCTGGACCGAATGAAATGGAGAAGAGGTCCAAAATTATCCAAGGTGTAAAGATAGTGTGGCTTTCTTAATGCGCTTCATTGATATGCTTCTGAGGAAGTTGTGGGATCATACCACAACAAAAAACATTTTTGTGCGTCCATTCAAGATGCATTATTAAATGTAACCCCAAATAATATGTACCAGTCATTTGGAATGAACATAACTTGTAGTAATTAGGATTTAAAAAAATAAAAATAATAAAACACTGGTTGGTGGGCACCATTCATTTATAGACGAAAAATGGGTAACAATAGGTGCGCTTCTAAAATTATGAAATGCTACAAAGGGTTTTGGTGTACACCCTGTTAGACACATCAAATGATGAAAATAAACGACGAAAACAAACCCTGAGCAAAACCTTAATTGGGGATCACAGTCTTATAATAATATGATACAAATGTCCGCTGACACATGGACAAAAATTTTTTTCTAAATTGTACTTAATAGGGAGAGAACTTCCCCGTTCCCAAGATACCGTAAGGTAAAAGGGTAGAAATAGCTTCTTAGAATCCAGACAGTCAGCCCAATAAAATTTGTCACTTTATCCTCTTCTCACACCAGCGTGCACATCCCTTGTTCCTCAAATGATAAGAAGGGGAACAAAGACTGGTCGCAAATAGTGTAATACAGTTTTATTATGAGGCAAATTTCCTTATTTAAAACAATTGTGAATCAGCGTATCCCAAGACCAGGTGTATACAAACACCATCAAGCATTCAGTATAACTTTTAAACAGGATACCTCCTGGGACCAAGAATCTACCTGCTGTAGCCCAGTCTGGGCTTGAGAAAGCTTTTATCAAGATGAAAAAGGCTTTCTCAAGCAGAAACGCGTTGGTGGTGGAATTGTGAAGTGGTGACCATCCAGACTGGGCTACATTCTAAGAAGCTATTTCTACCCTTTTACCTACCGGTAAGTTCTCTCCCTATTAAGTACATTTTAGAACATTTTTTTTGTCCATGTGTCAGCGGACATTTGTATCATATTATTATAAGACTGTGATCCCCAATTAAGGTTTTGCTCAGGGTTTGTTTTCGTTGTTTGTTTTCACCATTCATTTATAATTCTGAATTTTCATCCTATAGAAGTTTTACAGTATGTTTACAACATAACCATCATGGAGAAGATCAGTTCAAAGCCCCAATTTATTAATGATTGCTACAGCAATGCGATCTGGGCATGAGATTACCGCCCAAGATCGGTGTGCAATATGTGATCATAGCGTGTGAATGTATTATCTGGCACATGCATGGACATGGGATCTGAAAGGAGCCTGTCCCTGCGAAGTGCCTGGAGAGCTATGGGGGCTGCACATGCACGTCCGCCATTGCCAGGGAGGTTCCGGAGGAACCATCCGCCAGGTAATTATGTGTGGTGTAGCCCATAGGCTACAGCGACTAACTCAATCTTCAGATGGCAATAGCTGCTGTGGGGGCCAATATCCGAAATGCATCACATTTTAGATGTTGGTAAATTGGCAGCATCGCATCTCCCATAGAAACCTATGGGGGATGTGGCTGCCGGTAGGAATTGAGTGATCACAGCAGGTATCGGGGACCTGCAGCGGTCCCTCCTTCATACATCAGGGGTAAACTAAATATTTGTGGTTAACTGCCGAAAACAGGTGTTTTCGGGGATTAAACCTCAAATATACAATAATAAATGGGCCCCTATATGTCTAGTTATGTAATGTATCTGTGCACAATGCTTTATTTGATTTATATAATGTTCAGTATCAGCAGGTAAAAGTTGGTTTTGTTGGCAGTTGGATACACAGTAAGTACACTGTTTGGATATAGTTTAGAATCATACTACACAACCTAACAGCACTTGTTTATTTAATAATGAGAATTTAAACATACATCATTGTCAACATTCAACTATAAAATAATGGAGAGAATAAAAATAGAATTGTAATTGCTGAGATCTCTATCAAAGCTTTCTTGTTACTCTGTATTGTATTGTTTTAATTTAATTGGAGGGTGTCAAAGGTAGACTGTTAGCCGATCATGTGATTCTCACATCTAATCCAATCCTGAGACACCCTCTTTGGCCAGGTATGCTCTGCTGCTGTGTACTCTTTGGGCAAGACAAATGCAGCCAGAGCCCCCCACATAAAAAATGAACATTCCCCCCCCCCTCCAGCGGCAGTTTAGCCATCCAATACAGCCTACCCCCAGCAGCAGTTGATCCATTAGCCACCCTCCCCCCCTTCTCCTTACCTGTAGTTAGTGTGAGCGGGCAGCGGAGATGGAGAGCGCCGGGGAGGGAAGAATCACTCCTCACCCGGCGCAGACGGCAGCTCTGGCTCAAGTCCAGGACAGTGGACTCCAGCAGATCAGGAGGAGGGGAGGATAGAGCTGTAGGAAGGCTGCCTAGGAGGGGCTGCGAGCCTCCGCTGCAGCTCCCCTTACAGGCAGCCAAGCCAACAGCAGGCTAGCAGGCACACTTGCCTGCTCGTTACAAACCAAACACAGGACACAATGGTGGTGCGGGGAAGGGCATGTGGGTACGATGCTGGTGGCACCCCCCTCTGCAGGGCTTGCCATGGCGCCCAGAGCACATACCCCGCTTGCCCTGCCCTAGTTACGCCACTGGCAAGGAGGCAGCAGTTCTGTTCCATTTTTGGGTAATTATTTGGAAAGATGAGTTCTTGTACATCCATCAGTACTAATATCTATTTAACATCTTAATAACAAGTTTATAAATGCATTCACTCCATGTAGATGTGATTCCGCCATTACAGTATATTTGCTAAGCTTACACATAAGCTGGAATTTATATAGCAACAAAGCATACAGTATATGCCCCTATACAAATGATCTCGCTATAGTACTTTTTAATAGAGAGTTAACAAAAAAAATCGACAGTACAGGGAAACACAAAAAAATCTGACATTGTCTAATAAAGAAATCTGGATTCTGCATTATGTACTGAGAATAGTATATGCAACCTAAAGTGACAAAGGAACTGATGGAAAAGTAAAACAAAGCTTCCTTTGATTTCCGACCTTGAACACGCAGAAGAGAATATTTATATTTATTTAATTTTTTTTTGCAAATCTCTCTGCTAGTGGAAGATTGAGGGGATTACTTTTTAATGGAAGTTACCAACCAACCTTGATCAATGATCAGAATTAAATAAACTGCTGTGATATGAAAAAATGAGCTTATGAAATCTTCCATTTCTCTCTTAGGACATTCTCTACTCCCCCAGTTTAAGAGAAAATAAGCAATTTAACCAGTGTGACTGACATTTCTAAATCAAATATGAGACACTTTTATTGGAAGTGCTGTAGGAGAGCCATGATTATAGACTTATATATGACACAGCACTGATTGTGTTTGTCTGTCTCCTCCGATAAGTATTGTAGGGGCTAAGCACTAGAAAATACACATTTACAGTCTGCATTCAAGAGGGGAGGGTATTGCATGACCCTGTTCTTAGCTATATAATGTCACACATACATAGAAATTGCCTTAACTGTCTCTATAACTACAAAAGTAACCACAATGTCCCTAGTTTTACTCTTCGAGGCTCATTTAATAAAAATTTATTTATTTATTTATGTTACTAAAAGAAAGTGTCACACATCTATAATAGTTGCTATTACTGATTATTAGTATTATTATTACTAGACATTGCCTGCGTTTTCACCCACAATGAAATTGCTTCTGCCAACATTTGTTTCTTTATTTAAGGTACTTTGCATAGGGGCTCTGTCTTGGGAGTGGCCCACATGACCAGCAGCGCTATATAGACTGGTGGCAGCAGCACCTTCACCCACCACTCACACCAATGTCACTGTGTACCCTGTGCACAAACTGCTATGCAGCCTACTCTATTCAAGTGAACACGAGCACAAAGCATCTCTCCTCCGCCCTTACTGGTCATGCGATTGGTGCCACATCTATCTCTTGCATTGATAATGTCAATAAATATTGTTTTTCTATTGCTCAGCTGTAACTTGACGGATTGAGATGAAACAAAGTGCAAGTTATTTCTAGTAGTTCCCACTACAAAATGATGCAGTTTTCATGGAAATTGGTGGAATAGTTTTTGTGCTAACTTGTGCTAACAAACAGATAAACATAACATTCTCATAATATTAGTACAGGTTGAGTCTCCGATATCCAAAATGCTTGGGACCAGGGGTATTTTGGATAATGGAATATTCCGTATTTTGGAATATATGCATACCATAATGAAATATCTTGGGAATGGGACCCAAATATACACACAGAATGCATTTATGTGTTAGATACACCTTATACACACAGCCTGCAGGTAATTTTATACAAGATTTTCAATAATTTTGTTGCTCAAACAAAGTTTGTGTACATACATGAAATTCAGTTATGTTTCATATACACCTTATACACACAGCCTGTAGGTAATTTTATACAATATTTGTAATAATTTGTGCCCTAGACAAAGTTTGTGTACATTGAACCATCAAAAATCAAAGGTTTAATTTTCTTAGTCAAGCCAAAAAAATTCTGTATTTCGGAATATTCCGTATTTCGGAATATTTGGATATGGGAGACTCAACCTGTATAGATTCTTATTACTCATATTATTATTATTATTATTAATAATAATAATAATAATAATATTAATATACAATTTGCTGAGGTAAATAAATACAAATTATATAGCCAGGCAATCTGATGCATCAAGAAAACTGGTTATTAAGGCTATTTAGGTAATTTTTTTTATTATTATTTTTTTGGAGTTTTACAATACAATGCACTATTTATTAGGTAAAATGTAATATTAAAGTAACATTTACTCTATTAGTTGGTAGTGAATGTTTAGGAAAAATATATTTATGAAGTAGTTTCCATGTATACAGTAGATGTAACCCCTCCCACACCCCATCAGAAATTGTATTCAGTATGAACAAGCTGGCAAACTTGTATCTATTTATCAAATATGTTATCATTAAAATCCAGTTGGTTTACTAACAACCTTAAGCTGTCAGTTTTTAAGTTCATAATGAATACATTATTACACCCACGCTAATGCTAATATTAATTTTGTAGATACAGATTTTATCAAGATAATAACTTCTCTGAATGTTTCATGATTCTTTTTTTTCAGCTGCTATGAAACATAATCTGTAAATTATTTAGTTTATTTGGTTTTTATGAAGCATAAATAGCATTTGGAAAAATAAATGTAGATGTAACGGCATATAAAAAGACAAGAAAAATCAATGCATCTACAGTATAATATAAAGTAAAGGAGACGTGCTCAGGCAGAGTTAAAACTAGCGTATACAGATTCTACACAAAATGGCAGATAATTTAGAAACATATCACAGATTAGTGGCACAGAGAAGAAAAATTGGATTACACCTTTATTTCATAATTGTGCAGGAACAAAGTAATACTGTATTCTTTATTTAAAACAAGAGATGTTCGGTTTCCAGAGGACTGCCAACAACCAAGTTTAGGGGTTCTGAGTTGAACCAAGTCCGAGTTCGGAATCAGTTTGGGGTATACAGGTGAATCGAGTCCCAGTTTGGATCTTCCTGTGGTTCGGAACTCGGATTTTAAAACCGAACTCGGGTTTTGGATTGCATGTAAACAACATGTACAAATGACATGATTTTAGCTGTTTCTTTTAATTTGTTTTTTGAAAAAAAAAATACAAATACAAAACAAAGAGAAGTGAGGGTGGTTTTCCAAAACCAAAACCAAAACACTAACAATTAAAATGGGAAATGTATAAAAAGGATTTTTTTTGTCACTGGCCACTACACAGAATATGTCATTGTAGGGCTGATTCAGGTTGGAAGCAAAGCAAAAAAGCAAGAATCTTTGCAGATTGGCAAAACCATGTTGCACTGCAGGTGGGGCAGATGTACAGTAGCTTCCAGAAAGCTTTTGATTTGAGAGGGGTGTGTCCAACCTTAAATCTAAAGTTCAGTGTATTTACCCTGTATGCAAAAAAATAAATAAAGATGTACTTGCACCTCTTTGCATTGCAGCGTGGTTTGTCCAGGTGCAAAATTACTTCCCTTTTTTTGTTTTGCTCCCAACTCAGAATCAGCACCTACTGTATGTATCTAACAGCAGGGTATCCAACTCAGGGCCTGAGTGCCTGATTCAGAGCTGAACGCTCTGACCAGGGCGCTCGCTCTGAATCAGGGCCCTCCTACCTTTTTTTGGAGCGTCCTCATGGACGCTCGCATAGTTGTGGGTTACCACCCACAGCTATAGCGAGCGTCCATGATGATGGTCGCGATGGTCTCGCGATAATGTGTTCTTAAATTATTATATGTATATCAATTGATGTCCTTTATTGATTGACATCAACACTCCTCCCCCTTCCCCTTTTTTATTGGTTTTTATTCAATATTGAATTTGTACTGTGTTATTATTCATTTAGTATTGTTTATTTAAATACATTTTATACACTTTCAATCAGTGCTGTTTATTGTATATTGGTATTGTCTTTATGCCAGCATGTGCTTTGGCAGGCATTAGCATATTTTCGCAACTGCTTTCCATGCAAAATCGCAGCTGCAATTTCAATACTGATCGCTGCTGAATCAGTCCTTCAGTCTGCAAATGCCAGAATGCTTTCAATGTTTTGGGATTTCTGTATTAAAAACAAGATCAATTAATTAGCAAATAAATACTGTAGAGGGTTTAATTGTGCCCTGAATTCCTGCCCTGTCGCTGCCTCTCTTCCAGACCACCCCACTAGATATTCAGTCAAAAATTCTTTGGGATCCAGACTTAATGGCTGATTTTCCTGCCCTGTTGGCCTCAAAGGAATTGGCAGGAACAATAATGGGGATGCTTCCTGCTCCACAGGAACATGATTATAAGAGTACTCCCCTGTAATGTATACATGTTAAGCATCAATATACTGGGGTTGGGTACGGGATCCCGACAGTCAGAATCAGGGGCGTAGAGAGCCCTGCCGGGCCCAGGTGAAGAGGGGGCATGGGTTAATCGCGGGAAGCGTGACCACACCCCCTTGAGCAAAAGCCCAAAAAACACTTTTGCAGCACTGCTGCACGCTGGAGAGGGGGTGTTGTGAGCCCCTCAGCCCATCGCAAAGCCAGGGGGGCACAATCAGTGTGATTGCTTTCCCCCACACTGCTGCTCAGCAGCCATGAGCAGTCTCCCACTGCAGCTCAGCACGCGCTGTGTGCTGGGCTGCTGTGAGGGAGGGAGAAGGGAGGGGGGCATGGTGCTGGACCCCTCAGGAAGCCTGGGCTTGGGTAAATAGTACCCACCCCCCTCCCTCTCTGCACCCTTGGTCAGAATACCGACAGCAGCATCCCAACAGTCAAAATCCTGACAGATTTTTAGTATCATAACCCTCCCCCTAACCCTATCCCTCCCCTCCTGCAACCTAACCCTAACTCTCTCCATACCCTAACCCTCCCCATGTTCCTAACCCTAATTCTCCCCCTGACCCTAATACCAACCTCCACAATCTGTCGGGATTCTAACAGTTTGGATGCCACTGTCGGTATTGTGACTGTCAGGTAGCCAACTACATCCTATCATACTTGCCTACCTTTTTAATATCTCTTCTCGGGAGAAGCACGGGTAAGAGAAGCAGGAGGGTGGTGACGGGGGCGGGGCACAATGATTTGCTTCATTAAGCCCCGCCCTCTCATGGTAAAATTGCCGCGATTGGCTAGAATTTACTTAAGGGGCATGGCCAAATGATATGATTCATGTCAAATCACGTAATTAAGCCCCACCCCCTACATGGAGATCTGCGATCGCCACTGAAATGCTTCTCATTCTGTCCACTTCAGTAGAAAAAATCGGGAGCCTCCCGCGAAAACCGGGAGGGCAGGCATGTATGCATCCTATATACTGTAAATCTTTGGTTAGGCAGCACCAGTGTTATGTCTGCACCTTTCTGTGGGTGGGCCTAGCATGTAAGAAGCACCCATTAACAGGCGCATGGCATAACATCCAGCAACCGGGATTATAGTACTCACTATTAGGATGGCGGGGCAGTCCCATAATAGCCACATTTTTAGCTGGATGTATTTAGATGCTAAATGTAACAGACAAAAATTAAAGGGCAACTACTTTATTTTGTACATTTCTCATGCAAATAGCACATAAATAAAATCTACTTTTGTCATAGAGATAGATGAGTGAAGGACTTAATTTTGACATAACACAATGTCATCTTATAACATACACATTCAACAGCACATATCCTAACCCACTGCTCCATGCTCCTTCCTCACTGTCTAGCCCATCTGTGTTGCCCCTGTCTGTCTGCCCCTCCCCTTTAGAATGTAAGCTCTCACGAGCAGGACCCTCATCCCTCATGTGCTATGCCTCCCCTACTTATACTATCATGTACTGCTAACTCCCCAATTGGCACCTAACACTTGGTTGCTAATGCCCTGTTGCTTGTGCAGCAATGTTTATAAACCATGTCCTTGTCCTGCATTGTTTTGTATTACTATTACTGTTTTTTCTTGTGTGCTCATTTATGTACTGTGTAAGGCACTGCGGAACCTTTGTGGCACCATATAAATAAAGAATGATGATAATAATAATAATAATAATAATAATAATAATAAAAGGGCTCACTTAAGAGCAGTTCTAAAATAGCATAAGAATATAAACAAAATGTGTTATAAAACAACTAAAGACTGCATTTGAAAATAGTTGGAGAAATGTGTTAAAGCTGGATTACCTTGGACTATTATTTTGTAGTGAAAATATTATTTATACATTTAAATACCCGGGTATTTATGAAATGTTAACAGGTATTGCTGATTTTTTTTTTTTTGCTGTCCATTGTGGTTCACTGACACTGGTATGTGCACTTGTTTATTTTCAGCGAGTATTTTACTATGACTACATTACTGCCAGAGCTGCCAAAGTACTAAATTAAGATTTATATAAAAAAAAATCCATCTTTTTTTGGGGGGTGGGGGTGGGGGGGTTAAACATTATATTTCTGTTTACAAATCCACAAGGATATTGGATTGTAAACCAATAACAATCCACCTGTATCTCTGCTTACCAAGCAGTCAGAGATAAAACTAGAGCATTCTTCTATTTAGTGATTATTTCAAATCAATAAACATTTGCAGTAGCCTAAAAGGGCCATTAATGAGATGTGGGTTTGCTTCAGTTATACATGCACACAATTATAAATGTTATATAAAACACACTTTAAAATATAAAGTCGCAGTAGGCACAAAGCATGAAAATTCACACTGACACAATAGAGGTGGGATGATTTCTGCATAGACTATTTTGGCAATAAGTGAAGGAATGTAAAAGTATAAAACATCATAACAGAGAATCAATAAAATGTTTTTTTCGTTTTCATCATTTTTTAATGGTTGAACTGTTAATTATTGTTGTCAAAAAGTCATCAGTATATAATAATTGTTGGCATCAAAAAACTAAAAAAACTAATAGAATCTGTCATACAGTAGTTAGCACTAAACCTTATGGTCACAACACAATGTTGGTCCTGTATTATTCACATGACCAGTAATGGAGTACTTACATAAATATATTTTTTTACTCTATGTGGTCTCCCTAGCAGCTGTGAGAATGTGGACGTGGACGTTATGTCAACATTAAATACATTCATTATATCAACATTGACCATATCGACATTCAGCATGTTGACAGTGATGCACTGTTGACATTGTTGAAATGTCGACAGTGTCTTTTTTCTATGAGTCTATCCATAGCCCTAACGGTAACCCAAATACAAGGCCTAACCTTAACACTAAAACTAACCCTGACACTAACCCTAAATTTAATGCAAATGTTAACATTTTAACAAAGTCAAAATTTCATATGTCAACATTTGGTTAATTTTGACATTTTTTCAGGTGTCGACATTTATGATGTCAGCGTTTTGACCATGTTTCACCAATCTGAGAACAAGACATAATGACAGCTCCTATCCTTTAGTGTACATTGGATATTCTCAAGTTATTTGCTTATTTAAGACTTCAAGTCTATATTATGATATATGTGTATATATTGCCTGTAAAGCCATCAAACCAGGGAATACGGAGAAACATTATTTATATTCAGCAGGTGTTTGATAACACTGTTTTTCTTATGGCATGTCATTATTATGTAAGCAGTTTCTTTGAACTGTGTATGACATTTCTAATTAATTTCATATCTCTGCAGAAGACTGGAGAAATGTTCCTTAGAGAATAAGAAATACACCATACCTGCCTGAGGCACAGAGCGAGTACATCGATGACACTGTCCCTAACTAAGAGGTTTGAGGCATTGTGAAGTAATTGCCGAGTGGTAAATCACCTGGTCTGGGTGACTTTAGGTCTGAATTTGATAAAATTATTCATCAACATACTGTATAGTGGTAAATCTAATGTAGGTAGAGGTTCCTATAAATTATTTTTATTACTGAACTATAAAATATTGACAAGAATTATATCTTCTAGACTGCCTGCATAGGGAGCTACAGAGTCGCAGAACTGAAACATTTTACAAGGGATGGGCAACCTAATTTTAATATTCACAAATGCATAGTATTAAACATTTCTATCATGCACCTTCAGTGTATGGATACTATCCTGTTCAATTTAAATCACTATTCTACATAATTTCTATATGATTCCTTTCCTGTTTCCTGTTTTTTTCAAGGAAACCATTGTTTTCATTATGGTTTGTATCTGTTATTGAGACTACTTCTGCTGGTGACACTGGTCCAGATCACTGTCTTCTTATCGCAGTGGCTGGATCTCTCCTGGTTTATAAACTCTTCCACATGTAATCTTTCAACTGAATTTCCCAACATGGTCCATTATTATCCAGTTGATTTCCTTTGGATGTTGGGCTAATTTTTGGGACACAGATGCAATGACATCACATACCTGATATCAACACTGATATGGCAGTGTCTGGCCAGCTTCACAGTGCTATCTTCTCAGTTCTAACTTACTGCAGGTTACACTGACCATATTCTTAGTTATTGCTTGCAATATTTTTTGTGTATCGTAAATCCTAGACCAACCAAAAATGTAATTCCAAAATAATTTCTTTCAGATAATTTATAGACATTCAGATTATAAAATTCATGTATCTCAACAGATTTATCTGGATGGTAGATGATGTATTGCTCATTCAGGTGGGCCAAACTAATTTCTAACCTACCTGGGAATTCATATACCAAGGGATTTAACTTATTCTTTAAAGTCAAAGTCGATGTTACTGTCGGGCAAACTAAGGAGGTTGCCTAGGACACCATGAGTCTGGAGGCATTAACTTACTCAATGACCAACACAATTTATTGTTTGATTTTCACTGACTGATAATGTAACTTAATTCCATGCCTTCCTCATGGTTGTGTGTCATTATTTTAATTAACTGAAGCAAGCTCTGCCTGGTGCTGTTATTCTGCCACTATAACATCATGGCAGTGCTGCCTCTGACATCTCCCTCCACTGCTGCTTGCAATACCCAGCTTGGTAAGGGGAGTAGGATGCCGCACCTGCCGAGTTGTGACCCTGCAAAGCGTGATAAAGGGGATTGTGTTTAGCTTCCTTGTACTCCTATGCCACCCATGCTTAAAGTCTTTTATGTTTCTATTCTTAAGAAGTCAGTAATGGATCTGCATTCCTAGTTTGTACCACCCATATGGTATTTAGTACAATGTTATGTTATAAAACTTTTATTATTCTAGAAACATTCTTTTGCATATGCAGATACTCAATTAGACCAACTCATCGGAGATTTACATTTGCAAGTATATAACTTTTACATACAGTATACATACATGGTTCAAACATGAGTGAAACTGAATATTTCCATTTGCTTAGAGACATCTTTGTTATCTCTTGTTCTTAAGCTAGATTTCTGGGATGGAAGGGAACCTGCCATGGCATTTATTAAAGATGTGATGATGATTTATTGTTATTGATATTTAAAATGTATCTCAGTTCCAGCAGATGTTCCCTGGTAACCTTTGTAGCCTCTGTTGAAGGCTTTTGAACAAGCGAGCATTGTACTGTAAACATTAATTTATTAATGGAGAAGACTCCACAATGAGCACTATCAGAATTCTAAAATCTTTATTGAAGTGCTGAACTATTTATTAATAATTTTAGCTACAATTTAACACAATATCATTCCCATGCATTGCTTCTCTTCATTATTTTCACTATTACACTATGTATTAATATACAGTAAAACAGAAAATTAGATTTGGGGTTCAAGATGGGTCCCTGGAGAGGTATGTTACTTAACTGATTTTTGCATTTCTTGGGTTTTAACAGAATTATAAGAAACTTTAGTAAGAAGCTATAATATACTTGCCTTTAAGTATAGTTCTTTACATATGTAGAAGTCTAGAAAATGTGGTGTTAGTTATTTTTTTAAAAGTGGTTATCTATGATGGTTTTAAGGTTTTACACAGTATATTGCAGGAATTAAGAGTTATGTGACAGTTATGCTTTGCTACAGTGGATATATTATTACATGTGCAATAAGTTGGAACTAGAGATGTGTGCTGACCCATGTGTTTTGATTTTGGATCCAGATTCATCTTTGTGTTTTGGTTTTGCAAAACCATCCCCACATATATTGGTTTGGATCTGTATTTTTTTTTTAAATAATAAAATTAAAGCTAACATAACGTAATTTTGACCTGTTAGCATCCAAAACCCAAGATTATTTTTTAAATCTGAGTTCCAAACTGGGACTCAGTTTGACTTGGTACCTCAAAGTGATTACAAACTCAGACTGCGTTAGACTAGGAACCCCTAAATTCGGTTGTTGTCGGTTCTCTGAGAACCAGACCCGCACATCACAGCTCCCACCATTTTCAGAGTTGATCAGATTTGCATATAGTGGCTATTGCTTTTGGTATCTTATTATTAAGTTTGAATAATATATCTCTAATTACACTACATAAGAGAATCAGAAGATGTGTGACTGTCTATAGAACTCTCCATGGCACTGAATAGCAAGGATGTACTGTATGTGTTAAAGTCTCAGTTTTCCATTTTCCTTGTTAGAGATGAAATTTAGAAGAAATTAAATAAGGTGAGCATAGAGTCAGCTACCGGGAGCATCAGCGAAATATAAGTATATAGTATGGAAATATCAGTGGGAAATTAGGATACTAAATTAAAGTTACATTTAGAAAAACATTGCATGAAGATAAGATCATGGAGTCAAAGGATACATAATTTCCCATTGTCCAATTAAATATTTGTTTTTATAAGAGTAAAGAATAAGATAAGAGACAACATTAGGCTATTGTTACAGGTTTCTAAGCAACTCATTGAAAACAACAAAATAAGATTAAGGTACAATCTGAACAGGTAACAAGTGTCCAACTAATTTATCCTTCCATCATATCAGATCGAAAAATTAATTTATCCTTCTATCACACAAATTTAAAAAAGCAATTTTATCTGCACCAGCATAATAGGCAATTTTTAAAAGTTTTTAGTAAATCTCTTAAGGAAACCTAAAGTCCTAAAATCCACAGTCATTTCTCCCATACAGTACCTTTATATATTTTATGACAAATGTACATTCCTGTTATCATAAATACCTTTTTTAATATATATTTATTTTTTTCCTTGGGGAATGTATTTCCTGATAAGAAATGTTTCAATATATGTGTCATGTGCATTAAGCTTGTATAGTCTGCACAAAGATGGCTTATTTCTTCATCTTTTTTCCTGGTGATGTATCCGATGGTACAAACATACTCATGAATAATGAATAATGGAATACACATTTTCTGAAAATAATAAATAACAATATTTGAAAGTACAGTATTTGTTGTTGTGGCTTAACAGGAAAGAAAAAGGTCAGCTACACATTTAATTCAATGCCTCCCCATTCCACCGCACATTTGGTCACAAGCTGCCTGTTGTCATTAGAGGCAGTGTGCGGAAACTCCTTTTACAACATGGTACAGCCTCTCATTGTGCAGAATACAAATACTCACCCCCTGACTCTACCTTCCTACTTCTCACCTGGTGTGCTCGCTAAGGGCGAGGGGGTGCACCACCTGGCTAAGCCAGCCACAAATTTTAACCATTGGGAGCCCATGACTCTCCACAAATTACACCAGTCTTGCCTTATGGTCTAAGCGCTTGACTCTGGGTTCCGTCTTGGGGCCTATCATGATGTTGTGGCCTAGAAGAGCAGCATGCGTATTGTCATGGCACAGCTGAGCAAGTCCTTCACTTTGCCAGAGGCACCCAGACCTGTAGATAAACTACTGAGCTTATTTGTTGTTGCTGTATCTGGTCATCCTTGGTGATCTCCGTTACTTTTTTGGTGACAACAGCTTCCACTAACACCAATCCTTGATCTTTTTGCAGCTGTGAGTAAAGAAAATCACCAGGCATACAGCAACTCCAAATTGGTGAATAACTACAATAATACCTGGCAAGTATGAAACAAATGCATTTTATAAAACCATTAGAGGAAGGAGGTTTAGTTGGGATAAATAGTGAAGGTCAGTTATGACTGACTTCAACTGAATATTTTAAGATTTCTGCAGTGACTGGTTCATGTAGTAGTTGCACAGAGATGCCACTCACCAAAAAATACTTTCATCCCTCTTATTATACCTTATTTTGAAACCTTTTGGCCTTAAATAGATGAAGTAAATAATATTGTGAGGTGGTCACAATTGATTGGAAATTACTGGAAATAAAGTTATTGAGGTTAATTATACTTATACCTTCTTTTGAAACTTTCCCACATCTCCCATTTCCCCCCCTGTTCCCCTCACAGCCCATGTTTCCCCTTGTCTTACACCACTACTCACCTCCCCCATCTTTTTCTTTTGTACTCTTCATCTATTGTGCTGTTGTTTAGTTGTGTGTGTGTATTTTTTTTCTAGTGGGTGCTAAATGACATTTTTACCTTGGACTCCATTTGGTCTTGAACCGAATCAGGTGGGAACATTGGTGAAGTAGGGAAGTACATATGCTCATACAATAGAACAAAACTGTAAAAACTATTAGTACTGTATGCATATACAGTAAGGATATTAATAAAATATGGGTATAGTTGGCAAAATTGAAGGTGTGCCTTTTATTTTGTGTAGGCATATTTCAAACAGGCTGGAAATTTCTGCCTCATCAGAGGATGTGTGAATTTGGATTTTCTCTGGGAAGGTGTGCATGCTTCAAAGCATCAACAAAGCTGTTAAAGAACAGATGTGTTTATAGAAAAGCAATGTAACTGAGATATTAAAACTGACAGACCAGGTATATGAATGAGAAACCATCCCTTTATATGCTTGCTTCCCCAGTGTAATCACATAATGGGCCTCATTTAGGGGTAGAAGCAAAGACGGTTAAAGGGTACAAATATACACTGAGACAAACCGTGTTGCAATGCAAGTGGTGCAAATGCAAATACTGTATTTTTTAATGCAGGGAAAATGCTGCCTGCTTATCTATATAGCACATAAATTATGGGCAGCTTTATTTCTACCCTGTGATTTAGAGGTGAGCTTGGGTGCATCCCATTTTTCCAGGGTGGTCCTTAGTGAAGTGATAGGTTCAGTGGTGTACTAACAGGAAAGAGGGGGGAAGAGAGAAAATGAGGGATGGGGTCATGGCGGTCCACACTGGGTAGCACTTCCCAGAGGGTGCCAGCAGGAGTTGATTCTTTCTGACACTGACTGGGGTGGAGACAGGGAGGGAATGGAGGGAGACTGATAGTCACTCCGACAGTGCTGAGCACCCATGGTGATTAGCATGACAGCAATGCTCAGCACTGTGGGAGAGTTGTAGGAGCCTGCTGCAGCTGTGTTCTGCTTGCAGATTGTATACAGTGCAGATTGGCTCCAGAGTCCCCTCATCAGTGTCACATGACACCACATGCTCATCACCGTGATGCTCATGAGGGTATTCAAGAGCCACTTCATGCTGTATTCAAAACTCAGAGCCGGCCATGGGAGGTGAGTACTTGGGGGCATTGGGGGGGGTGTCACACCTCCCAACCACCCTGAGAGGTCATGCCCCTTTCATGAGAGGCCATGCCCCCATTTTGGGCACAAATGTTTGGATCACTCACAGTCCTTGTTTCATACTATCAAATGTAAAATGCAAAATAAAGGACCTGTCTCGAGTAACAAATATGTTCGGTACACCACTGCGTTGGTTGGCAATGCGTAGAATTGAATTTCTATGCCAGTACATATGACACAAATGCATGAGAAACACATCACCATCCCACCTACTTCACAAGGAAATGTGCAGGATGCGGTCCTGGGATTCCATGGGTCCCCCAAAATGTAGGTGTCTCCCTGACATTCCAGGAGATAAGACAAGTATGCTACATAGGGCCTGATTCAGAGTTGCACACATCAGAGTCTTATGCTAATGCCACAGACAATTTCTTTAAGCTCACTTGCAGCATCTTGCAGCAGTGAATTGTTGTCTTAGTTCTCTTTAGCTGCACCATTGTTTATAGACTTACTAGAGCAGTTTCTCCATCTGGCCATGGCCTCCTGTGTGAGCGGCATGTGATTCTTTGGGATGCATGCGCTGTGTGACTCAGATAATAAGAAGAAACATCCCCAATGTGCGTGAATATTGGCATAGTGTGCAACTCTGAATCAGGCCCATGGAGTGCATGCCCTATTCCCAGGCAGAACATCACAATACCATCTCACACTATGGAAAATAAGGAAAGAAATGAAGCATGTAAAGCAGAGCAAAAATATATATTTTTATTAGAGCTGAGCAGTTTGGTTTTGCTAATAACAGAACACACCTGAACTTTGGGGTTCTGAGTTGAATCAAGTCCCAACTGGGATCACTTGTGGGATTCCGAGTAGAATCAAGTGAAAGCTCCGGTCTTCCCACATGTCGGATCTAAAAACTGGACCTTGTGTGTTTTTGATTGCATGTAAGTCCCTCCCTCGTGATTTCAGGTGCCAAGATAGGAAATGACTGGAAATGAATGGTATTGATATTAATGATACTATACGAACAAAACCGATCCAAGTTACATGATTTTAGCTTTTTTCATAAGTTTTTTAAAAAGATTCAAAAGCATAAAATTGGAGTGTAGATTTACCAAACACGGGGGTCCGTGCACGTCTCTCGTTTTTATGTTGCTTTTGTCTACTGTTTATATACATATTGTTATTTGTGTTGTATTTTTTTATTGGTACGGCATTAGAGTGCTACACAGGACTTGATAAGATATATGTGCACATGTAAACATATTTACAAGATTAGACATGCTTCTGAAAAATGAATTTCCTAATAAGGACACTGGAAGGATTTCACTGAGCTTTAAGCCGAATACCCAAGCAAGTGAGTCTTTGCATCCCAGTCACACTCTAATCCACATCAATCTCTTAGCTCTAAAAGCTTGAAATCCACATACAGCACTTGTATTTCTATGGATCTAATTGCTGCTATAACAGCTAAAATCTCATAGTACTAATCATCAGGAAATGCCATCCAGTAGTTCCATCAACACCCTCATTACAATCCTAAGACTTTTCTTAGTAGCTTAGCTTATAATGACTGCTAGTGCTAGAGCTAGATGCAAATGATGAAAAATGTACCTTGAGCAATTTAGCTGCAAGCATAATTTTCATCAGTCTACATTAAAAGCTTCACTGTCAGTGTTGTTTACTTCTTACTTATCAAGTACAGTAAAGTTTAGAGTAAGGCAGGTAATGACTAGATAAGTATTGCTGACCCTTTATGTTGGGAAATTTATTAAGAATAGAAAAAAGTATTTAAATTGCCAGCTATAACTTTAGTTCACTTTTGTACTCACAACTACAGTACTGTATACCAATTTCCACTCTAAGAATATTTGGGATTCTATTATGGGAGCACACTGGGGTTAAGGAAAACAGGTGAAATATAGCAATTATACTTCTAGTCTAGGGTTGCAATATGTCCCAGTTTTCCCGGGATTGTACCGCTATTGGGGTCTTTGTCCCGGCGTCCCGAAGATAGTCTTTGGGATGCCCAAGTGTCCAGGTGTCATAGGGAAAGTGGTTACAGGGGCGGCTGCAGCCACTGTCACTGAGCGAGGGAGGTCTGTCTCGGAGACGGGAACTGCAACCGAAGATGGAGGAGTGTAGCTGTATGAGGAGCTGTGCAGTGTCCGGTCGCTATGCTGATATAGCAGCCAGGTACCAGGAGGAGGCAGTCATCTGGGTGACACGAGGGGCGGGGAGTGCAGACAGGCTACAGAGAGCCAAGAGCTGCGGTGGGGCCCGGCTGGATGTAACCAACTGGCTGAGCTGGTACATTGCGTGTAAGCACTGCGGGCATCATAAAGCGGCCAGTCTAAACACACTGACCACCATTGCCACCCCTGATCCGCCCCTGTGCTGAGCTTGCCGCGCATAGTTTTTAAAAACTTTTTGGGGAGAGGCATGGCCATGTCTCCATATTTGGCCACTCCCCCATTGTGCCTTTTTTTTAAATATAGCAACCCGATTCTAGTGCTGAAATAAAATTACAGTTAGAGCAAAAACTGCCACAATATTTGAAATATGAACACATGATTACTTGTGTACATCCATGTAAAAGTATTAAAATAATATTTGGACATAAAGTTATTTGGAATGCTTACTATTTGCAACACATACAGTATGTAAAATCACACATGCTCTGTAGGGAAATAACTTTTTCACATAGATAGGGATCATATGTTTAACTTGCGCAGGAGAATTACCAGTGTGTTCACTCCAACTTGACATATAGTGTACTGTAGGTTACCTGATATATACCTTGGACAGTAAAGTCAATGGAACCATTTATTGTAAACTTATGCAGCTGTAATTTGCAATGAAACTTTGAGGCAAAAATGCAGAAAGGCACCTTTTCTTTGTGGGTATTAATATTTTAATAGAAAACTCAAACACCAATACATCGCTATGAGAGGTCATTTAAGGAAACCACAGTATTTGTAATGGTCACAACAGCAATATGCAGTTCCCAAGATTGGGGACACTGAATATTCACAATATGGATACAAACAAGGAGTGCTGACATCAGTTCATCAGTTCTATGTGTTTTGACAATTTTAACCTCAATATACTTATGGCGGAAGTAAGTACATAGTTTACCTTTCAATGGTAAACTACCAAGAAGTAATACATAAAATCAGAATAGCCAATAGTCAAAATCTGGACACTTTAAGGCGCACTTCTGTACCCTATGTACCAAATCCATACCAAGTTCATTTAGAATCCCTGTTGGAAGCATATTCGACAACAGACTATACTTCGTGGTAAATTTACTAAGATGGGTGTTCTTTTAAGATGGGATTTTGCCCATAGCAACCATTCAGATTCTACTTCTCAATTATCTAGCACCTTCTAGAAGATAATACATGGAATCTGATTGGTTGCTATGGGCAACATCACTTCTTAATAGAACTCCCATCTTAGTATATTTACCCCTTCGTATTAAAAGTTATTGGACTCCTTTACTTCCATTTACAAATAATGTATTTTTTTTTCATTATGGTTTTAATACTTTTCTTTGATCAGTCTTTATCATTCTATTTTTTTTTCTTTCTCTTTATTGTTTGTTCGTTTTCATATTTATCTTACATTATTCGCTTTTGGTACAGGCATTAACAAAATTTAATTCCATTTCATACTGTTTTAGATCATTTTTAAAATTGGAAATGTAATAAAATGGATTTAAAATCTGGTGGTTCAAAAGGTCAGAGGATGACATCAAGGCAGCAGTCATGGGGGACTGGGGAGGACTTGTTACTGGCTAAGTGATATTAGAAGTAGTAAATGTGGAGGAGCTCAGGATGGCATTGGCTATAGAAGCCTATGGGCTTTTTAAAAAAAATATTTGAAAAGGGACGTTACCTGCGGCTTGTGAATGTGCATTTTATCGGAATGTGCAATCTATATCGGAAGAGTTGTCCTGGTAAGCTGGTAATTCTCTATACCAGTGGTCTAAAATGCCAGTATAAAGGCAAATAGAGGGGGAGATAATCACAATTTATTTGTGATAATTTATACTTCTCCCCCTCAAGAGAGAAAGCAGAACAAAGCCCTAAGAAACCCCAACTGATCATCGGAGTTGAAGCCAGAAGTAGAGACACTGAAGGAGCATTCAGGAAGATTGGTGATGAACCTCAAGTGCACAGTGCCATATAGCCAAGGAAAAAATGGTGCTCAGGACAATGATTTATGGAGAAGTGACATTTCATAATTTGTTACTTTTGCAAGGGTCAATGAAGAATGAGGAATGAAGAAGGGTCAAGAATGAAATGAAAGGAAAGAAAGTATGATCATAGATTGTATACAAGTCTCTTTAGTAGTTTTGAGGTAAAAGTGAGGTGGTAAATTATGTGGTAGATGGAGAGAAGTAATCATTCCACAAGATAGGAGATATTAGCAAATGTTCGAAAATGTCAGGGTCAGTGCCTGTTAAGAGGGGCAGGATGTTATGGTGAGCTAGATGTGGGGAAGCGTTGGTGGAAGATAGAAGGGAATGGGGAGAAATACACAGATGGAGGTGAGCAAAGAGTTCATCCTCAGTAATGAGAAATAAATAAATGAGGGTGGATAAAACAGTGGAGAAGGTGGTTATGGAGTGTTTGATCTGGCCGGGGGAAATATGTTGATGGGTAATGTTGATTTTTACTTTGATGACAAATTAAATGAATAAATATGCAATGAATAAACATACTGCTGGGCTTCGATGTGTCTTGTGTGAACATTAGTAATGGAAAATGCAAAGTATGCAAATTCTGCACAACCAAACTGAGCCAGCTGAATATCACTAAGGTGGTCACAAACCCCTTTATAGCTACACAAGAACAATAATGGTGTAGTACAGCGCTTTTACAATTAGGATCTGAAACAGTTTTTTAAGCTTTTTGGGAAGTTATTTCAATTTGGCAAATATATCTGAAATAAAGCGAACATACATAGAATATAAGAACGATTTTTATCACAATATTACTGGAACTAATCACAAAAAGAGTTGTTGGAAAAGTTCATGTAGTATTTTCTTTTTTGAAATGCCGTCCTCCTGGCTTGTTGATACTTCCATATTCCTCAAAATGAAACACAAATAAACCACTCCTCATGGTGTAATACAATAAAAAAAAAAAAACATTCTTTAAAATGTACATAAAATCCACCAATGGCTGATGAAAAAAACATTCCAGATCATGGAGGCAAAAAAGCCTTAAATGCACAGATAATATAAGACACTCCTCTGGAAAAACAGAAGATCTTTTGTACATCAGGTCAACACCTCCAGGTACCACAGTCTCTTGCCCAGCTCTCCCCCATCGTATTTAAAATTTCAAGTTTCTTCTTTGCATTTAACAAATGATTTCTTCTTGATATCTCAGGGCCTGATTCAGCAAGGAACGCAGCTGCTAATATGCATGCTATTGGCCGATTGTTGCGTACTGTGCATGTGTACGCATCACATGCAAGAAATAGCTATTGCGATCGGGACTGCAATCACAGTGACTACACAGACCCATCGCAGAGCGATTGACAGGAAATGCCATTTGTGGGTGGGGACGGGGGAGGGGGGGGAGGGAAAATGCAGGCGTGCCAGTGCGTTTCAACGCCATTGCAGGGGCATGCATATATTATCCACTGCGATGTCCTACGCAGTCTGAGGCCTCATAGCATGCGTGGTTGTTAGCATTTTCTGAGTAAGGTCATGGCTTGTGCAAGTGTGCGTGAGGCTGCGATGGTATTCGATTGAACCGATGGTTTCACAGTCTTGCTATACATTACAAAAGTGTTGAAAGTAAAGTGGTCGTGCTTGTGTAGTGCTGCTAGGGAATAGAGATCGCAATGAATTAGCATACTATTTCAGTTGAACTGTGTGCGCAATCGCTATTGGATACGCAGTTGCGTATGGTAGTGAATCAGGCCCTCCCAAAATTCCTGTCTGTCTCTCCCTGAACTGTTACCCTTGAAACTAAAACACAGTCCTGCAAAAGGGTTTAAAATTAATATATTCAGCTCTCCCCACAAATTCCCTATCTAACTAATTGTAGCCACAAATCTCAGTCCAACAAATAAGAAATGCTACATGGTGCAAGAAATCCTTTCGTGAGTAGTTCCATTAATATCCTCAGAAAAAAGTGTTCTTATATTCTACACATTGCATATATGTTTGTTTTATTTCAGATATATTTGTAAAATTGAAAGAACTTTCAATGAATGAAGCTGAATATTAGCAATGCCTTCCAAAGAGGTGCAGTGGAAGCTTTTTCCTTTGTAAAATGATTGTGGAAAGTAACATTTCTCAACATGAATCATGTGCAAACACAATTTGTTTTAATAGTAGTGATATTTTTTTGGAAGATGAGCTCTCAGCACTGCCTCCATCCATTAGTGAGAGCTAGTAGTCTCTAGGACCTGCCTCAGCTCTCTCAGGAGATCTGACCTCAGATATGCGATTCTGTACATGAGATGTGCCCTGAGACTTTCCCCAGCATTTCTACCATATAAGGCCACACAAGTACCCAAGATGGGATGTAGTCATGTGACCGGTGGCTGCAAGGCTGCCGGTCACAATCCCAACAGCAGAATGCCGGCTAAGGATTTATGATAGGTGCTGAAATACCGGTGCCTATCATATCGATGCCAGATCACCGAGGACGCCATCCCAAATGAAGGTAAGTCTGGGGTGCCCTCAGCAATAGCCGCGGGGGGAGGGTTAGGATTAGGGAGTCTAGCGGGGATAGGTTTGGGGGGGGAATTAGGCACCCCTAGGGGGCAGGTTTAGGGTTAGGCACCCCCAGGGAGAGGTTAGGGTTAGGCTGCAGGGGAGATTAGGGTACTTACCTGCCCCTGATGGGATCTTGATCTTGTCGGGCATCCGCTGTTCAATCCCATTCCCCCCAGACATCCTGTACCACCACTTCTTGTCTAGTGGAGCACAGTGCCACACATCACTAGGGTGTATGCTCTTATTCCATCTGGCGCATTACAATGCCCAGCATACCCAATCGTTCCAAGCTGCACCTAATATCCAGTTATATTGTACTTGCTTAATCCCTGTGTCTACATCCACCTGTATTACTGCCTGGTTAATTAATCTGAAACTGGTTAAACTGTTTTACATTTGGACTAACCACCACGAGCACTTTTGCTGCACACGTCACCAATCCAGCATGCACAATCAGTACTCCCAGGGCTCAGAGTACTGTATGAAGCCACAACTTTGCTAATACTCTGCTAATAGGCTACAGACCCAGTGTTGTAACCTTGGTCACGCTGCTAATATATTTCAGTGGAGCAAAATCAAAATTGTATTCCAGGTTAAATTGCATAAAAATGCAAAATGGTTAATGGAACTATTGTTTAATAAAATACCAAGGAGAAAAGCTTATTAATATTAACATGTGTGATATTTGCACATTACAAGAGTTAATGTCAAACCCAGCAGAGGATGTCTTTGCTGAGCAGTGTATAGCATAATCCTTTTGAGATGTAATGCAAGACATTGTGAAATAGAATTTCTTACATATGTAATAGTGGGGCATACATTTACTCCTGTCTAATTTAGCTGTAAGTACCACAGTTCTATGTCAGGTTGTCAGTTGCTTCAGGCACACAGTCAAAGCAGCAAAAATACAGTGATCCACATGGCAGTATAATAAATGTAGGCAGAATTATAATGATATTAGCAGTGGCTGATGAGTTCTGTGAAAGTTCACTGAAAGAGTGATTTTATATAGGACACATTAATCTAACATGGCTTTAACGTTCTTATTATCTGCAGTAGAAAGGTATTATTCCTAATAGAAAAGCAGAGGCCTCACCCAGTACACAGTACTTTATTATAATACCAGGAAAAGAGAATTACTCATTGTAGTGTGAACTTGTTATTAAATTAGTCAAACGAGAAGAACTGTGGCTGACCATTATTTCCTGTTGTTTGCTAATGAGCATTCATGTAATATGTGACAGTGTTTGTCTCTGTATATATATTTGAAGTGTGTCTGTGAAGTTGTAATAGTGAGCATGGCAGTATAGTGGCACAGTGGTTAATATTGCTACCTCATAAAACTTTTGCAATGGATTCCATTGTGTCTAGGGCACTATCTGTATACAGGTTGTTTGTGGCGGTTTCATCCAGACCATACAGTTTTATGCAATAGTCCAAAAATACTGGTAGGTTAATGTTAGCATGCTAAGTTAATAATAATGTGTGTAATCATGAAAATATAAATCACCATAGGTCTCAGGAGTATCCATGTGGATACATAGGGGTCTATGTACTAATCCTTGGAGAGAGATAAAATGGATAAAGAAAAAATGCCACCCAATCAGCTCCTGTAATTTTTCAAACACAGTCATTAAAAAGACAGTAAGTAACTGATTGGTTGGTACTTTGGGCCTGATTCAGACCTGGTCGCAAGCGCTGAGCGCTCGCAACTGGGTCGATGGTGGCCCACAGCGCATGTGCACGACGGAGTTGGCTCCATCGTGCGCATGCACGAGACCCGGCTAGCGATGGGCAATCCGTCGCTCCGGGTCTTGCACCGAAGGGGGCGAGCTGTCGATGTTGAGTGACAGCTCGCCCCCTTTGGTGGGCGGGCCGGGGGCGTGACCGGCCAAACGGAGGCATTCCCATGTGAACGCCTGCCGTTTGGGGCGGCCCCAGTCAGTGGAGAGATTCCGGCTCTGTTAGAGCCGAAATCTCTCTGGGGCTTGCGGCCACGAGACCCTACCACAAGGGTATCGTCGCAAGCCCGATGGTCGCGATAACCATCAACCTGGCTGCTCACAGGAGGCCGCACAAAAAAAAAAAAAAAACGCCCTGATTCAGAGCAAAAGCTCTTTCAGAGCGTCCGTCTGTGAATCAGGGCCTTTATCTCCATCCAAGCTTAGTACATATACCCCATAGAAGACAAATGTTCTCAGTTTTCAGGCAAAGAACATTTCTCTCAGACAATTTTTTTTCTTTCATCAGCAGTATAATACATTTTATTTAACGCTGTATGCTAGATGTCATTCAACGTATTGTATTACTCTATATGTTTTCTATTGATTCACTGAAAAGCAGTATTGAAAACACAATAAAATTAGATGACGACATGTTCAGTGAATAGAAAAGAGACTGTAGTGCTGATCTATCAGACTGCACCATTTCAAAACAACTGCCTAGAAGTTTAGTGTCCTTGAAAATTATACTATTATAAGAACTTATTACATTTGTGTCAACTATTTGTTTTCATATTGAGTTTGTATGCTGCTCTGCTTTAAAGTTTTAAGCCTATTCTGCTCTACTCCATATTGTGAATCTGTTTGTTTATACTACGTATCTCCTTGGCGGAAGGATCATACAAGTTAAACTGTTAAACTGTTTCTTTGTACATACATGGTGCATAAGGTAGTATGTAAAAAATGAGTATACTCAAAAGTGTCGGGTTAATTTTAAAATATTGGCATTTGTTTTACTGTGGTTTCATGGCAGTATTAAAAAGTGTTGCAAGTTAGAAATTGTATGCTTAAGTATTTATCTCAATAGGTTAAATCTGTGCTTGAATATCAAGATTGATGCAAAAAATAGATGAACACTAGTGTACTGTACAGTGCTGTTTCTTTGGGCAGTACCATTGGTGCAATGTTTAGCATTGATATCTCACAGCTTGTGTGTGTTTCCTCCGGCTACTCCGGTTTCCTCTCAAACTCCAAAAATATACTGCAAGTTAATTAGCCCCTGACAAAAATAACACTAGTGTGTGTATATAAATGAGATAGGGAATATAGATTGTAAGCTCCATTGGGGCCGGGATTGATGTGAATGGCAAGATATTATCTGTGAAGTGTTGCAGAATAAGTGTGTACTATATAAATAACTGGTAGTAAATAAATAAATAACAATAAATGTATAGTGTACTGTAGGTGAAAAGGCATGTGTGTTATGTTTTCAAGCTCAAATGTATTTTTAAGTCTGTCAATATAGTTAAAGTGCTTTATTTACTATATCCAGTAGACAGTTTTCCGGAGACAGGGCAATCAGTGAGAAAACAGGTACTACTTCTTTGACATAGACTAATGATGAATGTGCTGCAGAAATCACTGATATGGATGACTCCTTTCTGTATTGCAGTGTTTAAGAGCTTGTACTAAAATACATTGCAGAAGTTTGCAACTGCTTTCAATGATCCTAGCTTATTCCACAACCTCCCTGTTTTCCCCATCATTCTGCCTTCTTGCATCAATGTATCATTTGTTTTTGAGTCCCTTATTTATATATTGCCCTAAGTCTCACCTTTCCTTGCTTACCTAATTCTGGTTTACTTACAGGATCTCATTTTCTTACTCCCCAACTGGTTTGCTTGTTCTCTTGACATGTCTCCCCATTTAATACACTTGGGTTTCTTTTTAACTTAATTTTATATTATACATTTGTACTAATATTCTTGTTGGACCTGTTCAATGATTTTTGCCTGGATATGTAAATAATTGAATGTTTTTTTTGTGGTCCAGTTACACATGTAGAAATGCTAGTTTCCACATGTTTTTTTGGAACGGGCCAATTTATTATTAGCCTGATGGGGCTGCCTAGTATTCACTGAAAACTGAAACGTTTTTAGAGTTTGCTAGTGGGAACCGTACGTCACCCTCAGATGGCATTGATTCCCAGGGCACTGCTCCTTCCTATGGGTGGGATCCGAGCTTGTGGAAACATGCAGTTTTTCTTAAGACATACAGTAGTTGAAGTATAAGTAAGGTGTAATGAGAAAAAAATTGTATGGGCAGGAATTTTACTGCATTATAAGAATTTGTATTATTATGTGCAGGGGATAAAATGTAGGCCTGCATATTATCCTGGCATATGCTGTATAAAATGCGCACCTGTATATTATCCTAGCATATGCAGTATATATAGTAGAGACAAGAAGGAGTCATTTTAATAAGCTGTCTGTGTTGGAGCATTTCTACAGTGTGCAGGAGTTGTGTTACAGTCATGGGTGACGAGAGGGGGGGGAGAGCAGGTACAGTTTACCCGGGACTGTGCTTGCTAGAGGTGCCTGGCGTTGCCCCCCACTCCCTCACAGCAGCTCAGCACACAGCTGTGCTGGGCTGCAGTGCGAGCCGCTTAGCGCCAGGCTAGGGGGGTTACAAAAGTGATTTTTTTTATGTATATTTTGTCAAGGGTGCGTGGTCATGCCTCCCGCAATTAGGCCACACCCCCTCCTATATCTGGGCCTGGCCGGGCTCTCCATGGCCCTGGTTACAGTTGGGGTTTATGCATGTATCAAGCAGTGAAAAGCATGGATAAGTGGACCAGTAAAGAAGTTACTCATAGCAACGAATCAACTTTGAAGTAACATTTATCAAGTATAGTCTATAACATAATAGGTAGGAGCTGATTGGTTGCTATGGGCAACTTCTTCACTGATCCACTTCTCCATGCTTTTCACTGCTGTGGTGCTTTAGACAAGCTTGCCTAGAGATAATCTTACTTCTTTGTAGATATGCTAGAATGTTTTTAAGTAATGTGTTCCTGTCATTATATTGTGACATGCAATACAGCGTTTGTTATACTATATTAATTCACATTATCTTAAGCCTTCTTGCTCTATATATAGTTTGGATAGCAAGTTATATCCCATTGGGATAACTATGGCTACATTTGTATGTTACACAGTTTCATTACCGAATAGAATTTTATCAGAGATCAATAATAACGCTGTTTATGTTATATTTATCACCACAGGTTTAGAAAAATTTAATTATCTACTCCAATTACCACAATGTTAGTTATATGACTGGGCATGACACAAAATCACTTACTGTAGTGTACTTTATATGTATAACTCATTTTCTAAATACAGCAATGGAAATAAAACATTTCAGTTAAATCCAATATATTGGAAAACAATAACAATTAGAATTTGTAAAACTGATGATAGACCAGTGAACACTTGGTAGCCAATTCTTTATTTAATAAAAGCAAATTTGCACAACATTGTGACAGATAAAGAGAGCCATTGGTTCTGTGCCTTTAGATTTATGTTTTATTTCTTAATTGCTAAAGAGCCACACACCAAGTCTGCATAACTTCTGCTGGCAGAAAAGCATTTCCAGCTGATATAATGGTAGTTTATTGTTTCTCTTAAAGAGCCTATACACAAGCGAAATGTCTCTTTTTTTTACAAAACATCAGGTAAACAAGCACCAATAAAACGGTGTGGAGTTCGTAAAAGGCTTTGGTAACATGAGGATGAATACATCTGTCAGCAGGAATGATAAGTGGTACATACATACATGCAACACTACATCTGGAGTCAAATTACACGGTGTTATATAAATACGAGCAACTTAAGCCATTAAAAAAAAAAATTGTTAATTAAGCAACAATTATTGCCATGTGTTTTTTCTCAGGCAACAGAGTTATTTTTTGACCTAGAAAAACAATATTGATAAACAAGCCTAAAATCATTAAGGGCTCAATCCATTTAGCCGTGAAGGGTGCGAGTTGCCTTTGCCAAGGCGTTAAAATGCCAGCACCTCATCTCGCACCCCTCAAGGCCGGCTCCAAGCCCGAATTTGCACAATTTTGCATCGAAGCCCTATGAGGCTGCAAGTAATTTTGTGCGAGTTCGTGCTGCCATGATGACTCGCACTAGCGAGATCATCGCGACTAATTGGATCGAGCCCTAAGTTCTTAATATGTATAATAATGCTGAAAATTAACAGCACGATCATTTCTTAAAGCATTATGGGGGAATACAATTAGTGCACTTCTTTACCACTGGCTAATTATTCCCCTATGCTAATTCAGTTAGCAATGAAGCCGGCAGTTCTCACGGGCATGACCTCATCATGGGAGGGGTGGCTATGCCCCCTTTGAAAAAAGTTAAAAACTATTTGTGGCACTGTGAGCCTGTCAGAGACAAATCCAGGGGGGGGGCGCAATCAGTGTGGCCTACTCCCCAGCAGAGACTGCAATCTCCCTGGTCCCACTGCAGCCGAGCACACAGCAGCATGTGCTGGGCTGCTGACAGGTAAGGTATAGGGCATTTCATTTCAGGAACTCAGCAGGCTCCAAAAGGCAATTAAGGCATTAAAATCCCGTTATACACCCACCTGAGAAATTATTGGGTCTAATTGAATTCCACCTTAATTATGATACTAGAGAATTGTACAACTGTCATATTGGCTATTTATTTTGTTCAATATTTCTTTTTTTTTTTAAGTCCATGTAGTCCATCTCCATTGTGTTTTAAGGGGTTGGGTATGAAATCCCGGCTGTCGGGATGCCGCTGGTCAGAATACCAAAAGTGGCATCCCGACAGCCAGAATCCCGACACCCTTACTAACGAACTGTAAGTGTTTTCTTAACCCCTACCCTAACCATCCCTCCCCAGTGCCTAACACTAACCTCCCCCCCTATAGCCTCCCCTTCCCCTCCCCATACCCTAAACCTTACACCCCCTCCCTGGTGCCTAAACCTAACCTCCCCCCTAGATAATAAAACTAACCTCCCCCTCCCCGTACCCTAATCCTAACACTCCCTCCCCAGTGCCTAACCCTCCCCAGTGCCTAACCCTAACCCTCCCCCTAGTGCCTAACCCTAACGCCGCACCCTAACCTCCCCCTAACACCCCAATACTTATTTTCGGGATGCTGACGGTCGGGGAACTTGTACAGGGATCCTGACCTGTTGGGATTTCGGCGCCAGTATTTAGACCGTCAGCATCCTGCATGCCCGGGATGCCAACTACATCCCATTTTAAGCAAATGCTCCCTTTTTATAGTGAGACAATACAATAAGGCTAGAGATACAAGGGCTGATTCTGAGTTTCACGGACCTCTGTTCACAGATGCAAATAAGGAGTTTTCGTCAGCATAAGTTCACTGTAACCTGCTTATTTTATCGATAAGGCTACCTAATGCTGCCTCTCTAAAATAAGGTAAAACAAACCTGGTGCTATTGGGCAAAACTGCATTACCCTGTCAGCTATACTGACCCTAGTCTATTACCTATGTACATATTGATGGGGGAGGGACACTAATAAGCAGATGGAGAGAACCCGCAACTTAGGGGTATCACACATGCTTGCTGACTCTACCAAAATGTGCAGCAGACTCCAGAAGTAGTCTGTCCTCTCATGGACTCCCAGAAACCAAGCCAGACAGAGAAGTAATGGGGTCGGGCACAGTGTGATGACATCATTAAACCACCCATAACACTAGGAAACACTAGGGAGAAGGCAGAAGGTGTAGTGTCGGAGGAGCAGGTGCTCTTTTCTCTGGCAGCTGGTTAAGATACCAGCACGGACCGTTAGTGTTTAAGTTTTATAGTAACACACCACTGAAATAACTGTCTATTACTGAGGGCCATAACTAAACTGGCCCACATATATATAGGGTTCCGGACACATGGGCGCACCTTGAACACACTTGTGCTGCTTTGCCACTGCTTGTGGGGAATCAGTATTTCTGAATCCTCCCCCGGGTGCAACAGCTAAGTTTGGATGTGCTCTATTCATTGAATGGTTAGTTGGCTGTACCACCCTGATGGGGTCAGCATCAGCACAAAACCAGTTGGGTAGTCAAGTTAGAAGGTTGAGTGGAAACCCCTGTTATAGTTGTTATGATTTGTGTTTTGCTCCTTTGGCAGTATTCGCTTACAATGCATATTGTTGTTCATTATTGTGCATTGTTGGGCTACACCGATGCTGGCCGTCCTTTCCTTGCCACCATACCCTTCTTCTTAAATTTTAAGTAAGTAGCTGACAATTTTTCTGGCAAATGTATATCTTGTGTCTTTATTATAATTACAGTATTGATATAATGTGTATTTAATTAATGTGTACACTGCAGTTATTATTATTATTATTATTATTATTATTATTATTATTATTATTATTATTATTATTATCCTTTAATTATATGGTGCCACAAGGGGTCCACAGTGAAAATACAAAAACACAAACAGTATGAACAGATAACACAGGAATGAATGTGACATATAATATAGAACATGGATATTGTTTATAAACATTGCTGCACCAGCAGTCATACAGTAAAACTCATATAGGCAGCAGGATGGCAGGACCCAAAGGTTGGGTGCTGTAATAGTCAGTGGGGAGGATATGGTGGTAGAAGCATATGATGGAAGAGGGCCCTGATCACGAGAGCTTACAGTCTACCCCTCAGCTCAGCCATTTAAAGACAAATTTCATGCAATAGTATTGTCCCAGTTTCCTTTCTAAAGTCATGGTGCAGAGAGAAAGAGAAAATGAAGCTTTTGATGGAAAAATTAAGAAATTGAGGGCCATTAACCATAACTTTATCAGTGTATATCTCCTTGCCTTAATTTATACCTCATCCATTTTACAAAATAAAACATCTTTAAAGAGAGCTAAAACATGTTTAGAAAATGTTATTCTTTCTTTAGTTAGTGTTAACAGAAAACATCATCTAATTAACTCAAATGATAAGATTTTCTTCATAAAATAGATTTTTTTTTTAATAAATATATATACAGTAGTACATATATATACTGTGTGGAATTCATAAATACATGATTCGCTCAACATATGTCTGTAATGTTTGTGTTATTTTACCTCAATTATTATGTTCCTTATGTCTTAATTTAGTAAAGTCTTAAAATGAACTGTATGCAGCAATGGCTTGAGAAACAGAGACAGGTTTCTGTTTGAATGTACACTTATCGTACAGCACATTACTGGTTCCATCAGTGAGTACAATTTCTGAAAATATGGGCGCGGTCACACAACACTGCTCTCAGCAGCAATTTCAAGATGATGCTGTTTTTTTTCTTCCCCTATCTCATTTAAGCCCCATTATTACAATTTTTCTTAACAAAAGGCAAAGGCCACGATAATAAAGTGGAAAGAACTGGGTCAGAGGAGTTTTTTAATAAGCGTTGATGTACTGTAGGAGAGGGAAAAAAATAAGATAAACCGTCTATGAGATCTATCTAATCTCCTTATCTAATATTCCAGATCTGCCACTAGATTCTCCAGGCAAGCCGCATTAGAGATGCATGCAGCTGTTTCCGTTAACTATATTTCTTCTTTTTATAATAGATTTCAGGTGGTTCTTCTCACTGTCCAATATAAAATGTCACCTCAAAGAAAAAAACTTATAGTGCTGCTAATGCTGAAATGTACCTGGAATCGCTCCCAACCCTATCCCCTGTTGTCTAACAAGACAGTTAAAGCATTGAGGATAACTGCATATGTATGAGGCTATTTGTTACTGTGGTGAAGGAAATTGTGCACTGACAAGATGATAATTCCCAACAGAGGCACAATTTCGCCCATGTTGATTTCCCGTTTTATACATTTATCTTCATTTTGTGCACAAAATGTTTTTTATTTTTTTTTATCATATCCCATAGTGTAATAATGTGAATGAGCTATTAAAAATAAATGGCTAATAAGCATAAGGCTTAAAGTCTGTATAATGGATGGCATTTTACTGTACTTTCATTACTATATTGACAATACATCTTATAGTAAAGTGTTCATTTTATTATAGAGTTATGAAAAAAATTATATGATAATTAAAACAGTTTTAATAGATTTGTGGCTCTCAGAATTACACTCTTTGTTTCTTGAATGCACTTAATCAAAAGAATTTGTAATTCTGTTTTACAGCTTATACGACTCTAATGAAAAAGAGAAAAAGAATACTGTAAGCATATCTTGTTTCATGAGGATTAGAATATACAGGTATACATTGAATAGAGATATTACTATTATTAGAAGGAAGTCGCATCAGAAGGAAATTGCATCATCTATAACAGTATTTCATATAATCTCCGAAAAAGGGGCTTTAGGGCTTACAATATGGGTAAAAATTGCTAAGAAAAGCACACACAAAAATGACATATTTACACCCAAATGCAGAGCCCAAGAAGTGCCTTTTTAAGCAGCCTGGCTTATGGCAGGAACATGCTACACTTACACCCCATTTGCGCTCATGTTGTAAACTACATTTTTTTTCTGTGAAACAAACGTGTTCGCTACTAAGCATTGTTCGCTACTAAACGTGTTCGCTACTAAGCAAACCTCTGTAATACAGCAGAAGCGCAAATAAAATTTGCTTAAACACACTCAGGGGTGCTGAGAGGGGGGGGGAGCAGGTAGAGATTGCCCGGGCTTCCTGAGGGGCCCAGTGCCGCCCCCCCTCCCTCATAGCAGCACAGCGCAGCATGTGCTGATCTGCAGTGGGAGGCTGCTCGTGGCTCCCGCGATTAGGCAACACCCCCTGTTACCCGGGCCTGTCACGGCTCTTGTCGGGCCTGTACACACTAATAACATCATTATCTATGTCTAAGTCATGACGAAAGCATCAGTCAGTGGCATCACAAGAGTGGAGCGGGCCATACCCGGGTGTCACCTGACGAGGGGTGACACCAAAGTGCTGCACTGTAGCATTATGAGCTGGCACTGCAAATAGACTGGTTCCCAGGGCAGTCCACATCTCCAGCACTCCCAGAGTGACTAAAACAGCAGTTCGGGCCATGTGTGCACACCCCTACCCATGTGTCCAGGACTCCTTTTCAGTGGCGCATGGCTTCGCTGCACGCACTTCTCTCCTGCTAGCACCAGGTGCCACTGGCACCAGTTAGTATCAGAAAGAGATTTTTCAACAGCCAATCGTTATAAGCAGTTCCTAAGTGTTGGCAACTATAAAAATGACCATTCATTATTTGCACCCTTCCTTTGACTACCAACAAATAATATTGCTTCCCCATATGTGTGCTTTTTACCTGGTCTGCACGTATTCACAATTTCATGAATACACCCTTAGTGTACTTGACCTATGTTAACTTAAAATGGCAATTATTTGCCACATTTCACCCATCCAGACATAGACCAGGGAAGTATATACTGTTCTGGGCATGTGGAGTGCACTTCTGCTCCAGCCCATGATGCTCCCCCCACTGCTTCTCTGGAGCAGCTCCACAGAGTAGTGCTTGGTGCTCGCTGCAATGTATACTTCGCAAGCAGTGCATCCAGCTGTACCCGGCTCCTGCATCCTGAGTTACGGCGCTCTAGACTCCTACCTAGGCAACACTGGTTCTGTGACACAGGGTAGTGAGGTTTCAAGATGTTTGAATGCCTGAGCTCAGCCCCAGCAACACAGGAATCAGGGAAAAGAGAAGTCAAAAGAGGGATAAGAATCAGAGAGCAGGTGAGTAAAGAGAGAGGGGACCACAGGCCACACCCCCGTCTCCACAAGACTACACCCCTTTTTGAGATGTGTGCAATAATTCGCTATTTTAAAATCCTATATGTTGGGAGGCATGTATTATCCCCGGGTACCAAATATGTTAGGTGTGAATTACGTAAATTACTCTATACCATATCATACCAACTTCAATAACCTCTTTAATGATATAATTAGGGTAAGAATGTGTTGCAAGACTTATTTACAACTACTGAATGTTGTCTCGAGAACCAATCAAAATTTTACAACACAATAGTTGCCATGAGTGGTAGAACACAATTGCATTTGTCTGAGAGATGTCTGTACTATTTACAAATATGCTACCTGAATGAAAGTTACCATTTACCCCTTCAGAAATGGTTATTTAGAGATAAAAGGTAACGCTAAATTGAAAATGGGGAGGAAATTGGTGGTTTTGGGTAAAGTTAGAGATATAAGGATAAAATACATCTCAGTACCTCAGCACATGAAATGATCAGTTTCCAGATGGATATAAAGGTTTTGTCAAAGATAAACTGAGCATGCTCAGTTACTAGTAGGGAAGCCAAACCCACCATGTTTTTGTAATCCCAGGATTCAGAATTGAAAAAAAAATCTAAATCGCAGGACAGAATAAAAAACACAGATTAAACCCCCCACATAAAAAAGCCACACACATTAACCCCCTCAGGAAAAAATAAAACACATTCATTGCCCAGCCCCCAGACATAACTCTCACTGTGTCTCACAGCAAAACTTGCAGGCTACAGCCACTTCACTTCAACTTGCATAGAAGCAAACAGCAGAATAATGGAGCTCCCAGTCCCTCCCTCATCTGCCTCAGCCACCTAAATCAGTCACTAGTACTGCAGAGTGCACTATGTGGGTGGAATGGCGTATGAATGCGTGACCTATGACCTCACACCTCTGCATTGTTGTTTATTGGTCATGGCAAAGATCCTGGGCCATAACCTATAAGCCCATCATAGAACTAATTAGCACTGGCTGCGGAGGACGCCAAGGCTTCCGTCAGATCTGACATTTTTTTATTTAACTAATCCCGGAATCCTGGGATTGCTGCATCTAATCCCGATATTAAAAACCTGGACATTTTTAGGCTAAACAGCCATAGTACACGCCTTGGGTGGTTGATACACATGCCTTGTGTGGTTGAATGCATGAGGCCTTCAGCCTTGTATGTCACAACACACACTAAGGCATGCGTATATCGTAGTATGGCTGCAAACCCTAGAGTGGTTTATCTATTGTGTATATATATATATATATATATATTAGGGGTGAGCGGGTTCGGATTTCTGAAATCCGAACCCCCCCGAGCCCCCCCGATCCGAGTCCGATCCGAGTCAGGCTCGACTTTTCCCGCCTGACTCGGATCTGAAATCGAGGCAAAACGTCATCATCCCGCCTTCCGAGTCTCGCGGGTTTTGGATCCTATATAAGGTACCCACGTCGGCGCCATTTTCTCACTCGGCTGTGGACAGTGAAGAGGGAGGGTGGGAGTTAGGGCTGTGTAGTGTAGTGTAGTGCTGCTGTTGTCCACTACTTCAAAGTCCATAGGGGCTGGCTGTGTTGTGCTGTGCTGCTGTTGTTAATAGGGGCTGTGTCCACTACTTCAAAGTCCATAGGGGCTGGCTGGACTGTGTTGTGCAGTCAGTTCTCCATAGGGGCTGTGTCCACTCCAAAGTCCTGTGCAGTGTCCCAGTCCTAAAGAGGTGCTGTAGTGTTGTCCAGGGGGTGCTCTGTCCATCAGGGGTGCTCCCCCCAAGTGCTAAAAAAATAATATATTTTCTGTGTTTGTGAATTGTGTGCGCAGTAGCCGCACGTGCATCAACAAAGTAGTGCCAAGCGTGCGCCTGTGTCATAAGTAAAGGGCCGGCTGGCTTGACCGTTAAAGGGTGCTGTAACCCCCAAAGTACACTCCAGTCCAAACAAAAAAAAAATTATTTTCTGTGTTTGTGAATTGTGTGCGCAGTAGCCGCACGTGCATCAACAAAGTAGTGCCAAGCGTGCGCCTGTGTCATAAGTAAAGGGCCGGCTGGCTTGACCGTTAAGGGTGCTGTAACCCCCGAAAGTACACTCCAGTCCAAACCAAAAAAAAAATTATTTTCTGTGTTTGTGAATTGTGTGCGCAGTAGCCGCACGTGCATCAACAAAGTAGTGCCAAGTGTGCGCCTGTGTCATAAGTAAAGGGCCGGCTGGCTTGACCGTTAAAGGGTGCTGTAACCCCCAAAGTACACTCCAGTCCAAACCAAAAAAAAAATTATTTTCTGTGTTTGTGAATTGTGTGCGCAGTAGCCGCATGTGCATCAACAAAGTAGTGCCAAGCGTGCGCCTGTGTCATAAGTAAAGGGCCGGCTGGCTTGACCGTTAATGGGTGCTGTAACCCCCAAAGTACACTCCAGTCCAAACCAAAAAAAAAAATATTTTCTGTGTTTGTGAATTGTGTGCGCAGTAGCCGCACGTGCATCAACAAAGTAGTGCCAAGTGTGCGCCTGTGTCATAAGTAAAGGGCCGGCTGGCTTGACCGTTAAAGGGTGCTGTAACCCCCGAAAGTACAGTCCAGTCCAAACCAAAAAAAAAATTATTTTCTGTGTTTGTGAATTGTGTGCGCAGTAGCCGCACGTGCATCAACAAAGTAGTGCCAAGCGTGCGCCTGTGTCATAAGTAAAGGGCTGGCTGGCTTGACCGTTAAAGGGTGCTGTAACCCCCAAAGTACACTCCAGTCCAAACCAAAAAAAAAATTATTTTCTGTGTTTGTGAATTGTGTGCGCAGTAGCCGCACGTGCATCAACAAAGTAGTGCCAAGCGTGCGCCTGTGTCATAAGTAAAGGGCCGGCTGGCTTGACCATTAAAGGGTGCTGTAACCCCCAAAGTACACTCCAGTCCAAACCAAAAAAAAAATTATTTTCTGTGTTTGTGAATTGTGTGTGCAGTAACCGCACGTGCATCAACAAAGTAGTGCCAAGTGTGCGCCTGTGTCATAAGTAAAGGGCCGGCTGGCTTGACCGTTAAAGGGTGCTGTAACCCCCAAAGTACACTCCAGTCCAAACCAAAAAAAAAATTATTTTCTGTGTTTGTGAATTGTGTGCGCAGTAGCCGCATGTGCATCAACAAAGTAGTGCCAAGCGTGCGCCTGTGTCATAAGTAAAGGGCCGGCTGGCTTGACCGTTAATGGGTGCTGTAACCCCCAAAGTACACTCCAGTCCAAACCAAAAAAAAAAATATTTTCTGTGTTTGTGAATTGTGTGCGCAGTAGCCGCACGTGCATCAACAAAGTAGTGCCAAGTGTGCGCCTGTGTCATAAGTAAAGGGCCGGCTGGCTTGACCGTTAAAGGGTGCTGTAACCCCCGAAAGTACAGTCCAGTCCAAACCAAAAAAAAAATTATTTTCTGTGTTTGTGAATTGTGTGCGCAGTAGCCGCACGTGCATCAACAAAGTAGTGCCAAGCGTGCGCCTGTGTCATAAGTAAAGGGCTGGCTGGCTTGACCGTTAAAGGGTGCTGTAACCCCCAAAGTACACTCCAGTCCAAACCAAAAAAAAATTTATTTTCTGTGTTTGTGAATTGTGTGCGCAGTAGCCGCACGTGCATCAACAAAGTAGTGCCAAGCGTGCGCCTGTGTCATAAGTAAAGGGCCGGCTGGCTTGACCATTAAAGGGTGCTGTAACCCCCAAAGTACACTCCAGTCCAAACCAAAAAAAAAATTATTTTCTGTGTTTGTGAATTGTGTGTGCAGTAGCCGCACGTGCATCAACAAAGTAGTGCCAAGCGTGCGCCTGTGTCATAAGTAAAGGGCCGGCTGGCTAGACCGTTAAAGGGTGCTGTAACCCCCGAAAGTACACTCCAGTCCAAACCAAAAAAAAAAAAATTTTCTGTGTTTGTGAATTGTGTGCGCAGCAGCTGCACGTGCATCAACAAAGTAGTGCCAAGCGTGCGCCTGTGTCTTAAGTAAAGGGAAAGCTGGCTTGACCGTTAAAGGGTTCTGTAACCCCCAAAGTACACTCCAAACCAAAAAAATATATATTTTCTGTGTTTGTGACTTGTGTGCACTGTGGCTGCACGTGCATCAACAAAGGAGCAGCGCCAAGCGTGCGCCTGTGTCCCATAAGTAAAGAGCCGGCTGGCTCATTTCTTAAAGGGTGGTGTAACCCACAAAGTGCACTACTCTCCAGCAAAAATAAAAAAATATTTTCTGTGTTTGTGTGCGCTTTAGCCGCACGTATATATATCAATATAACATAAATGGAGGACCAAACTTTCTCCGATAAAAATAAAATAGGGAAAGATCAAGAACCACTTCCTCCTAGTGCTGTTGCTGCTGCTGGGAGTTGTTCATCATCCCAGAGAGGAAGTAGGAACATCACTACTTTTACTAAACAATTGACCCTCCAACAGTCCCTAGCGATGAGGATGAACTACGACAGCAGTCATCCTGAAGCAAAACGTATAACTGAGGCCTTGACTGCTATGTTGGTGTTAGACGTGCGTCCGGTATCCGACATTAGTGCAGTGGGATTTAGACAATTGATGGAGGTAGTGTGTCCTCGGTTCCAAATCCCGTCTAGATTCCACCTGCATCCTCAAAGCAGCAGCGACAAGCGTGCGTCTGTCTGTTAAAGGGTGGTGACACCCTCAAAGTGTGCTACACAAACAATTAAAATATTGTTCTTTTTTTTTCTGTCTTTGTGAAATGTGTGGGCTGTAGCCGCACCTGCATCCTTAAAGCAGCAGCGACAAGCGTGCGTCTGTCTGTTAAAGGGTGGTGACACCCTCAAAGTGTGCTACACAAACAATTAAAATATTGTTCTTTTTTTTCTGTCTTTGTGAATTGTGTGGGCTGTAGCCACACTTGCATCCTCAAAGCAGCAGCGACAAGCGTGCGTCTGTCTGTTAAAGGGTGTTGTAACTCTCAAAGTGCTCCAAAAAATCAAAATTTTTTTTTTTATGTGTTTGTGACTTGTGTGCGATGTAGCCACACTTGCATCCTCAAAGCAGCAGCGACAAGCGTGCGTCTGTCTGTTAAAGGGTGGTGACACCCTCAAAGTGTGCTACACAAACAATTAAAATATTGTTCTTTTTTTTTCTGTCTTTGTGAATTGTGTGGGCTGTAGCCGCACTTGCATCCTCAAAGCAGCAGCGACAAGCATGCGTCTGTCTGTTAAAGGGTGTTGTAACTCTCAAAGTGCTCCAAAAAATAATTTTTTTTTTTTAATGTGTTTGTGACTTGTGTGCGATGTAGCCACACTTGCATCCTCAAAGCAGCAGCGACAAGCGTGCGTCTGTCTGTTAAAGGGTGGTGACACCCTCAAAGTGTGCTACTCAAACAATAAAAATATTCTTCTTCTTTTTTCTGTCTTTGTGAATTGTGTGGGCTGTAGCCGCACCTGCATCCTTAAAGCAGCAGCGACAAGCGTGCGTCTGTCTGTTAAAGGGTGGTGACACCCTCACAGTGTGCTACACAAACAATTAAAATATTGTTCTTTTTTTTTCGGTCTTTGTGAAATGTGTGGGCTGTAGCCGCACCTGCATCCTTAAAGCAGCAGCGACAAGCGTGCATCTGTCTGTTAAAGGGTGGTGTAACTCTCAAAGTGCTCCAAAAAATAAAAAACTATTTTTGTAATGTGTTTGTGACTTGTGTGCGATGTAGCCGCACTTGCATCCTCAAAGCAGCAGCGACAAGCGTGCGTCTGTCTGTTAAAGGGTGGTGACACCCTCAAAGTGTGCTACACAAACAATAAAAATATTCTTCTTCTTTTTTCTGTCTTTGTGAATTGTGTGGGCTGTAGCCGCACCTGCATCCTTAAAGCAGCAGCGACAAGTGTGCGTCTGTCTGTTAAAGGGTGGTGACACCCTCAAAGTGTGCTACACAAACAATTAAAATATTGTTCTTTTGTTTTCGGTCTTTGTGAAATGTGTGGGCTGTAGCCGCACCTGCATCCTTAAAGCAGCAGCGACAAGCGTGCGTCTGTCTGTTAAAGGGTGGTGACACCCTCAAAGTGTGCTACACAAACAATAAAAATATTCTTCTTTTTTCTGTCTTTGTGAATAGTGTGGGCTGTAGCCGCACTTTCATCCTCAAAGCAGCAGCGACAAGCGTGCGTCTGTCTGTTAAAGGGTGGTGACACCCTCAAAGTGTGCTACACAAACAATAAAAATATTCTTCTTCTTTTTTCTGTCTTTGTGAATTGTGTGGGCTGTAGCCGCACCTGCATCCTTAAAGCAGCAGCGACAAGCGTGCGTCTGTCTGTTAAAGGGTGGTGACACCCTCAAAGTGTGCTACACAAACAATAAAAATATTCTTCTTTTTTCTGTCTTTGTGAATTGTGTGGGCTGTAGCCGCACCTGCATCCTTAAAGCAGCAGCGACAAGCGTGCGTCTGTCTGTTAAAGGGTGGTGACACCCTCAAAGTGTGCTACACAAACAATTAAAATATTGTTCTTTTGTTTTCGGTCTTTGTGAAATGTGTGGGCTGTAGCCGCACCTGCATCCTTAAAGCAGCAGCGACAAGCGTGCGTCTGTCTGTTAAAGGGTGGTGACACCCTCAAAGTGTGCTACACAATCAATAAAAATATTCTTCTTCTTTTTTCTGTCTTTGTGAATTGTGTGGGCTGTAGCCGCACTTGCATCTTCAAAGCAGCAGCGACAAGCGTGCGTCTGTCTGTTAAAGGGTGGTGTAACCCTCAAAGTGTGCTCCACAAACAATAAAAATATTCTTTTTTTTTTCTGTCTTTGTGAACTGTGTGGGCTGTAGCCGCACTTGAATCCTCAAAGCAGCAGCGACAAGCGTGCGTCTGTCTGTTAAAGGATTACATCGGTGACAGCATCCAAGTAGGCATGTCAGACAGTCCGTACCTGTACTGGCAGGAAAAAGAAGCAATTTGGAGGTCCCTGTACAAACTGGCTCTATTTTACCTGAGTTGCCCCCCCTCCAGTGTGTACTCCGAAAGAGTGTTTAGTGCAGCCGGGAACCTTGTCAGCGAAAGGCGTAGGAGGTTGCTTCCACAAAATGTGGAGAAGATGATGTTCATAAAATGAATTATCAACTCTTCCAGGGAGACCAGCCTCCAGAACGTACAGAGGGACCTGTGGTTCCAGCAGGGACGAATTAATACTCTGTGAGGATGAGGATGTACACACTGAAGAGGGTGAGGAATCGGTGGATGAGGAGGATGAGGATGACATCTTGCCTCCGTAGAGCCAGTTTGTGCAGGGACAGATTAATTGCCAGCTTGTTTTGTGGGGGCCCAAACGAACCAATCATTTCAGCCACAGTTGTGTGGCAGACCCTGGCGCTGAAATGATTGGTTTGTTAAAGTGTGCATGTCCTGTTTATACAACACAAGGGTGGGTGGGAGGGCCCAAGGACAATTCCATCTTGCATCTCTTTTTTTTCTTTGCATTATGTACAGTTTGGGGCCTAGTTTTTCAATGCCATCCTGTCTGCCACTGCAGTTTCACGCCTAGATGGGTCACGTGGTTGTGCCGCCCACTCGTGTCGCTTAGCATAGTCATCCAGCTACCTCGGTGCAACCTTTTGGACATAAAAACACTATTGTGAGGTGTGAGGTATTCAGAATAGACTGGAAATGAGTGGAAATTAAGGTTATTGAGGTTAATAATAGCATAGGAGCAGAAAAAGCTACAAATTCTGTGATTTTAGCTGTTTTTATGCTTTTTTTCAAAAAAATACAGATCCAAAACACAAAACCCAGAACCCAAAACACGGAAGGGTGGTTTTGGCAAAACCAATCCAGATCCAAAACACGAAGAAAGATCCAGATCCAAAACCAAAACACAAAACACGAAAAGTGGCCGGTGCACACCCCTAATATATATATATATATATATATATATATATATTAGCATTAAGATCCCTATAATTGAAAACAATTAAGCTAATTTAAACTGTAGCAACCTGGAGGAAACCACAAAACACAGCAAGAACATACAGGCACCACACAGATATGGCCCTGATCATGAATCAAACTCCTGACCCCAGAACTGAGAGGCTGTAATACTGAACACTATGCCATCTGTCTTCATTTATTGAAGAAAAGATTAAAAAGAAAAAAAAATGCTGATTTCTAAAAATCTGAGTTCATTAATTAATTCATCTCCAGCCAGGGAGAATTTAATATGGTTATGCAGAAAGACGATTGGCATGATATTCTGTATTTTCCCTGTAGTGATCTTTATATGGCAGTTTACCTGTGTAGCTTGATATGACAATAGTCAGTGATTTGCATATGAAATACTGTTGTGGTGTGCACTATACAGTACATAACAAGAGTTGTTTTATTTATCAATTGTGTTCCCTGCAGTGGATTTTATAATGAATAGCCCTGAACAAAAATATATGACATGACACATGATATGTTTTATGACCAGGGGCATTCCTAGAGTTTAGGGGGCCCGTGTGCAGTTTCCGACACGGGCCCCATTCTCTCTGTCCGGTGGCCGGCAGCGCATTGAACTAGAGTGCGCCAAGAGCCTATAGAGTATGCACAGGTCACTGGTAAAATGAGTGTGGTGACCATTTTCCCTGTACTGCGCATGCGCAAATGACGGGAAAATGGCCACGGCGGACATTTTCCAGTCGCTTTTACAGTGCCGGACCCCCGCTCTGATGTGGGACTCCGGAGAGGTAAGTAATACAATGTGTGCAGGGTGTGCGGTGCGGGGTGTCCCTGGACCCAGGGGCCCATGTGCCCCGCACACCCTGCACCCATTATATATACGCCCCTGTTTATGACCTGTATAATGTAACATGCTCTCATCATTATAGTACCCTTGCAGTATGTAAGTATGTATGTATATGTAATCCTGTCACTAATTTAGCTTCCTCGCACATAGATCTACATTATATTTTAAACCTAGCTGCATGTAAACCAGACACTCATATTGTATATCACTAGGCTATTGCAGGTCCCTTTTTTCTCTCATCTAGCCATCATTATACTTTCCTTGCAAGTAGAATGCACTAAAAAGTCATAAAAAGCTAAAGCATATATAATAGACAGTCATATATTGGCTATTTCTATTTCCTTATAATCTCTTCTGGTAGACAATATTGTACTAAGCATGTAGATATCAGTGCTTCAAACACACACAGAACCCCCATGTGACCATGCACGCTCCAACCATTCTTCTTTTATAGCTTTATTTTTATATATATGAAAAAAACATTTATCTACACAAATCACTAATATAAATATCTAGAATGACACAACAACTTGCCTTATATCTTCTGACAAAGTATAATAGTTAAAATCATTGCGATAGGATTTGTGAGCTTACTGATATCACCTTAAAAGCTTAATTAAGGGTACCCCAAATACAAATCAAGCCAACCTAATTCACAGGGGCACCTTGCTTTTTATGTTCACCAGATGATTTCCACCTGTTACTTATGTTATCCCTACAGCAGGTGTCAACAGAAACCTTTTGCTATCAGTGTACCGGCTAACAGCTACTTAGGCTCAGTGTGCCATATATTTAATTATGTTTATAGAAAATATGTAATACATTTTAAACCACACAACTATAAAGTTGGGGAAGTAGTGAGAGCGGAAGGATCAAAGAGTTGGTGGCAGTTGGCAAGACCAATATACCGACCAAGCTTAAACTGTAGGTCAATTGGTTGTTACAGCTTATTAATATCATTTGCCATCTGTAACTGAATAAATCAATAAATGGCTCTGGAATATTGGTCAATCACAACCTTTAGCGCAATACTAATTTGTGTGCCAATACTAATTTGTGTGCCACCTCTGGCACACATGGAAGGTGTTGCTGGCCACTGCCCCACAGCATTCAGCATATGTTATATGTTTTAATACATTTATCTGTTTTTAATTATTCGGTGAGTTCATTAAATCTTGTATTCGGTGTACATAATACCTTTTGATTACTTTGGTGGCCATGCCAGAGATTATGGCCCTACTACTTCTTAGGAAATTGGAGAAATCTTCATAACCAAACCCTACCCAGAAAAATGTATCTTAAGATTAGCTGGTGACAACCAAAGTTGAGAAGGTTTGAGTGTGGTATGATGCAACAAGAAGCCTCTCACTAAATGTTCACTGGAAGCTGCAGACCCAGGGTTTGAATTTATATTGAGAACCTCATCTCAACATCCTAAAACATTAGCCAGGATATCTGTAATGTGTTTATTCAGTGTACCTAACATTTGTGTATTTTTTTGCTGTGATTGTAATTTTTAGAATAAGCTATTGATTATTGAATTTTACTTGTCTAAGTATATGCCCCTACTGACACTGTGTGGTTGCTTTCACCTGCTTCCCCTGATCCCACATAATTGAATGAGTCAGAATTCTCTTGCCTCTTGATACTGAGCTACAGTAGGCAAGTTCAGGGTCCATCTCAGATATGGATCATTCCTTCGCATTACCCCATAAGTAACAGTGTTGGTGTAACAGCCCCTTACCAGGATGACCAGGGTAAATTAGACTTTTTTTCTATCCCTCTGTCCTGTTATGTAACACGGTGTCTGAGTAAATAAAGTTCTGATTATTGAAAAATCTGTTTTGTGCTGTTATACTGTTCAGTATGTGATAATGAGGTTATGCATTTTCCTTTTAGGCAACATAAAGAGGAATAATGGAAAAAGCTCAACGGTTCCCATACATTGCTCCTTAATGGACCTCAGGTGAAACATTTTAAGAATGTATTTTTATTTAACAACTTCCACATGTGTGTAGATCATTTCAAAATTATCCATTTTTCTGTACTGAATAAAACTTGACAGAAGTAGAAATAGATAGCAGTAAAAAGAAATAAATAAAAACCTCAAACAGCGATCCAAGCGAATTGGATTAAAAAAAAAAATATTGCTTACATATGCGAGTCCAGTTATGTTATCATCAATAGCCAGACAGAAATGCTAAACCATATTAATTAAATTTATACATTTTATTTGCATATTAATTAAAAACAAAACCTTAAACATTTGGAACATGAAACAAATAATAATAATGAAAACTTTCATATATTGCTGCAATGCAAAAGTTTTGAAATTATAACGTGAAGTTTATTATACAACATTATTAATTAAACTAGAGATTAACACAGCACAATATAATTGCAAATCTCAGCACATGCAATTATGTTATGAGTTGTGGGAATAATTATTCGGTGTGGGATAGTGTGGGCATTATGAAAAGAAAACACACTGAGAAATGTATTAACCATCTATCTTCAGCATCTCGACTATCTCAACAACCATCACCCACCAAGCGGGCAAACCCGTTGAGACTGCAAATCTTCAAAATTAAAGTTGTTGAGAATTAAGTACACTCAGCACTTCTGCAAGACACAGTGAAGATTGTCTAAAGATTATTTAAAGGAAAAAAATATTCTGTTTAAAACTCTTAAAAGGCTTATCATTTTACATTATTTCCTCTTAAACAGGTAGTAAAAAAAATAGCATGTAACTTTTAATTCCACCTAGTAAATATGGTTTCTCTGCTTATTTAATTTAAACATATGTTGGGAATGTTGAATAAAAACAAAACATTTTCTTTGCTTATCAATTTAGCAGTTTCTATTGTTTACAGTGTGTGGAAGCCATGCTACTCAATACCAGTATAAAATATGCTGTAAATATATATGTAATATATATTATAGGAATATATATTATATTAAAGGTTTAAGAAATAAATGCTGAATTTTAAAATGTAGAATTCAGCTTTCCTTTTCTCCAAATTATTCTGTTGTATCCAGTGAGGTAATCTGGTTCTGTGAGCCTCGATGCAATATCCACTAAGAAGTCCTTCTTCATCCATCCTCCACTGCATCTACAGTATACTAAGGATAGCCTTTAAAAGCCAATGATTGGCAATCGTCGATGTTCCTGATCCAATGAAAATGCTTTTCCATTTGATGATGGGATTATTACAGTTATTATCATGACATGCTTGTTTCCAATTGCTGCTAACATCCACGCCATTGCAGACACCAGAAAGGATTGTCCGTAGCAGAGCTCTTTTGCACTTCCGCAAGCTTCAGGTGTCTGCTGTGTATGAGCACTAGCAAATCTTCGTTGTTTAATCATTGAATGCTTTACATGTGATGACTTCATGCTGGATGGCTTTCTTGCAATGGCCATCCTTAAACTATATTTCTCTAGAGTGATGAAAAAAAATCATTTTGGTGGGCATATGGGACCTAACATGGACAGCATGCATCTGCTGCAGTCAGTTGCCTAACAGAATAAAATAATTTAAAGAAGCTCACTGCAGTCTTGTGAAGGACAATGAGGAGAATAGGATTCAGTAGAATGGCTTCAGGGCCACTGTGTGATTGGTGTGCAGTGTCTTGGGAGAGGGGGAGCATGTTTGGGAGTGTATCCAGGCGGATCAAGATTAACATTGGCAAACATTACCTGACAATGCAACAAACTCTGGGCAAGGAATCAAGCTTACTATCCATCCTCCTAATTTTCCACTTTTCTCTCATTCTCTAACCCTCTCTTCGAACCAGTTACCCTTTACTAGTTCACCCATCCTCTTAGCATGTAAATTCTCATTTGCAGGGCCCTCCTTCATATTCATCCCAAACACTATATGTGCTTTCAGTGCTCATTGTCTCTTGTCTCCTAGTTCCCTTCAGCAACTTTGAATCTGTGTGTTCACCCTTCATTGGGTACAGTCTCATTGAATGCTGAACAGTCTGCCTCTCCCTGTGATTCACAATCACCTGCCTGTCCAGATAATATGAGTCTCCAGACAAATAATATTTGTGTTAATATGATATGGAGAGGTCACTCAATGTGGAAATGAATTTCACTGAATGTCACTACCATATTTGTTCAGCTGTGAGCCAGACAGCAAATATTATGGTGCCAGTGGCTGAAGCAATACCCAGTTGGCCAGATAACATTGGAAGCACAGAATTCAGCTGCTCCATCCAAGCTATGCTTCTGTGTATATACATATTCTATAAATGCTACATAGTAAATAAAGCAACTGTCCTCCTCTGGAAAATACCTACAAATACTCTGCCCTGCAAAACAATAGTAACTGTAACTGCTCTAACATGATTGAAGTGCTCGTGTAATACACGCCTATCATATTTTAATAAATCTAACCTTCAGATATGTTCTGGGCCCCTGTAATCCCACCAACCATTAATATCCTCTTGTGCTCAGCAATGGATTACAGCATTATACTTGTTAAAGTTACTAGGTTATTCACTAAACTTGTATTCTTAAAAACAAATTCAACATGAATATAAACCATATGCATAACAAGAAACAACATAAAATACTAAAACACATATTATGAAATAGATTCCTGCTGATCATATGAATGTATTACCATGATACGCAGTGTCCTATTGACCCTCTATGTTTTATATTTATTTTCGATGCAGTTTCAGCCACAGCAAAATGTATAAGACATTTAATCCCACACATCTTTCTTTATGTCAGTGTCATTCTCTATTCTCTCCTTATCAGTCAAATTTTATATTTTCTCTTGCCTTCTCATATTCTAGTTTTTAAGCTTTTAAAACTGTCATGTTTATATTTCTTTAATCTTCAAGACTGAACATATTTGTAATATAGATATATAGGACATCATAATTGGAAATTTAAACTCAGCATCATTAATATTACCCTTCTTATTTGTAAGTTTGTCTTAACATTAAACCCTGTAGTATTACCCATTGGGCAATAACAAAGCATAGTTATGCTATCATTATGGATAATATTACTAAACACCTCATCTGGGCCATAATTAGGGATGTACGAGCTGTGCTATAGAACAAGGTCCAGGGTCCTGGGGGAAGCACTGCAAGGGCCCCATGACACCTACATGTGACTTGCAAGGTGCCTGGAATGACTCCCTGCAGCCAGTAATACTATTGCAAAGTCTCCCAAAGCATCCAAGGGAACCTCTGGGCAGGCACCCTCCAGAGAAACATCCTCTACTTCCCAGTGCTGGATGCCCCACCCCCAAGGTGTATAGGTGTGACTTTGTATGGCACAGGTTTAGGGAGCAGTGCTGGCACCAGACTATATAGGGCTTTCCCACATAAAAAAAAGTTCAGAGAGGATGTAGATGGAACTACGGGCTATGCACAGTTGTGCACAGTAGCATAAATAATCCTGTTTTCGAACCAGGGAAAGGGCTTTTCGCACCAAGGATAGGGCTGGTTCAAGAGCACAATGATTTTGATGATGGTTATCAAACCAAGCAAGCAGAGAGGGATGGCCCGGCCACAGAGATGCATATGACTTGGATGCAAACAAATACAGTGGGCCTGATTCTGAGTCACAGAAAGAGGGTCTGTAAGTGTGATGGCCACAGCAGAAGCCATATTTACTACCTTCTAATGCGAGTATCTGTACAGCCTTCAAGTGGGAAGCCGCACCGCCCACTATTTTTCTCTTCACAGCTGCAACTGTCATCATTAGTATCAGCTAGAGATGAGCGGTTTGAATTCTTTGGAATCCGAATCCATCTGAACATTGGGGATCAGAGCGGCAGCTTGGGTCTTCCCATCTGACTTAGATTCCACTTCGAAGCAAAATGTCATCCTCATGGTGTCAGATTCTCGCAGGTTTTGGATTCTATATAAGGGGCCAGGCATGGGACTCGGCACCATCTCCATGTCAGGTATGCTGATGTATGCTGCGCTTAACTCTGCTGTATAGGCTGTGCTGTTCCAGACTCACAAGTGGCTGTGCTGCTTTGTCAATGTGTATAGGGGGTGCATGTTTCTGTATGCTGTGCAGGCTGTGTTCAGACTCACAAGTGGCTGTGATACTTAGTCAATGACTGTGTATAGGGGGTGCACATTTCTGTATGTTGTGCTGTACTCTGCTGTATAGGCTGTGTCCAGAACCACAAGTCAAGTGGCTGTGCTGCTTAGTTAAGGTGTATAGGGGGTGCACGCTGCTGTATGCTGTGCTGTACTCTGCTGTATAGGCTGTGTCCAGACTTACAAGTCATAACTGGCTGTGCTGCTTACTCAATGTGTATAGGGGGTGCACGCTGCTGTATGCTGTACTGTACTCTGCAGTATTGGCAGTGCTGTGTCCATCGGTAAGACATTCATGTGCATATATAAGCCCTGTGACTCTGCTCCATGCTGTTTGAATAGACCTGTGCCTTTGACATCAAAAAAATTAAAAAAGTGAATCAAATAATTGTATTGTTTGTACTGTTTGGTGTGCTCTGTTCATGTGCATATATTAGGCAAGCCCTGTTGGTCCAATCCATGCAGGAATAGAGCTGCACCATTCAAAAAATAAATTAAATAATTGTACTGTTTGGTACGCTTTGTTCACTTGCATATATATAAGCCCAGTGGCTCAAGCAAATGCAGGAATAGAGCTGTGACATTAAATAAATTGTAATAATGTGCATATATGCTCATGTGCATATATTTAAGCTATGTGGCTCAAGTTCAAGCAGGAATAGAACTGTGACATAAAAATATGGCATTGTTTGTACTGTTTGCTGCGCTTTGTTCACATGCATATATATAACCCTGGTGGCTCCATTCTACCTAGGAATGGAGCTGTGACAAAAAATAGTTGTGTTGTTTGTACTGTTTGGTGTGCTTTGTTCACGTGCATATATAAGCCACGCAGTGATCTGCGAATTGAAAAATGGATAACGTTCCATTTAGAGCTACCAAATAATGTTGCTGCAGCTGCTGCCACCAGCCATGCTGACAACGCTAGTCCTTCAACATCATCTACTAAAGCCGATGCTCAAGGGCATAGAGGGCCTAGGTTAGGGCATCTAAAATAAAAAAAAGAATATACAGTGCAAGAGGATGAGGGGGATATTTGTTTTGCTGATGCTGGCACTAATGAGGATGTTGTTTGTGTAAGTCAGGCACCAGTGTAAGCAGCTCTTGGCCATTATAAAAGGAAGGCCATTGTCATGGCTTGGCATAGAACCAACAAATGCACCTATTATGTGTGGAATTATTTTTACCAAAATCCTGAAAACAATTGTCCAGCCATCTGTAGCATTTGTAAAACCATGATAAGTAGAGTTAGGGATGTTAACCATCTAGGAACCTCCTTCCTGTTACATCATTTGCAGCTAACTCATGAAAAGTTTTTGACAACATCAGAAACTGGTGCTAAAAAAATTACAACAAGCAGTCCAGCATTTCCCTTCTCTCAAGTTCAAGTAGATCCCAGCACCTGCAATCTCTACTGCCAAAACCTTCATCATCAATATCCACAGTAATGATCAGAGATAGTCCTGCATCCAATTTGTTAAAGTTAGGTGACTCTTCTCCTATCCAGGATTTCTCAGAAGAATCCTTTAGCGCTAGGCCTGCTGCTATGCTGTTGGGGATGGATCTTCATCCCAGAAGGGGACCAAGTAGACTAGCATTTAAAAAAAAAACAACTGACTAGGAAGCAAGGGGAAGCAAGTATTGAAAACAATATTGTGAGCTGTGAGGTGGTCAAAATTGACTTGAATTTATTGGAAATTAATGTTATTGGGGTTAATAATACACTAGGAACAAAGCAAGGCTAAAATTATTTGAATTATTTCAAAACCAGTCACAGAGGTTTGACAAAACCAAAACTAGCTGACAAATTAGAACCAAAATAAAACCAAAGCCAGCAAAAATGGTCCGATGCTCATCTCTAGTATCAGCACTTGCACCCACCCCACACTGGGTGCATCAGAATCAGGCCTCCCTTCCCAGTCTGTGTGCCTCAGAATAGTGCAGAACTCTAACTGTACATAAACAACAGTCCCATGACACACCCACAAGATGGACCTCTTGTGTGTGGCCACAATGTTGCTGCCCAGTGTCTCCCAGAAATGCCAATTTCGCTGATGGATATATCTGACCAATATCCATCCAACTGAAAGTTGTATAGAGACATGCACATACTGTGCACATAAATTTGCTACAGCGCATACACAGTTTGTTAAAATGCACTATTTGCAGCTGTATATATAGCTGAGTGCGACTCAGGCCCAGGATGTGCATTCATTAGGCATGCAATTTGATAGAAATTATCAACAAATTGCTTTCAAAACTACATTAGCCCCATTGTATTTTTCCTAACAAGAACAGTAGCTCACTGGTCCATAACTATAATATGGCAATATCATGAAGATGTAGTGGTTTGACTATATTTCTAAAAGAACATTAATCATTTTATTGAAATAGCAGGTTTTATAGATAGCACGATGTTTCAGCTGTGACCTCCTTCTCCAAGTGAATATATATTGTACACAAAATATAAGGGCTGCATACAAATTGCTAATCACCTTCCCATTGCCAACTGTAAACAAACATTCTTACGGCAGTTCAAAAGTACTATAATTATTATTATGTTCTTGTTGTTATTTTGTGTATGCTTTTTATAGTTAGAGACATTCACATTGTTTACTCTTCGTGAGTTCTGCATCTGAGAAACATAATATATTGTATCTAGTGTTAGTCTTATGACTGTCAGTATATTTATTGTATGTTAATATGTTACACAACATTTGTGAATTTTCTGGATCTAAGTTCTATGGATTATATAGGCAAATGTCCCACCTTCATCACAATTATATATCTCAACAGTGTGATTCTCCCCTTTTGGACAAGCTGATGGCAGAGCAAACTACTGTATGTGTGGCAAGATCAGGGTAAGGGTGCCGACTACAAGGGTAAATGGATGCAATTGTCATGCAAGAGCCAAGTAGTTCTAGGCCTTGGTACAAGTTAGATTATTTAGCTGCACATAAACTAACAAAATATAAAAAAATTGGCCTCTCCTGCTCTAACTAAACAAAATGATTCCCTCTCTTACACTGGAAGGACCTAACATATCTATCACAAAACATACGTCTTTATCACAGTGCTCACATTAAATAATCACAGTGTCTCTCAATAGGCCTCTCATTTGTTCCCCAGGCAGTGAGAGAGTGACAATAATATTTACACTCTTTATCAGCCTCTCACAGGTAACCTGGAAATCAAGGCTGCGAATCAGATTCTGTCTACCAGACAGAAGCTAACATTTGAGGCATATATATCTCCCATTAACAACATTTTCAGGGTTTTTGTCACATATCCCCCCTCCTGTTTTGACCTGTAGGGTGGTACTCCTGTAGCCCATAAGCAAAAAGTACGGGACAAAGCATCTGCAATGTCCCAGCTTATGCTCTAATGAAAACTTAAAATTTTGCAGTGTCAAGAACCATCTAGTTGTTCTCCCATTGGTCTCTTTTTTATCATCCATTCACTTCAACTGAGCATGATCAATAATAAATAAAAAAATGTGCTGCAAAAGGTAGTACCTAATGCCCACTTAATTGCCAAACCTTCTTTTTCAACAGTTGCATATTTGTTCTCATTTATATTCAATATCTTATTTAAATAATAGGTTAACCTTAACCCCTGGTTCAATGATTATGTCATGCTCAAAGACTGTTGTTTTGCCAGGTATGTCAGGAAACAAACCGAGAATTTTTGTAGCCTAATGTTATTAAATAGAAAGGGATTTGGTTATTGTTACTTCAGAAATCAAGCAACTCTGTCACCCAGCCTGGTCCCTCCTGGAACCAGGGTGGCTGACAGAGCTAGTCTATCTTTCCAAGGTTTTATAAGATGTACAGGGTAGATCTGTTCTAGCTTTCTTTTCTGAGACTGGTACACCTTCTAGTTACCATTCCCCAATTTTTCTATGATTTCAAATGATCCATGCACTTGGACAAAATGTTATTCTACTGTGGGAACCAAAATAAACACTCTGTCCCCAGGAGCAAATGTGCGTAATTGGGCATCCCTTTGTTGTGCATGTTGGACCTGTTTCAAGTGCTCTCTCATTATCGCACCACTGCAGCTATTCTTTATTACTGTCTTATAAGGATTGGGTTGCTTTTCCCATGTCTCTTTTGCCAAATCCAGCAATCCCCTTTGGTGTTTCCTATACTGGAAATAAAAAGGTGAGAACCCCATGGAAGATTGTGAATCTATTCTAATGGTCAGAAATAAAGAGCATAACAAATACACCCAATCTTTCCAACTTTATCCATCACTTTCTTTAGAATATTTATAAATTAGTTTATAAATATAAACCTCCACTAAACCAAATATATTTTAACACTTCAAGATCAGTCAACTTGTTCAACATTTCCTGCTTCCTGCTTTTAGCAGATACATCATTCTGCACTCCATTGCTGCTCTCATCATTTTCTGACTCCCCAATCATGCTTGGAAAAGGAAACATTGCCACTGTGTCAGTAACATTATCAAATTGGCCTGGGTTATTTACAGTACTTCTGTAACCAATTAAGTTTCCGATAGCTTCTAGAAGTAAGAAATATCGCTTCCCAGTTTAGCATCAAACATCAATTACGGAACTAATCCAAGAACAACTGCCATGAGACCAGATGGTTTTACTAGGTTCACTTTATCAGTATCATAATGCAGAGCATACCCATGTATACAGGTTAAACCAACAGTTTTCCCTTGATATTGTAAATGTCTCACAAACTCTGCTTTTACAAAAGTTACTAGGCTACCAGAATCTAAAAGTGCCTCTACCCATTTGCCTTCTACAGTAATCTACATATTTGTTTACAGTGTCTTGCTCAACTTGTTGGCCTGTAGTGCAAAATCAACAAAAAATATAAACCCAGCGCAAAATCAATTAGGGTACTGTATAATGTCCACTTATGTATAATGATCAAAAGTCAATAGTCCATTTATATCACAAATCTTCTTTCAGCATGTATCTTCTACCAAATTCATATAACTTTGGAATAAACATCTTTCTCCCGTCTCTCTGTTTGGAAACAAATCTCTTGACTGAAAATTCATATGTAGATAATGATGTCCCTCAAAGAGAATTATAGAAACGGGGACAGACCATAGTGTATTATTGACACAAACAATTTTATTAATACACACAAACAATAAAATGCCTGCGTACCGCAGGGAGCCTTCAGACCAAGGCAAGTGTTAATCGCATATAACAGAGGACTTTAACTCTGGAAAAAAGTACACGTCAATAGGCTGCTTTCACAATCTCCTCAGGTTCCCAAACAGGCCACAGTACTTGTAGTCCCACTACTGTAGTCACACTAACGCGTTTCGGCTTGAATGCCTTTATCAAAGTGTGACTCTTTTCAACAAGTACCAGCTTTAAATACCTATAAACACACCCCCTATACTGATTAGAAAGACAATCTCATAGGTTGCAGTTCAAGCCGGAAATGGCATCATTATGTCATTATCCAGTTTCTGCAGACATATTATCAAACACATCCTTAAATCCGGAAGAACTTTATGTGTATGACTAAAGTACTAATTTGCATATTTAGAGCAGCAATTACATACCAATAAAAACTTAATAAAAAACTTAATAAAAAACATTATAGCAGCAAATATACACTTATTAATACCACATCCATTACATATATGAGGAGAAATAACATAAAAAGCATAAAAACAAGCTTGGAGAAACTATTTAAAAATCCACAATAAAACCCAATCATAAAGCTCATAGAAACCACTTGATTTCAAAATCATTATTTAACCCTTTAGGTTCCAATGTTTTAAAATCATATATACACTTCATTTCGGCTTGGGCTAATGCTCTTTCACTTCCTTTAGTTCTCCAATTACCGTTAACTTTTTTTATACCAACCATAAATTTAATATTAGATAGGGAACAATTATGTATCTCTTTAAAATGTTGTGATACAGAATGCTTATCAAAACCCTTCCTAATATTACACAAATGTTCAGACCACCTGTCTCTGAGTTTCCTCTTTGTTTTGCCTATGTATTGTAGGCCACAACTGCATTCAATCAAATAAATGCAGTTGGTGCTATTACAAGTCATAAAGTCCTTAATCTTGAATTCATATTTCGTACTATTACAGACTATACTTTCAATTTTCGTAGGTTGGTGTCTGTGTGAAGTACAGACTTTACAAGAACCACATCTGTGAAACCCTATGGTTTTAATACGTCCTGTTTTTTCTCTTCTATAGAACTTTTCACAAGGTGATTTTTAAGGTTAGGAGCTTTTCTATATATAAACCTTGGGGCCTTAGGTATAATCTCTTTAAGGGCCGGATCCTGTCCCAAAATGTACCAATGTTTTTGAAAATGTGTTCAATATTATGAAATTGAGAGTTAAAAGTAGTTATAAATGGTAGAAAAGTTTGGTCATCCATTTCTGTAGGCTTTTTTTCTTTATATTCCAATAAACTTCCTTGGGGTATCTCTTGCATATCTCCTATTATTCCATTGATAGTATTTTCATCGTATCCTTTCATAACAAATTTATGTTTTAATTGCTCAGATTGTTCTTTAAAAATCCCATTATTGGTACAATTCCTTCTGTATTTGACTTTTTTGGAATGTTTTTTAACCATTTTGGATGATGATGACTCCTAGTGTTGATATAAGCATTACTATCCGTGGGTTTGGAATAGTTTCTCGTACATAAACAACCTCCTACCCTATAAATGACCAAATCTAAAAAGTTAACTTCTTTCGCATTAATATTATATGATAAATTAATATTAAAAACATTAGCATTCAATGCTTCACAAAAAACTTCCAACTCTTTTTCACTTCCTGCCCATATAAAAAAAATTTCATCAATAAAACGGATCCATAATAAAATATGTTTTAAAAAAGGGTTGTTTTCCCAAATTACTTGCTCCTCCTACCAGCCCATAAATATATTGGCATAGGCTGGTGCAAAACAGGTGCCCATGGCTGTCCCTTTTTTTTAGCAACAAGTACTGCCCTTTAAACCAAAAGAAGTTATTGGTTAAAATAAATAAAATTGCTTCTCTAATAAAATTCAAAAAATTAGGGTTAAAATCACTATCTTTTTCTAATGTATGTGTGACGGCTTGTACATCCAGATTATGATCAATGATAGTATATAATGAACATACATCTGCCGTCACTAAAAAACAATCTGAGAGGTCTTTAATGCTTTTTATTTTCCTTATCACATCGATGGTATCTTTCACATATGATTTAAGTTTATTAAACATAGGCTGAAGAAAGAAATCCACATAATGTGATAAATTTGATGTAATAGAGTCTGTGCCTGCAATGATTGGACATCCAAGAGGGTTGTTGATATCCTTATGTATTTTTGGAAGGACATAAATTAATGGAAGTACGGGTTATTTATTCGTTAAATATTCTCTTACTTTTCCCGATATAGTACCATCCTTTTTGTATTTTTCCAGCATTTGAATGAACTTTTTTTCTGTTCTTTAACTTGGATTCCCTCTTAAAAGCATATAGGTAACTTTGTCATTCAATTGTCTTTGTATTTCCTTTTCGTATTTCTCTGTATCCATAATAACCACTCCTCCTCCCTTATCAGCTGGTTTTATAATAATATCTTTATTTTTTTCCAGTTTTAGCATGGCTTCAAATTCCTCTTTACTCAGGTTGTATTTGATGGATTTCTGTGGTGGAATCCTCTCAATTTCTGAGCATACTATTTTATTAAAACTATTAATAAAACAACCTCTATTAAAAACAGGGTTAAAAGTGGATTTAGGTTTAAAAACTCCATTATTCTCATACTGTACTGTTTCTTTTCCAACAAAATATTTCTTTAAGCTCACCTTTCTAATAAATTTCTAAATATCTAAGTACGTTTCAAATTTGTTTCATTTATTTACTGGTGCGTACTTGAGGCCTTTACTTAGAAATGCCTCTTCACTTTCAGTTAAAACATGAGAACTCAAATTAAATATTTTTGTGCTGGAATCTTTATCCGTCTTCAATTTCTCCAAGCCTCTTTTATTGTTGCTTAAACCCTTTCCCCTCTTTCCTCTGTGGGTATGTTTAAAAACTTTCTTAACTACGTTCTCCTCCATCTGGTTGGTTCTTTCTCCAAAAAAAACTCTCTCTCCAAGGGGTCAAATCTATTTCTCACAGGAAGACTATCATGGTATGTTCTTTGGTTAAATCTTTGTCTCTGACAGTTGTTGTAATTGCTATTCCTATTGTCTTCCCTCTTAAAATCTTTTCTATTGTATTCGTAGGTATGATTGTACTTATTACCGTACCTTTCTCGGTTGTTATAATTCCTCCTTCCATTATTTCTCCCTTTTTCCCAATCATTCCTATAAGGATAATTGTGTCTACGTGATGATTGGTATTTCCAATGGTTATCCTTCCTTATTGTCATTGGTGTATTATGAATAGGACATTCCAGAATTTCATCTGACTCTCCTCCTTCACTTGATATACTAAAAATGCCTCCTCTGATATTTTTTAGATCACATCTTTCTTTAATCTGTAGTGCAAGCTAGCTGAGCAAAGAAAGATACTCTGCAAATTACAAAAGCAGTATCACATTGCATACTGTAAGTTCAGAGATAAGTGAACAATTAGCAGCAATATTTCCCAAGCCACCACATTGAAAATATCTGATCATATTTTTATACAGTCTTATATGAGGTGAGAAACTTCCTGGCACAGCTATCCAGTCTCAAGATTCCAAGCCTACAGTCTCTGTTTAAGTTTATTCCACCACCCAGCATCCTTTTCCCTTGAAACAGTCGTATCAGTGGTCATTGGAGATTAGTGTTGTGGAACTAGAGGCCATTGGGGTACACTCTATAGTCTCTTACAGCCAAATAGTGCCCTACCATTTACTCAAGCTGCGTCTGCTGTTTTAGGGTCTCCGTGGCTCACCCACTTGCGCAGAACTGCAGACAGGGACTATAGATATTGGTCCATAATAACTCTTTCCATGACCTGAGGTCCTGTTTGAGTTGCAAGCTGTAGCCACGTCTTTGTAAGATGAATGAGGTCATGCATTTGAGAGCAGAGAGGTTTATCCAAATGGTATCCCAAGAGATTAAATCATTGTGCTCGAACAGACAGTGTGACACCCAAACAAGTTAAAATTTCAGTATTTATTTTTATAGTCCTTGGCATCAGAAAGGAGCAAGTAAAAATATGCCTTTTGCAGTTCCCCTGATAGGAAGTGTGCCAAAAGGCAGCTGTTTTTTCAAGAGTTGATAAATAGGCTTCAAAATCATCACTCTTTTTTGCAGAAAGTGACTGGGCCATATGGAAATTGAGCTATTTTTGACAACCGTGGAAGCTTTTTTCAGACAGGGCTGCTAGATGCTGCACCACCTCTTTTATGGCTTTGCAGTCTTGGTGCTGCCACCCCCAGCTAAACTCAACATTCAATTGCTTTGCCTCCAGGCCTCCTCAATGCCAATTGTTGCACCCAGGTGGCTTCCTGCAGAACCATGGTAGATCTCTACTGAGCCATGATAGCTTCCTACTGCATCGATATAGCTTGTAGCAAGGCCTTAACTACAGTATGTTATCACTTGGTGCAGGTGAGAATCAGAATTTGTCTTCACTAAGCATCTGCTGATGACACCACCAATAAATTCACAATATTACAGTCTTTAAAAAAATAGGGGTCAACTGTTCCCAAGGTAGTGAGAGATTGAATACAGAGACCAACAAATTCTTTACCAGCCTCTCACAGGTGGTCTGGTAATCAAGGCTGCCAATCAGCTTCTATCTACTAGACAAAAGCCAAAAACCTAGGGCATATATCTCCCCTTTATACCTTTATAATCTTTCCAGTGTTTTTGTCCATATTTTATGTATATACAATATATATATATATATATATATATATTGTGCTTGAAGTGTGCAAGTATGCAATGGTATGACATATTGCTAATTTATCCAAGCACTAAAAATTGTTTCTACTATTTTAGTTTGCATGCTGAGGCTGAGGGTGGCATGGCCTGGAAAGCTGCATGCAGAGTAACTCTGTGTAGCCATGCATTGGAGAACTGTTGTGCTGCTGCCCACCTGTGTTAACTTGTTACTGCCACCTGTTCTTCACCAGAAGGTCTGCGCTTCCCTGACAGGACAGCTCCTCATACTGGTTGCCACAGTTTGTGCAGTGACTGACTGAGCCCTAGATCTTCCTCCCTGCTGCCAGGGAATCCTAGTTGCTGAGGATTCCCATACCTTTTTCTTAGTACCACATCTACTGCCACTGGTTCCTGCACTGCTCCCTGCACCAATCCTCATCATGCTTCCAACCTCTACATCCTTCTCAGTCAGACAGAGACCATCTTACAGCAGCCTGCCTGGAGAATGTCAGCAATGTTACAGAAGCAAGCAACTGGCGAGTAATAAAATCAGTTATTATGTGTGCCTCAAAACCCCTGTGTATCTCACCACCCCTGTGTGCCTAACCACCCTTGTGTATTCCTCACGCAAAGCCTATGGGGGGATATCAATTCTTCTGGGTGGCATCTAAAGTAACGGGTGCCTGATGAAGCAATTCATGTGTTTGGGCCCCCATTACTTTTGAAGAGTTCAAAAGCAAGGGGTTTGGGCACCCAAACCCCAGTTGTTTTGCACATTTTTTTCTCTCTACCTCATGACACTGGGAGAAGAAATGTGTCTCCCACAGCAAATGGGTGCCCGATGAGGCTGCAATTCAGTTGCTCCATCATACACCCATTAGCTTTGACACCACCCAGGAGAATTGAATTACCCTGTTTTTTGTGGACGCAAAAACACATAGGTCCATGACCTTATAACGGTTCCTATGTGTATTCAGACAAAATTTATAATTTTTGGGCAAATAACATAAGATCGAGTTGAATTGCTTTGAAGTCAAAAAGATGTGGTAAGTCCATTTTTATTTGCCTGAAAAATTATCGGGATTAATTGAATTCCCTCTTACGTGTATTATTTAGGTCCTGTGTGGGGCCTTTGTGTTTGATTTTTTCCTATTGGTGCCAATGTGTGTTGCTGGAGTGACAGGGCAAGGGGCAAGAACCTGGAAAGACAAGGACAGTGTCACGCTCCAGAATATGAAAACCACATTCCTACCACTCCAGTACCTGTCCAGGAGAGCACAGAGGTTCGCTCATGCTGCACATCGCTCCTGACTGGTACTGAGGTCTGTCTGTTCTGCTCCTGTCCCATCCACTTAGTGTCCAGTTACTGAGCATGGAGATGGCTCTCTGCAACCTTTTGCTCACAATGTGTCTTCCCAGCATTATGGCACACAGGCTGCACACCAGAGTTCCCTCCTAAATAACAGTATGGGCGCAGCCATGTTGGAATCTGCCACTTGACACTATTCCTCCACTCAGAGCACTGCTCCCAGACCAGCTGATTGCAGCATCCAATCCCTGGGGATCCTCCCCTATAAATTCCATTTGCAGACTGTTGCCAGTACAATGTCACTTCTTGCTGAAGTTACAGCTCAGTGCTGAGCTCCTAGGTACTCTGTATCTGAACGGTCCCAGTCCACTATAGCCAGTTTTTATATCTGGTGACCAGCTCTCCTATACCATCTTGCACACCCAATCTGGTTTTTACCACTGAGACTTGTTCTTCCAGCCACCATTGGTTTCAGCCGATACCTCCAACCATCAGTCTCATTCGATGCTTCCAACATTGGACTTATATTAAGTTCCTCAATTCATCAACATTGGTCTCAACTGATCAATTTTATCAGTTCATCAACATCAGATTCATATCAATTAATTTTTTAAATTCTTCGACATTGGTCTCAAACCGATCAAGTTCATCAATTCTTCAACATTGATTTCAAATCCATCAAATTCTTCAAATCATCAATATCAGTCACAAACTGATTCAGCTTTCAATCCAGCATCATCAGTCCCAATCTGGTGCTGATCATTCATTCAGTTTTATCATCTCCAGTTCTTATTCCAGCCTGCTGTCTAATAAAGACATTCCATTCTTGTTCTTGCCTTTGGGTCCATCATCCTCTTGAGCTGCTCTACCTCCTCACAGCAATACATGAGGAAGTCCTGGCTCAAGCCACCCGGGATTAATCACACCTGTCAAGTCTCTTCTTCTGCCTCCCAGCCTGTTCCAGCCCAAACCAACCCTCAGGCATCACAAGCAGGAGACTGTAAAGACAGGAAATGTACAATAAAACTTTCCTCTACAGTAGTCTCCATACCTTCAAGCATTCCCTGAAAACTCACCTCTTTAGACAAGCTTATCAAATTCCCAAACCACCCACCTGACCTCCTATAAGCTATACTATCCAATTACATCCCCTATAGTGGGGCATATTCAATTGTATGTGAGAATAGCAAAAAACCCGCACCTGCGAGGTTTTTTCTGCAGGTGCGGATTTTTTTGCTATTCTATTAGGTGCGTGGTTTTTTAAAAAACATGCACCGGGAGGTTTTTTACCACGCACCTCCAGAGCAAGTGTTAATTTTCCAAAAATCAATGATTTAAGGAAAAATCACTGTGACTTGCTCTAACATCCCCACGGCACCCCCCCCTGAGGACTAATTAAGCAATTGTAAGTATCCAATTAGCTTAATTAGTCCTTAATTACTCACCTTCCGAAGCGCTGTCTTCTGCATCCAGCGTCAGGAGCCTGCTCTTCTGCAGCAGGATGAGTATGTCAGTGTGTGTGGTGTATGTAAGTGTGTATGAGTGAGTACATGAGTGTGTGTGACCCCGGTGCAGTGTGTGTGGCCCCCCGGGAATGGGCACTGGGAGAACTACATCTCCCAGCAGCCCTTGCTCCTCCCATCAGCCCCCAGGACTCCCAGCAGCCCCCTCTCCAGTAAGAAGAGAGAGGGGAAGCCACTGGGAGCCAGGTAGGTGTTTTTTTTTTTTTACATTTTACGGGGCGCAGGTTTTTCATAGCTGAAAACTCAGTGACCACTATTTTTTTAATTGAATACCGCGGGTAGTGGGAGCGCACATACCCGCGGTATTCTGGAATTGGGCGTGAGGTGCGCAAGGTTTTTAACTCGCTAAACCTCGCGCCCAATTGTATATGCCCATAGAGTCAACACATAACCGCACATATTTTCTCTTTATGCATGTTCACTTCCTCCTGACCCATAGCCAACATTCCTTTGTGACTGGAACATACAGCCCACCAAGAACACCTGCAATCTGTTTGGACCAATATAAAAATAGATACCACCTATCCTTGTGTATCAAAGCTTATTTTCCTATAAAATGTAAACTTGTGAGCAGAGCCCTCTTACCTCAATGTATGTCTGTTATTACCCAATCTTGTTTTAATACTGTTTGTTCCCAATTGTAGAGCACAATGGAATATACTGGTGTTATTTAAGTAACTTATAATAAATAAATAGAGATCCACAAGGGGCAGGAGTCTGGTTGAATCTCTGTTGTATGATGGTGCCATTGGTTAAATTCCTACATAAACAGGCATCTTCTGGACCATGTGATCTCCTACATGAATAGTAAATACTGACTGAAGACTGTCTGCCCAGGGAGGATCAATTTCCTGAGGTTCCCTATTGCAGAAAAAACACCATATAGGTAAGGTGTATTCGAATGAAATGGAGAGTAATGCTCCCAGAGTGACAAGAAATGGGTGACATGTCATGCTGACCATGTCCCCATATATATATATATAAGAGATGAGCGGGTTTGGATCTAAGAGATCTGAACCCACCCGAATTTTGTAGATCCAAGTCAGATCCAAGCCGGCTCGGAGTTTCCCACCTGACTCGGATCTCCCAGATCGAGGCAAAACCATAGAGACTAAATCTCATAGCTCGCAAGCCTTCATTTCTATATATAAGGGATGCGGTGTGTGCCATTTCACTCTGGCTGTGGAGACTGAACAGGGAGGGTGGGTAGTTTAGGGCTAAGGAGAGGTGTTGTGCTGTCTGCTGTATCCTGGGCAGGTGCTGATTCATTCTGGGCTTGTGATGTGCGGTGCTGTCTGCTGTGTCCATCTGGGCTGTTGCTGATCCATCTGGGCTGGTGCTGTGCTGTCTGCTGCGTCCATCTGGGCTGGTGCTGCTCCATCTGAGCTGGTGCTGTGCTATCTGCTGCGTCCATCTGGGCCCAAGTTCTGGACCCCCCAAAAAATAAGTATATATATATTGTCAATTTATTTTGTGTCATGTGAGTATGTTAGGCTTAGCCGCACAATATACAGTAAGTTGCATCCTAGTGCTGCCCGACTCCAGTCGTCATCAATCGTTGCTCTGGGCCCAAGTTCTGTAACTGAAAAAAAATTACAAAACATTGTCTTTTTTTGTCTAATTGTCTGTGCTTGTTAGGCTTAGCAACACAAGATCTAGCCACACAAGATCTAGCAAGTCGGCAACACAACCTAGTGCAGCCCGACTCCAGTCATCATCAATATGTGCTCTGGGTCCAAGTATTTGAGCTGAAATTTTTTTTTAAAAAATTGTCTTTTTTTGTCTAATAATTGTCTGTGTGTCTGTGCATGTTAGGTTTAGCTGCACAAGATCTAGCAAGTCGGCAACGCAACGCAACTGCTTCAAGACCGCAGAAAATATGGAGGGCTGTCACATGACAGGAGAGCAAGGCCAAGAACCACATGTTGTAGCTGCTGCCAGCAGGGCAAGGTCGTCAACTTCCTCATCCTCTATGAAGGCCCATGCCCCAGGGCTTAAGTCATGCCATCGATATGGTAAAGCTACTTTTACTGAAGTTAAGAAAAAAAAATTGAAAGGAAATTTGCCTTTAGATAAACAAAAAATTGGCAATATACCATTCACTACACAAAGTGGCAAGGAAAGGATAAGGCCTTGTCCTTTATTTAGGAAGACTGCTGTTCTGATTCTGATAGCCCTTCGGAAAAACCAACTTTGTGCCCTGAGAAATCAAAATCACAAATCCCCGAGGAGAGTGCAAGTGTGTCTGCGATTGTCATGTGTGAGCCAGACCTAAATACTAGTGTACTGGAGGATCCTCCAAGTTCCAACATTTGTGTGCCCTCTGTAAATGTGGGGAAGGGCAGTCAACATCTTGCAGACATAGTCAGTGAGGATGCTTCTGTAGAATTGCACATGGAGGAGGAGGATATTTTGGTAGTTGAAGGCGCTAAGGATGATGAGGATGTTGATTATTAAGATATTGGTGATGAGAATGTTGATGCTGAGGATGTCCTTTGTGTAAGTAAGACAACAGCTGTTGCCCATGGATTGAAAGAGCCAAAGCCCATTGTTGTCATGCTGGGGCAAAAGACAAAAAAAATCCACTTCTCACGTGTGGAATTATCACCACCCCAATCCGGACAACAGTTGTCAAGCCATATGTAACCATTGCCAAGCAAGAGTGAGTAGAGGGAGGGACCTAAACCACCAAGTGACCTCCTCCTTGTTACGCACTTGGAGCGCAATCATCAAATATCAAAGTGTATGTCACCAAGTTCCAAAACTCAAAACATAACAAGTCCAGTGTCACCTACCTGCTCCCTCTCTGTGGGATCCAAGCACCTTCGATCTCCAACTCCAACACCTGCATCATCAACATCCTCATTCGTCATCGGGAGTAGTCCTGCTGCATCCAATGTTGGTATTCGAAGCATGATTGACTCCTCTCCTATCCGTGATTCCTCAGAAGGATCCTCGATGACTACGCCTGTTGCTGCTCCTGTTGCTGTCAGTGGATTTTCATCCCAGAAGGGGACCAGGAGGAAGACTACTTGTAGTGTATCCTCCAAAAAACAATTAACTGTTAAACAATTGTTTGCAAGGGCAAACAAGTATGACAGCAATCACCCATTTACACAGCAGATTACTGGCATCATAACAGCTATGCTGGTATTAGATGTGCGACCAGTATCTGCCATTACTGCAGTGGGTTTTCAACAGTTAATTAAGGTCCTGTGTCCTCACTAGCAGATCCCTTCTAGATTCCACTTCACTAGAACATCAATTCCAAGTCTGTACAAGGACATTAAAAAAAAACTTATTAATGTCCTCAGAAATGCCGTTGTACCCACTGTCCACTTGACCACTGATATGTGGACAAGTGGGACAGGGCAAACTAAGGTTTACATGACTGTGACAGCCCACTGGGTAGGTGTAATGCCTACAACAGCAACATCTACCAAAAGACAGCTGATACAGAGGCAGGCTACTCTTTGTATAACTGGTTTCACTAAGAGGTATACCGCTGAGAACCTCTTAGAAAAACTCAGGGAAATCATTGCTAAATAGCTTACCCCACTTGGACTCTCCTCGGGATTTGTGATTTCGGACAATGCCACCAATATTGTGAGAGCATTACATGTGGGCAAATTCCAACACGTTCCATGTTTTACTCACACAATTAATTTGGTGGTGCAACGTTTTTTAAAAAACTGACATGGTCGTGCGGGAGATGCTCTTGGTGGACTGCAAAATTTCGGGACATTTTAGACATTTGGCGACCGCTTGTCAAAGATTACATGACCAGCAGGTACTGTTGAATTTGCCTGCCATCAGCTGAAGCAAGAGGTAGTAACTCGGTGGAATTCTACCCTCTATATGCTTCAGCGGATGGAGGAACAGCAAAAGGCCATCCAGGGCTATACAACGGCCTATGACATAGGCCATGGAAGGGGAATGCACCTTACTCAAGTGCATTGGAGAATAATTTCCATGTTGTGCAAGGTTCTCAAACCCTTTGAACTTGATACACGTGAAGTTAGTTCAGACACTGCCAGCTTCAGTCAGGTCATTCCCCTCATCAGACGTTTGCAAAAACAGCTGCAGAAACTGAAGGAGGAGGTGAAATGGAGCGATTGCACAAAGTATGTTGGACTGGCAGATCAAGCCCTTGATTCACTTCACCAGGATCCAAGAGTCATCAATCTATTGAAATCTGAAAATATATTTTGGCGACCGTTCTGGATCCTAGGTTTTAAGTCCTACCTTGTGGGGTTTTTTCCTACAGACCCAAATCTAAAACTGTGCAAAGAGCTGTTGGTAAAAAAGTTGTCAGCTGCAGCCGCATGTGAAACACCCTCATCTCTTCATTAACTTTCTGCAGCTGCCAGGAAAAAACTCAATTTTCCTTACAGAATGCCTGCTGGTCATGCAGATTGAACTGCCTACTAGTGACATGTCTCCTACCATGACTAAGTGTGATATGTTCTCCATTCACAGAATGGTGGAGGACTATTTCAGAGATAACATCCTAATAAGTATGTCAGACAGTCCCTTTCAGTACTGACAGGAAAAAGAGGCAATTTGGAGTCCCATACACAAACTGGCTTTGCATTACTTAAGTTGCCCACCCTCCTGTGTGTGTACTCTGAAAGAGTTTTCAGTGCAGCCTTGTCAGTGATCGGCGTAGGAGGTTACTTCCTCAAAATGTGGAAAAGATGATGTTCATTAACATGAATTACAAATTCCATGAGGAAGACCTCTACCAACAATTACATGAAAAAATTACAAAGGGCGACTATGGTGGATTCCAGCAGGGACAAATTAATATTGTGTGAAGGAGAGGATGTACACACTGATGGGGATGATGAGGATTATTAGGATTAGGATGAGGACGACAACTTGTTATATAAAGCCAGTTTGTGTATGGGATCATTTTCATTTCCACGTCCAATGCACATTGACAGCTTGTTTTATGGGGGTCCAAACAAACTAATCATTTCAGCCACAATTGGCAGTCCTTGTCACTGAAATGATTGGTTCGTTAAACTGTCCTTTCATGTACAACATAAGGGTGGGTGGGAGGGCCCAAGGACTATTCCATCTGGCACCTTTTTCATTTCCATTATGTGCTGGTTGGGGCATTGCTTCCTAACATTTTAAATTAATGTTAGGGTTGGTTTAGGAACCAATGATTTATTTTTAAATTAATTATCAATTTTACAGCCAGGGGCTGTACCAATTAATTTATTTTTATTAATTATTCAGCCAGGGTCTGCACCCAATGAATTGTTTTTAAATTAATTTATTATCAATTTAACAGCCAGGGGCTGCACCCAATTAATTGTTTTTTATTAATTATTCAGCCAGGCGCAGCACCCAATGAATTGTTTTTTAAATTAATTTATTATCAATTTTACAGCCAGGGGCTGCACCAACTATCAACTATCAATTCCTAAATCCTCAAGGGTATCCCAACCATCATCTTTGCACAGTCCTCAACTCTATTAATAATTATATCAATCAGTTTTGAACCTGCAAGCTGGATGCAACCTTTTGGCCCTTTAACTAGATGAAAAAATCAATATTGTGAGCTGTGAGGTGGTCAAAATTGACTGGAAACGAGTGAAAATAAATGTTATTGAGGTTAATAATACTTTAGGAACAAAGAAAGGCCCATTTGATGTGATTTTAGCTGTTTTTTTATTTTTTAAGAAAACAAACATGGAGGTGAGGTTTTGGCAAAACCAATCCAGATCCAAAACCAAAACACAGGAGTTGGCGCACATCTCTAATATATATTTTATATATACATATACTGTATATGGTATTTAGAAAAGAAGGCACTCAAAAGGGACTTTCAAATAAAACTTATCTTATGTAAAATACATTTTGGACCAAGACATGTTACAGTTAATGAGAGGTAGGTTCAGGAATTGAGTTCCTGCTGAAAAATAGCACTGTATATGTATGTATAAAATATTAAATTGTTTGTTTGTATGATTAACTTGAGAACTGCTGCACAGATTTTGATCGGGGATTCACATAAATGTTCCTTGTGACTCTCCAAATAACATAGGCTATTCACACAAACCAATCTTTTTTTTTTCTCATCAGGAAGCAATTGTATAAATAAGGGCTTCTTTCCACAGCAGCTCCTAATCATGTAATTGTATATATTTAGAAACTAATTCTAAAGTTATTATTTTAGACTGTCAATCATTTTTTTCTATCAATATATGTTATTTCTTTATCTAAACTATTGCCTCACTATATCCATCAAAGTCATGCTTCATAAATCAGTCTTAAATACTATGTGAGGATTCATCAAATACTACAGGTTCTTTAACATCTTGCTAATGTTAAGTGTAATGGGTTAATTGCTCATATAATTGTACAATGGCATTTTATGTGTAATTAGCTACAGTATGTATTATTTTTGGATGCCTACCAAACTTATCTGGTCATTTTTATAACATGAGCAAATGTGCATCTGGTCTTAACTAAGTTTTTAAATCTTCTGAAATATTGGCAGCTATGTTCATTACTAAAAAATATTGGTCATGTACAATGACATACAATAAAGAAAGCATTTATTCAGTGGCATGCCTATATTGCTAATGCTGGGCATACACTATACAATTATATGTCAGACATCTGTCCAATCTGGCTGGTTGGAATGAAAACCTGGTAATGTATAGGAGCAAATGACATTCGGCCATATGTTCCCAAACACTGGAAAATGGTCAATATCGATTGTTCAAATGGTTAAATTCATCAGATATAACCAATTTGTTAATTTTTGTCTATTTTCCAGTGTTTGTGAGCAAATGGTAAATAACCTCAATAATATCATCAATGGATAACTATGGGGACTGCATGAAACTGACAAGCAGCATCCAAACCTTGTCCAGCATTTCAAATCAGTATACTTAATACAGATGGTGTGATCCTCATCGTGATTCCTTGTTCATTATACTGAGGACTAGTGATAGCAGTGAAATGCAGCAAAACACAAATAAAAAAGATTATATCATCAGTTGTATGAGCAACCAATATCTTGCATCAACTTAAGATGCAAAAAAAAACAAAAAAAGCTGAAGCTGTACAGCAACAACATATAAACAGTAAAGCAAAGAATATTTTAGCATAATTATAGAGGAAAAATGGAAAACAGAAGATGCATTATAATTGGTGCTCGAAATGGGGTGGGAAACAGTGGCATGGCATACTGCCACTTCCAGGCTTTCAGGTACTGCTGCCTGTGATGCTACAGTGATCAGTAGGGCACAGGCAAGTGCTGGAACCAGGGGCTGGGAGTCCCTGTATTTTCCTACAGCGGTGGCCAATTTAAGATACAGAAGAAGGTAAGTGTCTATGGTGTGGAGCCTGAGGGAAGCTGCGGCTAGAGCTGGAGAAATCCTGGGGACTGGAGTGACACTGCAGGGCTGGAGAAACATGAGGGTGCTGGATGGAGCTGGAGAGACACTAGGGGACTTTTCTGAAGAGATAGAAGGGTGCTGCATAAACACTGGGGGTCTGAAGAGGCACTGGGGGCTGCAGCTGGAGTGACACTTAAGGTATTTGCTGGAGAGACAAAAGGGTGCAGGAGCTAAGAGACTCGGGATCTGTAGAGGCACTGAGGGACTTTTCTGGAGAGACACTAGGGGCTTTAGAGAAAGAAGAAAGCTGGAGAAGCAGAAGGGGCAGGAGATAAACAAGGGAGCTAGAAAAACACTGATGGGCTTTGCTGGGGAAACAGAAGGGATCTACAGAGACACTGGGGCCTGGAGAGACTCTGGGTGGCTGCATCTGGAGTGACACTGGAGAGAGCTGCAGCCATGGTGACACTGGGGACTGCAGCTGGAGAGACAAAAGGGGTCTGGGAGACTGGAGAGACAGAAGGGGGCTGGAGCTGGAGCGACACTAAAGGGCTGGAGAGACCCTTGGGGCTGCAACTGAATAGACAATATGGGGCTGCTGCTGGAGAGCCAGAAGGGGCTGGAGTGACAGAAAGGGCTGGAGAGACAGAATGGGGGCTGTTTGGAGCTGAAGAGATATTGGGGGGCAGGAGAGACAGAAGGATGAGGCTGAAGAATACTGCAGGGAAGTGGCTGGAGATTATCCAGAACTGGCAGGATTAGAAGGGAAAGGCTTGGGGACAGTACTATTCATTAAGTCATCAATTATAAAGAAACATTACTCATACAAATGGTACCACATTAGCAAATACTGTTAAATAATATAAACTTGTTTGATAAGGGAAGTTCATATTTTGCCCAGCTCCAACACTTCTATTGCTATGTATTGTATGGTTGAACCTCTGCTATGTGATGATGACATTGGTTATATTCCTATCCAAACAGGTGTTTTCTGGACCTTGTGATATCATAAGTGAATATTGAAAACCGACTGCAGTCATCATCTGCCCAAGGAGGAACAATTTTTTCAGAGGTTTCCCACTGGAGTGAAACCATATAAAGGTATGGAAGACTCCTAAGTGACTGACCTGTAAATACTGGGGACCAAGGGATTAATCTCATATTATAAAAATCCCGAATGATACTGGGGGCCAGATACAGCCCCCAATCATCCTATTCAAGTTTCCTTACGCCTACTTCTATATTCTCACTTCAAGCGCTAATTATAATCATAACAAAACAAATTGTGGGCTCAAGGATATGAAAGCCAATTATGTACAGCTTAAAAGATAGACATTAAACCTGATACCCTTTATTAATAAGCACTCTATATCAATATATGCTTCCATTTATTTACTGTATATATATATATATATATATATATATATATATATATATATATATACTGTGTATGTGTCAATATTAGAGATGTGCGCCGAACCAATTTTGCATGTTTTGGATCCGTATCTCCTTCATGTTTCAGATCTGGATTTGGTTTTACATGTTTTGGGTTTGGATCTGTATTTTTTTTTTTATTATAAAAACAGCTAAAAACATATAATTTGCCTGTTTGTATTCCTACAGTATTATTAACCTTAATAACAATTATTTTTTAGGATTTTCCAGCCAATTTTAGTCACCTCACAGCTCAAAAAATTGTTTTCACTACTTTTTACCAATTAAAAGCCAAAGGCTGCAGCAAGCTGGCTGGCTAAAGTAAGCAGAAGAGCAGCGGCACAACCGCACAGCATTTTAAAATAATATAGGACATCTTAAAGCAATACCACACAGCAGTGGTAGACAGGGTGGGAGTTTACTAAACTATAAAAATGGCTGTCAGCAATGCCCCAAATAGAAAATACTGTAGGTGCAAGATAGAATTGTCCATGTGCATTCCCACCCACTCATATGTTGGATATTAAAAAGGACATGAACAGTTTAACAAAACAAGCACTTTAGCAACAAGGACTGACACTTTTGTAGTTGAAGTGATTGGTTTGTTTGGGCCCCCACAATGCAAATTTTTTGGAAGGACTCCATCCAATTATTAAGTAGGAGTTTGATGATGAGGGTGTTGGCAGTGGAGATTGTATGTGCTGGTCCAAACTGCTGGTAGCTGGTACTAGACTGCTTGTTATTAATTTACAAAATTATTTTAATTTAGTTAAATAAATTGCATGAACTTGCTGCAAATGATGTATCAGAAAGAGGTGTCTAGATAGTTAACATCCCTACCTCTACTAACAATGGCTTCACAAATGGTAGAGATGCCTTCACAAATGTTGTCAGTATTTGGGTTAAAATAGTTCCACACCCAACATGTCTTATGCCCAGGCATGACAGTGGCTTTCTTTTTATGATGAGCAAGAACTGCTGTCACTGGTGGCTGATTTACACAAACAACGTCTTCAAAATCAACATCCTCATTTGCATCAGATAGGACACAAATATCCCCCTCATCCTCCTTTTGCACTTCCTCCACACTATAATTCTCAATTTCTATTATTTCACCATCTAATACTAGCACAGCCGTCATGGCATTAGTGATCCACTGTGCAAGTTGTGTGATAGCTGTCATACTTGCTCCCTCTATCAAAGGATTTTTTAACAGTCAATTGTTTTTTTAAACTACTACTAGTAGTAGTCTTCTTGGCCCCTTTCTGGGATGAAGATCCACCTCCAGCAGCAGGCCTAATTCTCAATGATTCTTCTGAGGAATCCTTGGTAATGAAGGAGTCACCTAGCCTAATCATGGATGCAAATTAAATAGTGGTGGTATAGATGTGCTCAAAAAAACCCTTTATTTGGTGTGTAAATGGAAATGACAAAAGAAGCAATGTATATAAAGGTTTAACTAATCATTACTAATCAAATACATGAAGGTAAAACATGCAAAGCAGTAGCTCTGATCATAGATAATTATGCAAACAAATAAGTGTCCATAATTTGTAGCAGAGTCAGCTAAAACAATATTACTGGTATCAAACACCTGAGTAAAAGGGGGGGGGGATTTGATATTCTACAATGTTGCAAGCAAAAAGAAAAAGAAAGAAAAAATAAAAATTAAAAATAAAATTGATGTTACTCTGGCTTTACAAAGGGTACTGATGGCTTGACAACTGTCTAGATTTGGGTAGAAATAATTCCTTACATAAGAAGTGGATTTTTTTGTCTTATACCCAGGCATGACAATGGGTTTTTTCTTATGATGGGCAATATCTGTTTCCACTGGTGCCTGATTTACACAAACAACATCCTCATCATCAACATCCTTATTAACTTCAGCTACACAAATATCCTCCTCATCCTGGTGCACTTCCACAGCAGCATCCTCAATTTCTATGTCAGCATGTTGACTTGTGCTGCTCATCACCAAATTTGCAGAGGGCACACAAATGGTGGAAGGAGGCTCCTCTTCAAGTGTGGATAGGTCAGGCTCACACATGGCACCAGCACACACACACTTAGACTCTCCTCAGGGATTTATCACATTTCTGAGCACACAGGTTGTTCCTGTGCCTTAACAACTTTCAGTTTTTTGACATTTCTATAGGGAGAAGGGCTTACATCGTCATAAGACGCAGAACCACAAGTCATAAATAAAGGCCAAAGTCTTAGCATTTCCTTGCCACTTCGTGTGGTGAATGGCATATTGCCAATTTTATGTCTTTCTGCAGCTAACTTTCCCTTTCATGTTTTTTTCTTTACCACTTTAAAGTATTGGTTATTTGATTTTAGATGCCCTGACTTAAGCCATTTATGACCTTGGGCATCGGCTTTAGTAGATGACATTGATGAACTAGTATTGAGCACTAGTATGTGGTTCCTGCTCTCCTCTCAACTGATCATTCTCCATATAAACAAACATGAACGAAGTGGGGTACAGCACACACCACAATTTGTACACATTTTTTTTTTACTTTAATATTACTTTAAACTTTGTTCTGAAATGACACTGTGCAGTCACATCGCTTATGTGAATGCACTGGGGTACAACCTACAGCATCACAATACTTGTATGAATATTACACTGTGGTTTGACCTACAGTACCACAATACGTGTATGAATATTTCACTGTGGTATGGCCAGCAGTGTCACAAATCACAATACTTGTATGAATGTTACACTGCAGTATGACCTACACATGGATGGACAGCACACCCCTGGATTGGACACAGAGCCCCCCCTGGATGGAGCACAGCACACCCCTGGATGGGCAACACAGCCCCCTGGAAAGAGCACAGCACATCCTTCAGTAGGACAACAGTTCCTTGGACAGAGCTCAGTGACAGCACCCCAGGATTGGGCAACAGTCCCCAGGACACACAGCCCCCCCTGGAGTGGATGGAGCACAGCACACCCTTGGATGGGGACAGAGCACAGTGACAGCACTGCACACCCCTGGATTGGACAACAACCCCCTAGTCACACAGCCCCCCTGAAGAGGACGGAGCACAGCACACCCCTGGATGGCAACAGAGCACAGTTACAGCAGTGCACACCACTGGATTGGACAACATCCCACTGGCCACACAGCTGCCTCCTGGACACACAGCCCTTCCCTGGAGTGGATGGAGCCGAGCACAGCCTGACAGTCTGGGACTTAGCAACAAAATGGTGGCAATCATTGTGGGGAAGGACTTATAAACAGTCCAAAACACACAATAAATTGACAGTGGGAGGATGACGTTTTGCCTTTTTGGATTCCGAGTCAGACAGGAAAACCGGAACTTGACTCAGAACCCCTATGTTCTGGTGGGTCCGGTTGTCAGCTAACCAGACTCGCTCATCTCTAGTATATATTGTCTATATATTAAGTCCATATAGGTCCGACACTCAAGTGGTGAAGGTGCTTAATGCCCCAGTGCCCTCCTATTGTAGATTGGAAATAGTAGAGGAAGAGGTGGCAGTCCAGATTCTTGCATTGTATTAAGTCTTAAATGATACAACAGTACAAGTACTGTTGTATCATGTTAGATTAATACAGTTGCAATTTTCTAAGTTCCTGGAGCAATGCAATGATATGATAGCCAGGTGCCACCTAGTTGAACAGGGTGAGGCAATCCGCTGATTATTTATCACAAGTGGTGTAATAGGTGTTTATTTTTGAGTTTGTTTGCTTCGTTGGTGCACTGATCCTTTGACGAACATGTGACAAGCAATGAAATAGCTGCTTACGGGCATCTCACCATTATGACATGGGCTAGTTCAGATCAGTGGCAGGCTGGGCCATGGGGATAGGGTGCCATGTGCCCCCTGGGCCGCAGCATCATGCGGGCCGCGGGCAGTCTGTGTCACTATGACACAGACTGCACCGCGTGTGTAGCGCTGACCGGACGGAGTTCGGTCAGCGCTACACAGCACAAACACACAGCCGCCAGCGCCAACAGCTGTGTGTTTGCTGTAATCAGCAGCCACTGAGAGTCTGTCAGACTCTCATAGGCTGCTGCTGCTCCCACTGTGGGAGCCATCTTCCGGCTCCCGCAGTGGGTAATGGGAGAGACATCATGAGTAATGACGTCTCTCCCACGCAAAGCGGCAGGAGGAGCTGTTAGCGGCGGGACCAGGAGTGAGAGTTTCAGGTAAGTGATTTTTTTTTATTTTTATTAAGTCTCTCTCTACTGGGGGGGGACTAGTGGGGGCACTACCAGGGGTGGATTACTATGGGGGCACTACCAGGGGGGAATTACTACTGGGGGGGCACTACCAGGGGGGTGGATTACTACTGGGGGCACTACAAGGGGGGGACTACTACTAATGGGGGCACTACAAGGGGGGGACTACTACTACTGGGGGAACTACAAGGGGGGACTATTACTACTGGGGGCACTACAAGGGGGGGCTACTACTGGGGGCACTACAAAGGGGGGACTACTACTACTGGGGGCACTACAAAGGGGGGGGACTACTACTACTGGGGGCACTACAAAGGGGGGGACTACTACTACTGGGTGCACTACAATGGGGGGACTACTACTGGGGGCACTACAAGGGGGTACTACTACTACTGGGGGCACTACAAGGGGGACTACTACTAGGGGCACTACAAGGGGAGGGGACTACTACTAGGGGCACTGCATAGGGGGGAGGGGACTACTACTAGGGGCACTACATAGGGGGAGGGGACTACCACTGGGGGCACTGCATCGAGGGACCACTGCTGGGGGCTCTATATAAAGGGCAATACTGGGGGTACTGCATAGGGGGGAGACTACAACTGGGGCCACTATTTAAGGGGCATTGCATAAGGGTTACCACTATAGGGGGCACTGCATGGGGGGTGGACTGCTACTGGGGGCACTATATAAGGGGCACTGCATAGGGGGTACCACTATTGGGGGCACTATATAAGGGGCTTACTACTGGAGGCACAAGGGGCACTGCACAGGGGGGACCACTACTGGGGGCACTATATAAGGGGCTTACTACTGGGGGCACAAGGGGCACTGCATAGGGGGGGATCACTACTGAGGGCACTACTGGAGGCCTGCATAAGGGTGTTCTCTCCTGTGGCACATGGGGGCACTGCATATGGGCACTACGACAGGGGGCTGCCCCTAATATTTATTTTTACCTTACATTAATCCCATATGGACCCACCTCCTGCCTGAAACATTTGAGGGGGGGGCGCCATAGCACGCACGTTCTTCGGGCACCCTGGTTACATGCTACTCCTCTGCCAGGGCCACCTGCATGCATTTGCCCCCCAGGCTAAAAGTTGGCAGCCAGTCCCTGGTTCAGATGAGCCATTTTGATGTTTGTGAAACTGTTTATGATGTGAATTAAAGTGCCTTTGTTTTGCATTTTCTGTTGTACTAGTTTCAAACTAGATGTCGACGTTGTTGTGTAAAAATAATAAACCATGCTCTCAATTGATGCAAAATGTATTAATGTGTGCATTTATCAAATATACTGTATATATATATATATATATATATATATACACACAATACTGTGCACAAGTTTTGGGCAGGTGTGGAAAACATGCTGCAAAGTAAGAATGCTTTCAGAAATAAAAGTGTTAACAGTTTATTTCTATAAATTAACGAAATAGAATATTTGGTGTGACCAGCCTTTGCATCAATTCTTCTAGGTACACTTGCAAAAAGTCAGGGATTCTTTAGGCTTATAATCAGGTGTATGATTAACCAAACAGGTGTTAATGATCATCATTTTCATATGTAGGTTGAAACACAGTAATTAACTGAAACAGACATACAGTACCTGTGTAGGAGGATTAAAACTGCCAAACTCTGCCACAAAGGTGAGGTTGTGGAAGACAGTTTCATGTCACAGGTCATACACCATGGCAAGACTGAGCACAGAAAAAAGAAACAAGGTAGGTATACTGCATAGGTAGGTATACTGCATCAGCAAGGTCTCTCCCAGGAAAAGATTTCTATTCAGCCTGGTCTTTCAAGATGTGCTGTTCAAACTCTTTTGAAGAAGCACAAAGAAACAGGCAATGTTGAGAACTGTAGATGCAGTAGTCAGCCAAGGAAATTTAGTGAATCAGGTGAAAGACACATCATGCTTACTTCCCTTCAAAATCGGAAGATATCCAGCAGTGCATTTAGCCCAGAACTACTGAGAACTACGGAGAAATCTGGCCATACCTTTTGATGTGAATTGGGGTGCAGAAAAATGGCAGCAGATGCTCTGGACTGATGAGTCAAAATTTTAAATATTTGTCTGTAACAGAAGGCAGTTTGTTTGCCAAAGGCCTGGAGAGCAGTACAATAATGAGTGTCTGCAGGCAACATTGAAGCACGTTGGAGGTTGCAAGTTTGGGGCTACATTTCAGCAAATGGTGTTGGGGATTTGGTCAGGATTAATGGTATCCTTAATGCTGAGAAATACAGGAAGGTACTTATCAATCATGCAATACCATCAGAGAGGTGTCTGATTAGCTCCAAATTTATTCTGCAGCAGGACAACCCCAAACATACAGCCAATGTCATTAAGAGCTATCTTCAGCGTAAAGAAGAACAAAGAGTCCTGGAAGTGATGATATGGCCCCCCATAGAACCCTGATCTTGACATCATTGAGTCTGTCTGGGATTACATGAAGAGACAGAAGGATTTGAGCAAGCATACATCCACAGAAGATCTGTGGTTAGTTGTCCAAGATGTTTGGAACAACCTCTCTGCCGAGTTCTCAACAAAAAATGTGTACAAGTGTACCTAAAAGAATTGATGCCGTTTTGAAAGCAAGGGGTGGTAACACCAAATATTGATTTGATTTAGATTTCTCTGCTGTTTATTCACTTTGCACTTTGTTAATTGATAAAATATAAACTAGTAACACTTCTATTAGTGAAGGCATTCTTACTTTGCAGCATTTTTTCCACACCTGCCTGAAATTTTTGAACAGTACTATATATATATATATATGCTGGAGCTCAGAATACTGGTGCCAGAATTTCTGACACCAGTCAGAGTCCGGAGAGAGGGTTAGGGGTTAGAGTTAGGCACTGGGAGAAGGGACAGTTAGGGGAAAGGCTGTAGGGGGACAGTTATGTTAGTCCGTGGGGAGGGTTAGAGGAAGTGTTAGGATACATACTCGCAGTTGTCAGTATCCTAACCCTGTTGGGATGCTGGCATCAGGATTCTGACCACCAGGACACCATGATCCTGAGCACTGGCATCCCTTACCCACATATATATATATATATATAAATATATATATATATTATTGAAGGACCCGGCATTGCACAGGTTTAATTCTTAAAGTTATTACATTTTATGTGATGTCATCCAAATACATCCAATGGAAGGCCCAGAATAGGCTCTCCAGGTCAAAGTTCTGCCCAGCATACACCAATGGGAAGCCCAGCCGAGACCTCAACCTCCAAGTATGTCTTTTGGGGTCCAATGTTACCACTCTGTGAAATTTTCATCCAAATCCATCCAGAGGAAGGCCCAGAACAGGCTCCCTGGGTCAGAAAAGTCTCCCTGGGTCAAAGGTCTGCCTGACACACTCCGCCGTTATGACTGATTGTGACCCCAACCACTCCATTAGGCATCTCAGACCAATTGCCATCCCACTGTGAAGTTTTCATTCAAATCCATGAAAGGCCCAGAACTGGTTTCTTGGATCAAAATTCTGCCCAGCATCCCCATGTCAAAGTTCTGCCCAGCGCCCGGGACCTCAACACCGTATTGTGTCTTCTGGGATCCAATGTTACCACTCTGTGAAGTTTTAATCCAAATCCATCCAATGGAAGGCACAGAACAGGCTCCCTGGGTCAAAGTTCTGCCAAGCGTACACTAACGGGAGGTGCCACACTAATGCAGATGTTATATGCTGCTATGGCTGCAATAGGCTGCCTGTTTTATACAAAGAAATTGGCCAGCAGAATCTTCATCTCCAGTGGCTTCAGTACTTGCTGCCCCTACTACTAGCTAAAGGGATCAGAGGTGACCAGTGGCGGCTCCAGAGGTGGTGCTGCAGCGCAGTTGCTGTAGCTCCCCTATTTGAATCTTGAACTGTGCTGCAGTCATCTGGAGCCGCCACTGGAGGTGACACACTAAACCAAGAAGTATATGCCACTATTGGTTGCAGAAGGCAGTCTGCCTCATATCAGGATCCTGGTCAGCAGACCTTGCATGCCTGCTGCTGTGGCAATTAACAAAGGGAACACAGCTAAGAACCTTGGTCGGATACTTACAATCAGCTATTCCTGCTAAGCAGATAAGTCAGGAATCCTCTGCATCACTAAATAAGTGTTTTTTTACACTAATGATCTACACACTCAGGGCCTGAATCATTAAGGATCACAACTGCAACAGCGCTCGCAGTTGGCTGATTGTTGCATACTGCGCATGAATCACAGTGCGCATGCACGATGGCACCACTGCGATCGCACTGCAATCACGCCGTTGCATGGGTGTGCATCATTGTCACGATGTCGCTATGTTGTCTAATAGCTTACATTTTCGATACTAAATAACTATGTAAGATCTGCCAGCTTTACCTTGAGAGCGGTTGAAGATATTCACCAGCAAACAAACAAGCAAGAAAGCAAACAAACCTCTTTCTATAACATATATATATATATATATATATATATATATCTCATTCACATAGCATATTGTGCAATCCATTGTATATATAAATCAACCAATTTTATATAGAAAAGCTTTATAACAATTCAGGCAGGCAACATATCACGGAAGGATATTGATATGTATCCAGCATAACTTACAATACAGGTATACTGAGCCTTCTAAACATGGTCAACACAACGAAGTACAATGTGAGCACCACAGAAAATATAAAGGTAAAGAGATACTGCATAGCTAGAATATTAGGATACAATAAAAACTAGTAGTGTATCTGAAATATGATTCAGAAATGAAATGGAACAGTGCACTAAACCTTTCTGGCTGTGTTTCTAGCTTATGCTAAATCATTGCAAAGCTATATGCCTGGATTCTCTTGGGGAAAATCTTGCTCATTACTGCATATCATGTACCACAGAGTATTCAACTATGATTCATTAAATCTTGTATTTAGATGTATGTTTCTGAAATCCTCCAGCAATTTTGGTACTTAAAAAATATTATTGCATTTCTTTTGAACCTCGAATGTAAGAAAGACATCAGGTTAAATCACATAATTTTTAACAACATATACTATTTCCCTACCGATAGAATAACAAAATTGCAAGAGGTCGTCTTCCTATCTATAAAGATAAATTGGAAAATAATACACTACAGCCCAGATACACTTGTGTTATCAGCTATAGTACTCTAAGGCTATAATAGCTTTCCTTGCTGCTTTGATGTAAATTAGGAAAATTTTATTACCAGAACAGTAAAAATTAAGGAGGTTTTACAAAAAAAAGATAGAATAAAAGTCTGTTTACTAAAATAACATTGCACTCTCGGGTTTAATGCTGAAATTAGTTAAATAAATGACAAATAAAAGATGTATTAATTAATACATTTATAAATATAGGTATTGGTCTGAAACTTGTTAAAACGGGGTGCAGTCAGATTACCGGCGGGCGACACTGCAAGCCCGACAGGGGACTAAAGATCGGCATCGAAATCCCAACACCTATCATTAGCCCCACTATGAAATCCCAACATCCGGCATACCGAACGAAGGAAAGCCAGGTGTCTTAGGTTCTAGCCCTGGGGGGGAGGAACTTAGGGTTAGGCATCTCCCCCGGGAGGGTTAGTGTAGGGAAAGGGGGGCTTAGGGTTAGGCACCACTGGGGGGAGGTTAGGGTTAGGCGCTAGGGGGGGACATTAGGATTAGGCACCACTAAGCGAGGGTTAGGGTCAGTGTAAGGAGAGGGGAGAGTTAGTGTACTTACCAGCCCCAGTAGAGATTTGGATCAGTCGGTCTTCTGCTGTCTGTATTTGATCCGGCGACTATTCAGCCGCCGGCATTATATACCGATTCCGTCAAAACACATACTATTGTAAATAAGGCATTGAATTGTTGGAGCATTTTCCATTCATATTTGGTACCACTGAAAGAGTAATTACTGAAGGGGATTTAAATAGCTTCTTTTCATCCTGTAATATGTACAGTAGTTCAGGTTTCCTATACTTGTGTATGATACACCGATGTGAAGAACATCATGTGACAGGAAATTGTACAACAGCATTATTATTATTATTATTATTATTATTATTATTATTATTATATATGGAATGAGACATTGCACAGATATGTTCATTATACTAAGGTGGTCAGATGTCCCCATTACCTGAATGTCCATAGCTATAGCGTGACCACTGATGCATAACCTGTATTGATGGATAACAACTAATATTAGCAATTAGCAGTTCTATTACATCACATCAAGTATAAGAGCAATCTGGGCAACTGAAGCTCCGTTACCAATGATGGGGTAGGAACAAAGAGTATATGTATTCCTTCATGGGCCAGCATAACATGAGATGCACAGGCAAGCAATAATGTATGTATTGAGAATTCAGTTCTACACTAAGTCCCTGATTCACAGCCGGACACTCTGACAGAGTGCTCGCTCTGAATCAGGGCCGTCCTTCTTCATTTTTAGAGAGGCCTCCTGGCCGCTTGTATAGCTGTGGGTGACCACCCACAGCTATAGCGAGCGGCCAGGAAGACGGTCGCAATGGTCAAGACCATCGCGACCATCGTGCTTGCGACGAGACCCTTGTGGTAGGGTCTCGTTGCCGCAAGCCCTGGAGAGCTTTCTGCTCTATCAGAGCCAAAGGCACTCCCACTGATATCACTTGTGATGTCAGTGGGGCCGGCCCCAGAAGGTAGGCATTCCCATGGGAACGCCTCCGTCTGGGCAGCCACACCCCCGGCACGCCCACCAAAGGGGGCGTGCTGTCACTCACCATCGACAGCACGCCCCCTTTGCAGTGAGACCTGGAGCGACGGCTTACCCGTCGCTATCCAGGTCTCACACATGCGCACGACAAAGCTGCCTCCATCGTGTGCATGCGCACTGGGCCAACATCGACCCGCTTGCAAGCGCTCAGCGCTCGCAAGCAGGTCTGAATCAGGCCCTAAGTACCTTGAACTTTCTGAACTAGCCTCCTGCTTTCTACATTAGTCATAATGGGGGCAATTTAAATGTTTTTTATGTCGCTGTAATTAATGGGTGCCCAATGTTGCAATTTAATTTTTTTGGACGCCCCATTAATTATGACTCTCTTCGCTGGTGACTGGGTTTATACACTAAAATGACTAAACCCCTTCTAAAGTTCAGGTTAGGGCATCCAAACTCCCACCCAAAACTAGGATTTATCGCACATTTCTACTCGTCTCCTCTAGAGGGGTGAGCAGAAATGCCTGCAGCAGTTCGTGGGCTAAGAAAACAACACTTGAATTGCTCCATTGGCCACCCAGCACTACCAGCCACTGGCAAAAACAACTGAATCACCCACAATAACTACTGTTTACTTTCCACACTAGCCACAGCTATTACCTCTGATTCCTACAGTACACTAGCCTTCGGGGGAAGTTGTCTGCTTTTTACTCTAGTCATCAGGATATGTGTTTTGGTTTGTGTAAAAAAAACAACATTATTTGGATATCCAAAGTACATTGATTAATATGATTGGAGTTTACTTTGCATTAATATTATGGCTCTATTATATGTTAGTCAAGCGTTTCAAGAATATTTTGCATACATGCCACATGTTTAAATAACAACTGTACATTAGCAATCAGATTGGGAACTGTATTGTATACTAATCATCACGGGAGTATCTATAGATATGAGAGCCCCAGGCAACGTAAGGAACTGCCGCCCCTCCCCCCTTATATCCCCATACCACACAGTAGGGTGGGAGCAACTTAAAAGTGAATCCTGACTCCTCCCATCTCCACTTATTACGTATCCCACTTCCAATCCTGGCCTCTCCCATTGTATGATTATATTTTTAGTTCATACGTATTTAATGATTTTTTGTCCCCCCCTAGCTCTTCACTTACAGTAAATGTATATTTTTTGTTGTTCCCCCTCCCCCTTCATTTATTTATATTTAATGGTCCCCCATCACTTACATATATTTATTTAATGGTCCCCCATCACTCTTCACTTATATGTATGTGTGTGTGTTTTGTGTAATACTGTTTTGTCCCCCTCCCCCACTTTCACTTACATATACTTAAAGATTTATTGGGCCCCTCATCATACTTGTCTTGTATATATTTTAAAATTGTGTCTTCCCCTCACCATACATACAATTATATATATGTAGATGGGTATTCCATTCTGCGACTGTCAATTTTCAAATAGGTAAGCAAACAGTGTAATAGTATCTAAGTAATACTTACATTTCACACAGAAGATAAAGTGCAAGTGAATAAATATATAATATAGCAAATAAAAGTAGTCCAGTGCACTATGAGGTGGTGAATACATATAATAAATTTTAATTGATACAATATAGAATAAAAACAATGATATATTATAGGTACAGTACAAAGGCAAGTAAAAACAGGAGTTCATAGGATTGGCTCAGTTGAACGGGTTTTTTCAATAAATTACTAAATAAATATATTAGCAATAGAAAAGACAATTCTTATCTGAGTCCAAGTATCAGCACAAAAGTTCATAAGGCAAGAGGGATCACTTTCCAACGCGTTTCGTCTGTGAGACTACTTCAAGTATATACGTATATATATATAAATATCCTCCTTCTTCCTATCCTCTTCTGTCTTTTTCTGTATATTCTGCTGGAAGCAGAGCTGGACTCATTCTGACAGTGCGGCATTAGCACTTCTAGGTGCCCTCTGTGCATGCTGCCTGTGGTTGATGCTGTGCTCAGATGCTTGACTTCGAATCAGAGATGAAATGTGATGACCTCATTACACCTCATTCCACTGTCACGACTTACACCAAGCGGCAACGCTGCCCAACCACAAGGTGATGACTTCAGTTCAGGACAGGTTGCCTGGAAAAATGGGATAGCACAGCCGGACGCATCGCTTGCAAACTATCCTTCACAGTGGGTGCACGGCACAACATCAGTATCCACAGTGGGCCATGTGTGTTACTAGGGTGGCATTGACGGGTGGCACCCCCAAGTTGGCCTGCACCCCTGGCAAGTGCCATCCTGGCCAAGTGGAATATATGCCCCTGCTAACCATTGCACTATAATCTGTAGTTTGCACTGACCTTTCAGTTAGAACTGTTGCAGAATATTCTTCTCTGTTCAAACATCAACACCATGGCTGGAGCATGGTTCTGTGCTGCCATGTGTCAAACCTGGTCCCAAACACATGGCACCATGATGTCACAGCAAGGGGGTGGGGCCACAGGCAGCAGAATGTAGCGGGGTCACTGTCAGCAGGATGTAGAGTACAGCGGCATTACAGCTCTGCAGCAGAGCTACAGACTACACGTTCTGTTCCAGGCACACTACAAGCCAAATGCAGGTGCCTCCTGGGAAATGGCACCACTCGCACACCACTAGTTATTGCCCTGATCAACACACAGGATAAGTGTGAAGGATAATCTTTACTGTGACACCTGTACATGTACATTTCTTTGCTTAACAAGCTGTACTAGAGGGATAGTATGTGGTGCTGTGTCTTAAACTGTTATTGTAGTTTCTCTTTGTTCTTCAGTCTTCCATGAGTTTGTTAGTAATCTTCCATGTTGAAGATTACATGTACAGTACTGGTAACAGTAAAGTGTATCCTACAATCTTATCTGCTTGTTAATTCTTGAGCAGATAAGAAAATTGTGCAGCAGGTACCTATGTGGTATATTTTATAATTAGCACCACATTGGAATATTTGTTATAATCTGAAAGATCGGGGCTTACATTGCACTCCTGGTACCTAAATAGCCTTTGATAGAAAAACTATATACAGTAGTAGTTTACTAACACTAATTCCATTCCCCCCTCAATTACAAAAATACTTTTCATGGCACTCAATATATTACTGTATTAAATTGACACTTTATAAGATAAACCAGTGGCAATTGCGGGGGTTATGTCACATGTTTTATCAAATAATTGAACATTTATAAGGAACCAAATCCAAAGTGCAAGGTGAGGTAAGCACCCAGGATTATTTTTATGTAATTAATCCATTGGTTATATTAGGGTTAAATTGTTAGATTAGGTTCACCAGTTTTATAGCCAGTTTTAGTTAGCCAATGGGGTCTTAGTGGTAGAGTTTTACTTTCTTTAAGTAAACTGGCAAAGGAGCCATCTTTCCAATTTTTGATGCCCACCCACCCATGCAACTTGTTGGTTTTCTTTGGAATGTATTTTTCTTGCATTAGGGATCCCTGAGGACTGGAGTTGGGAAACAATAGTCTAGACTATCATGGTTTATATCCATTTTATACTGATTATTAATTCCCTTCAAGATTGACTTCTATAATGAATTGTATATAATGATTATGTTTTATAAATCATATTAATACAAATGTTGTTTTTGTATTTAACATTCAGTGTTTCTCTACTATGAGTAAATGCTGTCAAGGTACCTTGATGCAGATATTCTTAAGAGAAAACCATGAAAGTTGTATTCATTCATTTATAAATTCCTTGTTCAGTCATGTACGTAGGTTTAATGGTTCTATTTTGTCAGTGATCCATTCTGCACAATATGGCAGCTTACACCCTAAATACTTTGTGTTTTTGTTGTCAAACAAAAGCGCCAAGATGAGGCCAACGAGGCATGGACAATGACTATCATTTTTTATAGTCTGTGCACTTTGTGTTCTCGGTTCGGTTGCATTCTATGAGGAAAGACGACCAACCAATTTACTGCAAGATTAAAGTTTTTCTGACAAGAAGGATACACATAAATGACAATTTAACCTTGACAACATTTTTTCTTAAATAGTAGATATAAGTAAAATATGTTCTCTAAAAGTTACCATTCTGGGGACTGCTGATATTTTAACGACTGTAAGTGTAATTAAATCAGATAAACACCAAAATCACAAGTGTTTACATTTTGTATTTTTCATTTGCCCAACGTTACTGTTTTTTTAAGCTGCTGTCTAGACAGGATGTGGTCAATATCCTGACCATGGGGATTCCGGCGCTGGAATTCCGACACCTGTCAGAATCCTGGCGCCAGCATCCCAACCACCGGAATCCCGAAGGTAAGTAGGTAAGTAGCGGCGTTAGGAGGAGGGTTAGCATTAGAGTTAAGGGTTAGGGTTAGGCACTAGGGGGAGGGATAGGGTTATGTACTAGGGGGAGGGTAAAATTTAGGGTGAGGGGAGGGGGAGGTTAGGTTTAGGCACTAGGGGGGAGATTAGTTTCAGGCACCTGAGAGGAAGGGTTAGAGGTAGGGAGAGGGGGAGGGTTAGGATACCTTCTGACAAGTGTCGTTATCCTAACCCTGTTGGGATGCTGGCATCGGGATCTGATTGCAGGGATCCTGAGCATCGGGATCCCATACCCATCCTGCCTGTAACTTGGGTATAAATTATGCCTTGTTTGTTTGTGTACCCACATCTGGCTTGACCCTGAATGTGTTTTTTTTGTAGAAGATGTAGATGGATACTGTATAACCAAACCTGTCAGTGGTTTTTGAGATATTTTATTTTGAGCCATTGTAAGTTATTTATAGAATGCAATTTACAATGCATTACAGAAAGCAAATCTTGTTTTGCCATTTTGTGAGAAGACTGTAAATCATTGTTCTGCTACCCAAAATGTACATAATACATTGCATGTGCATATTCATTGCTAGCCATTGGCAAGTTTGAGGGGATGGTACTGTAAGATTCCACTAAATATTTAAACGCTTGCTAATATAAAGTAGAGATGTGCGGGTTCGGTTTTATTTGGTTCTTATCACCAAATTATTGCAAGTTTGGATTAGTTCAGATTTCTATTATTGGCTATCCAAAACATATGACAGCCAATGATAGCCAATATGATGCTGTTTTTGAAATCCAAACATATCCAAGTAAAACAGAACCGCACAACTCTAATATAAAGACATTGCTACAAACCTAAGGAGGAAAGTGGCAAAAAAAGCAATTCAATTAGTTAAAATAAAGAGTGTATACTAATTTAATTATATTTTCACTAATGAATTTACTGTAAATATATATATATATATATATATATATATATAAAACCATTCAAAAGTTTGGGGTCACTTAGAAATTTACTTATTTTTGATAGAAAAGCACTGTTTTTTTCAATGAAGATATCATTAAATTAATCAGAAATACACTCTGTACATTGTTAATGTGGTAAATGAGTATACTAGCTGCAAACATCTGGTTTTTAAAGGAATATCTGCATAGGTGTATAGAGGCCCATTTCCAGCAACCAACACTCCAGTGTTCTAATTGTACATTGCGTTTGCTAAGCACATTAGAAGACTAATGGATGATTAGAAAACCCTTGAAAACCCTTGTGCAATTATGTTTGCACAGCTGAAAATGGGTTTGCTCGTTAGAGAAGCTATAAAACTTCCTTCCTTTGAGCTAGTTGAGTATCTGGAGCATCACATTTGTGGGTTCGATTATACTCTCCAAGTGGCCAGAAAAAGAGAACTTTCATGTGAAACTCGACAGTCTAGTCTTGTTCTTAGAAATGAAGGCTATTCCATGTGAAAAATTGGCAAGAAACTGAACATTTCCTACAACGGTGTGTACTACTCCCTCCAGAGAACAGCACAAACAGGCTCTAGCCAGAGTAGAAAGAGAAGTGGGAGGCCTTGGTGCACAACTTTGCAAGAAGACAAGTACATTAAAGTCTCTAGTTTGAGAAATAGATGCCGCACAAGTCCTCAACTGGCAGCTTCATTAAATTGTACCCGCAAAACGCCAGTGTCAACATCTACAGTGAAGAGACGACTCCAGGATGCTGGCCTTCTAGGTAGAGTGGCAAAGAAAAAGTCATATCTGAGACTGGCCAATAAAAGGAAAAGATTAATATGGGTAAAAGAACACAGACATTGGACAGAGGAAGTTTGGAAAAAAGTGTTATGGAGAGATGAATCGAAGTTTGAGGTGTTTGGATCACACAGAAGAACATTTGTGAGATGCAGAACAAGTGAAAAGATGCTGGAAGAGTGCCTGACCCCATCTGTCAAGCATGGTGGAGGTTATGTGATGGTCTGGGGCTACCCTGGTGCTGGCAAAGTGGGAGATTTGTACAATATAAAAGGGATTTTGAATAAGGAAGACTACCACTCCAACTTGCAATGCCATGCAATACGCTTTGGACAGCGCTTGATTGGAGCCATTTTCCTCCTCCAACAGGACAATGACCCAAACCACACCTCCAAATTATGCAAGAACTATTTAGGGAAGAAGCAGGCAGCTGGTATTCTCTCTGTAATGGAGTGGCCAGCGCAGTCACCAGATCTCAACCCCATTAAGCTGTTGTGGGAGCAGCTTGACCATATGGTACGCAAGAAGTGCCCATCAAGCCAATCCAACTTGTGGGAGGTGCTTCAGGAAGCGTGGGGTGAAATTTCTTCAGATTACCTCAACAAATTAACAGCTAGAGTGCCAAAGGTCTGCAATGCTGTAATTCCTGCCAAAGGAGCATTCTTTGACAAAGCATAGTTGGAAGGACAAAATGATTATTTAAAATAAAAATTATATTTCTATCCTTGCCAATGTCTTGACTATATGGTCTATTCATTTTGCAAATTATTTGATAAATAAAAGGCAGTTTTCATGTAAAACACAAAATTGTCTGGATGACGCCAAACTTTGTTGACCCGTATGTCACAGTAAAAGTTACCCCACAGTGGGTCTTTTTTTCACTTGATACTGAAGTCTCTGAGTGCTGCCTCTGTGGATTGTGGATCATTTGTGGGGGAGCAATACCCCCTAGGAGGGCAGCGGAGCCCAGTTACTTACATGGACAAGTGAGTGCCGGGTTTTACTGGATATATATATATATATATATATATATATGTACACACTATATATATATATATATATATATATATATATACACATATATATACACACCTTCACAGGTGATGCCAAGGGAGGTGGAGGGGTGCCAATGGCAGGGCCATGGCATGATCATTTAGCTAGATGAAGAAAAGACATCAAATAAGAGGTGATGATCAATCATCACCATACAGAACAGCGATGCTGCAGCAGCTGCCTCGACTCTTGCATAATGTGCAGGCTCAGCATGTCTGTTGATACACTTGTCGCATATGCTGTGCACTATGCTGGGAGGAAGTCTTATTGTATTTAAGAGGCATGTATGGGAATCTGATGACATATAGGAGGCATGAGGAGGGATATTATGTCATATAAGGGGCATGTGGAGGGGTCTGATGGCATATAAGTGTTAAGGAGGGGAGAAGAGAGTGGGTTAAGTAGAGCTCAGGGCATTGCCCCAGGTGGCAGAAAGCCTAGTTTCACCCCTGTATAGCTTCAAGTATTTGGTTTTCATGAGTTGACATACTAAATATGTCTTATATTGATATAGTTCAACAAAACATTGAAACATGATTGTACTGTACCTAAAATGTAGCCCCAAGTAACCCCTTATATAAAATCCATAGATCTTGCTATAGACAGATTTAAAATACAATATAATTTAAATAATTAATAGAAAATAAAGAGTAATATTTTATTGATCACTGTGCAATACAGAGAGAATTGAAATAACTGATATTATTACAGAGCAAATCTTTCTAGCACTGATGTACAATACTAAGATCATTTTAGTGACTACTATATAAAACTCACGTAATAATAGTAACTGATATTCAATTTGATCCCTTCTTTGGAATCTACTATAAAATGCAGTAGATTTCAGGTGGCTTTATATCCAGCCCCAAAGGCTGTATATCCACTCTACAGTCTGGTACTTTAGGCCTGATTATTGGTTGTATGCTATGTCGATATTCATGCAGTTGAGCCATATTTTGCTACTGCACATGCACCAAATATCAAGGAAACTTCCACTGCTCATGCACCAAATACCGGGGGAAGTCCCACTGCGCATGCACCAAATAAAGAGGAAAGTCCCACTGTGCATTCAACAAATACCGAGGAAAGTCCCACTGTGCATGCACCAAATACTGAGGAAAGTCCCACTGTGCATGCACCAAATACTGAGGAAAGTCCCACTGTGCATGCACCAAATACCAAGGAAAGTCCTACTGCGCATGCACCAAATACCAGAGAAAGTTCCACTGCGCATGCACCAAATACCAAGGAAAGTCCCACTGTGCATGCACCAAATACCAAGGAAAGTCCCACTGCGCATGCACCAAATACCAGAGAAAGTTCCACTGCGCATGCATCAAATACCAAGGAAAGTCCCACTGCGCATGCACCAAATACCAGAGAAAGTTCCACTGCGCATGCACCAAATACCACGGAAAGTCCCACTGCGCATGCACCAATTACCAGAGAAAGTCCCACTGCGCATACACCAAATACCAAGGAAAGTCCCACTGCGCATGCACCAAATACTAAGGAAAGTCCCATTGCGAATGCACCAATTACCAGAGAAAGTCACACTGCGCATGCAACAATTACCGGAGACAGTCCCACTGTGCATGCTAAACTAAAGTTTGAGACGGCATTAGCAATGTCTAACTGATCGCAAGGACCTGAGCAGATCACTGCCATCCATGGGTGTTCCTGGATGGACTTGGGGAGGTGGCCAAAGGTGTTTGCAAAAAAAGGCTGGTCCATGGGTGTGTTATGGGAGTTCCAAGGGTGTGTCTGCATACACAGCTGCATTCCTAATCGCAGAACCAGTCTCAGAGGCCAGTTTCAGTTGACCCGGAATTTGTGCAACCCAGGACTTACTCGAGCAGCTGATGTGCATCCAATGTTGTGTCGATGGTGGTGTGTTCTCAACCCCCATAGGATCTGTGCACAATGTAGATAGGGGAAGTGGGTGTAGCAACATTTGCTCAGTCCATCACACACTATTTCTGGTTGGGGAGTCTGTTAGCTGGCATTGTCATATTTTCACAACTACATTGCAAACTCAGTTGAGAATGTCATAGCGTACAACTCTGAATCAGTCTTTGCAATTTAAAAACAAGTATTGTAGTTTTCAAATATTATTAGGTCTACCAACAATTAAATACCACTATTTTATTTATTTATGTATTAGGAAAATTAGGATTTATTTCTTAATTAATTCCCTTGATGCTGCTGCTTCCCCAATCTTATCTCACTTTGCCTCATTATAGGCACACCTCTAAATATCTTCTGGCTTATCAATAGAGAACATAAATATCTGGTGCAAATGGAAAAGTCTCCAAATCTCTGTGTGTTATTCAATGTTGATGCCCCAAATATTTGGTGGTTGTACAATTCAGACCAAAATCCCTGATGGCAATACAATTCAGACTGTAGTTATCCGGTAGATGCACAATGCTGGACTGTAATTGTTTCATATAGTGTACTCACTGATCCTTTCTTCCCATGACCTTAAATTGTAATGTGCCTTTTTTACAATGACAAAAAAATATTGCAGTATTTAAGTAGTTCCAAAATATCTGACTGGTGGGTCATTCTGGCAATTCACCAATCAGATTGCCAGGGGTTACCAATGGACAGACTGGTGGATAACCAGAGCCATTGTCCACTCAAAGTATCGTAAGCTTTCTAATGAGTATAGACTTCCAGACATAGCTGAAGTGGCATCAGGTGAGAGAAATTTGACTCTCATGAAATATTGGAAATATTATGAATCCTGACCGACCTACCCACATATAATCGTGGAAGGCATGCAGGGACTAATGCAGCTTTAAATGTAAGTACTGTAATGTATCTTACATGTTTTAGCAATGTGCATGCTCCAGAACTGTTTGTACACAAATACTGGCAATGCAGCAGAGTCAAATGTATTTCAGTTGTACATGCATTTGCAAGTGTTGGGGCATAACTAGGTGATAATGGGGTGTTCACATGTAAACTAACTATTTCCTTTATTAATATTGATCTTTTGCACCAGGCATAGGGCTGGTGCAAGTACCCACTGATAAGGATGTTGGCTATCACAACTAACTCTCAACTGAAACTGTTGTGACAAAGGGTTAATTAAACTGGTTGTCTAAAAAAAAATTTTTTTTAATTTTTAGGGTTAGGTTTAATATTAGGGTTAGGTTTAGGGTTAGATCTAGGGTTAGCCTAAAATAACAAAAATAAATTAGTGTTAACATGTTAAATGTTGGACTTTTCAATGTGTCAACCATTTAACCCTAAATACATGTCTACAGAATGATGGTCAACCTAATGATTATGTTGACCAGTTGACATTGTGGTGTCGACCTTCTTCTGAATGTCAACATTTTTACTGTCAACCTTTTATACCACACCAAAAACTAAGTATCTCCAATATCTAAGGAGGGGGCCTCAGCAGATTTAGAGATACTCAGTTTTAATTTGCAAAAGCAGATTATCAGAACCCATGGCCCAGCAACTTTCCTTTAATACAGTGGTTCAGGAAATTTTTCTAATCACGGCGCTCTAGAGTAACAACATTTTTTCCACGGCACCCTTTGGCCAAAAGTTTACTATTTAGAAGTTCAGCAAAAATGTATTAAGTAAATTGTGCTTATATGTCACCCTTCGGTTCACTTATGTGGTGGTTGACAGGCTGCGCGGATTTTTTGTCCACTTAATTTTTGATTGGCAGTCATTTGCAGTAGTTTTGCCTATCACACTGACTAAAAATAATTTTATTTGGTACTGGACCACCAACCGCAGGCACCCCTGAAAGTGCCCTAAGGCACCCCAGGGTGCCACTGCACACAGATTGGGAACCACTGCCTTAATACATTCCATCAAAAAAGATACCTTATTGCCATTATATGCGGTGATCTTAATATTCCGGGGTAGGCCATATTTAATAATAAGTATTCCCCTCAGAGTAGTACTCATCTCAACTACAACTCCACTTGCATCCCAATGGCATTTGCACATAGACTAAGTCTTACAATGGGGCATAGCTGACATGTAGATGAAATTGCAGGGTATTCAGAGGTGACCACAGGCAGGGATCTGTCTGATTTCAATTGCATATCTTGCAGTAATAATAGGTCTGGTGCAGTTGCGCCCTGATAGTGATGATGGTAATTTTTACATGCAAATAGATAAGTATTTCAAGTCTGAATACAGGCAAAGATCCACATGTATTTAGATTCTGGGGTGGATGTATCAACTCTTCTAAAGAATGGAGATGTAGACCAGTGTAGAAGTTGGCCACAGCAACCAATAAGCTTCTAACTAACAGTATATAGAAAGTACTTGATAAATGCTGCCTAGAAGCTGATTGGCTACCATGGGTAACTTCTCCACTTGGACACTTCTCCACTCTTTAGGACAGTGATAGTCAAACCAATTCACTTTGAGGATCACATTAGGCAGCCCTCTAACCTTCAAATGGACCACAAATTACTCTCAATAACAAGTTAATGTAATATGTTTAATTAAGAAAAGATACATTTAACTGTAATAACATATCAAAAGGCCTTTCAACAGTATAACACGATTATCACAACAAAGGAGGAAGGAGCTGGCGGTTGCAATTGAAGGCAATGGTACTCCCTGTCAGTGACATGCAGTGAGGTCAATGGCTGGGAAAGCACACATGGAGATTGGTCTGAGTGCTGGGAGCCTGTCTTATCTCCTACCTACTGTAACTCTCCCCTCATTACACTAAGCTTCAGTGATTCTCCTACTTGCATCACTGTGTCTTATCTTGCTGCAGCTGACTAAACTTCAATCTCTATACACTACATTGTACTTCCTGGTCACATGACACATCTAATGCGTCTATCAGTGCTCAAGGGACATCCCCCATACTCAGAAGCAAGCCTCTATTAGCTCTCTTTCTGTGCCGCTTACTGCCTGTAGTGTGGCCCTACCCTCAGCTCTTCAAGCAGTGTCTGACTATACAGAAGCGAGGCTGAGCTGTTGCTGACTCATCTGTCATCTGACTGCAATCCCAGGGACCTCCACAAAGCTGGTGATTGTTAACTATAAAAGTTGTTTATAAGTTATAAATATCTTCTTTGTGTTATTCTAATCATTTTTATATCAAATCTCAGTATGACAAGGGAGATTCTGCCTTCCCTGACTGCATGTCCCTGCTGCCTGTTGCCCATCAATGTTTTCGGAGGCTTTATACATTTTCCTCCCTGTATCAGACACATTAAGTAAAGTACAATTTCACTATTGCTTGGATGATTTATTATCTGGTTATGTAATAAAACACTCTGATGTTTTATCCAACAAACAAATACAGATATTTCATTGTCCAATATGTTTCCAAAACAATATCCTGATTATTAAAACATTTTCTTTAATATAGCAATATATTATGAATTGTAGTTATTAGATATAATAATTTTTATTTTACAAAGCAGTATACAGTACTGTAGTTCTAGAGTTTATATCTGAAGAACAAAAATATGCTTAATTCATAGCCATTCATTCACAAAACTAAACACAAAGGGAGGCACTCTGACACTTAAATTAATAAAGTTAATAATGTGTATTACATTGTGCTCATCAGTTTTTTGCATTTATCTATTTCAGTGTCTGGTATCGTCTCTGGATTAGAAGCATTGTAACAGTTTTATAATTCAGTCACCTAGCAGACAATAAATAAACTTGTAAATTAAAATACACAGAGTGCCACAGCAGAGGAGGCTATGATTTAATCATTGTACTGTTCCTTTTCTCATGCAATGCAAGAACAGCTGCAGAGAACTCTTTAGATATTCATCAAATCATATAAATATGTCACTAAATGACGGCTCTTCATACATATTGGAATGCACATTATTTAAATAAATTTGACCTAGTGATTTTGAGGCCCCAGCCTAATCAAATGCATGAGCATATATCGGAGGGATGGAAATGGAATCCTTGCATGAAAAATTTCCATGTAAATAGGGCACATTTTACTTCTGGCCCGGAAGACAAGTCACACACTAGACTTTAACCCAAAGCACTTGTGTGGCCTTCCTGATATATGCATACACAAAATATGTCACAGCACAATAAGGCACAATTCATATTCAGTAAGCATTTCCTTTAAAAAAAACAACAAAGATAAAAAAAAAAGATAAACACAAGAAAAGGCATAGCTGCAAGCAAGCCATATAGCTGCGTTGGAAGGAGAGAGAGGGAAGGAGAGAGAGAGAAAGCTTTTTGGTGAAGAAATCTTTTAAGATAAAAGGTGTTATGATAATTCTAAGTTGGGAGCAAAGAAAAAAAGAGCAAGACAATTTGCACTTTGGCAAAACCATGGTGCATTGCAGGTGGTATGTATTTAAAATGTGCAGTTAAATTTAAATTTGAGAGGAGCGATATTTCGTTAATTTTGCAAATTGGAAATTTACTAAAAGCAAACTTGCAACTGCACAAGCTGCTGGCTGTTCTGCATTTTTTGGCCACTGGGAATTTCTAGTCAGCCACCGGAAGAGTTGCTGGAATCTTACAAGCCACCTTCTCCCGTTACCTCCCCCAGGTCCTGGCAGCACGGAAGACCCCCTCCTACAACCAGTTCTGCTTCCCTAGCCAATAGTCACAGTTGCATGTGATGGCTTCTGCCAGTTGGAAAACTTTATGAAGTGTTTTTTCAGATTCAATTGGTTTTCATAGGGATCCATTACTTTTAACTGCATTTTACCTGTCTATTTGTCTCCAGAGTCTATCGTAAATATAATTTTTGACTGGAATCGCACATGGAAGAAAATTAATCTAAATCTAAATGAATTCACCATTAAACAGACAGTCAAATATTCTGCTTAGTAAATTCATGAATTAGAGGCTTTAAAATGCTGGTGATGTGTAGTGATTTGGATTAGAAGTCAAACATGATTCTTAGTAAATTTACTCCTCAGAATCAGCCCCAATGGACATTGGTGAAAGGTTTTTGGTGTAAGATGAAACATCTAGTAAGAGTTCACAGGAGTAGGTATAAAGTTGGGTGTCATGATTGATTTGCCAAATAGAGAATTGTAAATTTAGAATAGGAAGGGACCCAGCACTAATCCATGTGGTTCCATAATTGCAAATAAAGAGTAGATAAATAGAAGAGCCTTCAGAGTATCAAACAAATAAAGATAGCATGAGAAATTAAACATGTTCTACTCACTATTATAGCTAAGAATTGTTTGAATAAAGAGCTTTGTTATTTTCCTACTTTAGAAAAGTATCAATAATAGTTCACTGAGCAAACAACAATATAGTTTTCTGCAAGTTGTTCTTTTCAAAGGAATGTAGTTTATATCAGGATACCGGCACTCAGAATGCTGGTGCTGGAGTTCCGACACTAGTCAGAATTCCGATGCCGGCATCCCAACGGTAAGTAAGGGGGTTAGGGGGATGGTTATGTTTAGGGGTTAGGCACTAGGGGGAAGGATAGAGTTAGGCACATGGGGAAATGGTTTAGGTTTAGGCACTAGGGAGGGAGTTTAGGTTTAGGGGTAGGTGAAGGTTTTAGATACTTACCTACATCTGTCGGTATCTTAACCTTGTCAGGAAGCCGCCATCGAGATTATGACTGCCTGGATGCTGAGCACTGGCATCCTGTACCCAACCCCTTTTTTAACAAATGCAGCAGCAAAGGAAATTAACCAAAATAAGACAAGATTTTATGACACATTGGTGAATTCTTAATGTCCCAACTTTATCCAAGCTTTTTCTGAAAAAAATGTTAGCTTGCTCAAAACACTATTTTCCATTATTACTATTTTCATTAATAACTTAAAAAACCCCTTCAGAAGGCAGGTTTACCCATCACATTGGACCCCAATATATACATTTTTATAATCTATCCTTGCCAAGCTTTGTGGTCCATATTTTAAAATCACATTACTGCCAGATGTGTGCACAGAGTTTATGATGGATTCCTATAGGGTTTTACCATTTACAAAGTTAATAGTGGACTACTCTTTAATACTTTATCAATACAGTATCCAAACAAGATAGCCAGTGTTGTTAAACCCTAAGTGCGATAAAAGTAACTTTGCATCTGCAGTTAAAAACAATCAGGTCAATACTGAAATGTATCATGAAACAATATTATGAATAAATTTTAGCAATAATAAAACTGTGATTCACAAAATAGTTTTAGTACAAAAGAATGTATTTTATATCAATCAAATACAGCAACAAAAACAGTAACTAATAATAATAGCAATCAGGGTAATACACTATTTATTGTGAAGTTTGAGGATATCAGAAGTCAACAATGAGTTCTCTGGCCACATTATGGGCTCTATTTGTTAACATTATTTTTACTAAAATAAAGTGAAAAGGGGTGTTTTCACACCCATTTCACATTATTTTAGTTTCACATAAATTTACTAAAGGGCAATTGGAGTAGAATTCGTAAAATTCTACTACAAGCCCTAATTATCTCATATTTTTAGTAAGCAGATCACATTTCTCATAATTGGAATGGGAAATACAATCTGTCTGAGATTTACTAAAAATAAAATGTGAAAAAATACAGAAGGAAGCCCTGTGATAATAATGCCACATGGAGATGACATTATCCAGGGTCTCCCCGGGTTCTCCGACTCCTGCCCTGCTCTAACAGGCAGAGCAGAGCCGGGAGCCAGGCTCCAGTGATCAGCTGTGTTTAGAAAAAATCGTGTGCTCTTATTGAGTGTATGAGCAGGAACCCCGTATTGACGTCATCACACAGAGGAAGCGGGAGCGCACGAGGAAGAGGATCCAGATTTCGGCGAGGCACGAGAAGACAGGGGGAAAGCCCATCTCGGCCAAGTGTAAGCAGGAGGCTTACAGTGTGCAGCGGATCGCACCCATCCTGCCAGCTACATGTCCATTGCTGATCCTGTCGCTGTCAGGGAAAGTTAGGTGCTCCCGATGCCTTACTTTTTACAATACGGGACTCCCAACTGACATATATTCACCATAAGAGCTTTAAACATCTTACCATTTGTGTTTTATATTTCACACACAGGTTGTCAGATATTGCCGGTCTTTTTGTACATTTATTGCTGTCAGTTCATTTTTTATTTTCATTTATATTACATTGTTTATGCATTTTTCATTCCACGATCATAGTTCACTATTGTAGAGAGACAGTCGTTACATTGTATCATAAGTGTAACAATTTACTATTGCAGAGACACAGAGGTTACATTGTATCATAAGTGTAACAGTTTAAAAACACTTATAGCACATGCAACAGATACATGTAATTTGTCTCAAATACAAGCACGTCTATATTGAGGTCTTCCAGTGATCAGCTGTGTGGTCTAAACAGAGCACTAGCTGATAACTGCTAGAAGAAAAAAAGGTAAAACAAAAACTTACCTGAGTCCAGGGCCGGTGATCAGTGCTCCGGTGATGTCCTCCGGGACTCTGGTCAGCTGGTCTCCTGGCTCCTGCACTGTGACCCTGGTCAGCTGTTGCATAGAACAGCTGACCGGGTCACAGTGCAGGATGGGGGGGTTCACGGGGTCTCGCGTGGGGTGGGGCAGTCGCGATCACGGGGGGGGGGGTGTAGCAGCAGCCGCTCGGTGCATGCACGGCGCCTTGTCACTGTATTTTTTTCCAAAAAATACAGTGACAAGGCTGCGGAGGGGATTTGCAAGGACAGAGCTTTATCACAAGCTCTGTCCCTGCAAGGGATTTTTAATAAATACATGGGATATTGCCTGAATTCGCGTTGCATTGAAATATGACACTACAATCTGCATTCTAAATGCGGATTGTAGTAAATAGAGCCCAGCGTCACAAAAACCAAGGTGACTTTTAATATACATAATAATTTAAGCAATCCTTATAAACCATTAAAAGTCTAAACACATTTATAACTATAAAGAATTCTAGCTATTTAAAAAATCATATATATATATATTTACTAATAATAATGTTATTAAACTGTCAATCGTTTTTTTATATTACATATATGCATTTTCTTTATCTAAACTGAATTACCTCAATATATCCATCAAAGTCATGCTTGATAAAACAGTCTGCTGATTCTGTGCCTCAGGCCAGATTATACATATGAAAATGCTTAGATGAGAAAGGAATAATAATTGCTAGAGAGAAAACTTCATTATTCAAGTTTTAGGAAATCATATACATTGAGTTTCATAGCTGTATAGAAATCCTTGCCTTAACTAAATATATTTTAGCACACTAAATATGGCACACTTGGCATGTCATTCAAAGTCATCATCTTGGCAATTGTAACCATTGAGCTACTAAGCTAACCCTAAGTTACTAAGACACCCATAAAAGAGAATGATTAAGTAGTGGTCACTTTAGGAGCAAGTCTATATACAGCTCAGCCAGAACATAATATCTATAAACATAAATGATGGTCTCCTTCTGAGTTTATAGAAGCCTTCAATTAAGAATTGCTTACCATAAACATTGTGGAAAGGGGCAAAGCGTCACCATTTTATGTCAAAATAAATGCCATTTGCTTAAAATTATTTTAGTTTGGACTGTCCCATAATGACTAGGCAGGCGCTGTTCTGCTTCATCTACCATAAACAATGGAAATGACACAGAGATGCCACTTATGGCTTTCTATTCAATGCATGGTAGTTTCTACCAATGCTATAACCCCATTTCAGACTTCAGGCTGGGAACTAATGTATAGAAATTCACACTTTTATAAATAATCTTCTGGCCATATTGAAAAACTCAGTGATATCTGTTTCCAACCTTATATCCACATATTTAAATATTGGTGATCTATCAAAATGTAACATTAATTACTCTATATTCTAACTATTAATGTGATACTCCCAAAACAGGGCATCACTTCATCATTTACATTTCTGTTTTAATATAAACTGCTTTCTTGAAAGAAAAGGGGAGTCACACACCAGTCTAACCTCCCTACACCCACACATACACACACACACACACACACACACACACACAGAGACACACACCAGCTGCAGCTGTGGGAGAGGAGTCAGGAGCCTCAAGACTGCTGTGATAGGAAAATGTTCTTGAACCTACTTGTGCCTGAGGGGGGAAAGACAAGTGGTATGAGCTGCAGGGTGCCCCCATCACAGTGAAACAGAATTGGGCAAGGACTGCAGACAGAGGACTGGGGAGTGTCTGAGAGTCTCCAACTGTGTTGCTGTATACAGTATCCGGAAAGGCCTGTGTCAGTGAGCTACATCAAAAATTCACCTAAGAGCTGTCCCTGGTTGCTGAATGAAGGCTGAGAGATGGGGGAAGTGGAGTGAACTACCTAACAACAGCCCTAAAAGGTGACAGCCAGGGAGCGCTGAACTGACAGAGGAGGCTGAGGGTGGAGGTTCACAGGATTGGGAGCAGAACCTGACAGATTTAGAAGGATCAGGTCTGTGATGATAATAATGCACTGCACCACTCACAGATAGTAACAGAGTCAGGTTGCCACTTGTGACATAGGTCTACATATGCAACACTGGCAGTTACCACCAACATAATCTAAGAGAACAGTTGTTTAATTGTAATAAACTAAGTACTGGAGATCTGTGACAGCACTGAGAACAGACAATAATGGCTTACAGACTATGACCACATACAGGCAGCATATTCAGTTCTAACCTGTAATGCCAGGAATACCTTCATCTGACAACTACAGTTACCTAATACTGAATTACTACCTAATGAGCTAACTGGATGCTACTATACAATAAACTCGATAGCAATGAATAAGTGCACCATCGTAGCATGGCCATGTGCACTGAGAGAGACTCATAATGGGAAATTAGAATTTGTGGGTAGATAAATTGAAACTTTAAAGTAAATTGTTGCTTCACGTAAATTGTAGTGTCCTAACACCTATTTAGGGCCATGTAATGTGAGCAATTAGGGGAAGCTTTTGGTGATGGTAATATTGAGAATATGTATAGAAGAATTTTATAGCTTAACTTTGTAATATTATATTTTCTGTCATTTGTTGTGCATATTTTGGTATCACCTAGAATGTGTAATTTAATGTTTAACAAGCATATTACATTGATTCTTGCCTAACTGTGTTTAACAGGTTTTATTACTTATGAAGCGATCCAGTCAAATAAAACTGAATTTTATTTTCAGGTAACCTTCACCTCTCTGCCAGGGAAGAAAGAACCTGTTGCGTTTGAAGGAACCTACCCAAACTACTGGATAATGAAAGTGGTTGTCACATTAATAGCCCTCAAAGTTTCTGAAAGGTTTTCAACATACAGTACTTTCTCCTTTACATTATATTTTAGGTAAAGACTATATATCTCACAAACCTTCACAAGAAAAACACCAAATAATAAATTGGATTTCTGGACTTACCTCCAAATCCAACTCTTTTTGTTTGAGGAGGCTAAGCCTCATTATTGCAGTAAGTATTCTCTATCTGCAGATTTTTGTATAACAGACTAACATATTACACCTACAAAACATTAATTGAAAATGAACTCAAAGATTTACCTAAGTATACAAAGGTTTGGGAAGTTGACTTAAAAATCTTTTAGATTACTGCTTTTACAGGGTTTCATTCAAAGAAACTCAACTTAAATTATTGACCAGCTGGTGCTTATGCCTCTGCCAATAGTAAAAAAAATTCCCAGAGATATGAGGCCTATGCTAGAGATCAAATTCTACATAGGGTATGTCACTCCATTGTTAGTGGGATTGCTTCAAGATTATTCCATATTGACAAAGCCTCATAAAGATTTGCCACTATTTCATCTCTGAGTGAATGGTATACTATCTTGGGTTGTAATATAAATATGGATATCATCACAATATAAGCAAAAAATCATTATGAAGAATTTGCTAGTACATGTATATAGGGTCGATGACTGGATTACAAACAATACAAAAATTATAAAGCATAAACCAATCCAAAAAGATTCTGAATTCCTATAGCTCAATTTTTCCTTTAGTTGCAATCTGTACAGGGCCTTCAGATCTGATGAACCAACAATTATTAATTAATTTGTGTTAGTATAGTTACAAGTAGTTCTATTCACATTAATAATTAGGCAAACATTATTTTTTCCTGTCCATTTTACTACAATAGAGAAAGGGAAAACTAGGAGAAAAGTAAAAACCTGTGAAGTTTCAACTCTTTCCTAATTCATTAGGAGATTAATTCATATATTAGGCACTGGAAAAAGATGAAACAAAATAACATCAAAGCTTGTGTTCAGCTGGCACTGTTTCATTGCTATTTAAAGGTGGTGAGATTTTTAATGTAATGAAACACATTTCTTTGAATTTGCTACTTAGAATTTAGTATGTTGAAGAGTTTAATTTTACAAAGGAACCAGAGATTAATACTTTTTCAAGATTAAAAATGACAGCAATGCTTCCCACATCTGACAAAGCTTTTTTCTCACTGCTAACATACATTGCCAATAACAAGGCTGGTTAATGTCAATTTCTCCTAAATCCAAAGAAGTTAATGAAAAATAGTTTGAGGTCTGTGAGCATTATTTAGCACTTCTGATTAATTTATTTTCGATAAATGTCCTGATGGAAATTTAAAAAACTTACATTTCTGGAAAATCTCAGTTACATCCACTATCTTATCATTAGGATTCTGCTTTCACTTGGGACTTGGTATAAAAAAAACTAAAATTCAATGGTTCTTTAAAAAAGACAATTAAAATATACAATTACTGTCATGATTAATTTACATATTTAAGCTGGAATGAGCACGATTGTAAAAGAAAAATATAAACATTTACTTTAATTAGGTTGATGGTCCTAAATTATTTGTAGGCAGGACTTGGTTTACTTTTCCACCTCCATATTTACAGACAGACGCATACAGTTTCCTACAAGAAAAGACACACACTAATCTCTTTATAACTTGGCATATTTTCATGTAAAACCAGAATCAATTCAACATTTTCACTTTATTCTCGTTACAGTACGAATTACATTTAATGTTAAATAAAGCTTTCTTTTCATGCTTTTTCTCTATTGGCACACAACATTTAAATATATTAGTTCTATTTTATAATAATACATTGTTTTAAAGTACAGGTTCTTAAACTCTGTACTTAGGACCCAAAACAGTGCATGTTTTCCTGATCTCCTCTCAGAATCTAAGTGAAATAATTAACTCCACATGTGGATCTTTAAAAATGTGTCAGTGAGTAATAAATACACCAGTGCACCCGCTGGGCGACCTGGAAAACATGACCTGTGTGAGGACCAAGTTTGACAACACTGTTTTAAAGCAAAATGTACAGTAATGCAAATCATAGTTTTAAAACCATTGAATTACACTTTTAATTCACCATTCTACTGAATGTCATTCTGCACTGTGTTTGTAAACTCACATTTTGTTACATTTGTAGTTTATGAATAAAGCTGGGACATTGATACTAAATGAATTCTGATGTGCGGTGTTGTTGGGCTAGAACTGGAAACAGTTAAGACAAGTATTTCCAGAAAAATGTAGTGACTGCAATAGCTTTAAGTGATTCATTTTAAGTGACTAAGCATAAAAAGTTCACAATTTCTATACTTGGTTACATTTATTAGCTATAATCTGCACTCATTAATCATTCTAATACTGTATATAGTGGACACTTAAGAAAAAATGTGAACTGTTAACACTAAATTGTTTATGTTTAGTTGGATTGGATATCGGGAAATTTGGGGTTTGCATTGAAATATGATACTACCGATGATGCAATCAATCTTGGGCTTCCCAATTCTATACTACAAATACATGTTATTTGTCCTAAATTCATAATAACACCCTCCTAATGATGAAATGCATTGTAAGAGTGCCTCGAAATGAGTATTAAACTTTTTCATGAATGCTGCTTTCATTTCTGTACTGTACAATGCTGACATATTAGAATTATATAGTTCATTTTGTAGAGGTAAGTCATATCATTGGGTATTTTTGGTTTGGATCCAGAAATCTGTTTTATCCTAATAAAAAATTAGATTTCTGCACTATGAAAGCAACCCCTGTTTATGTTTTACTTTAGATTTGTTTTGTTGGGGTAATGTGAAGGAAAAGCTTGCTGTGGATCTCCCATGTCCTGGTGTTGGAGGACACAGTGATAAGAGGTTGCTAACAGACTAACTGTTGAAATGGATATTGTTGGACTTTGTTCTGCCATGTGAACTTGTTACAGTCAACTTCTATATTAATATAATTATATTTAATAAAGCAATATAGACTTTTTCTATAGATTCATAGAAAGGAATCAATGATATTGAGCAAGCTTAATTTGGATGTGTCTTTGTACTTGAAAAAGCCAAGGTAATACTTGGTGAAGCATTGAGACTTGTTATCAAACACTAAATATTGTAATGCATGTTTTCTTGTTGAATAAAATCAGCTGAAATGTACAAACTTTTTATTTTGTTTGGTCTCAGGTAGTCATATAGTACATGGTAATTCAAAAAGGTCACATATTAATGGGATATGTTGTCAACCTATTCAAACCTGCATCAGTTACAGACACAAGTAAGCCTCAACCCAACAGCCTATTGCATCACTGACTTCCAGATATTAATGTGTCTAGTTCCCACTCTAATTACCTTTCTCTATGACCTTTGGCTTCTTATACGTGACACATATTAACAGAACTGCTTTTAATTCTCATCTATGTGTTCAACGTAACTTGTATATAGTAATTTCATAATAGTATATAATTAAAATCAATATATTTGTTTAGCAAAGACATAAATAAAAATGTCCTTCCGATAACAAACTTGATTCAGATTTGGGAATAGAGTAAGATAGAGCAAGTAACTGTGCACCTGGACAAACCATGTTGCAAAGCAAAGGCAAATATATAAACGAAAAATTCAATGTGGGATAAATACTGGCTGCTTTTGTATGTAGCCAAAAAATGCTGTACAACTTTATTTTAACACTGCAATTTAAATTTCAGTTTGGGCACACCCCTCCCAAATCTAAATATTTGAGCATATTTTACATCTGCCCCCCTGCAAAGCAAAATGGTTTTACCAAGAGGCACAGTTACTTGCTCTTACTTACTCTAATCCCAAATATGAATCAGGCCCATATGATTATGAACTTAAATCCATTTACAAAAAATGCACACACATACAGTACAGTATATGTATTATGATTTTCAAGTATACAGCAAATACATGCAACTCTTAATGTCTACAAAAGTAATTTAATGCATGAAATGCCTAACTGTACCTTATTTGGAGAATTGTTAGCTCAAAGTAGAGTACTGCACTTTAGCACCTGAATGCCAGACCACAAGTGCCTTACTGCTCCAAATTAAAATAAAAGGGCCTATTATCTCATGTCCGCTTTCAGGTGCACAATAGGGAAGATTTGTTAGAAAGAGTCAACTATACATTACTTAGTAGAGTACTATATATATAAATTTATATGTACTAAGTCCAATTATCGCTATACAGAGTGAGTGACTAGCATGTTAATTAAAATAATAAACTTTAATGCTTGAATCTTTATCTTTAAAGTGTAAGCTATTGAGGTTGATGAGAAATGGCATGGATAACAGGAGCTGACATCCAATCAACATACCCTTTTGAAAGCTTTCTTTTACTTTCACAACACACATTTCTCTTGTCAATGTGCTAATGCATCTAATCATACTGCTAGATTGTAGCCTGAACTTACTGAAGATAAATAATTGAAGTAGAAGATATATCAGTGAACAACATTTAAGTATACAGTATTTACTGAAGGTTTCAGGGACAATACCATATACTGAAATAAATATATATATATATATATATACAGATAAGGAAAATAAATGAAAAATGGTTTAAACTAAAGCTAAAATAGAACATGTTTCATACAAAATAATAATTTTTATTATATGGATTAGGAAGGCACTCAGCTCAACGGGACACACTGAATAGATTGCACTTATCTGGATACAAAAGACTGTGTATAATTGCAGACATCTAGGGGCTGATTCTGAGTTGGAAGCAATTGCAGACATCTAGGGGCTGATTCTGAGTTGGAAGCAAAGTCACACAAGCAAGTAACAGTGCAAGAGGATATAACTATGCTGCTCTACAAATAGGTCAGATTTAAATGTGCAGAGAGATTTAGTTTTGAGAGGGATGTGTCCATACTCAAATCTAAACTGCAGTATAAAAATAAAAAATCCACCATTTGTGGGCTACAATCAAAAGCAGCCAGTATTTAGTAGAGATGAGTGGTTCTATTCTACAGAACACTAAACACACCTGAACTTGGGGTTTCCAAGGAGAAACAAGTCCCGGCTCCAGTCTTCCCATGAAGTATGGGTCTCAAAATGAGGCAAAGCGTTAATTTTCCCGAAAATATCAGATCTTGTTTTGGATTGCATATAAGTCCTTTGCTTGTGATCATGAGTCATTTCACAAAGAAGAGTAAATACAGGTTATCTTGAGAGCAGTATCAGGGGATAAGGGATAGGAATTGTCAAGAGTATGGGAAAAAGGGAGGGTAAGGGAAAGTTTAAAAAAGAGAAGTAAAAATCAAGAAAACATAAAATGTAAAAATAAATAAGTGAAAAATAAATAAATAAATAAATAAACAAACTGATAAACAAGGTAGGTCTAAGAGTGTAAGGGATTGCAACATATGATCGCAAATCACTTTAATCGTGTTGTCGATGTATATAGCCTTTTATGAAAAAGGGTATGTTGAGTACCTCGGGAAGGATGTGGACAGTCCGTTTGCTGTGCATCCGCAATTGCGTTGGTCCCTAATCTTACCCTACTCTGGGGTTTTCTTCTGTAGCGGCAGTCTCCGGATGGTCTGTGGAGGTGCGTGGTGCCGCTCTTCCCAATGACGTCAGACGCCAGGGGCTTGCCGATAAGAAGTCGCTGGTTTCTCACTAGCTCCAGCAGTATCTCCGCTTCTAGTCCAGCTGGGAAGATGGGAATTCTGTGGAGCTGAAAGAGTGTGTGTGTGCATGCTGCCTGCACACACACACACTTTCAGCTCCACAGAATTCCCATCTTCCCAGCTGGACTAGAAGCGGAGATACTGCTGGAGCAAGTGAGAAACCAGCGACTTCTTATCGGCAAGCACCTGGTGTCTGACGTCATCGGTAAGCACAGCACCACGCACCTCCACAGACCATCCAGAGACTGCCGCTACAGAAGAAAACCCCAGAGTAGGGTAAGATTAGGGACCACCGCAATTGTGGATGCACAGCAAACGGACTGTCCACATCTCTCCCGAGGATTCATAAAAGGCTATATACATTGGCAACCCGATTAATGTGATTTGCGATAATATGTTGCAATCCCTTACACTCTTAGACCTACCTTGTTTATCAGTTTGTTTGTTTTTTTTCACTTATTTATTTTTACATTTTATGTTTTCTTGATTTTTACTTCTCTTTTTTCAACTTTCCCTTACCCTCCCTTTTTCCCATACTCTTGACAATTCCTATCCCTTATCCCCTGATACAGCGCTCAAGATAACCTGTATTTAATCTTTATAACATAAAAATTGAGCTGCTTTGCTAATAATGAGTGCAGCGCTACTACTTTTCTTTAAATAATCACAAAGAAGAGTGTATGGAGAGGGTGTGTGCTGTAGTTCTGCCTCAATATATGTAGGTAGATGCAATGAGTGTAACTGGGAATAGTATAAGAGACTGCAGGCATCTTTGTCACTGAGTATGTGTTTGTTAGCTAGCAACTGCAATCAAGAGCAAACAGGCTCTTGTGTATATTTATTAGAAGTGAATTTTAAGAGAGCTGCACTTACCATTGTTTCTCACAATCTATATCACAATATATATCTATCTACACTGCAGTATATATTGTCACTGGTGTATGAGGGAATAGACAGTTTGATATCAAGCCTAGCTGTCCAAAAATTCTGTGCTCTGTCTAAGTGAGTTTGCACCCCAAAGAAGTAATTTTTTTACTGTGTTAAAGAAAAACTATCTTTTATAATTAAATTGAAATAATAATTCAAGGGAAGATTGTGTGTTTTTCAGTGACATTGTATAATACTGTACTTACGGGCTGTGGAGTCTAAAGTGATAAACAGACATATTTTTTTTGGTGTCAAAAAATGTTAGTCTTTTATAATTCAATTTAAATCAAATTTCAAGAGTGTGTGTTTTAGAGAGGCAGTGAATATTACTATACATACTGATTGTGGTGTCTGTGTTAGCTGCACCCCAAAATAATTGAAGTGGAAAAAAAACAATTCAAGTCTTTTATACTTTTAAACTATATGTAAATCATATTTCAAGAGTGATTGTTTTGGAGAGGCAGTATATATTACTGTACTTACTGGGAGTGGTCTTAACCCTGTCAGCTGCTCCTCAAAATAATTAGATAATAAGTGGAAATCATATATTTTTGAGATAAAAAAAATTAAAGTCTTTTATAATTCAATTTAAATCATATTTGAAGAGTGTGTGTTTTGTAGAAGCATGCACTGTACTTACTAGTTGTGATTGTGTCCCCATCACTTGCACCCGAAAAATAATAAGTGCAAAAAAATGTGTGTTTTTTGTGTCAGAAAACAGCTCAAGTAACTGCATGGTAAATGTAACAGTCCCTCATTTCCCTATCTCAACGTACATTTACTTGGTGTGTTGGCAGTTAAGTTCAACTACAGTAGTTTACTTCTGTCCTGGTGTAAAATGTAATCATGGACCAATCGATTAAAGAGCAGGAGCAGCCCAGTACTAGTGCTGGCAGTCATAGTACTTCTTCAACATGTACTCAAAGTCAAGGGGTAAGAAAAATATGTAATATAGGGCACTCCAAAGTTAGACATGTTTGACAATCTTTAAGAAAACACACAGTCTACTTTAACATTCAATTTCTGTACAAAATATATCACCGCTTTTATTACACTCAATAATAAAACTTTTGTTATTGTGCAGGCACCTTTTCCAACACTGTACTTTCACTTACATTTCTGCAAATTTCCTACACTTTCTCTCACATTCATACTTTATTCCTACTTCCAGTTTTCCTCCCCCTATTTACTTCGTCCAAACCATGACCATGTTTTCTTCAAATGCCCCCTACATTCATTCTCCATCTAATCCTCTGTTATGTTCCCTGCTTCCACCTTTATTTTGCCCTCCTTGTCTCCTCCTGCTCCACTTAACTCCTCTCCATTGTCTGCCTTCCTCTCCCTCCTCTCCCATTACTGCACTTTCATTCTCTTCTATCCCACCATGTTCCTACCACCCCACTACTAATCTCTCCACCCTCCCTCCTCTACCTGTCACTTCACCCCACCTCCATCCAAATCTCATTAAACTCCCTACCTGCCCACTTCCTACAGGTTCCCTCCCTAGCACTGGAGCCCGCACTATTGCTACACTCTATTCATCTCAGTACCCCAAATTAATATTACCTCCTTGCTACAGCAACCCTAATAATCTCATTCAAATCTCTCTCACAAACACTGTCCCTCTATCCTGTGCCCTCTGGAATGCCAGATCAGTCTGTAATAAACTGGTCCCAACCCATGACCTCTTCATCTCCAATTCCCTGCATATCCTTGTCATTACTGAAACCTGGATTTCACCGTCTGATGCCACTTTGACTGTAGCTCTCCTCTGCAGGCCTCATACTCTCTTACACCCCCAGGCATGGGGATCACCATGGTGGTAGTGTTGGGGTCCTTTTAGCCCCTAGTTTCTACTACCAACCCATACCCTCAGAACCATCCCTTCCATTCTCTACATTTGTGGTTAATGCTATATGCCTCTTCCAAGCAGTACACCTTTGAGTAGCTGTCATTTATCCCCCCCTTGCCCTCCCTCCAAATTCTTTACCAAATTTGTTTCTTGGCTCCCTCACTTTCTATCCATAGACCTTCCCTCCATTATCATAGGTGACTTCAATATTACAATTGATGTCCTCACATAATCCACGGCCTCTCAACTCTTTTCCCTCACATTTCCATTTGGTCTCTCCCAATGGACCTCTCCACCCTCTCATGTGAATAGGCACTTGCTTGATCTGGTCTTCACTCACCATTGTGATATTTCTGATTACTCCAATTCCCCATTCCCCCTCTCTGACCATCACCATCTTTTTTTTAACTTTTCCCTCTCTCTGTCTCCTCCTCTACCTCCTAAGGCCACAATCACAAGCGTAACATTGAGGCTGTCAACATAGTTTATTTTTCCTTACTTTCTCTCCTATCCAATCTCTCTCCCCTGCCCTGAACAAGCCACCTCCCTATACAATGCCTCCCTTACTTCTGCTCTTGACTTTAATGACCCAGCAGTCACTACTCACCCTCACAGATTCACATCTCAACCCTGGCATTCCAAATTCACCAGATACATGCAAAAACGTTCACACACACTAAGGCAGACATCCTCCATTTCAAAATTATACTCTCATCCTACATTGCTGCCCTTTCCCTCTCTAAATAGTCATATTTCAAGAACCTCATCTCCTCCCAGTCCTCAACTCCTGCCATCTCTTCACCACCTTCAACTTCCTTCTTACCCAACCCCTCCTTGCCTCCCCTCCTTGCTCTCCGGCCTTTACTTTACCACCTACTTTATATCTAAAATTGACTCCATACATCACTACATCATATCCCACCAAACCCTAAGGACTCCACCCCCTCCTTTCCTGGGCCACCCCCTCCCTCAATCTTATCAACTCTGATATCCTTCTCCCCTGTATCTAGAGAGGAAGTCATGGCTCTCATCTGGTTCCCTGTCCACCTCCTCTCTTGACCCTATCCCTTTCTGTCTCCTCCACTATCTCTCTCTTTCTGTCTGTTCCCATCTTGCCCACCTCCTCAATCTCTCCATCTCATCTGGCACTGTCCCTTCTGCTTTTAAACATGCCCTTGTTGTCCCATTCTTAGAAAAACCTACCCTTGATCTTAACACTCTCTCTCCAACAACTGACCCATCTCTCTCTTCCCTTTTTTCTCTAATCACCTTGAGCGTATTGTTTACAACTGCCTTACCACCTTTTTTTCCTCCCATTCCCTCCTTGTACCATTTTAGTCTGGCTCCTGTTATCTCCACTCCACTGAAACTGCCCTCATGAAAGTCAGCAAAGACTTCTTTGCTGCCAAATCCAAGGTCCATTACTCTATGCTCATTCTCCTCAACCCCTCTTCTGCTTTTGACACTGTGGGCCACCTTTTTCTCATGTAAATCCTTCACCCCTTTGGTCTATGTGACACTGCCTTTTCCTGGCTGCCCTACCTCTTTGAACATTCCTTCTCTGTCTCCTCTCATGACTCCCCCCACTTCAAGTTGCAGTAGGTGCTCCCCAATGTTCTGTTATGGGACCTCTCCTATTCTCCCTCTATACATCCTTTCTAGGTAAACTCATCAGCTGTTTTGACCTCCAATATCATGTCTATGCTAATGATACTCACATCTACCTTTCCTCCCATGACCTCTCCCCCTCTCTCCTCACTTATATCTCCAACTGCCTCTCTGCTTTCTCTTCCTGGATGTCCCAGCAGTTTCTTAAATTTAATATGTCTAAGCCTGAGCTGATCATTTCCCCACCCTCCCAAATAACCTTACTTCCTAAAATGTATTTAAAAATTGATGGCACAACTATCTCCTCTAGCCCCAAAGTGCACTCTCTTGGAGTTATCCTGGGCTCCTCTCCTCAAATCACACATTCAGCACCTCTCACAGTCCTACCATTTCCATCTCAAAAATATTTCCAAGATCAGACCCTTTCTCACCCAGAGTGCAACTAAAACCCTCATCCACTCACTCATCATCCCCAGATTAGACTACTGTAACCTCCTTCTATCTAAGGAGCTCATTCAGACCCGCTTGCAAGATGCAGTCACTCATAGGCAAAAAGGGTCCGGATATTTAAATTAAGTGCTCGCACTGCATTGCGTAAGGATGCCCACTATGTTTTAGCGAGCTACAGCAAAGTACTCTTGCAAGTGTCTAAAGATGCCCCCTTGCCACTTGCAACACGTCATCTCCAGGAGATGTATGATTAATCAGGACCATCGTGAGCCATCGGAGCTGCTCGCAGCTCTTGGGGTTGACTTAACCTGCCGCAAGCACAGGGATTAGTGCTGGCTGAAATACATGCAGGTGATGTGTACAATGATGCTACATTGCTAATTATGCACGCCCTTTAAATTGCATTTTGTCGGCCTGACACACCTAAATTCTCACATCCACTCCCCCGCTCACAAGCACCTTCCCCTGTTACCATTCACAAATGGCTCTATCTGTCACTCAAAGTAGCAATCTGATAGTGGCTTCCGAGCAACCAAAATCAGATCTCAAGGAATGGCTTGCGCACATGCACTACAAATTATATGCATGCTCAGATGGCTGAAAATTGCTCAGAGCGAGCAATCGCGCCTTAGCGAGCGGGTCTGAGTCAGGTCCTAAATTCCCTGTCTCCCACCTCTCTCCACCCAATCTGTCCTCAATGCTGCTGCTTGACTCATCTTCCTCTCCAAACATTCTACATTTGCCTCCTCTCTCCTACAGTCCCTCCATTGGCTCCCCTTTCCCTTCAGAACCCAATTCAAGGTTCTTACTCTCATAAAGCCCTCACCCATTCTTCTCACATTTACATTTCTGAACTCATATCGCTTCACGCTCCTGTCTGCCCGCTTCACACAACAAATGCATGCTGCCTCTCCTGCCAACTAAGTACTTTATCCTACTCCCACCTCCAAGATTTTGCCAATGCTACTTTCTACCTCTGGAACTCTCTCCCTCACCCCATCAGACTCTCCACCTCTCTACAAATCTTCAAACAGGCTTTCAGGACCCACTACTTCAAATCCTTCCAACTCTCATCCTAACCCATCTGTGTAATGCCTGGTTCTCTGTCTCTCCCCATTAGAATGTAAGCTCTCATGATCAGGGCCATCTGCCCTCTTGTGCTTCTCCTTACTTATACTTTAATCTACTCCTCACTCCCCACTAGGGCACCTATCACTTGGTTGCTTACGCCCTGTTGCCTATTTGAGTATTATGATCACTAATGCTGTAATGTATAAAAACTTTGTCCTTGTCCTGCATTGTATTGTACTGTAAGTCACTGGTTTCTTGTTCACTTATTTATGTTCTTTGTAAGGCACTGCATAACACTTGTGGTGCCATATAAATAAAGGATAATAATAATAATAATAATAATAATAATAATAATAATAATACATCACTTTTAGCTTTGAAGAGAAAAGTTTCTGCCAAAACATGTAAAATTGTCAACATGCCATAAATCACATAAAGTGGAAAGGAAAGGCTCAGAACATTTTCTTTATTTATGAGTTGTGGTCCTGCTACTTCATTTTCATGCACTAGAATGCCTATTGTGAAAGCCAGGGCCAAATCTTCTGTAACCTTACATGCACTTCCTTCTCGCTCTGAGTCTAGATGTGTCACCTTTAGAACAGGCAAATCAGTGCACAAAAAGAACAATAATTCTGAAGAGCAAACTGTGTGTTCACAACCTTCACATATCCCTGAGGAAAGTCTAAGGGTGTCCATGAGTGCTATATGTGAGTCTGACATTTTTTATTCTGACACTGTAATCATATATAATCCTCCTTCCATCATTTCTGATCCATCAGCAAATATGCGGATGATTAGTAGTACAAGTAATGATGATGATGGCTTAGTCAAAGAAATTGAGGATGTTAATGTGGAAGTGCAACAGTTGAGGGGGATATTTGTGTATCTGGCACTAATTTATTTGTTGATGATGAATGTGTCAACCATTTATTCACTGATCATTTGTCCCTTTTGACCACTTGTCACAGTCGACCTTTTGTACTGTTAATAATTTGTCAGTCAACCTTATGTACCTTTTATCCTTGTTAACCTTTTGCCTGCCGATCTTTAATGGAATTTATTATGAAATGATAAAAAAAAACTTTTTAAATAAATTTTTAAATACTTAGGGACCTACTTATTATAACTTTTTAAGCCCTATCTCCGGGATTATTCCTATTTATTAAAGGCTACTGTCAGCTGTTGCATGGGGTTTTCTTCCTATCACTATTGCTATCTCAAGATGGCAATAGCTAGGGGTCAGGACAGGAAAGAAAAATGTAATATTGATGTGTGGACTTCCAGTGTGAATGTGTGGAAAGTCAGATCAAGCATGCATAAAAGGGACCAAGATTAGCTGGTGAAATGGTAACAATCCTCTTATTACAGCCATCCAGTATAGCTGAGGAGTTGAGTATTACTCAGCTGCACTGGTGATATTTTAATAGTAAATAGGGACAAAAATATTTTCTATCAAAAGGATAAGTGGTGATAGAAAATATTTGTTATAGTCCATTTGACATTAAATACAGTGACATTGAAATAAGAATTATATGCAAATTTAATAAATACAAGGTATTTAGTCATTTCTGTTAATGTATAGTTGTTTTTGCTGTTGCACACTAAATTAAGGCACAGCTCTTTGCAGTTTGTCCCCATAGTGCATATGGACCCACCCAGCCACCAACCTTCATCTGTATTCTTAGATATGCTAAGCTTTTTTGCATTTTTTCATAACAATTTTTTATTGCATAATGTACATGATTGCTATATAATTGTGCTCTTAAAATAAAGAAAAAAATATATACATTTAGACTGTATAACACTTCATTCAATCTTCTGTGATTTTAATGGGGAACCCTGCAATAAATGAGAATCATTGCTTCACAAATTTACAGTATCCAGATTTGTAAAAAGTAACAATGGCCTGGGGGTTAATACTGCTATTTACCTTTGATATGGAAGACACATACAGTATGTCTTCATCTATCTCATTAACTTCCATAAGTGTGTATTTAGGAATCTAAGTGCACATTATAGAAAGAACTAACACTAAGGGATAAATTTACTAAAGGTTGATTTCAAACAAAATCGATCTAAATTGATCAACGTCAAATCAAAAAATGTCTGTTAGTAAATGTGTGATTTTGCCCTAGAACCACATCAATGTTTTTCGATTTAGATTTATATGAACTCTGTTAAAATCTACCTTTAGCAAATATACCACTAAGTTATAATTAGCTAAGTTATATATACCATCAAATAAATTGTAACAGTACAACAACCAATACCTAGGGGCAAATTTACTAAAGTGAGAGTTTTTAGTAGAGAGTTTTAGAAGTGATGTTGCCCATAGCAACCAATCAGATTCTACTTAACATTTATCTATCACCCTCTAGAAGATAATAGCTAGAATCTGAGAGGTTACTATGGGCTACATCACTTCTAAAACTCACTTCTAAAAACTCTCACTTTTGTAAATTTACCCCCTACTGTATGCCATAATGATTTAATGGGAATCACCCATATTTTTGCAATTCATTTCTACTCAAATATTCCAGCAGTGTTCAAATATGGAAAGTTTGTTTTGTGAAATTGCATAAAGTACATTCTCTTGCATCTATCTTGTGATTTATATTTCTATACTTTGGATATTTTATTGGCATTAGGATGGTTATATAAAATATTTAATACTTTCATTTCTTTGTGAGCAAACCTTCTTTATCATCATAAACAAAGTGTCCCATTATGACAGGGGGAACCCTTATTGTAAGTTTTCATGTTATAGAGGGACCTTCCCAGACTGTCATAGACTGATACTGGATACTGCCTTGCATGAGGCTATGAGTTTTGCTGCTTGGTAAACTAGGGGAGGGCATGCATATTTTAAAATGTATTCCTTTACTTATTTTTATTATATTTGTTACACTAAAAAGATCACTGTTAGTGATCAGCAGCAGCACAAATGTTTGCACCTAGGGTAAAGCACTCACAAAAAATAATCCTTCTCTTAGGTGTGTCAGCAGATATGTCTCAGTGTCATGAATACAGATTAGTGTATTCAACCATTGTGTGCCTGATGCTGCCTTTCCCCATCGAACACAAGTAGAAATTCAAGCTGGACATGTTTCATTCATTTAGTATTGAGACCAGCTGGATATAGAGATTCAAGCTTATTTTGGGTCTATTAGTGAGATTTAAAGAGGATAGAACAGGCAAAACCAGCCATCTTCCGAATACACTTTCCATGATTCCTGACTATGATCAGATTGACCTATATTAGCTTAATTATTTGCTACTTGAGCTTGGACTCTTGTTTGAGGCCATTTGACAAATATCACCAGCAATATTGCAGCATGAGTAACCACGTTTAAGAGCATTGTATAGAAAGATATCACATACTGTAGTGATACAAAGTGGCTGTGTAAGTCTCCTAGTGACACAGTAGACCTGAACGCACAGTGATTCCCCTTCAATAAAACAGCAATAAAATCTGTTTGCCAAGGACATTTTTACTTTATAGTGAAAAGCATAAAACGTAAAAAAAAGACTTAAACATCTAATGTGTTCATTATTTTTATTCTACCCACAAAGGATTTAAAGCTCTACAGGACAATTAGATTACATATGTTATTTATAATGTATTAAAAAAGTTCTAAATCCTTTAGTAAAATAAATTAATGTATAGTATATAAACTCATTCTTAGTTTTATAGTGTATACTTATGATTTAAAGGTAATGAAATAGTGATGTTTATTTCTGGACAGTAGTGCAAGAAAATTGTAAAAATACTTAAATCAGAATGTTTGTACAAGATAACAATTGTAGAGTGCAAAATGTACTCCATCTGAATCATTGGTCAATGAGATGATTGCTGGAAAGTTTGTCAATGCCCCAGGGATTCGCTATCAAACTATGACAGTGATTTCAGTTTAATTGAATTCCCTGAGCTGCAGGGGTGTAAGTGACTTTTGCAAAGACCTTGAATTCCGATCTCCTGATCAAAACACTGTTATTTGAGTTGCATTACTCCCATTTAGATTCACTTATTTAAATATCAGTTCTTAGTTGTCAATTTTTGCAGATATAAAAATAAAATTGTACACATGTATATACTGTAACTACATTTTGCAAAATGTCTCTTAATTAAGTGCATTATTTACTTACAATTCAGTTTGCAAAACTGTAAAAGTTATGGCGCAAACAGATTATACTTTCTATCCATGTCCACTTCCTGCTGAAACTCCACTTTATATTAATGAGTTTAATTAATTATTTTTAAATCTATGCATAAGGCACAGTATCTGATGTGATGTCAGCTTGGAACTTCAAAGAGAAAAACATCATCAGTAAAGGAAAATAGTGGATGTAAGTGTGCACTATATAATATTCACACATTAATTTGAAGTTGAAGGCAAAACCAGCAAGCAGCTGCCGAATTGAATGAAAACAAGTTCAATAAAAATGGTATAAAAACAACACAGAGAAGCATATCATAATAGGTTCCAGTGAATAAACCAGTTATCACAACTGGCAATGCATATTTGTGAGTTCAGCAAAGACCACAGACAGGAAATTGACAACCAGTCAGAGGAGGATGGTGATATGTTTAGATTAATCCTTATTCATGGTCTCGACACACAGGGTGAATGTGAGGTGGCAGCCTAAAGAACTCTACAGTCCCCGAGAGTGCTTGCATCCATCAGTGTTCTAGTGGTTTTGTGCATTTCCCTGTTATGTTTTGGTTGCCATCACTTACTTGGAAGACAAGATCAATGCTAATCTCTGTTTAATAATACTGAGTGTACATATTCACCCCATGTTGCAGTACAGTACTTAACTGCTGATGGTAGTATCTGAGTCCAATTAAGCATTCATGGGATATTCGGAATGAATGACACAAAGTTTTTCAATGTCAGTCAGATGTACATTTTCTGGTGGAAGAATGGTGCTGAATCCTGTCTGCATTATTGCACACTTTTATGGAGCATCAATCATTAGATATAGAAAAAATAAATAAAATCTGCATAATTTTGGCATTATTAATTTGAAATTCACTAATTTAAGTAGAGTGTCTTACATTCAGGCAAGCCATTCACTAAATTCCAGAAGTGTTACTTGGTAATCTCAATATTTAAGAAAATCAAACAGAGCAGATATTTGTTTATTTCTAAATACATTCATGATTTAAAAAACGGGCAGCATTTTCTGAGCCAATTAAATAATTCTTATGGACATTTTTCTTAATTTAATCCAAGGGACAATCAGTTTGTAAAGAAAACAGGAGAAGGATTGGGCAGAGAGGTTTGGGTAATCTATGAGATCATTTTTTTTCTGCTGCTCAGAAAACTGACCAGAAATATTCAATATATTAATAAGAAATGTGAAAATATTCTGATCTTGTTCTGTCATTTGTCTTTTAACTCATCATTGCCTGTTCCATTTCTAGAGAAAAGAAAGAGGAAGCACACTCTCAATTAACCTTTTCTGTGAAAATTTGCTGAATTTTTGAACCAGCAAAATCTCATTGCAGGTTGTTAGATCAAAACTTTGATTAGCACATAATTCATGGTTGTAATATCTATGATGATGTGTTATTTAATGTCATATGAATAAAAGCAAGAGCAGTAATATAATAGGGGTATTGGAGAACATAGAACACGAGTAAAAATATTTATTGGGTACAATGGTCACTTTAAAATATACATATCACACTGTGTTTTAGTAATAAACTATGTTTTAAAGTCTGTTCTATGTGTAGTTTACATGGTTTATATAATCAAGTACATATATATCTTTCATTATTTTAATAAATACTGATTTGACTGCTAAAAACAATGCTAGTCAAACTTTAGATGCAGGAACTAAAGTTACAAATGTATATTATTAAAAGGTTTGTTACTCTTTAAATAACTTTTAACAAAGCTTTTTTTGTTGAAGATAAAGCCAGTAATAAAAAAATGTTATGAATGGATTAAAAAAAAAAAAAAAAGATAAATATTCTGAATAACCTGACAACTGAATTGCAGGACATGCTTGATTTAAACAATATCTAAAGGTGGGTACACACTATAGCGATATATCTGCAGATCGAGTGATCTGCAGATATATCTGCAAATGATGGTCGTTCATACACACTGAATGACCATCATCTGCATGCGGCAGCGGGTTGAGCCGGCCTGGGGGCGGATAGGGGGCATGGCCTAATCATGGCACTCGTGGCCATGCCCCCTTTGAGAAATTTTTTTTATTTGCAGTGCTGCGCACTGGGGAGGGGGGCGCTGTGTGCCCCTCAGCCTGGCGCACAGCAAATGGGGGGAGCAATCAGAGTGATCGCTCCCCCCCTTTGGCATCGGAGACTCTCCGGCTGCTGCTTTAGCCTCAGACAGTCCGGCTGCTGCTTTAGCCTCAGACAGCCCAGCAGTGTGTGCTGGGCTGCTGTGAACCTAAGAGGGATGGGGAGCAGTGCTGGACCCGGGTAATTAGTACCCGCTTTCATCTCAGTGCCCCTGTGTACGGGTGATCGGTTGATCGTCCATACACACTTGCCGATGCAGCACAGCCAATGCGATATGTCTGTGAATGACGTCATTCACAGACAAATCGTCTGTACACACTGGCCGACGTGGGCACGATATATTGTCCGATCAATTGATCAGCCAATATATTGGCCAGTGTGTACCCAGCATAAGTGTTTATATTATCATTAACATTCAACTCCATATTGCTTTTACCAATTGGAAGTCTGTCACAGATCACAGGGGAGAAAAAAAACAGTGTGAGGTAAAGGTACTGTACATTTAATGGAAACATCAGAGAAGAAAAATATCTAAGTCTTGAAAAAAACTCTCCTAGAAGTAACACAAAGACTTCCTAACAAAAAAAAATGTACTACACTGAGCAAACCTTTAATCAACAGATCAATGACTGCTTGTGCTGCCTTTGAGGTTAAACCTTTTTGAAAGCAGTAAAACATTGTATACTGTAGTTCAGAAAACACAGGTGAGCAAAGACAAACAAACAAAAGTCAGATAGCAGTCTTAATCAAACAAGTTTAAAAATGTTAAACCTCAAAGTATTTTCAAACTAGAACAAAAATAGCAAAATTAATGGTTAGAAATAAACAATTTTGAGCAAATGCCAAATACTGATGATGTCGCCACTTAGCAATTAACAACACAATTAAAGAATAAAAAAATGTATTGTGTTTAAATAAAATGTTATCTTTTTCATTAAACAAATTTGAAAAGGAACAAAAATGTTTAAATCATGCAATGAACCAACTATCTGAAATGTAAAGCCTAAATCACAAAATCTCAGCATTAGCTGTTGTAAAGTTAATACAACACTCTGTTATGCTCTTGTTATTTTTGAATAAGTGAAAAATAGTTGATATATTACAAAATATAAAAAAGAAAATGTTTGTGTATATCACTTGCTCTTTAATGTAGTAGTGTAGTGCAAAAAATTTTTTATACAAAGATGTTTGCCTGATCTTATTTTTTAATCCCTGTGAATCAGAGCTGAAGAGGACATCTTGTGTTCTGTTTATGTAGCATTAGTATAAGTAAGATATACTAAGCTGCAAAAATATAATTGTTTCTGTGTTAAACATAGAAAGGTTAGTAAGTGGCACCAATATAATAGAAAAATCTTAGTTTGCAGCCATCAAGAAAAGTAGGGGCTTCCCAACGACTCCACCAAGTTTCTATTTTAATAGGTTATTTCTTCGGCACTAACTAAGGTATCTTCAAACCACAATGTAGTTTTATACGTAGTATTTGGATTGGACATTCTACTTAATCATTATGAGCTAATTATAAATAAAAGAATGTCCATTCCATATGGTTATCATAAAATACCAAGTGGTTTTATTAAAAATACATGTAATATCGCAGTGTCCTGGAGATATATTAACTCCTAAAATGGACGCATAATGCATTAAATTTTCTTTACAATTTACAGAAAAAATAAGTATAATGGCATGATATACAATATATAAAAACATTAGGAACATTCAATAAAAATAAAGCATAAAATAAAATGTAAAAAATCTTACAAATTTTGTAGTTGCAACATGTTTTACAGACAGGTGTGTTTCCTCAGGCTGTGACTCACTGCCTGAGGGAGCAGACATGTCTGCAAAACATCCTATTGGTTTCTGTGTTATGAAGAAAGTAGTAATAATTCCATTGCTGAAGTCCTTGTACTTTGGTGCATAGGGTATATCTGCTGATAAATATTAGGGTGGATCCAAAAGTCTGTGTACTGATATAGTAGATGTTGCCCCATATTGATTTTCTGTATGTATGTACTAGAGGTAGAACACTGTAGAAAATTACAGCACAATTCTTCTTTTATTTTTGCACATAGTGAATAGCAAACAGAAACAACATCACTAAAATTTGGGAACAACATCTCTAAAAGTAAAAAAATGGAGAATACTGAAAAATAGAGAAAACTGACATTCAAGCCTTTATTAAATATCTGCAAATGAAGAAGATGATGCTTACTGAAATTCACACTCAAGCGCAAAGGACACATTCGTGGGATGACTTTTACATTTGATGATGATGTCATGACTGCTACACAGGACTTGTTTGAGGACAAATCACCAGGCTTTTTCCTTAACGGAATCAAGAGTTTGGAGCATCAATGGGAGGAGTGTATTGAAGTAAATGGACACTATGTCAAATAATAAATGCCATTCGAATGTAAAATTTCTCTGTTATCCATGACTTTTGGATCCACCCTTATACTGTATCACATGCTATAAGTCACTTAAAGATAAATTTAGTCTGAACCACTCACATGATGGAGAATTATTTGAGACCCCTAAATGATCCTACATCTACCATTATTTAAATCAGTTTATCTCTAGTCAATAGTTGTAGAAATTTAATTTCATATGTGTAAATAGTCAATTATGCTCATGGACTTGTATTTACAGCAAGTTCAATAAGTTATATATTTTCTGGGCATTTAATAGCAAAATAAAGCAAAAATGTGAAAAAAAATCATAATAAAGATAAAATGTGGCTGAATTAATGATGTTCAAATGACATTGGTTTGCTTTGTAGAAATATGTTTATGGGCCTGATTCAGAGATGGCCATTTTTGCACAGCAGATACATTTTTGGATGATGCAGTTGCTGTGCTAATATATACACGTAGGCTAATGCCTGCCAGAAGCGTCTGAAGAAAAAGATGCCTTCTGCCGCCATATCAGATCCGATGCCTGTGTCTGAAGATGCAGGTTTGGATCAACATTGTGACCATTGTTCACAATGTTTACAGCATTGGCAATCTAAGTAAACCTAAGCACCTCCTAGCTGCTTGCAAGACCAGTAAATCTGGATTGGAAGACATAGACACTGGCTTTGGATGGGGCCAAAAAGCCCTCTTTTTCTGGAGAAGCAGACAGCACCACCCATTCCCCAAACAGCTTAGGGGGGACTGTGAGTGATATCTCTGTCAGTGATCATCACATGCACAGTACAGAACCTACACATGGGCTGATCTTTAGACATTGGAGTTGTGTGTAAACCATTGGGTTTACAAACAACTCTGAATCTGGTCCCAAATTCATCAACCAATTAATGAAGGCATACAAGGAAGTCATATGCAGTATGTAATCCCTATAGTATTTTACAAAATGTCTGTTAAATATTTGACTGTGGAAAAAAAGAGCAATTAGAATCCTAACTGAGAACAAGGTGATGATGCAATGAATATGTGAAATAAATATAATGACAATTTACCAGATTATAGGGTATATTTATGCAGTGTTGGGTTTATGCCTGATATTTAAAAGGGCAATGATTTTAGTAGCAGTGTCTTGCTATTAAATGCATTGCCCTTTTAAATATCAGGCATAAACACGATCAGAAGCGCTGGGGTTTAACTTTGTATATAAATACCTATGACTTTTATTAGCAATCTATTCCATCATCTCTAACCAGAAGTAAAACATTACTTAGAAATGTGGTGTGTCATAACTTACTGATAACCATTACTCACATCCCAACTTTGCTAGAAGTCTTATTTTATTTCTTTTTTCATTCTAGTGTTTTTATTACTGTTGTACTTTTTGTATAGGGTTTTTGAGGGCTTATGTACTTATTAACAATTATTTATATAGTGCATACAGTAGATATTTATATTGTGTCTATATATGCATATTATGCAGCACATTACAGAGTACAATTATCCACATCATACTATGCCCCAAATTATTAAATATTTATTACCTGAAGTAGAGAAATGTTTATTTGTGTGTTCTATATATTCTATGACAAGGATGATTGACCCTAACCAGTTAGAGGATAGACTAGCTTGGTAGTAATAACAAAATGTCGTCTGGAGTTGTTTTGCAAATTTTACATTTTTGCTTAAAATAATTATGCACTAATTATAATGCAAAACATAAATACAGGACACACAGCTAATGTATTCATATAAATAAACAATAATATTTTATACAGAAAAAGTGAACAAAAAAAGAAATATACAAAATATTAAACTCAGTTGTTTCTCCCTGAAAGCAAATTAGAATAGAAAGCACAAAAGTAATCAATAAAGATATTTTCTACACAATATAAAAGTATATTTGGAATACAAATAAGTTTAAAATGTAAAGAATAACCTCAGGGGTGCCTATTAGTATGTATAGGCAATAGTAAAAATAAACATTGAGACACAGTAGGACTACTCTTTGAATGAGTGAGAATTATAGGGGAATGCAGTGAGGCTACTAGCAATTTATTGAACAGATGGCATACTTTACATCTATTTGTCACACAGTACATAAAAATATGGTGAATAACACACTACAGAATAAAGTCAATTTTAGTTGGCCTTAAATTGGGCCTGAATAAATAACTAGCAATTGGTAAAATTGTCTTGTGCGGGTAATAGAACTTTTCTTTGTGGAATAAATTACAAATATAATAAGTTCTAAGTGAATAAATGACAATACCAATTTAATATATAATATGCTTTGACTTTTAATTAGAGATGAGTGAATAATCTCAGACAATTCTTAAATTAGACAAAATGTAAGTTTATTTAAAATTTGCTAATTAATTGAATAATACCAAATGCAAAGAAGCCAATCAGCAAGGATCAACAAGTCACATGCCTACAGCCTCATAAATTGAGCTTACGGCCCCCTTTGGGAACTCATTCTTCCTGAAGTGTTCTAGGGTAAGACATCTGTGAATGCTGTTATTTGTGATTGTGCTTTGTGACTGAAGCTGTCCCTTATCAATAGCCAGGACGCTGATCATTTTAAACTTTATACAGCTGTATACTTGCATCCTTAGTTATCCCTATATGGACAGAAAACCTTAAAGTCCAATAGATTTCAGTATGTTGTTTTTCCATTGTACAAATTGCAAAATCCCCATTTTTTTATTTCATTCAGTACTTTAATAAATCCCAAATACTTGTTTCTGTACTCGTAATTCCCCTTATTAGTGTTAAAACACCCAAGCAATACATTATTTGTTATCTCAAGTGGTAAATGTATTTCAATGCACTGACTGGTACAAGTAGCTAAGAATTTCCACACTTATAATGAGTGACACTTACTATACAATACTATACTGTAAATACGCAGGCAATAAATACATAAGCAACTCAACTGGTGCTATTTTTACAACCCACTGACTTGTACAAAGAAACTAATTTTTGCACTGTCACTGCTCTCATCTCCTTGCATTGAAAAGCCCCAGCATCAAGCCTATTGTATTTACTGCCAGATACTTCATACAGAATCATATCTTGCATGAAGAAAATAAAATGAACCTCCAAAAATGCACCTGGGTGTAGCAGGAAAATAAACAGCATAAACAAATTTAAAAAATATACAGTAGATGGAGATGTCAATGCGCACACTATGGGCAGCACATATGACTGTGTTATATGCAGGTCACCCACCATACAAGAGTCAAATTGAAAAACATAAATCAAAAACACAGTTTTCACATATGCTCACATAAACTTAAACCTAAACAAAAAGTCCATATAATCAGATTTTCATCATAAATACTTTTCAGGATAAAATGACGAGTTCTTGATTGCAAATTTTCACCATATTGTTTCTATGAGTAGTTTTCACATGATCCCCCGATGTATATACAAAATAAAGGGGTATAAAGAAATGCAATTGTGTAATATGTTCATTTCAAAGTTTCTGCTTATATCTGTGGTTATATTCCTCCTTCAATAGGTATGGAAATTGTTTGTATGTACCAGGTGAGCCAGATGAGAACAGTATTAACAAACATTATCCAACTTGTCTGGACAGTGCTGTGATTTTAACAATAATCATATTTCTAGAATTCAGAAGTCTACCTGGCTCTTCTATACAGTGGTGGAATCCTTAAATTCTGAAGAACAACCTGATTATACACCTATATGAAGATACATTTGAGGGGCTACTATTTCTTCAATTCCTTTGTTTGTGGGTGGAGAAAGGATCACCTATCAGAACAGAACTGTTATAAAGAAAGCGCTATGGGATCCACTCTACATTGGACAATGTAAGTTGGGTACGCCCATCTTTTTTTCCATTGAAACCACCGGGTGAGCTGTGGGAAGTACAATTGTCCACAGTATCGCAGTGTAGAACAATATATTTGAAAGAAACCACTAAAGGAGTAATAAACAATACTACTTGAGTAGGGTTTGCCACCTGTGAGATATCTTCCGATTGAGGAAGGAGAAATTGTCACAGTGTTGAGGTGTTGTAACACAGAATTAAACAAAACCTTTATAGGAGTTATAAGCACCACTACTACGTGAGTAGGGTATGCCACTTGTGAGACACCTTTTAGGGGTAGAGGAAAAAGACCACCTTTATTTGACTCTCCCCCTTAGGGAAGTAACATATAATAGAGGTATTATAGACTCAAGTTAATGAACATACTACACATTTTGTATTTTTTATATAAATCCCATGTGTCGGATCCATATTGGAAGAACAACATATATCCTGTGCACATGCCTGCACTCCTCAATGCCGAAACAACAGAGGAAATAAGAAGGGACAAAGAATATATACCTTTATGGGCAGAATGTATACCTTAGAGATGTGAGTACGGTACGAAAAATGTCCATACCTAATGACGGAGGAATATAACCACAGAAATAAGCAGAAACTTTAAAAAGAACATATTACACTATTGTGTTTTTCTTTATACCCCTTTATTTTTTATACACATTGGGGGATCATGTAAAAACTACTCAAAGAAACAATACAGTGAAAATTCGCAATCAGGAACTAGCCATTTTATCCTGAAAAGTATTTATGATGAAAATCTGATTATAAAGACTTTTTTTAGGTTTAAGTTTATGTGAGCGCATGTGAAGACTGTGTTTTTAATTTATGTTTAGCATAAAAAAATTGGATGAGCTACCAACCACAAGAAACAATTCCCCAGTTCCGATACATTGCTATGCACTAATGAGAAATACTTTTAATTATTGAGCATTACCTTTTGTTTTTATAATGTTACATTAGTTCTAATTCAAATTTCATTAGTGTCACCACATTTTCTTTTTGTTAAGTAATGCCTTTAATTCTTAATGACAGCAATAGGAGGACTGCAGGGCAGGGGTCCCAGACATTACTTACTCACTTTCTGGCTGACCCTCTAAATCAATGCAGCAGGGGGCTTCACAATGGCATAAGTGGGCAGTGCAGGGTGTGCCGGCATGATCGCATCATCACGGTCTGCTTTACTATGCCAATAATACCAGCATTATTAAGAAGGGAGTGGTGCTACAATGACACAAATCAGTGTGAATCTCGTCTTTTCCCTCCCCCAGATGGCCCACTTTCACTCGATAAATGGGTGCAATGGGGGAGGGGGTGCACGGGGGAAGCGAGGGGCAGGAGCCAGTCTGGATGAGTTGCCTGCTCATCAGTGGGGCTGGGAGCGGTCTGTGGGCTAACTGCCATTCAGCTGCTGTAAAAATCCTTGTGCTGCAGCTCCGTCTGGGGTCTCAGGGGAGAAGGAATTAAACTGTTCCTTATGTAGCTTGCCCATTGAAGGCACAAACTCCAGCTGGTGTGCAATAATCTTGACGCATTTTTCTACCTTAGAAACAAGATTGTTTCTAAGGCAGGGAAACGCGTTAAGCTTACTGCACACCAGCTGGAGTTTGCGCCTTAACTGGGCAAGCTACATAAGGAACAGTTTAATTCCTTCTGCCTTGAGACCCCAGACAGAGCTGCAGTACAAGGATTTTTTATAGCAGCTGAATGGCAGTTAGCCCATTGCATCACTGAATGCTTGTCATCATCACTGGACAGATAAGTTACTTATAAGCAGTTTATATCCAGCTTTTTTTACATTGCCTGGCCGTGAGTGGTAAGATTCTGCAAGTTATTACTGCATGCAATTGAATCTAACTACAGTTCTACTAACATATTCATACATCCCAGTGATTGATACAACAGATCACTTTTTGCAAGTTACTATGGGATTGCTACTAACACAGTGAATGCCATTTAATCTCTGCTTGTGCTTCTGACAACTTTTGGAATTTCTACTAACATTGTGAACACTATTTAATATCTACATGCACTTATGACATTTTTTTTGCATGTTTCCAGAGATTAATACCATTGACTGAAATCAGCAAGTTCTTATGAAACTGTTGCTAAAAATTGTGACTGTTATTTAACTTGTACTTTTGAAGATCAATGCAAGTGTTTGTGATGACCTGTGTAAGTTACTATAATCTACAAGATACAAATTCAGTAACTACAAGAGTGTCTAAGAGACCTATGAATTTATGGAAACTATATCTAAAAAATGAATTTTGACTCACGAACAAACAGGATTAATATAGTGTATGCCACATCGGATAATTATTATGTTCTTTGTGGAAAACAAATTACTAGAGACATATATGCTCAGTGGATAGGCATCTAAACATATTTGAATACTCTGTTCTAGCTTTTAATCTTATTTTATATTGAGTTTTTAATATATGTACTAGCTGGTGTATTTGAGATTGTATTAAATTGTCAAATTAAATTGTTATATTATATAGATGTGTATTCCATGCGCTTTTGTTTTTTGTCTTTTGATACGATTATACACTTTGAGGGCTGAGCATTCTCTACACAAGAGCTGCTTGCTATTACAAATTTTGATTTCTTTTAATTACAGCGCCTGAGATCTTTTTTAGGATTTGTCATATTGGAATGACAAGTCATCAAGATCGTCTGGTGTGTATGCAGGATAGCGTGCTCCCACGGGTCGCATGCAATATCATCTGGTTGGCCATGCTGCATGGCCAAACAGATTATATCATATATGGCGCATTACAGGGTAAGGAAGACGAAACGATCACTCAGTGTGTACCAGCAATCTCTGCTGGTCCAGGGCAAAGGGCAATCTTCTCGTGCATCAACACGATTGCCAGTCATTTATATGTGTACCCAGTCTTAGATTAGCATAAAGTAATGCTGTTACCTTAGACCATATGATATATTTTATCAAAGTAATTCCTTTCCTTAATTTATCTATATTTATACTGTCAAATTTCAGATTCACAGGTCTGCTCCTGCCCTCAATAAGATATAAAGCTGTTTTCTCTGGGGGAGGGGGGGGGTGTTGGGCTGGGAGAGGTGGACATGCCTTTCATAACATACATTTCATATACTTTTTCTTTTATTTACTATGTTAAAAATTACATTTTTTGTTGCTTCTAGGGTTAGTTAAATGTTCATATTGATATCTGATAATGTGCAATAGTTTCAATACTGTCACAAATCCAAGACACCATGCCAGGTTATCGATAGAACAGTGTACTACATTGTAGCTGTTTGATATTATGCCTCAACTAAAATACTGTAACATTTATTCATTGTTCATCTAAAATATACATGATTGAAAGTTTAAAAAGCCTCTATAAAATGTACTGTCAGAGTCAGCAATTATTAATCCATCCTGACCTATATTTTACCCGTCCCTCATCATCAGTTCTTCACCTATACTACTGTCTGCTCAGAAATGCAGAGGAAACTACTTTTTTATTTTGAAATTTAATTACATTTTTAACTTGACTTGTTTGAGTTAGCGATAGGGTTTCATTTAAGTTTTTCATTTAAAAATCGACTCATTGAGTACATTTTTATTGTTTGATGGGTATGAATCTGGAGTGTGTTAAGGGTGGGGTGAGTTTTACACTTTTTTAAACCATTGCAAATATTCTGCAATGTGAGTTTTTTTATTTTTAAAGAACAGATAAGAATGCAGTGTGAGGAAGAGAGATGACAGATGGGTAATCCTGCAAGGTACAGGGTATGCTGATTTGAAATGAAGAATTGGTTTACAAAAATGGTGCTAGCGAAGAGGACCTAACACATCAAAGAGCGAAGAATAAAAGAAACATGTAATGCTTCTAGTTCTCCCTTTGGACCAGCGGTGGCCCCTACCCTCTTCACATAAGGGACTGCCCATACTGCAGTCCAGATGGAGGAGACAGTCCCACACTGGTGGTACTGGCAGCAGCGCATGCACACAAACACCGGCTTCTGGTAAGGTAGAGTGACGGTTTCCTATTGGAAGCACTCTCTCTGTTAATTGCGGCCCGGACTGGCAGCCCCAAGGGGAGAAAACCCTTCCCACTGGGACAGCCTGTCCTTTGTGTGATTGGCAGGTAGCACTTCCAATGGCTAGCCACGCCACTACCAGTGAAGACAGTGCACAGATTCACTGGCTCACTGGAGATGTGGATTTTACTGGGTGGGGGCTGCAGACCTGCAGGCCCTAGGTAAAATCTGCCACTGCTTAGGACTCTTGTGACTATATACTATAATAATAGTGCTCTAAAAGGCCACCTACAGTGTGAAAAATAGAATAGACAGCTTCATGAATAATACATGCAAAAGACACAAACCAGTTTGTAGTACAATGCAAATAAAATAAACAAATGTTCTGAGTTTCACATACTATATATACTAGTAGGTGTATGTGGGTTTATTAGGAAAATTCACTCAGGAGTTAAATTGATTTAAGCTGACTTGCTGATTAGGACTGGTAGCCATTCTCTAAAACCTCAGAGGGAATATATTGAAAAGAAGTTGAAAATGCATTATTTATTTCCGAGTAAGCGCGTGCAGAATGCATAATTGGTCAGATAAATAACAAATGAGATTTAATATAGTTAGGTGCTTTTAAGGGATGTTTTTGCCTCTCATGGATCAACATGACAAACAGAAGAATGAAAAAGTTCACATACAGTTCCTGATCAGCTCAGTTAATTAAACAAAGTAACAAATTGCACATTTATTTAATAGAACAACATGTAAATTGCATGAAAATGCACAACCCTGCCATATATTTCCAGAGTCTAGTCTCTGGTGCTCAATGCAATGGTGCAGAGTAATGTTATTACACTTACCAAATCAGTCTTTTTTGCTGAAACTAAACACATTGGGAGATGTATCTGTGCAGGCAAATAAATATAACAGATCTTAAAACATTACTACATTAGCTCTAACAATATCAATCAGGTACCAGCAATACTCTATACTGTAAAATAATTTTTTGCTCCCAAGAAAACACCTAATTTTGGGTATGCAGTCTGGAAGCCGGCAGACCTAATCCTGACTGCCGGCTTCCCGGCAAGGGTCTAAAGACAGGCATTGATATGCCGATGCCTGTGTCATTAGACATAAACCCGGAGCCCAATGCCCGGCATCCCGATCGAAGGGACGTCAGGCGTAGAGCACGGATAGCCGCAGGGGGGAGGGTTATGTTTAGGGTTCCTGGGGAGGACTTAGGGTTAGGCAACCCCCCAGTAGGTTAGGTTTAGGCTAGGGGAAGGGGACATTAGGGTTAGGCAACCCCACGGCAGGGAAGGGGGGATTAGGCTTAGGCACTTAGAGGGGGGATTAGGGTTAGGCACTGGGGGGGAAGGTTAGGGTTAGGCACCCCTAAGGGAGGGTTAGGGTTATGGGGTAGAAATAGCTTAGTATATACTTACCTGGGGATGATCGGGATTTCCTCCTCTGCCGAGATACCGCTGTCAGGATTCCAACTGCCAGGCATGGGTCCGGCGGTAAATCATACCAATTCTTTAATTTAGTTTTTAACCTTTCATGTAATTTTACTTTGCCTGCCCACTCTTTTGTCTGACCTCATTGATATATATTGCAAGTATAGCATACTAAGAAAGACATAGTAATTAGCAATACTTGCTGACTCTCCATGAATGTCAGGTGATATTCCTGTTTGTCTGAAGATCTAGCAACCTCTTTGAGGCTGGGTTGGGTGTGCATGACATAGTGATGACATCATCATTCTCCACCCATGAAGGAAACACTGGGGAGAAGAAAAGGGAGTCTGTGTACTACCAGAAAATGGCCACCGCTCTCCAGCATGCTCATTACTTTAGTGGCTTGTACCCAATTATGTATAAGGAATTGTATGAAAGAGCTACAGAGAGTCATTTAAGGTGCTACAAAATTGTAGAGTGCATTATATTTTATATATGTATACAGTGCTCAAAATGGGAATTTAGAAGTCATGGTAATGAAAATTTGAATCCCTAAAGGTGCTACTAGGTTCCCCCCATCTCTGTCCTCCTTTTCCCCATCTCTATCTCACTACACATCTTATCCCATCTCTGCATCTTACCAATCCCCACTCACTCTTTCTCTGCCTTTATTACTCTTCCCCCATCTCTCATTCTCTCCTCCCCCCCTTAGAGGGAATCTATGGATCAGAAGTGAAAGGACTGTCAGGTTGTCAAAGTTAGACCAGCAGCTAATAAATCAGGTGGCTCATCTGAAAGAGAGGAGCACATGCACTGGCTGTGCAAATTTAAGCTCTGCAGGGTTGTCCGAGTGGTGGCAAAGGCCCTGATGAGCACTATTCAGAGGGCTGCAGATCTGCCTAGCATTGTGTCCTGGATGCACTGCGGTTTAAAGTTAGCCAATCCCAGGTTGCAGGCCAGCTGCCAAGCAAAAGATGGGGCGGCAGGTTTCACAAACAATATTACTTATATTTCACTCACAATTGGCAACTAGGCATGTCTATGATTCAGTGGTACATTCTTTTTTTCAGAGAGAGAGAGGCAACTTTGCCTTTGAATAAATTGCAACAGTGATCGATATATATATGTTTTATGTACCATTGACCATTGAGAGAGTCAGGATCCTATGAGAAGGATGATATTTTGAAAAATCATAATTATTTAATCAAAGAAATATGCCACATTAGACTAGACAGTGCTGCTTTCTCTCTAACTTTGAAAGAGATATATATATATATATATACTGTATGCACACACATATATGTGTACACACACATTTACATCTACAGTACATCTATCAGAGATATATAGAGGATTGTAGGTTGTTAGCTTATTACAGACATCCAAATTCAGTATTCACTTTCAATTATAAGTAGTCTGTGTTTACTAGTCATCAGAGATCCATTAATGTTAAATATATATATATATATATATATATATATATGGCTTGTACACACAAAAGTGCAAAACATGTTTTATTGTCTGGCTAAATTAGACATTTACTAATACTTAAAAAAACAAATAAAAAATAATACGATGATCTGTGAAAGAATGTTAACACTGAGGCTCTTTGGTAAATGTAGGCTACTGTAAATGTAATAAGTAAAGACTGATACTTGTACACAGTTTAGACATTTCACACCTAACAAAAATAACCATTTATTCAAAAACATTGTACAAGTATTGCAGTTCTACATGAGGAATGGTATACTTGCTCTACCTTTCATTTGAATTTCAATGTTTTAATGCAGAAGTTCAAAAACGTGAGCCTCAAGACCCCCCAACAGATCAGGTTTTATAGATATCCATGGTTGAGCACAGGTGACTTAATTAGTTCCTCAGTCAATTTGATTTAACCACCTATGCTCAACCATGGATATCTCTAAAACCTTAACTATTGGGGTGATGACCACATTTGGGAACCTCTGTTCTAATGTATAGTTCATCATCATGATCCTTGAAGGTAAAAAACCATTGGCATTCCAGGGAGGACCATCATTTGATTCCTTTGTTATCTCTTTAAGAAAATATATTATTTTTAATTTTAACATTTAAATACAAAAATAATTTAAAGGAATTCAATGTATATTATAACCTTTCCTGCCTTTGTTAATATTTTTTTATCACTTTCATGTCTTTTCTTTAGAAATTATTATTATTATTATTATTATTATTATTATTATTATTATTATTATTATTATTATTATTATTATTATTATTATAATGTTTTGTTCCATATTGCTGCACATACTGTATGAATTTGTTACATATGTTTTCTCTCATTGTTACATGTACCCATTTCCTACTATTTTACTAGTTATCTTTTATACAGTTTGTATGTATAAGAAAAGCACAAGGACAAAATTAATGATTTTTGTTTCGTACAGTGGGCTGAATTTCTTTATATGTCTATTCAAAACAAGTAAAAAAGAACAAATAAAAAGGATTTTCTATGTAATTACAAGTTCAAAAATACATTCATTAAGACAAATGAATCTGATCACTCGGTAGGCACTTTTTAGGCAGTGTTCCACTGTTACTTTTGTTAATGCACTAATGAGCTATTGTAAGACAAGAGCCAACCTGGCATTAGCAGTTACAGTAAATTTACTGCAAGAACACTGCTGTTTGTAATTAGTTCTTCATTACACAATCAGGTTGATTTAGAGAATCTCTGCTATGATTTGCTCAGCAAATGAAGCAATATAATTACACCTCACTTAAAATCAAGAAATTAAACTGCTGTTTGCAATTGACTAACGAAGTATTCCAGCAATACTGTGATACAGCCTTTAACAAATAAACAAGGAAGCAGCATCAAAATGCAACCATCAAAAACATTTACTAATAATGCTGAGTAAGTGTAACACCGGATCTCATGATGTATTTATCACAATGATCTACTTATAAGAGGCTATCCACAAATAAGAATAGAAGAAATGAATATCTACCAGAAGTGACTTAGACAGAAAAACTGTTACATTCTTCAGTAATGTCAAAGATTTTCAAATAGCCAAATGGTATTTACAAAATAATATCAGGCTTTTTATAATGAAGGAAGAGATGGTAATACCCTTGGACCTTCATCATCTATGGTACTTCTGGACCATTACTCTCTTTAATTCAAATTCTTAAATCCTGCATGAAGCTGAATCAGCCATCTCATCCAAGGAATTAGCTTTACATCAATGCTGATATGGCCATAATGGTATCTTCTCTTTCACCTACGAATATATATCCACTTTGCATTGGATATACAGTATAGTATTAGCAGTAAAATAGGACATACCTATTTGAATTTTTATATAGAAGTCAAATTTCATAAACACCATTTCAAATGTGTCTCTGCACTTTGTGCAATTTCATTAACAATAAAATGTGAAAGAATAATAAAATACATTCTCCTATCAATTCCATATGACAGCCAGTTTCCCAATATGTAGGCTTGGAGGTCTTATATTGTAGATCTAGAAATGTGGAGAGTCTAGCTTAAAGCTTGTCACTCAGTAGTGGATATCAAATATTGCTCAGCAGGTGGAGGCATGAAAGAGAAACCATATACAGTAGTGTGTATCATACTGGCGGTAACTAGAAAAAGTTCTGACACTTCTATAAACTAGTAGTGAATACTTATATAATGCGTGCTATATATATATATATATATATATATATATATAGATATATATGTGTGTAACATTTATATTAATGTAATCTCTGATATTTGAAAAATGATTTCAATAATTAGAACATTTACATCTTTAGCATATGGGTAAAAGAATGTTTTTAATCCAGTTAACCATAAAAGAAAAATACACAAATAATATTAAAAAAGGACAATATACTATGTGTACAAAAATGAAATAAGAGCTTATGGGGTCTATTCATTATCACTTAATTTCTACAAAAGCCAGTGAAAATGACATTTCACCTGAAATTTTAGAAATTAAGTTTTTGGGCCATTCATCAAGAAGGTAAAGCAGGAGACATCACAGATATCTCCTACTTACTTTTCTCTTGTAGAATGGCCCGCTGTCCCCACACACTAGTATGGGGATCAAAATTCATCAAGCTCCTAAAATACAATATTTTTGGAGCTTGACTGCAGGAGCATTCGCCATCATCAGATGGCTCGCAACCCGCTCCTTCCCTATGGAAAGGAGTTCCAGGTTGTGAAGAGGGATCCTCTCGGATCCTTTTGCCCCTGTCTGGCTCCTTTGGCCAGATGTCATAGCTCTTGTGCTCATGTGTGACCTGTAGGTTAGGCATGTGCACTTGTCTCACTGCTCCGAAAGTAGCAGTGAAAAGATTTACTAGTCCGAAAGGAGCAGTGAAGCCACTCACAGAGACAGCTGATTTTGGACCCCAATAATTAACATAATGAATAGACCCCTATATGTCCATATAATGGAAATCCAAGAAGGTGAGCATCATCCTAAAGAGTTTATTTATTAATGTGTTTTATTACCTTGAAGTACCATTAAACTGGCATAGTTTTAAACTGCCAGATTAATATAACACATATTATTTATTGAAAGTGCAAAAATCAAAAATCATGCATCTGCATCTGACCAGTAATCTATGCAAAAGCTGTTATAGTGAGAAATTTACCACAGAGAGAGCTTTTCAGTAAAAGATATAAAATATTGAGTACATTTTCCTGATAGAACAACAATACGGAGACCATTCAAGAGATTGATATACAATATAGAGATAAATCATGTGATCCTGTTCTGGAGGCTACAAAAAAATTAAGACAAATCTCTGGTGACTTTACAATGCAGTACCTCAAAAGGCCTGGTGGCATTATAGTGCAAACCCTTAAAACCACATCATACTGATCTGTGCAGGCCTCATTATGTGTCAAAGTACATAAATGATTAAATGTTAGGGGAAAAAGTGTGTCCCCTCAAATTCATACCCAGCCTGGGTTGGCATTGGTTAATCAGGGGAAAAATGTCCTAGGATTCCCAATGTATTCCAATAACCAGCACCAGCCTAAACCAGCTGGTAGGCTGATGCTATAGCATGGGGACACACAGCCTCTGCCATAAGTGTAACTGGCCCCAAACTGGTCAGTCAAGAGCTAGAATCTCTCAGTCTGGACCCCAACAATATAGTGTCCCCCCTCCCGTGAGACAATCAACCCTGTTAGCGGTGGATGTGGGGTTAGTGGTGCATAAATAGTAACTAATATTGTTTTTCACAGGAAGACTACAGGTATCTGCAAACATGTTCTGGTATGATGGCACTTGTAGAACTACAAGTGCTAACAAGTCCAGTCAATAAGTGTCTGTCTGTGCTAGTAGCCTGCTTGTAAACAATTGGATCTTGGAAACCCAGTGGAAAGGGATCTTTGAGCACTTCAAGATCTATTGACTGGGCATATTATTCTCCACTATGAGGTTCCAGTGAAACTCAGAAGTAGCCATTCATATTGACTTCAGGCATGAGATTGCAGTGCCCAGTTATAGGCCTAACTAGAAAGAGGCAAAGTAGAAGATGAAGCTGTGGCTGCACATTGACAGAAAAAGCTGCACTGCCTGTGTAAATTACAGATGTGTCCTCATACACTCGGCATCTTTACACCAAACTTCTCAAGACAACCAGCATGACTAAGACACTCAGAGGGGTACCATACCATATTTTTCTTTACATTTTGCATCTTAGTCACAGTACAGATGCAGAAAAAGCCACTCACCGTGTAACAGAGACACCAGGCTATGATTTTAACAGCACAGGAATTGGTTTTACATATGTAAAGTTGCAGATAAAGTACAATGGCTGCTCGCATTGGAGCCCTTTAACACAGATTCAGACTCAGGTGTGTGACATTTGTATATCTGTGTACAACTGAGTGATCAGTGTATGCTAGCAACACATTTCTGTCCCTCCCAGTTGTTTTATTTATGCAATGTATTATTTTATATTATTTTCAATTTCAATCTATTATTTTTATTTATGAATAGACCCTAAAAAGTAGCCCTAAGCTGATACCATGTAGTTTGATTTAAGATGCTGTGGATTTGATTCTTAGTAACTGTCGGTAATGTGTCTATATAGGGATCCCATACAGCAAAAAAAAGCATTCTATATATTCCAAAGGGTTTCTACCTAGTCTATGTATAACAGAAAATATATTTTTATAATTTAAGGGGGCTGCTCGCCATCAAACCCTATACATATATTTTCAGTCCTGCTGCAATTGTTTACCCTCTTTGCATTAGTTCTCATTATTATTGGTTTCATTATTAAGGCGGTGTAACCTTGAAAAATTGGGGGTATTCTCTATATGGATTGGTATACTTCATCTAAAGTAGGGGCAAAATGGTTCTATAATTTTCTATAATAATCATCAGAAAAGCTGTTTGGGCCGGGGGATTTGTGATAAAGAAGTGCTGAGATAGTTGTATTGACTTTTCAAGAATAATTTCACTTGATAAAGCTTCTTCCAGAAGATATGTCAACCTAGGTAACTTTGCTTTATGTTCTTCTATTAAGCATGAAATCGAGCTGCAATATCTTTAGGTTTACGGAGTCAATGATTTGTTAGGGGATTGTTTATGGCTACCACAAAATTATATTTTTTGAGGAAAAGGTGGAGTTTAGACATACTATAGAAAAAAGAAGCCCTCATCGTGTTTCCTTGCCTATAATATTTGTGCCTAGAAAACTACATGGTTTGCTTAGCTTGAGAGGTTAGATCTTTTTCCAGTAATTGCTGTGCTCATTTGTAAACCACCAAAATCTCATCTGTCATCTGAGCAGAATAAGAGTCAAATGATGCCACAAATGAGGGTGGTCAGTAAGAGTGCCAATGTTCCAACTTATCAAAATAATTTTACCAACAATAAACCAGATATGCTTTAAAACATCATATTTAGCAAAAGAGTGTCAGAAGAGCCAAGTATGGTCAGCGTAATTGAAATGATGATGCAATAAGGAAAGTGAAACAGAAGAGCCTGATCATCAAGACATCATGTACCTTTACTTTATTAGCATGGGCCCCAATATTAAATGACTCCCACCCCAAAAGAAAAATCTATGATAACCTGATTTAAGATGGCCACACATTTAGAGATTATAATTTACACCAGTCAACTATTTGGCTGGTTGGAAAGAAAAACTAGTAGAGTATGGTAGCAAACAACAATCATGACCTACAGAATCTCAAATCACACCAGACCGGCATATAGACTTTAGGTATATTTCTATGATTTTAGAAACTTTCTAACTGTAGTAAAAATATAAATTTATAGTCAAAAACAGATAAAATGTAGGGATGTCTTTGATCGCTGCTTATGTTTAGTCACACCATTTGGTCAGAAGGCTGTTTGCATACTCCTTCTATTTTGGTGCCAGTGAGCATTTTCAAGGACTCTATATGCAGACACAAAGGCCTTAGATTTCCAAACATCCTTTACAGATAACTGGTTACCATAATTGAACATACATACCAATGTTACTACACAAGCCCCTTTCTCATGCTTCCTTAGTGATTAAACTCCTATTGATCTGTGGGAGCAGAATTAAAACATAACATTGAAAGATCATGATATGCAATATGCCTGGATGTACCAATAATCTCTGCACGTACCATTAGTTTAGTACTACAAACTGAGTAAGGCAGAGCCTCGCAGTTTGCAGTTGTCAATGTATAGAGTTATGACAGACTGTTGGGAGGATACACATTGCATTAACTTGATAACAAAATAAAAAATATTTCTGGCATTCAACAACTTTAAAATTGTTTGAAATGTATGGTAAATGAATTCTGAAAGGGTGCTGTAAACAACCATCACACATATCCCCCACCCCCCCCCAAAAAAAAAAATGTCTCAAAATTAGAATTTTTAAATGTAGAAAATTTGTTTTCATTTAGGAATTATTTATGCTTTTTAGCCCTTTTCCTGTTAGCGATTTTAGTTAGAGTTGTTAGCTCTCATACATATCTGAATAGGCTCCTGCAGCATATATTTTCACACTAACTAATCGTTTGGTTTCACACAGTTGTCCTCTCGTGAACTTGAATTTTAGAAAATATTCTTAGATTAACCCTCTACATATCAGAAGTATGAAGTAAATATGTATACCTGTCAAAGCAAAATAATTAATTTTAGAGTTGTCTTAATAGAGATTAATGAGAGAATAAAAGTGACATATTTCATTGACCTAAAGGCATATATATGAATATTTTGTTAGAATCTTACCAGAGCCTGTAGTCAATGTCTAGGTTTATTTATATTTATTGTTTCTGTTAAATCTTTTATTCTCAGAATAAGCCTGTGTTTACCCAAGCATGTTTAATATCCTTTACTGTTGTTCTTTTCTATCCACATCTGCTGGTTGTTTCTTCCAATTGCCAGTAAAACCAGTATTTCCCCCACTTACTCCCCCAAGTCTACAAGTTTTAGTCCCTCAATCCACAGTAGGTAGCTGCTTACAATTTTGCATGTAAATTGACAGACATATAGAAAAAGTAATCCAATAAAATTGAAATAAATTGCAAATTTTACTTTTTTTGATGTGAAAGCACCTGTGCTGTTAAGGTTTAAACAGGTGGTTCATGCTTACTGCACTAACACAAGAACACTAAATAGGTTTTCATTGAGTTTCAGATTGCTTCACGGACATTTTATCTTGCTTTGATTTTGTACTCACTTCAACAACATGGAAAATTGGAGAACAGCTTTACAATATCCTTTTCTTTAAAGAACCCCCTCAAAAAGACAGAAAACTGAGCCACTTTGAATTCCTTTGAATTGTCATAACTTAGTCCCAGCTTTGTAATCACTTTTTAGCTGTTATAAAACTGTGATATCCGATTTGCAAGTCATTATTATTAGTTATACAAATTTCTTTTTTCCTCAAATTTAAGCACTTCATTATTCATTGAGGAATTATGTAAGTGATATCATTGTCTTTCATTATGCTGAAAGCTACTTTTCTGGGAAACAGTGATAAGCATGGTTAGCCAGCTAAGGTGCCAGAACTAAAAAGTTAACTATTATAGAATATTTTTAAATAAAATTAAGAGCATGAGCTTCTGCATAATTTTTTCAAGGAAATTTGTGTCCTAGTTTTGTATTCAGCAAAAAAAAGACGTTTGAATTGTCCAAAATTTACAAATCAAGGAAACTTAAAAATAAGTGCCTCATCAAAGATATACAAATAACTTGTATGACTCTTGTTACTAAATACAATTTCAAAGACAAGAACTGGTGCTAACTATTTCATATTAACATTCTAAAATGTATCTACTTTATTGTTTTCTCAAGTTTTGGATTTAGTCATCCCTGGCTTAAGAGCAGAGAGCCTGATTAAACTTGCATGCAAACCTGATGGTTTTCGTACAAGTACGATTGTGGGGAAATGTACATGCCCCATAATGTGCACATTCATTATTGGTCTTGCGAGTTTGCTCGCAGTCTCCCCTAAGCCGCAGCAACATTGACAAGCTGCAGACTTTTGGGGGTGGGGCAGGGCTTGCGATGCTAACCGTTTTACGAAATGGTGCAGCAATAGGATCTTCAATGCTGGCAGGAGATGTGGTTTATTCTTCCAATGCCCCCTGCAGCATTAGCATATTTAAGCATCACTGCTGCATCCAAAGAGGCAGCAATGAAACTTATAGTATACAACTCATTTTAATTTTATTTGTGTTAAAATAACTTTAACCCTTTAAAGATTGCACAACTTTGTAGCTTTATTTTGCAATGTACTTGTTGAAAGCACAAACTTTTGAATTTTGTATTTAAGAGCATCTCTAGAATTAAACCCTTACATGTGTTCCTCTTGGTAACCCATTTATTTTAAAAACTATACTGTATGAGTACTGTTATCTACTTTAGGAAATGTTTTGCAGGTGCTAGCAAGTGTTTTTAACAATGTATTTCTTTTATTTATTTTAACTTTTGATATATTTTATTATAAATTCACCCAGATGTTCAGAACAGTCCACGGAGAACACTACAAAACTATTTGAATTTTTAGAGCAGCTGTTTGTTTTCATTAACTTGAGCTGACATACCTAATACAATTACAGCTGAAAAAAGTTTTTAGTTTACTTTGAAAGAAAATCTGGGTCTTCCCCAATGAACCATTAGCTTTCTTTCCTGCAATAAGCACCTGATGATCATCTGATGCCTGGGGGTTATGCAGCATGCAGACATATCACATCTTGTGTAACCAGCAAAGTATTCCAAAGAATGCTGGGCACAAATCAGAGAGCATTCATCTACTGTTCATAATGTTAGCTGAACTACTCTTGGCCTGTCATTCAAATTATCAGCAGCTATAACAATGGCCATAAAAATGTGATTTAACGTCCATATTCATATCCATGCCTGAATGTATAATTGTGTGTATACAGGTAGTATACAGTATGTACATATGACAACTCCAAAGCACCTTGCATTGGATCTGAAATTGGCAATGTTGGGATACCCAATTTTTGAACTGAATATTTTCTGGTAATACAGTATGTTTATGACTTTGGTTGTACTGAATGCATGAAATTTGCATCAATAGCAAGAATATTCTTCACAATTTTTGATGTGATGGGCAAAATTCTATTAAAATTAGTTATGGAATGAAGTCATGTTATTTAATGTAGTTACTGCAAGTTTCTGCCTCCACATCACTTCTTTTCAACTTTTATCATTTACATACTCATGTTTAAATTAAGTCTGATCTTCCAAGTTATTATTATTTACATAGTCATGTCTGTATTGAACCTTTTCTTCCAATTAACCATTATACATACAGTATACATATGTAAACAATAAATATCAAGCATTTACAAGTAGAGGTGATGACATCAAACAATCCTGCTTTTCCAAAACATATTTTAAAACTCTTGACTGTAATAGCACTTTTAAGATGGATGTACTGTATGTATGTAATATACAGTATATTCATCTGACACCTCAATAATATAGTAGGATTTCTACACGGGAGGTTTACAAATGTTTGTTCTCATCATAAATATATGAGGGGGTCAAGCAGGGCCCTCCACTCTATTGTTCCAAGGGCACTGGTTTAATGACTTTTAATATTTAACAGTGGTTCCCATATTTGTCTAAATATTAGAGATGAACAGTTCATTTTTGATGATAAGCGAACTCATCTGAACTTTGGGGTTCAAAGTTAAACCGTGTCCTGGCTCGGTTCTTCCCGAAAGTCGGATCTTGGTTCTAAAAACTGGATTTTATGTGTTTTTTATTTCATGTAAGTCCCTCCCTCATGATTTCAGGTGCCAAAATTGGTCAAAATGGACTGGAAATTACTGAAAATTAATATTATTGATGTTGTTGATACTATAGGAATAAATACAGGTCCAAGTTACATGATTTTAGCTGTTTTTACCATTTTAATAATCCATTTTAATAATAAGAAATCCAAAACCAAAACACTGGGGTTCGCGCACATCTCTACTAAATATTTCACAGTTTGATTTCTTAGCTTGTACTGTCTTTACCTTTTTATACTGAATTATCTGTGCTTCACTCTATTTTTTCCATGTACTGTGCTACAGAGGCTCAGTTGCATCATATAAATAAAAGATAATAATAAAGTGGTAGAATATTATATCAGTGGATTACATGATTAGAATACAGGGGAATGGGATATTTGACCAACATGTCTGGACATAAGACCCTTGCCTAAAATGGTTTCCACTACCATGTGTCATGTTCGCTTTTCCCTTCTCTCTTAAATGTGATGGTGTCGCCCTCACACATGATTCCCATGTGTGTTACTTGGGACTATAATAGTCTTCACCCTCAATTACACTATCCATATTCTATCCCTCACCTAGTTATGTTGCCACCATCTTCATAACATTACCAAGATTTTCCCTTTGTCTCCCTGGATATCTTCAAGACAATTGTCCACACTCTTGCCGCCATCTCCTGTCTTGATTATGTATGCGGTACTTTCCCTCCTGTATGACCTGCATCTGTCTTTAGTGTGATGGTGTGACTAATCCTCTTCCACTGTGCCTTTCTACAAAGTACCCCATTGACTCCTCTTTCACTCCAGATTACAATTCAAACAATTTTATCCCAGCTGTAAAGCCCTGTGTAAAGCATTCCTTTCCGAAGTCTTTGACCTTGTTAATAAAAATTCCCTTACTCACTCAGGGGGAGATGCACTAAGTCTTGAAGAGAGAGATAAATTACCAACCAATTATCTTTTAACTGTCATATGTTAGACCGAGCCTGTAAAGTGAAAGTTAGAAGTTTATTTTTTTGGGACTTTATCTCTATCCACTTTATCCCTCCTCTTCCTCTCTTCTTACCACCTTACACTCCTGCCTTCAGAACTTATCCCATGTTGCTTCCCCCTTTTGTATTTGTATATTGTTCTGTTTATACTGTGTTTATGGTTCTCTGGAATCTGTGGCACTTTGGTGTATTACAAATAAGTAATGATAATGGGGATGATGAATGGGTTCATGTTGCATGGTTGAGCCCCTTTGTATATTTGTCTGACTATTTTTTAATGATGGCCAACTTAGTACATTCTATTTACTGTATATATAGGTTGGGAACTCCCCACATGGACACAGTGAATTACACACATGAAAAAGAAAGACCCTTCAGAAGGCAGGTAAATTACCAAAGGCATTAAATAATAACATTTTCTGGTGTTGTAAAAGGATGTTGAGATCGCCTCTATTTATTTTCTCCCATATTTACTTTCAAATAATCATATGCATTATGCTACCTTAGGCTCTCCACCAGTTGTGGAACTACAATTCCAGTTGGGCTGTTCGAGCCTATCTGAACTTTTAGTTCCATAATTGCTACTGATTATCACTGGTATACTGAATGCATGAACTTACATTTCTTATTCATAACAACTTCTCTTGTTTAAACTCAGATAAGAGAAAGATGGAGCTGTAGGTAAAGCACAAACTGATGTATCCTGTTTAGTAGGAAGACAAATGAATGAAGATGTAATAGAATATTGCACCTATTATATATAATATATATTATATAAATTATATATAATTTGTATCTCTATGTGTGTATAGTAAACTAAATCATGTAACTGCCATCTAATGTACACTTGAACACTGACAGCATGCCCTGCTAGTCGAGTGGGAGTTTTATGTTAAAAACTGGAAAGTCTCATATTACTGAAACATTTATCATAATATTCATAATACACAATTCATATATGTACCCCAAATATGGAGTGCATAACTAAGATCCCACTGAAGACCAAAATTCATTTAAAAGAATGCAAAACTGTTGCAATATTGAGTGTTCCATGTGCACCCCCTGCCCCACTGAAACAATGATGGACATGCAGAAGAAGATGAATCCTCAGCAGCATTCCACCTCCTTCCTATTTATATGTGACTGCATTCTGCTCAGCATACACAGGATGGGGTGCAGCTAGGTCAGAGCCGGGCAAAATAGGGACTGCAGGCCAGATGAGGCCCTGAATCATTTGGGTCTGGCCCAAGTTGTACTGGTACCCCTTTTCTGGTGTTAAACTACAAACTAATCTGCCATGAAATGAGGACACTTTTCAGTTTCTTAGATCATTTTATATAAGCGACACACATTTATATGTTGGAAGGCAGCATTCAGATTAAATGAACAACGCAAAAGCAAGTGAAAAACCAACATTTCAATATCTTATTTCATATTGTTATCTATTACAGGTGGGAGGCAGGGACTGTGACCCTCCAGGCATTCTGGTTCATTCCACCACTAGTAGCCCTCAACCATTCACCAAAACCTGCCAAGTGGATCCCCAGCTGAAATAATTGCCCACATCTGAGCTAGGTTGTATAAATTGTGTACTTGCAGAGAGGGGGGAGCTTCTATGCATCTGTAATACCCCCAATAGGATGCCTGCCTTATCATACCATATGCCATACCCCATTTGTATCAGTAACTATAACTGCTCAGTTTGTTTAACAAGATATGTGTGATGCAAGTACGAGTTAATGGCACAATTGATACTCCACAAGCAAAGACTTGAGTTCACTTTGTTGACAAATCTGTAGCAAATTTTGCATCATAGCTCAAACATATACTAAAAACATACTATTCCTACACCATTAATAAACATTAAAATGGTATTGATTGTCTCTAATAAAGTTCTTTGGTTACATTTATGTTCATCCTATATATTACACTCTCTTCACTTCTAAAATAATTTTCAATATGAACAAATAAACCTCCAGGTCAAAATAAATATTTCACAATCTCTGTTTTTAATTCCTAACTTCTTATTTTGTAGGCACAGAGTCATTTTCACATTAGCACAGAAAAGGCCTTTTTTCTTTTAATGACGGTAAACCCATTTTGTTAATTGATTCTGATTCTCAATGTTCAGAAAATCCTTGTTACAATTCCCTGCATGCTGAAAGAATTCCCACAATCCTCTATGACACAAAAAGTGCTGTATACGGCTAGAGTATAATGAACCTACATGGCTGGAGATTTGCTATATTTAGTCAGTGGCATTTCCAAATTGCCAATGGTAATGTTATTTGGCAAGTTACTTAAAAGGTTGTCAAAAAAAAAGATATTAATGAAAAGTGAAATTAAATTCTTGCCTTCTAAAGTCGCCTGTTTTCAAAGAGTTCATAATAGACTGTACAGATTTTTTGCAGTGTTATTTAAACATGATGCGATTGATTTTATATCAAGCCTGCTTGCTAGGGCTAGATCCTGCGTGTGTGTAAAATTAATTAGACGACTTACATGAGATGCAAGCTATTTTATCATGGATTTTTCAGTCAATATAATTGTTTTATTTCTAGGCAAGTATAGCCCTAAATGGGTTTTCTTTTAATTCAACAGCTGTGCAAATGGAGAACAAGGCTTGGGCAGGTACACACAAGGACATGTCATCTACAAAATTAGTTCTGCTCTTCACAAATGTAGAGAAAAATAATGAAACACAACGATTATATGAAAAGCAGTCAGAGTATCAATACTTTCTTTGAGAGTTGGAATTATATATATATATATATATATATATATATATATATACATAATAAGTACACAATTACTATTCTTTTGTAAAAGAATACAAGTCACAGAAAGAAAATTTTTAATTGATGGTATCAAAGTTCCTGCATCTATTATCAAGCCTGAGAATTGATAAACTAAAAGATTTTTCCTTGCCAAGTAGCCAAGTACAGTTCATTAATACAGGAAGATCATATTGTAATGCAATAGGGGAGTATTGTATCAGCTTTTTAAACATCTAATATAAAAAAACAAACAAAAAAAATACCTTTTTATTACAAAAATAAATGTATATCCATCTGTATCAGAAACCGGATGAAATATTTACCCTGCCAGTCAATACAAATAGGAACAGAAGCATAAGGAAGTGCTGGAGATTAGTTTTCAGTAAACTTCACTATAAATATTAACTATTCAATTTTCATTTTACAACAAAGATGCAAAAATAAAATAAACCTAAAATGGAGGAAATTAACACTCTCCTACATGTACTCTAATAAAATAACAATAAAAATACACAAATAGTTAAAGAATAGATAAAAAGAAAAGAAAATGTTGTCATCAGTGTTTTCCAAATCTTATAAAAGATAGGACCTACTGTACACTGCACTATCAATAGCTCATTGATAAAAATGACCACCCCTGTGTTAATATTTTACTGCTATGTGTGTTGGTATGATACAGTAACACTTTAAGATACAAAAAGATAACATTGTCAAAATAAACATTGTTACAAAATGTGCTTGTTCCATTGATTTGCCAATATTTTGGGGGTTAGAGACTAAAAACCTGGAAAAGTCAATGTTGAAATAAAAATGTATTGGGGACACCCCAAAAAATGACTTTGAAAAAGGGGGTGAAAAAAAAAAGTTGGGGTACACAGTTAAAAACTAGCGAACTTGACTCTGGGGGGGTCCCCAAGTATGACTCAAGTGTTTTTTTGATTGCAGGTGCTTGCGGCTATTTAGCAGCTATTGAACCCGTTTAAAAACATCAAATACCTTCAGCAAGCCAAAACGGGGGGTACCGTAGGGAAGCCCCATGTCAGAGCATCTTTTGAGGGGTGTCAGGCTGGTGTTCTACAAACAGAAATCAGTTTTAAGGGGATATATTAATGTCCCACATCAAAACGGGGGGAGCAAACCAATTAAATTTTCAGTTCTACCGGTCAATTATCTTTGTAAGTAAACACTACTGTAGTCCCCATGGTCACCCAGTGGTGCCACCAGTCTTAAGGTTGGATCCAGCAGTGCAATTTTTAAGTATACCTCAATTAATATCCACAGGGATTTATCACCTTTGTTGTCACGGGTACAGAGAGCAGCAAACAAGGTGCTCATTTAGGGCTGTAATGGAAACTAGGGTACAGTTTTGATTACTTTAGAAATATTTGTAATTTCTACACACTGTACATAATGTTTGCAGATTAATTATACAGCATGTATTAACTCTGCTACTTGTTTATATTTACATGTACAGTGCCTATAGTTAGTATAGTAACTGCTATCATGGATGGCTAGTACTCTGCTACAGTACTAGTATGTATGCATATGCTTTATAAACTTTCAGTGCATGTATTTTTCTAGCAAAAATGTTTACTGGCCATATAGTCACATTGTAGTACTGTACATATGATTATTTCATGGTAACTGTGTGTAATATTCAAGATACTATTTCAGTAACTGAGCTGTTAACCTTTAGCTCTACCTTATATTTATACAAGCTTCCTGACCAATACAGATTTACCACTTACAGACAATTTCAATCTAAAAGCAACTATTCTTCCTTCAGTGGCAATACAGGTTATGCGATAACAAAGACTTACATGGAATTTCATGTGTACATTTTTTGTTTCTCTACGACAATCCAAAGTTACAAAGACTGTAGGTTGTTAGTAAGAGGATCCACTCTCTGGTCATTTCAGTAATTCATGCTTGATGCTTCTTTTATGAACTCTTCAGTCTTCACACAAAAACGTAATATTCGCACCACAGCTTGTTCCACTGCCAGTTTTCAACATTCATTTGTCTCCTTTATGAGAATATCAAGAAGATTTCTATTTAACTATGCATCTTTAAAAGTATTTTGAAGGAGAATTTTTAAAGCACACCCAGTAAGACATTGGCAAGAGGAAAATAAATCTAACATTTAAGCTCTTGCAGTGCCCTATGCCCTTAACATTCTAACAGCTGAACCATTACTAGCAAGGGTTTCTAAGCGGTAGCTTCATAACATACTACCTTACTTCCTTGGCATTTCATGATTTACCCTTACGGTATGAAAAGTCAGCATATATAGTTATTATGCTCCAGCAATCACATAGAAACCAAAGGGTGCATCGCATCTGAAATTGTTCTGTGGTTTCTGGGAATATTCAAACCAGATCAGTCTTGCTACAGTATAACAAAGCAACATTGCAAGCTGTGCTGGCATAGATGCTGAACTCTTTGTGGCACGAACCTCTTTGCTCTAACTTCTTACATTCTCTGTATCACTGTGTCTATATGGATCACTGCATGTTGTTGAAGTTCATTGTACAGCTTTTACAGTGTAAATCTCTCAGTAGACATCTGAAACTTTATCACTGAAACTATGGAACGGCAGACACAATAAACACACTGAGGTCTTTAGGTGGCTCAAACACTTAGCATAACAAGCATCATTTCTAACAACACCATCTTCTTGCATTAATAAATAGGAGGCTGACATCAGTAGCGTAGTTTGCGTTTTTGGAAGAATTCGGTTCAATTGGTTGGCAATAAAAAAAGGACGACATTCAGACTGTCAACATCAGAAGGTAGACATGGTCATTAGGTTGTCCATCATTCTGTAGACATGTATATAGGTTAGACAGGGCGGACATTTAACATGTTGACACCAAGATCTCAACATAAGTTTTTTAATGATTTTTTTAGGATTAGGTAAAGGCAAAAATAAAAAAAAGTGTTGAAATGTTATTGTCGACATGGTAAATGTCGCCCTTTTCAATGTGTCAACCATTTAACTATGTTGACCTAAATATATGTCTACAGAATGATGGTCAACCTAATTACCATGTCCACCTATTGAATTAACTGTCACTATTCAGAACCAACTGACCTTCTAAATGTTGACCTTTTCACTATTTTTCATACCACAACCTTTTATGGAGAATCTGCTCTTTCCACTCACAGTCTGTGGCTTCTTGCTTGCCTCACTGGCCCTCCTGACATAATGACACTTCCCCTATCACATATAGTACTCTACTAAATAACATAATCACACTGACTCTGACATGATCAGTTACGGTATAAATTTACTAAAGTGTGGTTTGCTATGCAGCTTGCAAACACATAGATTGTGACTTTAAGATTATCCTGCCATTTGAAGGCTGAAAAATGAATCTGCTGATTAGGCCAAACTGCATGGTAAACGCTTAAATAAGAGCCCAGCCTTCTCAGCTGGTTTTCTAGAGAGAGTGGTAACAAGACTGAAAAGATGATTAATACATATGCAAAATAAAAATAAAACATGTGGACAGAGCAGACTGCTAAAAAAATAAAGTCTATGGACAGAACGGTCTGCTCCTGAAGAGCACCTGTACACAATGTAAGTTAATCTCCGATGATCCAATTTATTTATTAGCTGGGCATCCAATCAGGAGTGGTTTATATTACTGTATCTGTGATTGGCTAAGAAATAAGCCCCTGATTTGCTGCCCAGCTATTAAGGTTTTTACATTTTCTAATTTCCCATATGAATTAATCATCTTCACTTAGGATTACATCAAAACAAGTAGTAAGAAGAAAAGCATGCCATTTGAGCTATCTCACCTGTGTGAACCATGTGTTTGTTTTTTTAAATAAGTGGCAGTTTGCAAAGAAGTTTGGCAAATTGCTGCTTAAGGTACGGGCTGGTTTTCTATCTCCAATTATACCTCATGCACTTTAACTATATAGACACCTACTGCTATGAACATTCTAATGATCTGATTGGCATTTTTACTAACAAAGTACAATAAGGATGAGGGGATATGAATATTGAATACAATAAATTGGACAGACCCCTGCCATACACCTTAAAACACCAAAACTTCCTATAACCTTACATATAATATTTTCATGGGTCATGGGTCAATTTCTGTGTTAGATAGCCCATAGAAGGATTTTGGATTAAGTCAATAATCCTGTTGCAATAGTATATGCACCTTCTTTATGTCTAAATTATAAAATGCAGTGACAGATAAACCTACTAATGGATGAGGTGTGTCTTGTGTGTTTCTTTCTAAATAAACTTATTTATTATAAAATAAAGACATGTAGGCAAGAATTGTGAGCTTAAAAAGGTCAGCTATTTATTAATAATAAACTAAAATCTTTTTGGTGGTATGAAAAGGACGACTCCCACTCAGTGCAGGCCAACATTTCCAACTCAACAAAAATAATTGCTTGAGGGTGGTGTCAGCCCTACCAGTCCTCTTAAAACCAAAATTAGGGTTTCACATTCAACCTTCCTCCATAACTATTCCACCTGGAAAGGTGGATTTGCTGCACCTGTGAGGGTGGTAAATACTTCCCAAACAATCTCCATGAAGGTGAGTGTGCCCAACAAGCCTAATGCACCTGGGCTGATGATAATCTGTACTTTCGCACCACAACAAAGCTCTGGATACACAACCAATGCACCACTACCATTCACCAACCTAAACTACCTGACCTATACTGCGAAACAAACTTTCCACCTATGTTAAATGTACTTCATCTTGCCCATAGAGACATTGATACCGATACTGGATCAACGGGTGTTAAGCACAATGCCCTCATGCACAAATAAATATTTAGACAATGCATCATTAACCTTCATTCTAGCTTTATCCAAAGCACTAAAATGAATAGTATGCACTACTAAGCACTATACAAGATCAGTGGATTGAAGAGAAAGACCAACCATCCAAAATGAGATAGAGGTCTATACAATAGCAAGCTTCAAATCCACATATGTTCAAACACCTAGGTCACCACCTCTGAGCTGAATAAACAACACTTTTGCATTGCTGTCTTGTTACCCTGCCCAATGTAATTTAATTTAATGAAATGGATAAAGCTGAGACCTTTTTTTTGCCAATCACTGTGTCACTGTGGTTATTTGTGAAGTAGTTTATATATTAAAGGTTTTATGCTTTATCATGAAATAATAAAACCTCTGGGTGGCTTATCAGTGTCAGATCTACAGGGGATGCAGGGTTGTGTGGCTGCTATGAGGTCGTCACCCTCCAAGTCAGCTGCTTCCCCTGAGCATCTCTCTTTTGAGAAACATCTTCTTAGCTAGCCCATGACCAGTCTGTGTATGTATGAGGCCTGGCGCAGAACATACAGCACTCTCTGTGTTTCAACTGAATGTATGTAGTTTGGTTGCTGCTCTATCTGCATTATAATGCGTGGGATTTCCCTGCTAGGAAACAAAACACATTTGAACTGCTTAAGTAACAACTCGGACAATGTGAACATAAGACAGTCTTTGTTCTGCTCATTTTTAACCTTAAGTTATATAACCTATAATACATAGCACACAAAAAAACTATGAATTAATTTTGATTGCTTAAATAGGCACCAGTGATTTTAATACTTATTTTTTAAATTAATCCCTATCACAACATTGTTTGTTATTTAATCATATGCTTATATACAGTAATACACATATTATGCTTCATCTGCAGTATTCTAAATGCATAAATATGCACAAAAATAATGATGAAATGTGAGAGGTATTTTGCTATACGCACACATATACAGTAGATATGGATAAACTTGTAAACATTATACAGCTGGCTTCTACTGCATGCAAAAATTTCATCTACACAACACAAATTAGCTTTGCCTTTGCAGCTCCTATCAATTACTTTGCCTTACTAAAATAAAGACTCATAACTCTGCTAACGGTACCCATTATATGCAATTCAATGCTATGTACCATTTCCAAATTGTTAAACCATCCAGTGCAAGAAGTCATAACTTGCTGAGCATCTGCGGATGTCCTACTCTAATTATTTGAAATTACTCTCTGTTTCACAGGTAGTCTTTCAGGCGAATGAAATTGAGAAATTGGCTTTGGTAATTCTCAAGCCAGCCATTATGATCACAGATCAAAACTTCTCCAAAGCAGTAGTCAGTGAGTGTGTAAAATGCTGAAGATGTTAAACTGAATTTTTAACTGATGTTAAACTGAACTAATTTTTTTTCACAGAGGGAGAAGTTAAAAGTGTCAGGTTTACAGATTGTCCCATGCAACAATCCATCCTTTAATATATATCTAGAATTCATTGTTAAAACTTATGGTGATTTCATTTTAAATACGCAATTCTTGTTTAACTATATTAATATATCTTTTAAGATACAGAGATTTATTAATGGATACTGTCCTCAATGCTGTAAATACTAAGATATAAAAGATATAAATGTGTCCCTTCATTGTAAAAGGCACAAATCAAGTACATTTATTGAATACTTTAATCTGTAAGGCAAATGTCTTTATAATATGATACCATTATGTTTAGGAAACAAGCCAATGGACATACAGAACTGTAGTCCATTGACTTTAGAGTAAAATATGTGTAAAGAATGTATGATTTGAGGGGAGGTGGTGACTCTGGGAGGAGGGAGAACAAAAGCTCTATGTTGAACTTATTGAGCATTAGGTAAAGTTGGGAAATCCATGTGGAGATAGAAAAGTGATGTTTGGTTATCTGATTTATAGAGAATAGATTAGGTCAGTGGAGGAGAGGTAGATTTAAGTGTCATCAGAGTAAAGATGGTGCTGGCGGCCAATGAGTGGTTTGAACAAAGGGCCTTGAGGTAATCCAAAAATAGTGAGAGTAAAAGGAAGTGTCGTAGATAGAGATACTAAAGGAACAGTTTAAGAGATAGGATGTGAATCAGGAAATCATTGTGTCATGCAGGGTAAGGAAGGGTGTGCAAAAGAGGGGTGTCGAAAACAGCAGAGAGGTCAAAGTGGGTGAATATGGAGTTTGAAGTCTTTAGACTTTTCTGTAAGTAGATCAATCATCACTTTTGTTATTGCATTCAAGTAGTTTAGAGGCAAAAAGTAGAGAATTAGGGAGATAGTTGGAGTGAGAGGCTGGGTTAAGAGATGTTTTAGGTAAGATTGGTGAGATTAGAACATACTGTATGTAAAGCAGGATGAAAATGTGCCAGTGGGGAAAGACAGATTGAAAAGGTGAACTGGAGTTTGGCACACATTTGGGAAAGGGAGTGGAAAAGTTGGAAGGGAATAGGTTTGAATGGGAATGTTTTAGCATGAGATTATGAGATGAATGCAGAGACTTTGGGAGATAATGAGTTGAATTGTTGGGGAGTGTAGGAAAAGGTGAGTAGGATGTGCAGCATCTGGGTAGAGTTTGCAGGATTTGGCATGAGGACATATCTTAGCTGGGAGTATGAAGGAAGAAGGCTATGGGTGTGCAGGTAGGGTGGACTGGGTGGATATTAGAGAAATGAAGAATGTTTGCTTTGCAGGTGATAGTGTAGTGTTGCAAGATGTAAAGATTAATATATCATGAAGAAATTCTGTTTAGGAGTAAGCTTTCCTCCAGTTGTGCTCTGCATTGCATGAGCACTTTTGCAGGTAGTGGTCTATTTTGTATGCATGGGTGAGTTTTGGCTCATTGGAAGCTATTGCTTATGGCAGTGTTTCTTAGCTAAAGTCTTAATGTATGCCCAGCAGGATTTTGTTACTTACGTACAGTATGCACAGTTGACAAATTGTCTGGGTCAGTAATTTTCCTACCTGTTTCCTTAGACAGAAATCCTCAAAACATTAATTGTCCAGAAGTGCATGAGGGCAGGAGTTAAGAAACACTAGTCTATGAGGTTAAATTTCCCTTAGATGTATAAATGACTATGCGGGTAAACCTTTAAATGTCTGCAAAGTGACAATACAGTGCTTCTAGCATGCAAAAGGTGCAGTATGTGGTTTTGTTTATGAGTTACATATGTTCAAAAGAAATCAATAGCAGACATCAATAGAGCATAAGATGTAATGTTCTGCATTTAGTCTATTAGTACTATATTGCGTGCCATTTGACCACAATCAAATCTAAAAAGCTGTAATTTTATTTTAATGTGCACTGTTATCATTTCAAGGCTTCCATTTCTAATTAAATTTCTGCCTTAGATGAAAAGAAATTGCTTATAGGAGTTTGTGCTAAAGATTTATCAAATTGTTTAGCAAACAAGTGTTTCATGTGTCTCTGAAATAAGCTGTTATTAGCTGTTGACGGATTAACAACGCTTCCAAAGTTTGGCGCGCTGCAAAGATCAAAAGAAAGGACTTAAACTGCCATTCAAAATCAGTGATTAGCGAAATCCAAATATTAGCTTTGGTAGCTTCTTGAACTGATAGTTCTGAACAACAAAAGAGAATGGAGCTATTGTCACCTCTTCCGCCAAGCTTTTATTTTAATTGAGCAACTACCCAGATCTTTGCATAACAAGCCAACCTAGTGATTTAAGTAAATAATTAGTTTGTCATTATGGTACTGTAGCAATAATTATATTGTTGTTTGTTATTTTGCTAAGTGACCATCATCAAACTAATATCCTGCAATATCTCACAGACTACCTTAATAAAAAACTCTTTTAAAAACTTTTATATGAGGTATCTATTCGTGTTACTCATATGTAAGTTATGAATGGATTTCTTTATTATTAACTCTTTAATCTAAGAGGCTTTTACTATTTAGCAGTTTTGGGACAACACCACATGACCAGCCACATAGCAAGTTTTTCCTCGCACCCAGTAGATAGGCACAGGCAAACGTGTTAAAAGTACTGTATATGGCAGTTACAGTATGTGCACAGCCACGCATCACAGCAATGCTCAGTGACACACACTGCAGAATTTATTTGGCCAGAATCAGTATGATATCCCAGCTGCTGCATGGCCAGGAGTTAGAATCCCGGCAGCGGCAGCCCGACAAAACAGCAGAGCCCAGCAGCGGAAGCCCGACAGCGCTGGAAATCCCAATCGTGGTAAGGTAAGTATTGTCTAATCTAACCTAACCCCCCTAACCCTAACCCTCCTTAGGGGTGCCTAACCCTAACCTCCCCCCTGTGCCTAACCCTAATCTCCCCTCTAAGTGCCTAACCCTAACCCCCCCCTTCCCTGCTGCCTAACCCTAAGTGTCTCGGGGTGGTGCCTAACCCTAAGTCCCTCCCGGGAGCCCTAAACCTAACCCTCCCCCCCACGGCTGTCCGCTCGCGGTGCCCGGCATCTGTTCGATCGGGAATGTCTCCCAGCATCGGGGGAAATGAGCTGCGTCTAGATACAGATGCAGGTCATTTATCCCATGGCAGGATAAAGCAGTCAGGGAGCCAGCTGCATGGATTCTGCAGCCGGCTTCCTGATTGTATACCATTTGGCCCCTATGCCTTATTTATATAAGAGCTGCCATAGTTCTCTCTTAAAGTGTGTGTATACTGTGCTAAATAAACTTAAATTGATAACTAGAAAAGTATATTACAACAGGTAAAAGAACAGAAGTGCTGCTAGTTTATTGTTAAAAAAATTTAAAATTCCAAGCAATGTCAAATAGTGCAACATATATTTCTTTAAAATGTTTGAAGGTATGAGGAGCATGGATTAACTTTTTTTACTTTCATTTTATAAGTACTAAGGAAAATCTGTACACCATTACTAGGCTAGTTGATTTACACAAGTATGAGTTTAATACCTGGAATTTCTTGGGCCAACTATTAATGTGAATTTTTCTAGTTTTGTGACATCCTGATGAGAAATGACTTTGGTCGAATGTCAGCTAAAGAAAGGCATGCTAGGTACACAAAAGTGATTAGATGATTGTTGCAGTTACAGATATAAAGTATAATTTAACTCTTTGCTTGAGTCTTGATGTGACATATTCATTGATGAGAACAGTGGGCAAAAGTGGTGCCATCATGAGACAACACACACAAATGTACCTAAGCGCCAACCAATCAGAGACACAAAAATTCAAATATCGGTGCAGCAGCAAATATGGAGGTAATTGCCAACATCGCTAAAGGAGATAAAGGAAAAAAGTTTACTGCGCTCCAATATTGTTGTAGGGACACAAGGAGAACACAAATCAAGTAAGTATTCAAAATGTAATTATATAAAAAAGAACACACACAGTAGCAATGTAATTGAGCATAAATGAATAGATATAATAGTACACTTCACTGGTTAATGAAATTATGTAAGAATAACCATAGAAAGATAAACAATTCTATAAAACATGAATTCACAGAACGGGTACAACAGAAGGAGTTGATCAGGCTCCAATAGAGTGTCCCCGATAGCAGCTGTGAAAAAACAATTCCAATTAAAACCAATAGATATACTTGAGAGCCTGTACTAGATAGGAGTAAAAACCAGGTATTAGCATAGAAAACCTGATATAGATTTATACTCTCCCTATAAGTATGTGGACCTCGATGCTAATGGCCCCTCACTAGTGGGCCAGGAGATATATCCAAATCACATATAGTGTAATCAGCTGTACGTGTAGCTGATATTTCAGTCTGATATTCTGTGATGAGGTAAAAAACGCTGATCCTTCGTGGTGTATTGTATAAAACAAAGTATAGTCTTGTACAAAAACAATAATAGTATCAAAGCCGGTAGTGTACCTGTAAAAATGAAACAGCACAGTCACTAAGCATCAGAAAAAATTAAATAAATAAACCTTAGTCGGCTCAGTATGGTGAACTAACAACTGACATCCAACAACAGTATATCAGAGTAGAATTCCTCTCTAATCAGTTTTATACACCATCTGAAGAACAAATGTGACAGAGTGTTGTCTAACAATTGGGCTGGTGTCTCCTCTTGTTGGAAAGGGCTGCTGGCCGAGACCCCGGTGGACAATAGCTTTATGTGGACTCCCGTCTCAATTGGGCCAGCAATGGAAGGAATTAACAGCGTGATTGTAATCTAGCAGTATACGCTATTATCTTCCGTCTCCTATGTCAGAGCAGATGGAGGAAGCCGCTGGTGAAGGTGGCGACTGACAGCAAGGAAAAACCTCCGTCCGTTGGAGCCAGCAGGGGCACTGACAGTGGAGTCGCCAGCCGGCGGTGAAGATGTAAACTCCCGTGTGTCAGGACCAGTGTGCGAGCTGTTGATGGTGTAAGTTCAGTGGCCACATACGGTGGGTAACAACGCCAGCCCACGGACTTGAGTATACAAAAAAATCCAACCGGCTAGTGATGATCAGCAGCAAAGGTCTTCAAATATAAGGAGAGACTCCAGTATCTTAGTGTAGAGAGCAGCAACGCGTTTCGGATACTCCTGTATCCTTTTTCAAGCTGAAATGCTCTCATATGCTCAGTCAAACATATATATAGTATCCAGGTGAAAATCATTGGATAATAGGGTAATTGATTTTAACCCTTAACAGTTTATTCCAACAAAGATATATATTATACTGGTTTTTGAATGTAGACGAGGACAAAAATAAATGTCTTTAGCACTGTAGCCCAAATATATTCCCCAATGCTACGTAACTCACATCTATATTAATTACAGTAAATAAACAAATATTATCAATACATAAGCTATAAAATACACACATACATGCAATGCATCCACACACACATGATAACTATAATGATAATTGCAGGTGTATAAGAACGCACACATACAACTGTGTCATGGTTATAAACCCAGCGTCCCAACAAAAAACATGACAGAGTGATGTGGATAAATAATAAAATATATTTTTCATATAATATAAAAATTCTATGTACATATATAAATATAATCAATGAATAAATGAATAAATATTGTATATATATATATATAGCAATTATATTGCCAGCTAAGAACACCATATATCAGAATATGAGATGGACTATTCTGATGTCATCTACATAAAAGAAAAAATAAATAAATAAACTAACTATCAAAAGGAGGACAACATAAGATAAATAAAAAATAATAAATAATAAATAATTGATGGATTAATAGGTAGATAAATAAGCGTCCATATAAACAATTATCTCTTTCACCAAAGGTGAACAAACCAAACAGCAAAAAACAAGAATTAAATATAATAAATGATAAATAATAATTAAATATAAAAACTCATAAATAATAAATAATAATTAAATATAAAAACATAAATGTGATAAATATCTGGTGAAATGATGTATTCATTAGCGTTGCTGCTCTCTACACTAAGATACTGGAGTCTCTCCTTATATTTGAAGACCTTTGCTGCTGATCATCACTAGCCAGTTGGATTTTTTTTGTATACTCAAGTCCGTGGGCTGGCGTTGTTACCCACTGTATGCGGCCACTGAATTTACACCATCAACAGCTCGCACACTGGTCCTGACACACAGGAGTTTACATCTTCACCGCCGGCTGGCGACTCCGCTGTCAGTGCCCCTGCTGGCTCCAACGGACGGAGGTTTTTCCTTGCTGTCAGTCGCCACCTCCACCAGCGGCTTCCTCCATCTGCTCTGACATAGGAGACTGAAGGTAATAGCGTATACTGCTAGATTACAATCACGCTGTTAATTCCATCCATTGCTGGCCCAATTGAGACGGGAGTCCACATAAAGCTATTGTTCACTGGGGTCTCGGCCAGCAGCCCTTTCCAACAAGAGGAGACACCAGCCCAATTGTTAGACAGCACTCTGTCACATTTGTTCTTCAGATGGTGTATAACACTGATTAGAGAGGAATTCTACTCTGATATACTGTTGTTGGTTGTCAATTGTTAGTTCACCATACTGAGCCGACTATGGTTTATTTATTTAATTTTTTCTGATGCTTAGTGACTGTGCTGTTTCATTTTTACAGGTACACTACCGGCTTTGATACTATTATTGTTTTTGTACAAGACTATACTTTGTGTTATACAATACACCACGAAGGATCAGCATTTTTTACCTCATCACAGAATATCAGACTGAAATATCAGCTACACGTACAGCTGATTACACTATATGTGATTTGGATATATCCCCTGGCCCACTAGTGAGGGGCCATTAGCATCGAGGTCCACATACTTATAGGGAGTGTATAAATCTATATCAGGTTTTCTATGCTAATACCTGGTTTTTACTCCTATCTAGTACTGGCTCTCAAGTATATCTATTGGTTTTAATTGGAATTGTTTTTTCACAGCTGCTATCGGGGACACACTATTGGAGCCTGATCAACTCCTTCTGTTGTACCCGTTCTGTGAATTCATGTTTTATAGAATTGTTTATCTTTCTATGGTTATTCTTACATAATTTCATTAACCAGTGAAGTGTACTATTATATCTATTCATTTATGCTCAATTACATTGCTACTGTGTGTGTTCTTATTTATATAATTACATTTTGAATACTTACTTGATTTGTGTTCTCCTTGTATCTCTACAACAATATTGGAGTGCAGTAAACTTTTTTCCTTCCATCATGAGACAAACTGTGATAGAAGAAAAAAAAATGGAAACAAATATAGGAAATACATTTTTAAAATGCAGGTATATTGATTGGATTAGCAGTTTCTAACTAGGGGCCTATATATTAAGCCCAAAAGTGTGTCAATCCTCTGAAAATTGTAATTTTCAAAGGATTGATGCATTTTTGTACTTTAGGAGTATTTACTGTAACAAGGGAATTATGCATAGAGATGTGCGCTGACCCCCGTGTTTGGTTTTGAGTTTGGATCTGGATTCATTTTCGTGTTTGGGTTTTGGTTTTGCAAAACCACCCTGAAGTGTTTTGGTTTTGGGGCTGGATTAAAAAAAATAAAATAAAAAAAATTAAACGTTTTTGAAACAACTAAAATCATGTATGCAATCCAAAACCCAAAATTCAGATTTAAAATTCAAATTTCAAACCGCAAAAGATTAGAACCACGACTCTGATTTATCCAGATCTCTTAAGGAGATCACAAACAAATTCGGGTGGATTCGGATTTCTGGAGAACAAAACTGCACATCTCTAGTTATGCAGCAGATATCAGATATACTGTATACGCTCCAGTCCTCTTCTTTACATTTGCAAATGCAGTCCGCATAGATTTCTATGGGGACAGAATAAAACCTTAATTGACAAAGTGCAGTAGTTCCTCTGGGTCCGAACCCTGAAGTTACAGTATATATCACATTGAATTCTGATCCATGCATCAAAATATTGATAAATGTCCCCCATACATAATTTCTTATTGCAATGATGTGGCTATAAGAAATTATAATTATTGAGATTGAAATGCAGTAATTATTAAACAAGCCCTAAATATTGCTGTTTTACTGAATCAAAATAGCTTCAGATGATCTAAAAGACACCATTATGCTAGTTTGGGTAAAAACTTTAATGAGTGCCATTTTAGCATTACTGGGACCAGGCATGTTTCTGCCTAGGTCTCAGTAATGGCTATAGACCTAGAAGGTAGAATGGGAATCTATTGCCATTCTGAGGCACACCTCACCTCACTACTGTTATTATCCCCAACTGACAAAAGAAAGTGAGTAATGATTGGTCAGTGAATGACACAGTCACCATTTCCTTCTTTAGTTTAATGAATACAGTAGCTGGGGGCAGGTGTAGAGACTTTCTTCTATTCCATCTCTCATCATTGTGCTACATATAATCCAAAAGGACAAATCATGATTGTCCAATCACTTCATGATTCCCTCTGTCAGTTTCAGAAGCTGGCAATACTTGAATGTTTAAGTAAAATCATTAAGTGTACCACAGAATGCATTATGCACTAAAAAACTGCAACATGATCTTAGTAATTGTCATTCAAAAAATAATATTTACAGTATTATGATAATTATTATTTCAATTAGCACAATCTATAAATCAAATCCTAAGAGCAGAATATATCAAAATGATGTTGGCCATGGCTATGATGATGAAATTGTGGCACAGTGGTTAGCATTGCTGCCTTACACCGCTGGATCATTAGTTTGATTTCTGTCCAGCACCTATTTTGTGTGAAGTTTATATGTTCTCCCTGTATTTGCATGGAATTACACTGGTTTCCTGCTACACTCCAAAGAAATGTACTGGTAGGTAAATTGACTGCTGCCTAAAAATATACCTTACTATGTGTATTTTTGCATTAAGGCACTTTAGATTTTAAACTCCAATGGGGCAGGGACTGATGTGAATGACACATTTTCTATATGGAGTTCTGTGGTATTGGTAGCACTAATGTATAATAATAATAATAATAATAATAATAATAATAATGTACCAATATTACATTAATATTTAGAAAGTATAGTCCACAAGTGTAACTGTTTACCTAATATACATATTACAAACACATTTTCATTTAAAAAGCTTTCGCAATTCCTGTAACACAATATTAGGTGGATTTAGAAAAAAAAAATCCAATAATGGTCTAGTTAGTAGTAAAAAAAAAAATTATATTAGATCCATTTGTTTTTAATAGATGTTTAAATTGACTTAGTCATTTATGTTCTGATTTTATTTCCTCTAAAATGTGTGTTCCTGTAAAACACAGCCTCATTTTTCTGTGACCTTGAGGAAACAATAAAGAGTTGGGAGTCATATTTATAGCAATATAAAACAATACAGCATCTTTAAGCTTTTTTGCTAATTGTTGTAACCAACTAGCTAAAGAAAAATGCTACTCTATTAAACATAAGCTTTAATTCCAAGTTATTTTTCCTTTATATTAGCTCTAATGTGCTAAGCATAAAATGCGCCCTTATTTAGTCTGCTCTAACTTCAAACATTAAAAGTGGATTGCTTAAAGCCATTCTGTTTACATCAGTCTTTTCAATGAAATTCCTCATTTATGATAGAACCTAATCAGAAGCAATTGTTTAAGTCCTATGCATTAAACCATCATAGTTTTGCAGGGTTTGTGTACCCTGTTTAGCATTCATCAGCAACAAATATAAAGTTCCACTAAGAGATTCCTAGACATCATTTAAATTATACAACAACGTTCAAGGACAAGTTTAGCATCATTATTTTATGTGAGCATATCTGCTTATTACCATATTTGGCTTCGGGATAATAGTCACATGAATTCCACCTACGTGGCTATTTAGCATACTTGTTAAAACAAGGAGGCACCAGAAGCAATTATAAGCCACAAACCGCTGTACGTACTATGACTTACAGACTTCTTTGACATTCATCTGCTAAATCACAAGTGTAATGTGATTGTAATTGCTGCAAGAAGCTTGTGGTTTGGCATCATAAAGAAAAGACAGAGAGCACAGCAGCAGGTAAGTTTTTTACAGTCATTATTAAGGGAGATATCATTCCTTATTATTTTATATCTTATTCAGTTGGGTGTGGTATACTTTGTTGATGTTCATAGTGCTGGCATTCATTATATTGACATGAGACAGTTGGCATGGTTGATTATATCTCAAACACTAACTCTAACCCTAATGCTAACCTTAACCCTATTGCTCACCCTAACACTAATGGAAATGTCAACATTATAACAATGTCTACATTTCTTATGTTGACATTCTGTCAATGTTGACATTTTGCAGGTGTTAGTATTAATGATGTCAACATCTTTATCATGTCAACATTATCAATGTCAACCTACTGTGGATACTGTAACTGAGTTATTCTGACTGCATGCTCTTCATGTGCTTCTCATTGCAAGCATGGTGGCATCCCTTATTGTTGAATATTCTAGGCTATATGCCCAATTAATTTTAAATTTTAAAGTGTATACAAGCTCACTGACTTATTGCACTCGTATTTTGGATGAAGCCAAAGTGGTTTCCCACATCAGAACGTAAAATTGTTCTTACTAATCTGCAAGGTGGGTTTGAAACACTGGCGTCACTACCGGGGTGCGGGCCACACTGGGTGATACCATCCGAGGGGGTGACACCAAAATAGCAGAGCTGCTCTGCTATTTTGGTGTCACCCTGTCGGATGGTGTCACCGTGACATGGAGACAGGAAGGGAGAGATTGTAGGCTTCCCCAGCAGCTGCAGGAGTGCTGGGGAAGCCCACTGTGTGCAGAGAACAGGAGGAGGTAACGCCCCCAATATCGGCACACATACGGGGCGTGGCTTCACGGTGTCTGGCCATGCCCCCTTTCAGTAAAGCCATACCCCTTTTGGACATGCACCTACGGCGCGCACAGCAATTAATCCTTGCCGCACCGGGTGTCACAAAGGTAAGTGACGCCTCTGGTTTGAAATATAGTCAGATCACCAGAATAAAGATCTTATAAGAGACACTGACCTGTCCACATTATGCTGCAGAAGACGGTGCATTTGCCAATGGTGTGCCAAGATGTGAGGAGTGGCTGACAGTTGGGTATTATAGGAATCCACCAACAGCATATGTAGAGTAGTGATGTCAACCTTAGGAAAAGTATCATGACAATATTTTGGGAAAACAAAAGGCATTCTGTTTAGAATGAAAGTAAACTGTGAACTAATTGATGAGCAAACAACCTTTCTGCACCATTAGATACTGTAAATATCCTCTGCTTACAAATAAGTACCATGGTAAATTACCAAATAACCATGAAATCACATGATAATTCTACATGTCATGATCCCAGGCTGACTCACAGATTCAGCAATCTGGATCAGCTGGTCGTGACACCGGTGAACGTCGGTCACTTATCAAAATACACATTCTTCTGCCACCATGCAAACTTAACTCTGGAGTCTTGCAATCTCCGACCAAATTATTAATAAATCACCTTCAGTTATACACAGGTATGTAGCATGGGTCTAGTGAACCATTTATGATCTTCAAGTATTTGTGTTTTTGCTCGTCATAGTGTTAACCCACCTGGTGCAGAAATTGTTGTGAATTGCACCCTTACAAGGTATCAATAATACATCTTATGTAGCATCTGTCTCACAGGCTTGCAAATTCAGTAAGAATCATGGAGAAGTATGCTAGATTAACTGTGTTTAATCCAAAAAATGTTTTCAATGCTTATTTACAAAAATTTTAATAAAATGACACACAGATTATATATGTAAATGTTTTCTAAAAAAATAAAAATAAATAAATACAGAGTTTCTAAGATAACTTACAACAAAGTTATTAGCACTGCTGCTGGGTGGGGGTTTCACCCAGAAGAAGGTCCTGGCGCATTCACAGCACTTTCGCCTGCCCCCCAATGAATTAACAAGCTGCACTCTTATGCTTTGCATGGGCCCTCCTAGCCCCCACCTTTCTGAATAACTCTAGTACCAGCTATTAATAAATTCTGTGATTAAGGTGCCCATCCACTAGACGATTAAGTTGAGCAATTGAACGATAACAATATCGTTAACGTTCAATCATTCATAAATCATTTGCAAATCGTTTGCAAATCATTTGCAAAAATGTCTATAATGACCAGCGATGCGTGCTCCCAATGGTCATTTAGACATCTATCTTCAGGCAAACATGCTGGACAACCTGACGATAACGTCAGGTTCAGCATGTTTGCAGATGATTGATGTGCCTACCCTGAACAACTGCTCGTTCAGTGTAGGCACATCACAGACTGACAAACTACTGCACGTAATCGTGCAGTCATTTTCATGTCTTTAAGTCAGGGATGGGGAACCACAGGCCCGGGGGCCGTATAAGGCCCCCGGAATCATCTGGTCTGGCCCTCTGAGGTCTTTTCTGCTAGCTTCATCTGGATAGCAGGGTACCTAGAATGTCACCCTGCAGCCAGAATCTATGCAGCAGTGCCTCCTGGCGCATCCTTAGGACGCTTCAGACAGTCACATCGCTGCCCTTTCAGCTCCCCAGAGCATCCTGAGGATGCTCCAGGCATTGCTGTAATCACCGGCAATTGTCCCCATGAGGGTGCGTGGCCTGCACCAGGCCTGTGAATAATGTTATACATATCAAAATGGCCCTGGGCAGAAAAAAGGTTCCGCACCCCTGCTTTAAGTGGATGGGCACCTTTACACACATTCTTCTCTTCAAATAACACAGGCCACTATTTTACTCAACTGGTCTAAGGAACCCATAACTATCTGTATAGGAGATAAGACACAATTGTGTAAACATTCCTCAAATCACACGAATGGTCCTAAATTGTTATCACCATCTCTTCCTGGTGTGGCTGGCTTCAAAGTAATCACAAGTCATAAACAGCAGTGTACCCATCAGACCCTCTGTGACCAAACATATGTCAATTACAGGGCATCCAATGCAGCTGTTTTATCACATATAGATCAAGAAATATAATTTCTGGTGATTATTCTGGGGCTATTCGCTACACTATGGCATTTATGAATGACATAAATTTTTTTAGTTTTAGAAAAATGCACATGATTAGCAAGTTTAACAGCAAAATTACAATAATATGTAATGGTACTATATTGATTGGGCACAGAAAGATTTTAGTGCCAAACTCACCTCTATATGACAGCAAGCACAAACATTTGACTAGTGTAGAGTTTACTTAGGGATTTTCCAACCTATTTGCCATAAATACACAGCAATGAAATATGTGACACATACTGTGCATTAATGTTAATAAATTGTATTAGATTTGTACAAGCCTTATGGCCATTTAATTAATATTGTAATTTCAAGAGCTACTTACATAAACTTTGAAAACTTTTTTAATTTTACTTTGAATTATTAAACTTTCTGTTGACACTGTTATTTTAATAAATAAATAGAGACATGACAAGACTATTAGATAGTTCAAGGTTAATACAATAATGTAAATAGTAACATATCAGGTACAGTATATGAAACCATAGTTTTCAGTTTTATTCTGTTTTGTATTTTTAAAGTTCTGTTATTGTAATTTCAAAATTTAGTAAATTATGTAAGCAAACCTGAAAAGATTCATACAATGTTCAGTAGTTGTCCCCATGTTCAATACATATGTGGGAAATCTCTCTGGTCTTGTTGTTTTGGATAAAATCAACTTTCATTCTTCCTATTCTCCATAAGAACTAAAATCTGTGTACCTTAGTAGGCTTGGCTAAATACATGTACAATGCAGAATTTCTAAAGACATTAGCCTAAAAGAAAGTCTTTCAGTTAAGGGCAGAAAACAGCATGGAAGATTTGGTTAAGGGTCCATCAATGCAGCTGTAGTCTTTTTGACCCACATTGGGTCAAGCACATGTGTAAAAAAAACCCTAACAGGACTTAACTGCACATAAAGTATATTGGAACCATGCAAGCTCAGAAGAGACCACCACCCTGCCCTTTTCTGAGTAGAGCTTGGTCCTTTGAGGAATGTAAGGAATACTTGGCAACTTTTCTCTGTTCCCAGAGGGAGAAAGTCCAGGTAGATGCAGGGAATAGGGGTGGGGATATGGTGCAGAGAATCTATCATCAGGAGTCACACAGAAATTCCAGGAAAGTATGCAAGTATGATTTAGAAGCCCTAGAGGAGAGGTCTATTTTTCACTGAGGAGCTGAACTATAGTTTTTTTTGTGGGGACAGTGTGTGACCTGCAAGCAGCAAGTTAAGTTGCTCTGTCTGATCATGTGAAGATAGGAAAACATCCTTTTCGTGGAGAGAGATACTTTTTATAGTGAACTGTTAAGGTGGGGACCACAGCTATATAAAGAAAATGACCATTTCTTGTGAGTTCAGCAACTAGAGAGACAGAATGGTAAGTGGCCTAGCTGCCCACTGGCTAGAGAGAGACTACAAAGTGAGTTAGACTCCATAGGGAGTATTATCATTTTCTGATTCCTTTGTGCTGATCTTTCCTCCTGTTATTATATCCAGATTCTCCAAATCCTTTATAACGCCTCATGCCCTTATGCAAACATAAATAGCAATTATCTCCTTTTGTTTTTGCACAAGGTACAAGGAAAGATTATCCGCTCTCCCCTCTACTTTTCATCATAGCCAAGTCCAACATTATTGTAGCTTATGGGTTGGCAATTGTGAGGAAATTTGTGAGGAAAAAAACACATCTCTTGCAGATGAAATGCTGTTCATTGTAGCAAATCCTCAATGTATTACATACAGATATTTCAAATCCAGAAATTTTTGATACTAATAATGCTTCTAGAACCTTTGTGGGCTACAAAATTAATTTCAATAAACCTGAGTTAATGCCTCTTTTTTAATCTGCCAATTTACATTATCTCCTAAATACAAAACAAATACTCAATAATTTGCTCTTGCATCAAATTTAAAGGGCATGGATACATTCAAAGAAAAATCTAGAGAGAACTATTAAAACACTAAGACCCTGATTCTGAGTCACACGCAGAAGCAAATGCAGCAGAGTCTAATGGCAGTCAGTCATCTGCAAGTTTATGCAAATGTCATACAAAGTCCTTTGATTATGTACATCTATGTGGTTGATTTTGCAAGGTCTGAGAGATGCCGACTGTAGATCAGCTGTGTGCTGCTGAGCCTCCCACCTTCCTGGATGCGCGTTTCACCTATCAGCTTTCTCAGCAGGGAGCCGGCATCTGGAAGCATAGGAGGAATCTGCACCGGGACACACTCCACCTCTAATTAAGGAACCTCTCTCCCCCCTTGTTGCTCTCTCACAATGCAAGAACTTGTACCAACAGTGCTGCAATGTTATGAACAAAAGTGCGTCCGCCTTCTTCACGTGCTGAAGCAGAAGCATTCATTTACTTTTTTTTGCATTTTACATACTTTTGTGCTACACTCTCATTTTGCAATCTAATGCTAGTCACATTGCAGAACATCAGCTGCTGCACTAAATCAATGTTGCTGTAACTATCTCTTAGGTATCCTTTACAACTGGTGGTTTTGCCTACTTCAATGAACTGTTTAAATGTGTTGAATTGCATTTATATGGTAATTCTATGCTTTATGTTACACATGGATATTACCTACATTTATATGTGATCCTATGGTTGATATAATTGATATATGAACAAATGTGAATAGCTGAATATCTAATTACCACATATTAGTCTATTGATATTCCAAACGGCATGCAAATGTACCACTGAAGGATTTCATTCATATGTATTTCAATAATTGCTTGTGACCCAGCTGGAAGGTACCTTTCACTATTACACCTTTACATGGAATAAATCTACTTATGCTGTGGTTATAATATTGATTGGGATTACAATACCATTTACATTGGAGGTGTTATTATTCTGAGTGTGTGCATAGTAAAGATTCAGAACTATATTGTGTCCTAAGCTTCCATTACTATATGAAGATTGAGAATAGGTAGATATTAATCTATTTTATACAATTCAAATGTTCATGATGCCAATGTATTCAGATATGACTTGTAATATATAAAGACAGGAATATATCCTTGATACGTTCACAGAAAAAAATTGGTACAAGCATACAAAAAATTCACCACATCTCTCTCCCAATAAGATTTAATTGGGAGGAATTTTATATTATTTTTGTAATATTTATTCATTTTTTGTAGCAAGTGTCACCTAGCATGTAAGTCTTTGAGTTCTGTGTATAATTTTTTCTTCCTTTTAGGTGTAGAGAATAATAAAAGTTATGTTTTAATTCATTCACATTTGTAAACACCAAAAAGTGCCCCCACAAGTGCCACTATCTTGCTATATGAGATAGTCAGCATCTTTGCAATCTTGCAATCTATGATACATTACTCCTGGGGAGCACCACTTTATGAGAAGTACTCCAAGTTGGTTTCCATATATGCCCTAACCCAGTAATTATTTATCCTGTGCAGAGTCCCCCTTGTATGATTCTTATTTCTTATTCAACATGCACGATGTTTTGACTTTTATTTTTGTCATGCCCAGGTACATTACCCAAGCTTTGTATCACAACTGTTGACATGCATTATCCTTGACATGTTTTCATAATTTTTCTGATGTATGTTATATGTTTTTGTGTAGAAAAATTAATTCAAAAAGTGAAAACAAACTGTTTTAGGTTTAAAGTTTAGTTCTCCCAAGACGCTATAATTATACTTATCTATTAATCTATTTGTTGATTTAGCAACATGCTTGGACTTCAGTCTCTAGGTAAAAATGATTAGTGGATGTCAACTAATGGGACTGCTAGACTGAAGATCTATGATCTTTGATTTTTAGCACAATTTAAACTTTTGAGACATGGGTTCATCCTTTGATGTGTGTGATGAATGTGGTAGAAAATGCTCAGTTGCAGTGTACAATTTTATGAAAGCTGCAATAGAAATGTCAGATAAGAAGAGTGCATGGTGTCTTCACATTTTGTATAAGCTATGAAAATTACATTTTTGTATTAACGGTCTATAAAGTGTAACTGGTACTTGTATTTAACTTTAACCTCAACACCGGACTTACTTTCTTGGCACTATTTTTTTACAACAAATGTGAAATGGACAACTGAGATACTGTCAAACTCTTTGAACAGAATACATACTAATTTTCCTTACATCATCCACGGATTTTCTTCCATTAGTGTAAGTTTGGAGGTTGGGAATCTACTCAGATAAATCTTTGACCAGGACAATACTAATTTTACTATTACTGACTATTACTCAGAGTGGCACAGCATGCTATGTACTCTAGGTCACTTACCGAAGTCACTCATTTCACAGTCTTATTTTGTAAACTTGATGTTTCTTTATGGATATACTATTCTCCTTAGTTTAGCAGGACATTCATAAAATAATAATTGACATGGGTGGGAAAAAAACATATGTAGTGAGATGCAAATGTTTATATAAACATGGGTACAATTTGTTTACTCTGCTTTGCATACAATTGTAATATGTACTGTAGGCACAATATTTTATTTTATACCCCTCCTAAATATTATCTATCATTACATATAATATTAGAAGCTAATACTTGAGCAAAACAAGTCACAGCATTTAGTATTCTTTACTACCACTTTTTATGGGTTTATGAATGTCATAAAATGTATTTTAAAGTATAAACAATTTACATTTTATTCATATTCAAACAAATAATATAATATTGTGTGTCCATTGTATATAACATAATTAAAGTATATAAAGAATGTCATACAATAAAAAGTAACTTTAAACATCATGTCAAGGTTTCTATCTGAGTCAGAACTTTTACATAATTCAACACTTATGAATTAGATTATGCAATGGTCTTTGAAAAACATTTCATATCATCAGCTACGTAATGGCTGAAACTCATGAACACATAATAACATTGGTTTTGTTATAATCTATCAGTGCCTTATATTTTTTATTAATTCACATGTTTCAAAATGTTTTCATAATAGAACTGAATAGGTCCCTGTGAGATAGTTTATATCAATACACTTCAAAAATTATTTCATTACATCAGATAAAACCTATTTCAAATTTATAGCCATACAATGCAGGACTGGACTGGCTGGCCATGAATTACAAATCAACAATACCTTGAGAGTGCAAGTGATTCCCACTCATTTTAGTTGTAAATAAAACTATGCTGTATATTATTATCTATTTATTTATTTTTGAGTATAGTTATAATTCACTGCATTAGTACAGTAAGTGTGTCAAATACTATTCCAAAATACTTAGCAACCACTGATCTATATACACTATATAAAGTAAAAATAGTATTTTTCTCTTCAAATTTGGAACAAATAGTAATTAAATGCCATGTTATCTAGTGACAAGAGGCAATACCACAAGACATGTGCAGAATAGCTGGCACCTTAAGGTCCTTGACAGATCAAAAATATATGTGTAGTCTTTACTGTACAGAAACAATGGGGCAATTCAATTAACCCTTGGACCAGACAATGAAACTGCTTCCTTCTAAACTAAAAGACAAATATATGTTCACATTACAATCTTGTCATTCTTCCACCCTGATGTCCAATTAAGTGAAATGCTTTGTGTAATAAAACATTTTGAGGACAATCCTGACAAGCCATTTTGAAAAAAAGTTAATAGGTTTATAAAATATAAAGGAAAAATATAATTTCTGAAATGCTTTGGTTTTACATTGGAACACTGCAATACATAGATGAAATTCAAAGCACACACGTTTGTATTCTGACATTTTGAAAGTATTTTTAAGGCTTAATGAAAACAAACAAACATAAATAAACAGAAGTATAATACATTTATAATGTTAGACATGTATATTCTTGTTCAATGCTTAAATATATTTAGCAACCTTTTTTATTTAAATATAATTTAAATGTTTTAGCTATAATACTTGGGTTGAAGGGGAATAGGTCAAAATGTTTAGGGTTAAATAAAAATGTGATTGTAGATTTCCTTTAAAATGTTTATTTTATTAACAGAATCCAAATCCTAAGTTTAAAAATAATTACAGAATGTTGCTTTATTGCAAACAAGTTGACCTTAACCATCTTTGGTCTCAAGCAATTGAGGTTTTTTTTTGTTTTGCTAACTTTTTGGAAAATACTTTTACATTTTAAAAATAATCAAATTCATTACATACATAGCGTTCCCGCTAAGCTGTTTTAGCAGGGCGCGGCGCCCTGCCCTCCTTCTGGAGGGCAAAAAGCACCCTGCCCTCCAGGAGGAGGGCAAAAAGCGCCCTGCCCTCACAGCCTGCGGGAGCCGTTCTCACCCGCGGGACGCAGTGTCCCGCGGGTGGAGAAACATGCGGTGACCCAGTCACTGCCGGAGAATAGACGCCGGGCGCATGCGCCTGGCGTCTTTTCTCCCTGTCTGCAGGGCTTGGGGGCTGCCCGGCATGTCCGTAAGTGCCGGGCACGCCCCCAAGAGTGACAAAAAAGGGGACGCGTCTAATAGACACGCCCCCTTTTCCGATGACCACGCCCCTTCTCAGTCCGCGCACGCCTTCGGCGCGCGCACGGACATGCCCTCGCTAGCGCCGGCGCCCTACTTCCAGCCGGAGCTAGAGGGATCTAGAGGGAACACTACATACAGTATGTTGAAATGATTAACAGTTATTGAACCAAAAGCAGAATGTCTTACCTCTGTCACTGAAGTCATCCACCAAGATGATTTCTTCTATCAGGCTGTCTGGGGTCCTGTTGATTACACTGTGAATGGTCCTTAGCAGTGATGTCCACCCTTCATTGTGAAATGGAATTATAATGCTGGTGTTTGGGAGCTTTTCCAGATAAAGTTTGTGCTTGCAACTGAGGAGAGAGAGCACAATTGATATTCATCACTTTGTACTTCTACATAAAGACTGCAAACAATAACTAATAATCTTTTATGGATTTAGAATGAGAGATGCATAATTAGATAAGATAAGATAAGATAAGATAAGATAAGATAATGCATTAGATAAGATTAATTTTGTTAGAACAAATAGTAAACATATTATTAGATTTACGTAGACAAATATTACCATGTGATACAAGAATTGAATTATAAATCGAGACAAAAAAAACCTTGTTTACTTAATAACACAGGTAAAATCTTTGTGAGAAGCGTCCGGCTATCATTTTTTTTAAATATTCTCCAAATAAATTTTCAAGGTTGTGCACAATTTATTTTTTATAGTTTATATTTTTATATTAGATTATTTATATTTACACTTACAACTGTGATGACTCCCAGGTATAAATAATAGGCATAGTGCAGTCTCACTAACACATATGTGAGAACTTGCATATCATATTGAAACTCCTTGCGCCAAGAATAATATATAGTATTGCTTCACTACTAACATGGTTTTAATTGTACATGTTTCCATCTACTCACTTCCTTGCAAAATAACAAATGTCACACAGTGGAGACCAACAATAAACCAATACAAAATGTAAATATTGTTATACAGCAGAACAAGGTGTTTATTGTGTAATACAATGTACTTTTGTTGTTTCAATAAAAAACTGCTGTAAAACTTAATAGACTTAAGACATACTAATTTTGTGTTACTATGATTATATAAATGCTGTGTTGCAGCCATGTACACTAATAATGTGCGGCAGTACAGATCCCACAATACTGTGAGAGACGTCATGATGTCTCTCCCCACACAGTGCGGGATCCAGGAAGCCAAATCAGGGCATGGGTTGTGGCGGTGGGTGAGTATTGCCAGTTCTGCCACCAAGGCATCCCACCCCGTGTAACAGCACCATCCTCACTGTTGTCCTTGGGTAATTACTCATAGCACTGAGGGACTAATGATGAGACTATTATTCTAATGATTATTTAATAACAATTGCCATTTTTTAAAGACTCATAAAAGTTGTTCCATTTCATCAATACTGTTAAATATACATGTACAGTATCCCTAGATGTTATTCAGACATACCATAGCAGATATCATAAGTATCAGACTTAAAATAATTTCCTTCCAGTCACATACCCACAGATTCTGCTGTACATTAATACTATAGGAAGGAGTAGATAATTATAAATGGTTAACATCTGGACCATCATGCACGGGATGTAGTCAGTAGGTATACATATATATATATATATATATATATATATATATATATACACATGCTGTATCAAAATACTGATACCAGAAAAAAACAGCACTCCAGAGGTTAATGCAAAAAAATTTATATAATGAATTCTCTTGAATAATGCATATCATCCCAAGCTGGACTCCAGAATGACAATCACTTTTACCGTAGTTTTCAGTCACAAATCAATAAAGTGCAATGTGCCAAGCATTAGCAGCAGTAATAAAATACTTGCGAATAGTAGCATTCTATTGGAGCCCAAGTACATAAGGAGATGTTGTCAATGCAGCCCGACAGCCGTTTCGGTGCTGAATGGCACCTTCATCACGGAGCAACCACATTGTGGAGCAACCGAAACGGCCGTCGGGTTGCATTGACAACATCTCCTTATGTACTTGGGCTCCAATAGAATGATACTATTCGCAAGTATTTTATTACTGCTGCTAATGCTTGGCACATTGCACTTTATTGATTTGTGACTGAAAACTACTGTAAAAGTGATTGTCATTCTGGAGTCCAGCTTGGGATGGTATGCATTATTCAAGAGAATTCATTATATAAGTTTTTTTGCATTAACCACTAGAGTGCTGGTTTTTTCTGGTATCAGTATTTTGATACAGCATGTATATTCATTCACTATGACTTAGCACCCTCCATTGATTTCATGATTTTGGGAGTGTGCAGGATTTGTTTACCGTTGTGTGTATATATATATATATATATATATATATATATATATATATATATATATTTATATATATATATATATATATATATATATATATAAAAATAATACAAATTAGGGGCTATACATGTGTATAAAGATATTGACTAAAAATATGAAACAATCTGAATACTAATAAAGTGCATAGGAAAATCAACACATGTGGGATGGCCAAGATCCTCGTTCAAATGTACACTAACTCCTTAAATCAAATAAAACAAAAAATAAGGGCACCTCCTAGTGCAATTTTGTGAAAACACCACGAATAAGTGAAAATAACTACAAGTGGACCCATACCAAAATTGTAATAAATCCTGGCTTATCTGTTTGCTTTGAAAAGATTCCATACGAAGTCCCAAAAGTGTGTGTTCATATATTTTAATAAGATTCCAAATGACATAAAATATATAAAGGAACATACACAATGTAATCCAAATTACAAGAAAGAAACACCAAATAATACATAAATTGCTTTTAACATGTATCCAAGAAAAAAAGATGCTTATCTGAAAAAAGCCAATCAGCAAATTTACTCATCGTCAAGATGGGTGTCTCACCATTCAGACTTCCTCGGGGGTAATGAATATTCTCTTGTTCAGAACAGGCTTACATAAGGCTCTTTATTAACATAATTAAATTAACCAAAATGGTCGTAACCAGATTTCTTCTAAGGTGAATATGATGTTTATCATGTAAACAATAATGAAATCTGTCTCTATAATGGGTTCTCTAACCATTTCTATGACAATTGCAGCATATGAGGAACACATCCCTATCTTTATATTATATTTCCTAAGACAAATTTACAAAAAAATAATAATAAAATGCGGCAAACGACAGCCGGAAGTGATGGGGCATACCCGGGAAATGCAAATTGCCTTGTGCTAGTGATATGCCATAAATTAGAATGTCCCCTCAGTCCGCGGCTCCCTCATTATGGTTCCCAGTGCACACTAAAATAAGACACTCACAATATGGCTGCTAATCCTGACGTACCGGGCCTAAGGTCTGAAAATCACAATTGCCCGAATTTGTTCAATATATAGCTTATTTCTTAATATATAAGATCTCTGGCATATATGGGCTCTTTCTTCTCTTTGTTTATTAAGATGAAAGCAAGCCCATACATTTGTAAGCCTGCATTTAATATATGCCTAAAAATGGACCATTAGTAACCTCAGGCGCTATTTTTCAAAAGGACGTCAATATTATATGTTAAAATGTATACAGCCATATCCAATACTCAATGAGTATGATATCTTAATGGGGAAAAGAATTCATATCATTGACTCAAAATATCCCAGACAAACGGCAATTACTGCATCACATGCTGTTAATAAATATCAATTTTGATATCCCCATGCCATTTACAGTAGGTTAAGGGCAAAATGGATCATTCTTAGTATATAATCATACAATATCTATAAAAATAACCAATATTGGATACACAAATACCAATATAATTAATAATTGTGCAAGGATCTATAAGCAAACAAAGTATAAAAATACAAAAATCACATACAAATATATCATTCCTCATAAATATTTATCATATATTTTTCATATATCCATATGTCTTGCATATAAATCATACATATAAAATTAATACATACAATTTCATATATAATGAAATTAATACATCAAATAACATATAAAAGACATATGAGACACCCCTGCTCCTTGTTTATAAAGGAGCTGTTCTTGCTTGTTCTTCGGAGGAGTGCGAGTCCAGGCAGGAGTCTCACCGTCAATTGTACATTATATGTACACATACAGAGAAAAAAATTAAGGGTGAGGACTGGACACTATAATTTTAAACATAATAAAAGGTGCTACCATGCTGAGACTTGTAGTGCCAAGCAAAAAAAGTAAGAATAGAGCAAAGAAAAAAGAAAGAAGAGAGAAGAGAAAATATAGATTGTAAGCTTTTGAGTAAAGCCTCTGTCTGTGATTACCCGGTTTTGTTCTATTAATGTTTCCAATTGTGAAGTGCAACAGAATATGCTGCACTATATAAGATACGGTCAATAAATAAATAAAAAGAAAAGAAAGAAAAATGAAAATAGAAGTGCAGGTGCACCTGCCTGCATTTTCGTTTTTCCTGCATGGCACTACAAGTCTCAGCATGGTAGCACCTCTTATTATATTTAAAATGAGGGTGTGCAGTCCAGCACCACCCATTTATTACAAACACCCCACAGCTTCAATTGTGCCTGATAGTCCAATGTTACACAATGTTCAGTCTATGATTATTACTGTCAGATGTCAACTTATGATTTCACAAAACATCCATGTTATTATTGGATTCCAAATTTCTCTCTATTATTAATTTTCTTGACTCTTGAGTCTGTAATTTCATGAAAAATATTGTGAATAATGGCTTGTGGACTAGTACAGTCATCAGGAGACCAGCTGAGAGCCAGAGTCAGAGCAACAAATTTTAATACTTTGCTAAATAGCAAGTACTCCTAATGGAATTATTCATTGTTAAAAGCAAAAGAGTTGGCTATTCATACATTCCTGTTCTCTACTGAAACCATCAAAGGCAGATGTCCCATCGGGTAAATTCCACTAAAGTTGTTTGAAGCAGCTTCAGGAAGAAATCCTCACAGTACAAAGAAGAAGTTTTTATATTTCTGTACCTAGAATAGATAGAACTGTTAAATACTTAATTTCTGTATAGACGTACAAGGGGATGTAGTTGGTATAAAAAATTCAAATCCTGACAGCGGCAGCCCGACAAGGGTGAAGATCCCAATTGTCCCTAAGGTAAGTATTGCTAACCTAATTCTAGCCCCTAACCCTAACCCTTCCTAAGGGGTGCCTAACCCTAACCTCCGCCCTAAGTGCCTAACCCTAATCCCCCTCTAAGTGCCTAAACCAAACCCTCCCTTCCTCGCCGCCTAAACCTAAGTCCCCCAGGGGGGTGCCTAACCCTAACCCCCCCTTCCCCTAGCATAAACCAACCCCCCCGGGAGGGTGCCTAACCCTAAGTTTCCCCAGGAGCCCTAAACCTAACCCTACCCCCCGCAGTTGTCCGCGGCCAGCACTCGGCTTACTTTGTTCAGTATGCCAGGCGTCGGTCTTACGGCATATTGTTAATGACAGGCTTCGAGTTTTTGACACCTGTCATTAGTACAATGCTGGGATTAGAGAGTCTGGAAGCCGGTGGTCAGCATTTAGACCGTCGGCTTTCAGACTACATCCTGTACCAGGTATCTGCCTGCATAGTATGTACATTTTGTATGACTAATCCTACCCCATCTAGGCAAACCAAAGTCTCCCCAACAAAAAATGATCTATAAGTAGCAGGTGTAACTTACCTATATTGTATTGAAAATCTATTTGTAAAGTCCTATTTTTCCCTGTAGTACATGCACATGTGACAAGATAGCATTTTCCAAATGTCTTGAGAATGTACAGTTTAGGGTGATTAGAGATGTTTCTTATGTGTTGAAAAATAGTTGCAATTTTTATTTAAGAAGGTCAATGTCTTGTAGTGGATAGATTAAAACTATCTAAAAAGGGACGGACTTCAAAAGCTTTGAAAACATAAGAAAGTCACGGTGTGCATTATCCACTGTGTTTATATCTTTCAGTGGAATGTCATTTGCTCTTTCTGGGGAGTAGGAGGAATGTTGCACTACAAATACATGCACATAATTCTTACGCAAAAATATGCATTTTGCTTGCAGAGTGCAGAGATGGTTGATGATCTACATTCAGCAGCATAATTTAGATGCTCCTGATTATCTGATTATATACTGACCCCAAAGCTAATAGTATTTAAATCATTAGTATTGTATTATTTATTTCATATACAGTTACAACGTCTATTCACTCCACTTGACATCTCCATATGTACTACAGCAGAAGATTCTCTTTTTTGTTTAAACTCTTCATTTTCGAAGTGTAAATTTGACAAGATGACACAAAATAAATAGTATAACAAGTATCAAGTTCACGAATGCTTCACCAATATCAAGCATGGAACAATGGAACAAAGTCTGACATAACCAGCAATGTGTCTTTTATTATAAAGTATGAATGATGGGGAAGGAGAGAGAATGTGATAGGAAAAGGGGGGTGTTGACTATGGTTAATAGAAGGCCCATATGAAACTAAAAGGACCAGGCAGATAAATCCCTAACTAGCAAAAGATATTATTTGTAGAGATGTGTGGGTTGGTTTTCCTGAAAAGTGAACACACCTGGACTTTGGGGTTCCAAGTCGTATCGAGTCCTGGCTCGGATCACTTTTTTTTGGTTCGAGTTGAACAGAATCCCAGCTTGGGTCTGTTATAAAATCTGAACTCAGATTTAAAAATTGAATCTCAGTTTCAGATTGCATGTAGACAGGTCCAAAATACATGGTTTTAGCTGTTTTTATTAATTTTAGAGAAATCCAAAACCAAACCAAAAAACACTTGAGGATGGTTTTGCCCAAACCAAAATCAAAACACGGGTTCTGCACACATCTCTAGAAGAGATACGTAAAACCCAATTAATAGAATGTCTGACAGCCATTGAGAAGATGGCATGAAGAAGAGGGTTTGTTAAAGAAGTACCATTGGCACCACATCATTCAAAAATTCTGCAGAAAACAAAAGCCTTCCTGATGTCCCTTTACTTTACTGAGCTGTATGGTTGCTAAATGAGATCTGAAAGAGAAATACATGACTGTAAAACAGGAAAATGTAAATTCATTAGGGGGTAAATATAATATTGGGATGTATTCTCATCAGCCAAATGTATTTCTAATGACCAAGTATGTTTAATTCCCAAAGAAATATATAAAAGGAATACATTTGAACCTTGGCAATACCATGTTTTGCTGCATGTGGGCTGGAAAATATACAATGCATGGACAGATCTGGAGTTCGCATGGGACGTGTCCTAACATTTTTTGTATAGCTACTAGCTGTGAATCTATTTATTTGTAATATGTAAAACATTGCATTTTATAATATCACAGCACTGTCCTCTACTGCTTCTAAATGCAAATACATGCTAAAAATGATTAAAATATAATGTATTCCCAGCCCATATATGAATGTTTTTATTTTCTGAAAAAAGTACTGGAGAAAAGAAAGAAAACATAATTATCAAGTTACTTTGATATTCAAAGACATGAACTTTATATTTAATACAGTACTGTATAACAAAGAAAAGGGTGCCATATTGTACATAAATATTAAATATTTGTAAGGATGTTAGAGAATATAATTATTTACCAGTTATAAAATACATATAATTACAGACGTGTCCTCATACACCTAGCGTCTATATGCCATACAGCGCGTGGTTCCTGGCGTAATTGAGAAGCTCCAAGAAGAGTAGCATACCGTATTTTTCTTTACATTTTTATGACTTATTTGCATTGCAGATGCAGCAACACACCACTCACAGCGTACTGGAAACACTGGGTTACAACTAACCACACAGGAATTAGTTTTAAACTAGAGATTAGTGGTTCAGTTTTGACTTGGTTCTTTTTGCCAAATTAGCACAAGTTCAGATTAGTCTGGATTTATGTTATTGGCTATCCAAAACTCGTAAGAGCCAGACAGCCAATATGATGACATTTTTTGAGATCTGAACATAACCGAGTAAAACTGAGTAAAACTGAATTGCTCATTTCTAGTTTAACCATGTAACTGATTATTTTTTCAGTCAAAACCGCACAGACATTGTTTTTTTTTGTTAAATTTAATTAAGTTTAAAAAGGACTTTTTAATATATATTCAAATATTTTATTTAAGAATTGTATTTGTTCATAGGCCCCCATTGTAATTTAACGTCCCACCCCACATCAAAAATAGCTCCCCCAGTGTCAACTGATCCCCTGCAATAACAACCTCCACTCTCCTAGTTATAATAGGTACCTGTGGCAGAGCCCCCACCCTCACCTCCAGGGACATTGAGTGCCCAAATTAGTCCCTCCCCCTCCCCATGTGTCACTATATATATATACAGTATGATTAAACATTTTTTTAAATAACTCCACCCCCCAGCCAAAATAATATTTGAATGCCCTGCATAACCTCCCCTTGGCCAAAAGATGTCCCCCCATTAGCCCCCTCTCCATGTGACTAAACCCCACCTCCTCAAATTTGCAGAGTGCAGTGGAGCATGGGACGGGGGACTGATCATCAGTCCCTCCTGCTGCAGCTGATCTCTGCACACTGGTGCTCAGAGGGGAATTATGGTCCCCTCCTCGCACTTTTACAATTGGCGCATGCTCCCAGAGTGCCATTCACAGAACATTCTGTGGCGTGACTCTGGAAGTGATGTCGGCGGTCACAGACCGTCGCATCACTTTTAGGGGGTCAGTAGAGACAAGGGAGGTCTGTTCTGCACTTGTGCAGACGATCTCCTCTGATAAAGCCAGGGGCGGTGCGGGCTGGAGTGGTCGCATGTAATGCGACCTTGCCAGATGAAGCACTTCTGGCTCCGGCCACATTACATGCGACCACGCCAGTTAAATGGTTAAACAGATGAAGCAACTTGGTGTGTGAAAAAGCCACAGACACCTGCATTGGAGTACTTCTTACACAGATTCAGAATCAGTTGCGTACAGAAGTACAAATGTCGAACATCAAATTGATCAGTGCAAGCTCGCAGTGTAGTTGTCACTCCCAGTTGGTTTACTTACTTAAGACACACATTTTGAGCAGGAAAGACACTCGGCTGTATCACCCATGCCATGACTTGGCGCGGCAAGATGGGCTGTTCGGTGTGACTTGAACAATAGTGTATGAGGACACATCAGTATGTAGCTCTTTATTTAGTGAGACTCACATGTGTCTCTGCTACAAAGTATCTCAGCTACAGTTTTTAGAGTTTTGATTGAGAAGGATGAGAATATAACTATAGACTAACTGATATTGTTTGAGGTGATGGTATTATTATGCAAACGTTTCTTTGAATCATATACAGTACCTGGACAGTTACACAAAGGTTTGAAAATTATAATACTTTTACAAAGCACTTGGGATCACTGTATTTGTGTGAATAGGTTAGAAGTCAATGCTATCTAAAACAAAATACCCATCAGAGATATCGAGAACTAAAGCTTTACCAACTATAGCTCAAAGAATGACCCCCATTAACTGTCTTTGAAAAATGTTCTTATTTTTCAATACCATTTAGATGGCTATTGTCCTGATTTGCTTGCAAAGCTTGTGTAACAGCTCTTTCTATTCATTATAGATGACTCACTGGTATTGTCTAAATAGAATAGCTGTTTACATTTGAATTATTTGCTTATTATCATCAATTTTCATAGCAGAGGTGCTTGTTCTTGGTAAAGTATCTGTGCTGCTATAGATATAGATATGACACTTTAGTTAAAGTGAGTTAATATGTAATCCTGTTTATTTATTGTTTGCTATATTCTTAGAAACAGGAGTCCAGGCTCACATATATCTCCTGCTTACCTTTCTCTCCCGGAATAGCCCGCTGTCCCCATACACTAGTATCACATTCCTCTTCTGCTTACCTTTCTCTCCCGGAATGGCCCGCTGTCCCCATACACTAGTATCACAGATATCTCCTGCTTACCTTTCTCTCCCAGAATGGCCCGCTGTCCCCATACACTACTATCACAGATATCTCCTGCTTACCTTTCTCTCCCGGAATGGCCCGCTGTCCCCATACACTAGTATCACAGATATCTCCTACTTACCTTTCTCTCCCGGAATGGCCCGCTGTCCCCATACACTAGTATCACAGATATCTCCTACTTACCTTTCTCTCCCAGAATGGCCCGCTGTCCCCATACACTACTATCACAGATATCTCCTGCTTACCTTTCTCTCTCGGAATGGCCCGCTGTCCCCATACACTAGTATCACTGATATCTCCTACTTACCTTTCTCTCCCGGAATGGCCCGCTGTCCCCATACACTACTATCACAGATATCTCCTGCTTACCTTTCTCTCCCAGAATGGCCCGCTGTCCCCATACACTAGTATCACAGATATCTCCTGCTTACCTTTCTCTCCCGGAATGGTCCGCTGTTCCCATACACTAATATGGAGATAGAATTAATCAAGCTCTGAAAATACAATATTTTTGGAGCTTGACTGCGTGAGCACTCGCATCTTCAGATGGAATTTGCTCCCACAACCCACTACTTCCCTATGAGAAAGAGTCTTGGGTTGCGAAGAGGGATCCTTTTGAAACCCTCCGCCCCTGTCCGGCTCCTTCCACCGGACGCAGAGGCTTTTGTGCACATGCGTGACCCTTTGGTCCCACATGCGAACCCGATAATTAACATAACGAACAGACCTCTAATAGACATAGAGTACAGCTTAGTGAGGCTAAGGGCTCTGTATATAGGTGCAAATGGCGGTTTTGTGCATACAAATGCAGATTTTGCATATCTGTCTATGCTGAGTCAGATAGAACTTGGCTGGATCTGTCTTTCTGTGAGATTGGGCATTTCAGGGAGGCAACTGGGTGGTGACAATGCGAGCACATGAAACCAATTCAACTGATTGTCGCGCTTACATGGAAGGGAAGCAGGTTTTTGACAGATATCCTGCATCTAGCATGGGCCTGGTGCACGGTTTGCACTTGCAGATGCTCAAATCTCTGCAGTAGCCTTATAGATTCTCGCATTACCATAAGGTAGTAAAACAGGCTTCCACAGCTGAACACAACTGCAGCCACTGTGCATGAAACTCAGAATCAGCCCCTAAATGAGCACCTCTCACTAGCTGTACTAATTGTTCTGCCAATCTAAACATATTGTACTGACATAGCAACACTATGGAATGGGTGACGACAGGCTACAGAAGTGGGAGTATCATCTCCACAAGAAGTATTCAATTGCACCATCAGCTTAACTACTGTACTTTAGGACTTTCTCCATCTGTAAATCTAAAATGTGCAATATAGGGGGTATATTTACTAAAGTGCAGGTTTTTAGAAGTGGATATGTTGCCCATAGCAACCAATCAGATTCTAGCTATAATCTTCTAGAAGGTGCTAGATACATGTTAAGTACAATCTGATTGGTTGCTATGGGCAACATCTCCTCCTCTAAAAACCCACACTTTAGTAAATATACCCCTAGGTTTGGGTTAAGCAGTCTCAATAGTATACCAAATCTGCTCTACCTAATTACTCCCACTGAATTTACTTTTGCATTAATTTTTTTAAAGGTATAAATTACATTGCTAAACAACTCTCTTAATTCAACCACAACTAATTGCAACAAATGATTATAGTTAATTAAAAATTACTGATACAGTCTAATTTTAAAAACTGATTTTTCATGGACAGTCTGCCACCTCTCATTATACTTACGGTGTAGTGGATTGTGTAGTTTTATTTACATTATATATTGTTTAAAGGTCTTATTTAAACATTTAAATCTATTACAATGTTACTGCATCATTTATTCATCCAGACACCATGTGCTGATGAATTATGTGTCTCAATTGTTAGTTTAAAGTAAACCCTTTACTACTTTGCAGTTCTGTGATGCTAATTCTGCACTAATTTCTTATTTCAGTCTGAACATCTTTTCGGAGTTGTACTTACAAAGCTTTTCAAACGTGACAGTTGCCTTAAGGGCAAGAGGAGCTTACAGATGCAAGCAGTATCCTTTGTAGGGATATAATGAATCAGTAACTGGCTTTGGCCCACATCAAGCCCTCGCTCTCACATGCCAATATATGGTGAGTAGCTAGTGATCTGCTGAGAAAGCACTTTGTTGTAATAGCACTGAGAGGGTCAAGGCTAGTCATTTTTTTTAACTGTTATTGATTAGAAGGGAAGTATAAGTAATGTTAAAAAGTTCTACTAATCTAATACTTGGTATATGGAAAACAGGAAAATAAATCTTTTTTATAGCACAGTAGTTGCATACTTACAAATAAGAAATATGGATAGCAGTTTGACTCAATGAACCAGGTCAGCAGAAGTTCAAAGGAAAATATGTATAAGTGGGATTAAAACCTTGTAGCAACCTTAGAGATTGCCTTGCTACATTCATAGTATAAAAAGAGAGACTGAAAGTAAAGAAATCTTTATGTGCATATTTTCAGGATAGAGAATGTGCCCTTTTTCTGTAATTATTTTTGTACATTTAGTTATTCTTTCCAGAGAGTGCTACACAAATGGGATTTATGAATGGATTGTGCTGCCAAAATGCCATCCACAGAAGTGCGACCATCTGGAGTGTTCTGTTGATATACTAATACCATCCCAGCAATCACCTTTAATAGCATCTAAACAAAAATAGAACTGTGAGATTTCCAATTGCTATCATCTTTTCAGTAGGCAATCTTTCTCCATGTGCAAATTATACCTCAACATTTCTTCATCTCCAAAGACTAGTATCCTGGACACTTAACTTCAAAACAGTGAGCATAAACATATTTGTGAGAATATAATTACAATAAAGGAAAAGCAAATGGAATGTGTGCCTAGTAAAAGTTGATGTAGTTAGATTTCCGATTTGCATCTGTAGCACATTATTGGTAGGCAAAGTGTTGTATCAGGAGAACTAAGAACCAGTTCTGCAAAACAATACCTCTTATTTATCCGGGACCTGTATCTGAGTTGTGCAGAAACTGTAGTTTAATAATACAAGCAGAATGTAAGCTATTTTATTGACATAGAAATTTCAAATTGTCTCTAATGCACAAGATGTGATGTAATTTAGTGAAATCTGATACAGCCCCACCTCGTTCCTCTGTGTTATGTGCCAATATGAACAGGTACACTGCTCAACAACGCATATTTATTGTCTAGACGTACTGGAAAACTGAGTTGATAAAGGTTCATATCAGAACATAATAAACAGACATGATTAATGTGGACGCCTCAGCACACAACATCAGTTTCAGAAGCAGAAATACCTAATGACTAGCAGTGGTGGCTCCAGAGGTGGGGCTGCAGCACAGACCAAAATACAAATAGAGGAACCACAACAACTGCCATCCTCTCTGGTTATATCCTCACTGGCAGTTGGTGTGGCACCTTTATTTGACTTTAGAACTGCTCTGCTGACTAGGGTGGAGAACAGCTGGCCTTCACTTCATGCATACATGAACAGTTGGCATGGATGCTAATGGTAAACACTTTCAATGCTTGCTATGACTTCCTCATGTTTTTCATAGACCAAGTTATGTCTGTATATTAAGGGTAGCAAACATAGCGCTCTTGGTCCCATGAGGAAATGTCCCTAGCCGCTCCACAAGTTGAGGTAATCCTGCCTCTTTTTAGACAAATAAATATAGAATAATTGTGGTGCGCTCTGGGGCAATCCTATTTTGTTATATGGATTTGTTTTTATATGTGTTTTAAATGATTAGATAAGAAAATTGCCCCACTCTATATTGACAAAATCCCAATTTGTAATCTGTGGGTAGGGTGCTCTTAAAATTATAAAGCCTGTATATAATCCCAGTCCCTTCTGAAGAAATGTCTGTATTTATGTCCAAAAAAACAAGAGACTTTTAGGGAGAAAGTTCCTGGACAATCCCAAAATTGTAGTTCCATGGTATCTGTTGGATGGGTATTCTTATAATACTAGCTGGTGACAATGCAGCCCTCTTCATCCTCCTCTCCATCTCAATATAATGCAATTGCACAGTATCAGGAACTTGGTGAAACACAATGGTGCAGGATAGGTAAGAAATGCATGTACTTACCACATTAATACCTTCACTAGCCTACTGGAGAGAGATCTAGGCAAACTTCATGACAACCAAACTAGAAAACACACCAAAACAAACTTAACCAGAGCCGAATCCAATGCATTGAAAGATCTAGAGAGAAAACACCAAATTATAATAAAGCCAGCTGACAAGGGTGGAAGAATAGTGCTAATGGATAAAAAAGATTACATTACCGAAGCCCACAGAATACTAAATGATACCACCACAGACAAAGTACTCAAACAGGACCCCACGGTAAACTATAAAAATTAACTGCAGATACTACTACGCAGAGGCCTTGATACAGGTATTCTAACCCCCAAAGAACATACATATTGAGATATCAAACATCCCATTATCCCAGTTTTCTACTACCTCCCCAAAGTTCATAAAAATCCCACTCACCCGCCAGGCAGACCAATAGTCTCAGGAATAAATTCACTAACCTCAACCTCTCCCGAAATGTAGACACATTTCTATAGCCACGTGTCAAATTACAAGATCGTATATCAAGGACACAACTGACATACTCAAGAAACTACAGACGATACAATGGGACAACAAGTATTTGCTGGTTACAAGCGATGTTACATCGCTTTATTCGTTTATTAACCACGAACAAGGATCAACAGTATTCACAACCATTTGCACGGAGATCCAAACATGACCAGTCCACAAAATGACTTCATCATTGACTGCATCAGTTTCATTTTAAACCATAATTACGTATACAACAGTAAACTAGTAGAAAAGGCCAAAATGACAGTTAGAGAAGAAGCAAGAGACCCACTCCTACAATACAACCCCAAACAAAAACCTACAGACAATAACATCAGCTTCATAACCCAATATAATCAACAAGCTAATCAAAAGAAATGAATTATCTAAAAACATTGGCATGTCTTTTTCCAGGATGACTCGCTAGCAGAAGTCCTACCACCTAAACCAACAGTAATCTTCCGCAAAGCACCAGACATTAAAAGGAAACTAGTGAACAACCATATCCCTCCAAGTACAAAAAGACAAACTACACTCAAGACAGACACTATGCAAACAGGAGGTTTTTTCAACTGTGGAATATGCAAGGCATCTGAAACCACAGGTCAAAGAAGCACCAGAACTACACATTCTATCACCTCCCTTACTAACCAAGTCACCTTTAAAATCAAAGATCAAATAACATGTCACACAAAAGGGCTGGTGTATGTATTACAATGCCCCTGCCCTAAGTTATATGTGGGCAGGACAATCAGACCACTCAAGACACGGGTATGCGAACACATACGCAACATACATAAGGGGACAGAAGACCATCCACTCTCATCACATTTCTTAAAACACCACAGCTGCAGCCTCAAATTATTGCAATTCTTCGGAATAAAGGAAGTCAAACAGAGATGGAGGGGAGGCGACTATACCAAGCTTATTAATAAAGAAGAGTTAAAATGCATCATTCAATTAGACACATTAGCCCCAAAAGGTCTAAATATGGATAATTAAATTAGATCAATTATATTTAAATAATCCCTTTCAAATGTCATTATAACACAGGACACCTTACATATTAATAGACGGAACCAATTGCTCAATTATCATTTTTGTATTTTTCAGTATGTATGTAAACACAACTGACACTATTACCATGTTGATGAATATTATGTTTCGATTGGTAGACTGGTGCAGGTAAAATAAGTATTGCAAACCACACCAAAAAGGCTGATTAACCCCTTATGGGATGAACACTGGACAGTCATTTATGGAGCTCATCTCCTACAAAAATGGCCACTGGACTTTGTAATCAGAGACATTCTCACTAGAAGGCTTAGAATTACCACACCAATGATTGACTGAACATCCAGCTAATGTGTATATACCATGGTGATAAATATTATGATTCAATTGGTAGAATGGTGCAGGTTAAATAAGTATTGCAAACCACACCAAAATGGCTGATTAACCCCTTACGGGATGAACACTGGACAGTCATTTATGGAGCTCATCTCCTACAAAAATGGCCACTGGACTTTGTTATTAGAGACATTCTCACTAGAAGGCTTAGAATTACCACACCAATGATTGACTGATCATCCAGCCAATCCAAAGACTACGTACACCTCCAATCAGCAATGGAGGAAGGACCCACCAGGGGCTTTTAAACCCATCAAACCAACCTCATAACCTATACACTACCTCAGAGGAAGGCCACAAGGCTGAAGTGTGCTGGGATACACAGAGCATTGGAAACCCTATGGCAACACCGCACCTCCGACTGCCAACACCCCCGTGTCCCGTGATCATCCAGTCTAATTCACATGACCGCAGCCACCGGGCACAAACCTGGAAGTGAGTGAGGAGACCGCTGCACTGCAGGCAGCGGTCTTACACTGCCACACAGATCCACCATCGAGGAGGAAGGAGAGAAGGCACCACGACTCAGCCTGGTGACACCGCGTAGCTCCAATCCAACCAGCAGGCACCCCAGCAAGAGTTGTCTAATCTCAACAGTCCAGCCACACCAGGCAAAGCTTTTGAATTGCATCTCAAGCAAAGGAAGCCAGCACACCCCGTTAACTAGCAGGACTCCACCTAGCAGGCTCCATTAATGCAAGTCTACAGGTAACAAGTGTTGTCATCCAGCAAACCCCCCTCCCCTGCCCCCCCTCCCCTGCCCCCCCTCCACCAGTGGTCGGGACTGCAATCCTTCAATTCACCCTTCCAGTACCCAAGATTGTACGGAACGGACCCATCAAGTTAAGCGGGACGCCGCTTCTCCTACATGACTATATGAACAATAGATCTAGATAGCATCACCATTCACAAGCATTCTGTCTAATTCAGTGTGCACATCTACCTACATTATTGTGATTAATTTTTTTTGTGCTCAACAGTGTTCATTTAATCTGTTTGTTTTTTTGTACAACCTCATCTATATGTGCATATACTACATGTTTGTAATATTGTGCTTTAACTTTACAGTTTCTTATCATAATTATGTGTATAACTTCCTTTACATATATGTGATACAAATCTGTGGTTAACAGTGTGTTTAACCAATAAATAGATTTTCACTAATATCCATCTAAGTCTTTTTTAGACTGATGTACATACACCACATATAGGGGTATAGAATGGTAACAAACCTCACTCCATATTATTAAGCAAGAGGTTAGGCACCTCTATCTTAACTGTAGCAAACCCCGCAAACCTTATTATCCAGTGCGCAAGAAACCCAGTACCATTTCAATTATCAAATATTGCAGTTTGTTCCTGCTGGTTCTCCTGGTCTCGGTGCTTGCAGCGGTGGAGGTGAGGGTTAACATGCATGTAGGTAAATGGCACTATATAGATAACACTATGCACATGTGTCTAATATAACACTATTATTAATTTAAGCATGCGTACCCTGACTCATCAGAGTATGAGTACTAAAAGGGTTCATCTATGTCAATAGACATTAACAGTCTCTATAAAAAAGTTCCAAAGTGCACCTATGCACATTTAGTGTCAATTAGTAGTCCTGTGAATAAGGGGGGTGGTCCAATGCGTTTCATTCAGAATATGTACTTTTTCAAGGGTGCCCACCCTTCTCCATCCCGTCCTTTATATAAGGTGGTCCCTGTTTCCTTGTTACTGGTGTCCGCACTTCCAGGTTTGTAAGTTTGTCACAGCCAGCTTATGTGTTCCTCTCACTAGAGCATGTGCTGGAGTCCCCATAGTGTCATTGCACATGCGCCGTCTATTGTGGCCATCTTGGTGGAGATTATTTTGTAGTGCTGAATGTTTTACAGTGGACATCTTATTGGTTAAACTTGTCCTTGGTCTCCGATTGTGTCGCTACATAGCGGGCGGCCATTTTATTGGTTATTTATACTCCATAGATATCTTTGTTTTTGCATGCCCACGATGTTCATGTTACTCTCCCCCAGTGGCTACATTATTAAATGGGCATTATAACTACTGGTATGAGTCTTATGTTAATGCAGTGTACCTTCCCAGTGGGAAGTCATTATGATGGTTATGCTCAGCTGTCATATGTTTATAAATGGTAATTCATCTATTTAAATCAACGAATGCTGTATGTTTCTACAATAAATGAAATTAGTATCTTACCATAATCTATCCATTTTATGGTGATAGTGCTTATATCTATAGTGATTGTGTATATCGCCCTGTATTACTTAATGCTAGAGCCCTTTCGTGTTCCAAATGGGTAGTTAGTTAAGTCTTTGGGAATTTGTTTGAGTTACTTGATGGTCAGTGGGTCTGCGTTAACAAGTATTTTTTCTACTTACTCAACTATATTTGAACCTATGGGACAATATTTAATCTTTCCGGGATGAGAGTGTGTGTGTTAAAAATCCATCTACTCTCTATCTTATCTATCTTAAGGTTATGGTCCCCTCCTCTCCAATTAAGTATAACTTGGTCTATTGCTAGGAATTTTAGCCCTTTAGGATTAAGTTGATGTTCGTCCTTAAAGTTGTTCTCTAGGTTTCATTTTAATGTTCTCGTAGGCTTCCTCTACTTGTGGCTTATTGTAATATTTTTCTTTGAATTAATTTACTAGATTCTGTCCCTGTATTTCAAAGTCCTCAATATTCGTACAGTTCCTGTGGATGCGTGTGAACTGACTCTGTTGGATGCTATGAATCCAACTGGGATGATAGTTACTCTCTGCGAGTACTGGTTTGTTCTGTGTTCTGGTTTGAATGTTTGATTTTTTTATGTATATTTCTAGATCAAGAAAATCCACATTCTCCCTATAGTAATTGGTGGTGAAAATACAATTTTGATCGTATAAGTTGATGTGTTGTGTGAACTCTATAAATAATGTTTCATCTTCCTGCCATATAAATAATATATTGTCAATATAGCGACTCCAAAGGACCAAGCTTGCACCAGGATCACACCATGCCCAAATGTTCCTGATCTCCCAAAGGCTCATGAATAGGTTGGTGTAGCTCGGTGCAAACTTGGTCTCCATCGTGGTGCCATGGAGCTGTAAGTAGAATTCCCCCTCAAACCACATATAATTATGTGTTAGTATGAAATCAATACCCTGTAGTATGAGACTGGCTTGCGTCCTATCAAGTTCATGATCATGTTCTAGGAAGTATGTGACACTATCCAGACCAAGTTATGTCTGTGTCAAATAAGTTATGTCTGTGTCAAATTTCACTAAATTACATCAATTACTTTAAAAGTTATAAGAAAAACTTTAAGCCGAATAGCGAGTTAAGCACTCTATATCAGAGCTTGACCGCATATCCAAGAGTGGTATATCTATATTTTAAAATGGCCCCTGTTGCGACAAAATAGTTCTACGTAAAGATGATGTAGGGGGAAACTGATACAGAATACGAGATCAAATTAGTTCAGAATAGGTGGTTTCATTTTAATTTTTTTAATTAATAAATACTTTAACTGGATAACAGTGTAAGTGAATAAAACAGATGAACATTAAGAATAGGCTATTTAAACAGTTGAACAATAATGACTACTGTCACTGTAAGAGTGGTTCATATTGCAAAGATAACATGTGAACAGTGAATTGTACTGGCAGGAAGAGCTTAATGTTTCTTCAGGGTCAAGGCTGACATGTTTACTCACTGCTTGCTGTGCTGGATTTTAAAGTAGCTGCTCAGGTAAGTCCTGTTCTTTGAATAGATCTCCATTGTGGACTGATGTAATTTCTGCCAGAAAATTTTCAAAAAAGTACCTGTGAATTCCCATCAGTGAGGCAATGACGTGATGCTTTTCTGTGAGCAGTGTCTCTGTGAGAGATGTTATTGTTCACACTTGTGGAGTGATACAGCTGTGGTTTTGTGATGAGGTTTTGGTCACTGTTGTAAATGGATCAGACCTGAGCTGTGCAGTTATCAGGAAACAGAATATTTTATTTGGCTCCTAAAAAACTAAAATACTGTATTTATTTTATACTTTAAGGGCACAAGGAACATTTACATACAAGAGTAATAGTACTTATTATTGAAATACTGTTTGTAGTGTGCTGCAGTGCTACCTTCATGATGTGCCTTTAGGGAAGCATCTTCCTTAACCAAGATAGCCACCATTTGGTCTTCTGTGCACCATCTTATCACTGTGTTAGAGTGCCACAGTGGTGCACAGACATGTTCCACGCAGCTCCAGAGAGATCATGCTATATACCTAGTATACATCCTGCAAAGCATACTACTGGCTTGTAAATTAACTGCTACCCACATACATAGTGTTCCATAAGAAATGTCAACAATGAAAAGGCTGACAATGATTTATTCAACATCAGAAGGTCTACATGGAAGAAGGTTGACTTGACAAAAGCTCATAAGTACAGAAGGTTGACAGGAACAAACGGTTGATAGGTTCAAAAGGTTGACACGGAAATGGTTGACACTTTTTACATTTTTTAGGGTTAGGGTTAAGTTTAGGGTTAGGCATTTACCAGAGGGTAAGAGTTAGGCACTAGGATGGATGGTTAGGCACTTACCCCAATGGTTAGGGTTAGGCACTAGGAGGTACGGTTAGGGATAGGCAGCAAGGGCAGGGTTAGGGTGAATATTAGGGTTAGAAAAAAATATGTGTCAAACATTTCTGTGTTGACCTTTTTCATGTCAACCTAATTGTACCTGTCGACCTTGTGTACTGTCTAACTTTTTTCATGTTGACCTTTTGGTGTTGACCACATTAGTGTCAACCTTTTTTATTGTCCACCTTTTTTTTATCACACCCCATACATCATCAACTGAATGTCAATGTGAATGCAATGCAAAGTAAGAAGTGCAACAGCAAAGATGAGTCAGCTTTAAGTGTCAAAGACAGTCACAGTAAAGATTGTTGGTTTATTGACTCAGGTGCCTCTAGACATTTCAGCTGCAAAAGTTGTGGCAATCACTAACCGCTTGAAAATAAACCAGTCACAGAAATCCAAGATGTGCTTTACATACCAGATATGGGGACAAACCTCATAGCCATGAGTGTCCAAGAATAGATAGCTTACAGACTCCAGTTTGCAAAAGGATAGTGTATTGTACAGATCAAAAAAGGGACTGTAATTGCAACAAGTACAAAGTGCCATCAAGTATATGTCCTTGACACATAACAGTGTTATGTGATGAGGACCTCTGACTCATAGTCTATGGAACTCTAACACAGAAGATTAGATACTCTTGGATATGACAGCATCCAGAAACTTATAAATGGGCTGGTTTCAGGAATGTCCATGACAGATACGGAAAGACCTATGGGCCTGATTCAGAGTCGGACGCTATTTGCACTCGCTCATTCAGAAAAAGGGGCCAGCTATTTAAATTGAGCGCTCGCTCTTTGCGGTTTGTTGATGCCTCTATGTCTGAGTGAGTGAATGAAACATGTGCTCGCTATTTTGTAAAGATGCCCCCTGGCCGCTCGCATCATACGTCATCTCCGCTATTTATTAGATTAATCGAGGACATCGAAAGGTGTCTGAACTGCTCGCAGTGCTTGTGGTTGGATTTTCCTACCGCAATCATGTGAACAGTTCAGGCTAAGACACAACCAAGTGACGTGGCCAATGACGATGCTTTGTTAATTATGCACACCATTAAAACGCCCGTTTTGACCATTTGGCACGCCTGTGTTCGGATCTCCACTCCCCATTTTCAAGCACCTTCCCCTGTTACCACCCACAAACGCCTCATCCTGTCACTCAAATTAGCAGGCACTCACAATTTTGCAAACACACGATTTCCGACAGCACTGACTGGTTGGCGAATGCGCATTACGACCCATACGCATGCACAGATGTGCGAACATCGCTCGGAGCGAATGACCGGCCACTCATGAGCGGATCTGAATCAGGCCCTATGTGTGAAAGCTGGGTAACAGGAAAACAAAGGCATTGTCCATATCTGAAATCATCAAGCAGAGCTGAGGCACCCCTTGAATTGAATTGATGCCTACAGATGTGTGTGATCAGATGGAAGTTAAATCGATAAATGGATACAGATACTTTCAAATGTTCATTGATTAATTCACAAGAATGAAACACATTTATTTAATCAAATATTAAATAAATGTGTGAAGTGATAAAGAAAATTGCAGACTGCAAGAGATTAGCAGAAAATCAAGCTGGTCATAGTCTGAAAGTCTTGAGGTTTGACAATGGAGGAGAATATCAAAAAAGATGTGGAAATCTTCCTAAAGAATCATGGATGCATGGAATTGAACATCAATTGACCATTGTGTACATAACAGAGTTGAATGGTGTAACTGTGCATGCAAATTGCATATTATTGGACAGAGCCTGATGTATGCTAAAAGTTGCAGGGCTTAAAAAGTGATTTTGGGCAGAAACAATGTCTACAGCAGTTTATTTTATGAATTGTGCTCCCAAACTTACCATAGAAGTGTGGGCTGGAAGAAAACCAAGTGTCAAACATCTCAGAGTTTTTGGGTCTACTGCAAATGTACATATTCTCAAAGAAAGAAAATGTGCATTGGATTCAAAGTTAATGAAGTGTACCATGCTTGGATATTTCCAAGAGAGTAAAGGGTACAGACTCTGGAATCCAAATACTAGAAATCTTGTCAAGTCAAGGGATGTTATATTCCAACAGATATTACCACTTAAAGAAAAGCTGGAATTTGAATTGCAGTATGTGTCACTGGATATACCAGCAGCTGGAGACATATCTCAACCAAAAGCTACTAGCTTAGACAGCCAACCACAGAAAATAACTTCTGCAAGATCAAAACCACTTGGAAGAATATTATGAGGAGTTTGCAAATGTTATGTTCTGCGAACCCCAAGATATCCAAGAGTCAAAGTCAAGAAATGACTTATGTGAGTAGAAACCTAAAATAGCCAAAGAGGCTTTGGGGTCAATACAATTAGGTATGAGTTTGCAAATCAGGTTTTCTTTTAATGAAACTCGCAAGCATTGCAAGAATGCACACTCCCAAGAAATGCATGATCTAATCTGAAATAAACGTTTGTGCTACTTGCAGGGAGGGTGTGTGAATTTTCTATAACATGTGACTTGGGAGAAGAACATGAAAAAGTGGTTAAACGATCCTGGACCCCAAAAAGTGACAACTTTGGTAGCAGAATATTATAGAAGGCTGTCATGGGGCATAAGGAAAGTACTGGAGGTTTTTAAATGGTGTGAAGTGGCTGATTTGTGCATTTTTGTTCTAAAATAAAATAAATGATAAAAAGCAATATTTTTTCATATAATAACAAAATTAAAAAAGTAGTAAAAAGGTGATTTTGGGGTAGCTAAAGGCCACTTTATATTTGTTTTTAGAAAAAATAATAAAAAAATAAAAAAGTATATATTTTTTTTTAAATACATTACATTTGGTGGGCCTTAACTAATGAAAAAGTTGATTTTGGGGTAATCTGAGGCCATTTTTTAACACCCAAAAAATGACATGTAATTATTGGGCCAATTAAGCTAATTGAAACTTTCCAGAGGGTTCTACAGTGTGTTCTGACATTTTTACCTTACAATAAAGATTTTCCCTACCTTTTCACACCCACAGTGGGGTGCGCACAAAAAAACACGAATTTCCTGTGGAAAAATAAGGTGAGTATGCAATGGAATTGCAACTGCAATTCGCACTGCGAGTTTGCCATGAAAACAGCTTGCACAAGCCAACTCGCACCTAATTGGATTGACCTGTTTGAGTCAGTTGAGTCTCATAAACAAGAAGATACCATCAACATTGAGTGTGACAACAGTTGTGAACTCATGGAGAAAGGATCTGTTGGTGTGGTTCACATTGCTGGTGAGAAGAATCCTGCTAACATGCTTACCAAGGGAACAATGTCACAATCACAGGTGATTTTTCAAGAGAAATGTGGACTAGAATAATAACTTGCTTTTCTAACCCTCAATTTTTTACAGGTTGCTGCAACAAAGTTAATAGTTAAAAATGTGTGTAACATGGAGAAGCTTGCAGTGATGGGGGGTGTTGAAATATTGATTGCGCTACTGCACTGCCTCCATGATGCTCCTTTAGGGAAGCATCTTCGCCTACCAACAAGGCCACTGGTCTTCACATAGATGTGAGACATCTTAAAAGCAGGAATCTCCCACCCACAATAACACCAACGCTGCCGCGAGCAGTAGTACCAGCAGTATTAGCTCTGTGTCCATGGATGGAACCTGACAGTAACAACTCCATGGAGGCTCAGGTGGAGACAGCAATCCGATGGCGGTATATTCTCCACTGCTGACACTCAACTACCTGCACCAGCGGGAGCTAAGAAGATGTTAGAGCGCTGTTTCTATTCTATGGCTCGTAGCGCTTCACTTCTCTAGTGTAATTAAAGAGACTCAGGTGTCCAGAATGCTATTTAAATGTGCAAGTTTATAATTTAGCAGTTGTAATGCACACCAGTGGTACAGTAGTAAATCCTCTGGCTCAATATAAATGATGTCAGCAGACACTGAGGTAGAAGTACAGAAGTTTCAGTGTAATAAGCCACTGAGTTCTTTACTAACGCATTTCAACATATTATGTGTCTTTTTCAAAGGCTGTGTTTTGTTTCAATAAGGTCGATTTATATAACTTGCTGCTTAATTAAAAAGGCTAATTGACAAAATTAACCATATATATGCCAATTTCTATATAGAAGTGATCTAAGCCAGTGCATCTTGAAACAACTAATAATACCAAAGAATAAATAAAATATACCACAATAATTACTAACTGTGGCCAGAGGCAGGCCACACCGGGTTAATGGCTGCCACAGCAGTGAAGGGGTTAACCCCCGTGCTGTGCCGCCATTTTTAAAAAGACAAAAAGGCGCCAGGTGCCCATTGTAAATGTCACTCTGCGCTACGCGCTGAGTGTTAAGTGTGTTTTTAATGTTCTATATGCCGTGGCCTGGACTTGCTGCACTGGGGGAGTGTAGGTAGAGTGTGTCATGGCCGCTGCGGGACAGGGAGAGCCAGCTCCCACTGCGAACAGCACTGAAACCGTTAAAGTGGACAGTTTAAAAGCACACTGCACATGGTTTATAATAAACTGTATTAAAGTATAAATGTATTGCTGTAATGCACTGCAGCTGATCTGCAATGCATTAGTGCATGAAGCAACATATGTTTAATAGGCTATGCACTATATGGTTTAAATGTATATTTTGTAGAGAAAATGCACTTCTTGAATATATGCCTGAATATGACATGAGCAGCCTCTGTGTCTGCAGAAACTAGCAGGAGGTCTGATGAATAGGAAGACCTGTTGTGGTCAGTGACCTCTGGCTGGAAGGTTACTGTGTAAAGGTGTGACTAGTGTCATATAGCCAAACACTTCACATACAGAACTTCCTTTTGAAAAGACAATTTGTTTTTAAGAAGATCCTTTTGGATGCCACTTCTAAAAGCTGAATGTGTTAAGGTTGGAAATGCCAAAGTGATTGATAAGGATGAATGTCATTTACCATTTCCTGTGAAATGTTATATCAACATTTTAGGAGACAGTATAATGTATGATAAATCAGTTTGTGTTTAAAGTTTGGGTGGTGACCAAAACACCAGGTAGTCTCAGGCTCAGGGGAGTGATCATTCCCCACTGTCCATAGGGGACAATGTTAAATGTGCATGTGGCCAGCACATGCACAGGTCATGCACTTATGATGATTGGTTGGAAACCACAGGGCAGACTTACCCCCTGTGGTAATGTGTGTTAGAATTACATAAAAAGAGGGACTGTGAGCCCTGTATGTGTACAACCCTGTAACGTCTTTGAGGAGAAGAGCTGCTGATAAGATTCCTGTACGTGTACATCTTTGAGAATTGCAGTTTGATTTCTGTGTGATATTCCCCTTCAGACGGAAGGGAGGGTCTTCTTTAAGACATTGAGCAAATAAACACCGTTTGCCTTTACTTAAATTGCCTCAATCTTGCGACCAACAGAATTGTGCAAAACGCTATTCCGTTCTCCTGCTGTTCTGGGTAAGAGCTCCGTGTCTCCAAGTTCAAGCCCTCTGCCAAGCTACCGTGCAGACCTGGTCCATTGCGAGGGATCAGGTGGGAACAGCCGACACAAAAAAGGAGGTGTGTCTGCAGTTAATCAAATGCATACGCAACAGAAGCAGTTCCAGGTTCCAAGGCAGGAGCCTGAGTGTACCTAATAAGTGGTTCCAAACACAGATGGTAGAGTTTGGTAGTGGCAGCATCATTACACGCCCACAGCGCAGTGGGCGGAGTCAGTGACAGGTGGTCACTGACGGTGAGTGGGAGTCCAAAAGCGCTAACCCGTGACCAGGGACGGCCTAGGTGAAAGGCATCCGGTCACACTAACAATCAACAAAATTATAATAGTATAATAAGCATATATCAGATTAAAAACAAAAGATTATATTTCCAGGATGTCTATGTATAATTGGCTAATGCCATCTAAAGAAGGTGTTATGTAACAGACCGTGAAAAAGGATTGCACAAATCTGCACTAGTTTGAGAAATGCAAGAGATATCTCTGACATCTAATGCATTTTCTCATTTGTTAAACTGCCCAGATATTAAAAAAATACCTTGAAAAATAACCTCACTAGAGAAGTGTGATAAGAATTGGGGGAAGGACAAATGATACAGATCTAGAGCAATTAAATCATGGTAAATCCCCTTAGATTTTGAAGTAAGAAGAAACTTTGTTATAATTTCTAAGCTACTGTATATAGCGTAAAAGTTGCAGACTGAAGTGAGTCCAGTAGAGTTTGTGAAGAGATAGTGATTTATACACCAGGAAATCTAGGATCAGTTATTCTTATCGGTAAAGGAATGTTCACTCTTGTTAACAATACACTAATCATGCTTTTATGTCCAAACTGGAAAGCATCACAGTGACTGCAACTGGAAAGCTTCACAGTGACTGCACAGCCAAAGAAAGAAGCCATTTTACACCACTGGTCATGTGGAAACATATTTATTTTATTGAGTCAGATTCCTGTTCTATTCTGATGTATTCTCCTTGAGTAACTTGAAGATATCTTTACAGAATTTTAAGCAAGCATTATGTCCTTTTATAACTCATCCAAAACATATACCAGAGTTATCCGATAAAGCATGAAAACCTGAGGGTGTAAGTAGCAGCGCTATGGTGCTATTCCCGGTTTATATGATTCACATTGACCAAATGATGCATCATGTAAATCCCCTAAATTCAAGGATAGCTATAAAAAATATTGCATTATGGTGTTGGAAACACAGGAGTTACTATAAAAACGGGTCTTGATGTTTAGTTTTGAAGCATCATTCAAAAGTAATCACCACATGAGTACATGTATTTTCATTTCATAATCTATAATCTCTTTACTATGAAGATGTTGTGCTGTTGGAAAGAAATACTTGCTATAGACAATGATTGCAGCATTAATATTTAATCCACTAAAACTATGCCAAAGAAAAGTTAAGCAATAAATAAAATTTAAAACTACATTTTTCCAAATAAGTTTTTGGAGTACACTCTATAATAGAGTATATATATAGTGACTATAAAAGGAATTCACCCCTTGGACATTTCCACATTTTGTTGTGTTTCAACAAGAAACAATTTTGGATTTCAGAAAATAAAAAAAAAAGTTATTAAACTAGTTTAAAACTGACATGCCCCCCTACCCCAAAATTCCTTTACCCCACTAGAGTTATACTTGGTAGAACCACTTTTGGCAGTAATTATAACTCTGGGGTATATCTATCAAAGTTCAATTTTACATTTGATTTGATGTTTGATTTAGCTCACCTCAAATCAAATTAAATCGAATGTACAAATCCCTTATTAATTCCCACATTTACTAAAATTCTATTTTATAAGCCTTTTCTAAATCAAATTCGTTTTGGTTCGATTTTGAACAGTGATTTGATGTTCAATTTTGCATGCACATGTACAAATTGAACACTGAATCCCACTCAAAATCGAACTTCAAATCCCCAAATGAATAAACCTGTTTCATGCTTTCAATTTTGGCATGAGCAGGTCTGATTGACACAGATGCATGCATAGAGCAGTGAGATCCATGCATGCATCTGTGTGTAAAATGCTTGTAAAGTATTAAATTTAAAATAAAAATTACGTCGGGTCCACACCTAAAAGCACAACCAGCCCCGGACCTTTCAGAGCCAGTCCTTGTTGTGAAAATACAGGGGACAAAAGAAGTAGGGGTCCCCTGTATTTTGCACAACCAGCACTGGGCTCAGCAAGCCAGTCTTGGTTTTTGAAATACAGTAAAATGAGTAGAGGTCCCCTGTATTTGAAAAAACTACCATTGGTCTGGGCCAATTTACCGCAAGTAATTCCTATGTGGGGCACTCTTTTATGATTGATTTATTTATACAATTGACTGTTGGAAATAAGTATAATTAAAGCATAACTTTTGTCGATATCCTCCTTAAAATTAATTGGGATGTGCAGACTCTGATTCAAAAGATCTGAAAGAGTCACCCATTAGCAAACATATTATAAAAACCAAATTAGACATTTGTTAGTGTGCAGGATATCATTCTTGTTTTTGGTAGTCCCCTGTATTTGCCAGAACCAGCACCAGACTCTTTCTAGTGGAGGTATAATGCCACAACCAGGGGAACCCTTTCACCAGGTCCTTTGGCAAAACATTATGCCTGACCACGTCAGCCTAGGCGGGGATCCCTGGTGACCCCACAATAAAAGTGTTCTCTTCTCCAGGGCACCCAAGGCCTGAGATGACAGCCCAGGGCCATCCAGGCACCCCTGGCTGGTGGGTGTCGGGTTGATTGTGCAAAAACAGATTAAATAACACTGAATTCAGCAACATGGTACACACTAACGACATCCACTGTTGGCCCTGCATGAGCCTCAGCATGAGCCTCCGCTTCAGATTGAGCTTTATGAGCCTCTGCCTCTCTCAGCCAATGAACAGTTCCCACCTTTGACTTCAATGGTGAGAACCGATAAATAATCTTTAGTAACCTAGTTCATTGGCTAAGAGAGGCAGAGGCTTACCTCTCTCTCTGTCATTCGGGAAGTACTGTCCTTAGAGGACAGTACTAAGTTAGTGGGTTGGGCTTCTCTTTTTTTGTTTTAAGAAGATACTGTATGCTTACTTGGAGAAGAGGAACTTTCCAGGCAAGGCCGCTATCAGGGTCGGACTGCTGGCCTCCAGCCCCGGGCCCAGGGAAATAGGGGGCCTGGGTGGCAGTGGCTGGGAAGGAGAGGGCTTAGGGAAGGCTGGTTGGACTGGGGGAGGGGCAGGGAAGGCAGAATGGCTGGCTGGACTGGTGGGAGTGAAGGTAAGCTGGCTGGACTGGGGGGCAGTGCAGGGAAGGCTGGCTGGACTCGAGGAGGGGCACAAGGCAGGGTCAACACAAATAGCTGAGAGAGGGGCCAGCATAACAGCGATGAGTAATGCATCAGTCAGCAGGCGGGGAGAGAGAGCATCGGTGCTGCGGCATTTGAACTATGGAGCTGGCCGCGAGTCAATCAAAGCTCATGGAACAGCAGTCAATCAAGAGCAGCCAGTGAGGTTCTTAGTACATGTTTGGCCAAAAATGTTTGCCCATCCACTGCGTCAAGATGAACCCCATAAGATGGATCCCTAACATCCCTAATACTAACACATTACATTACATGGCCAAACATGTACTAAGAATCTCACTTATATTCCATGTTAATTGTAGAATTTATCAGGATTTTTCTGTCTATCATTGTTCTTAGTACCTAGGGTGTGCGCCTGCATCCTATGTCCCCTGTATTGTACTACAAGTCTTAGCATGGCAGCACCTCCTATTATGTTTAAAATTAGGGTGTGCAGTCCAAGCCCTCCCCCTTACTATTATATTTGTGTATATTTTGTACACTTGGAGTTTGAGACGCCTCCTATTTGGAATTTGCACCCCACCGATCTGCCCTCAGGCATTTTTAATAAACAGCCGAGGGTCCTGCATTTTTGTCTACATATTAGAATGGGCACTATTACAGGTAAGTCCTGGATAAATTTAATGTAATGTGTAAGTATTAGGGATGTTAGGGACCCATCTTATGTGGTTCACCTTGACGCTGTGGACGGGCAAACATTTTTGGCCAAACATGTACTAACAACCTCACTTATATTCCATGTTAATTGTAGAGTTTATCAGGATTTTTATTGTCTATCATTGTTCTTAGTACCTAGAGTGTGTGTCTGCATTCTATGTCCCCTGTATTATATTACAATAATAAGTAAAATCAGATTTTGGGAGTGAAAACATGAGTTGGAGGGTGATCATGTCCATTGTAGAGACCAAACTTCTAATGGACCAAACTTGTAGGGTGTAATGGAGCTTAGTTGAAATATCTTTTCAAAATAAAGTCTGTCTGACAAATAAAGTGGCTAATTACTTTAAAATAGATATATCCACAGAATGGTATGTTCCCAATTGTAAAGTGCAACATAATATGCTAGCACTGTATAAATAAATGCTAATAAATAAATGTTACACAATTATTTATTTACATAATTGTATCATCTCATAGAAAAAAAGTAACATATGTGCTCCTTCAAATAATGTAGTTGATATGTGTTTCTATGCACTTACCAAGAAAATATTTTAGAAATTCTTCTCAAAATGAGATAACTAATTAAATACACTGTATATGTCATTTTATTACATAAAACCGTGGGGTCTGTGAAATATTCTTCATTTAATTAAATTGCCTATAGTGCTACATGTCAGTGAGTGAATATGATATGAAAACTGAATAATATATATATCTACATGTATCTCTCTCTCTCTCTCGCTCTCTCTCTCTCTCTATATATATATATATATATATATATATATATATAGATATATAGATATATATATTCTCCAATAGTCCGGCACTCTCACAATCCTATGTGGTGATGTGCTTGGGTGCCTCCCGGTGAAAGAGGCAGGATAAAATGGCGGCACTCCAAGTCTTACATGGATAAATTAATAAACTTGTTTTAATCCAGATTTAGAAAAACAGGCCGACGTTTCGGGGCATCAGCGCCCCTTTGTCAAGGTGAGTAACTCACCTTGACAAAGGGGCGCTGATGCCCCGAAACGTTGGCCTGTTTTTCTACATATGGAGTAAAGCAAGTTTATTAATTTATCCATCTGAGACTTGGAGTGCCGCCATGTTCTCCTGCTACTTTATTTATATATATATATATATATATATATATATATATATACATACATACAGCAGCAGTGGCCGGCACTAAAAAATAAATTATCAAACCACCTGGGTGCACATCCAGGAAGCCCAAACTGACCCCTCACACACAGACGCAGACAGCAGCACTTCAGGGACATAGAAGAAATTATGGTCACAGCATACAGACAGCTCAGCCATACACAGTATGTGTGTGTGTGTGTGTTTATGTGTGTCTATTCTTATTTAAGATAACTCTATTATGCATACAATTATGGAATCCAGATTATACTTGTAAAATATTTACTTATTCAAAGTAAAAAATTTAATAGAACTAATATTTAATTTACATTATTGCCATCTGCATTGTATACACTCTTAGTCAATACATTAGAACATGGGCTGGAAATCTTTTTAGTAGCAAATTTGGTAATTTCTGGCAACTCCTCAAATTTCTATTGCCAATATTCCAGTAGCTCATTGCATCAATATAGTGCAATACAGTAATGTTTCTACCATTGCAGTGGCATATGCAGGTAGGAGGTTCTGAGAAATAATAATAATATAATTATTTTATTTATATAGCGCTTTTCTCTAGCAGTACTCAAAGTTGCTTTACAAGCATCAAAAGTATAGCACAGATTTTTAGTATTTTAGTATAGCAAGAAGAAAACAAACAAAAGACAATGAACTTAGGGCCTGATTCAGAGCCGCTCGCTAGATGTGATCGCTCGCACTATGTATATGCAAATTGTGTAGGCAGTGCTACCACACATCAATGCATTAGCACGCCCAGTATTTCTTAGAGAGCGATCACATAGTGTATGCAGACACCTACCAGCCTGTTTTAAGACCCCCACTTGTGAACGTCATGTCCAGGAAGTGTATGCAACCATCGGTACATCGGATGCTATCGCATCGCTTGAGGTTGACCATTCCCTGCCACAAGCAGTGCGAGCACTTCAGTGAAAAACAAGCCAAGTGACGTGTACTATGATGCTGTCTTATAATTATGCACACCTCTAAAACGCTGTTGAGATGCTCAGGCACGCCTGCGTTTGCACCTCCGCTCCCCGGTTTTTAATGGCCAGCCACTGTTACCACCTCCAAACGGCTTCCCCTGTCACTCGCCCTGCTGGGCTGTCTATGTGCAGCGAGCAAATGCGTTGTGAACTTTTGCTAAGGTATGCATATGCGCACTGCATACCATCGGCAGCAGCGAGAGTATGCATCTTAGCGAGCGGGTCTGAATCAGGCCCTTAATTTAGAGTTGGTGCAACCATTTTGGGTAATAAATTAAACAGGTTACATAACCCACCCATGAAAAGTACCAGGTGAGGCAGCCATTTTGGGCATGCTAAATAGATTTACCTTGGTGGAATAAGCAACGCCTACAGTAGAAGAGATAATACAAAATGGGGAAGTTGCAGCGTACTAAATGTAAAAGGAAGGACCTTACATAACCATCAGTATCAAGTATTTTTCATCCTACCCTAGGGGGTTACAGTCAAGGAAGCCATCTTGGGTGCACTACTAGGTTACAATGTGTGAGATAAGCCATATAAAAAATATGTGATATGCACTGAATGAATTGATCCACGTTTTGTTCATCCTGCCCAAGAAAGAACCATCAGAGGCAGCCATCTGTGGCACACTGTGTAGGTTACATCTGGCAGGGTGTGCAATTAGCGGAAGTTTAACATCCAGGCAGAGAGAGGAAGAAAATAAAAATTAAAGAGAAGCTGAATACTAAGGCATACAGTGGCAGTATTAAAAGAATGGTGACAGTATTATAAAAACTATAGTAAAGTTAATCATAAATGAAAAATAATGGAGTAAACTGCATCAAGCTGCATGACTCGGCCTGCACCGAGCATCTCCCTCACCTACCCAGAGTACCCAGTAACCCTCCTGCTGGACCTTTATTTTTTAGAGCTGCATCTCATATGCACTTTCTGTGGCTGAGATTATATGAGAGAGTTAATACCATACCTTGATGAAGTTATCAGTGGTAAAATGCATTGGGCATAACCAGGAGTCGGCAAATGTGCAGTAGGTCCTATTGAGAACAAGGCAAGGATACAGACAGAAGTATCGTTGTACGCAACTCCAGCACTGTGACCAAGTTGAGAAACCCCACTATGATCCAGTGATATTTTTTTCAATGCCTTTGAATACCTTTTAGATGTATGTGTTGTTAATCATTAATTAAAATATCTATATCAAATCATATGTCACTATATTTTTACTTTTTAGAACATTTTTGAGACCGTGAAGAAAGGGTCAATGAAAAAGAGTCAGATTTTTTGGATAACTGGACTATTGACTATTTCGTAATGGAAAATAGTAACTATGATCTGCACATACAATTCCAACCATGCTTGTCACATACATACACATATTAAATGGGCAGCAATAGCATGTGTGTGCAGGGACACTGATGGAGGTGGGTGCTAATTACCTGGGCCTGGGCTGTTGGAGGAGCCTGGCAGGGGTCCAGATCCAGTCCACCCCTTCCCCATAACACATCTTATCTGTCAGTGGCAGCAGCCTCACTCCCCAGCCCAGCCCAGCACATTCTGCTATATACTGGGCTGCGGAGCATCCAGGGAGACTACAGCAGAGGAGCTGTCTGCTCTCTGTGCCTGTATGAAGTGCAGGGGGGAGGGGAGCAAGGAGAAATCTCACTGATTGCCATCCTGCATCTGCCCCTGGCTAAAGGGAGCACAATGCCTCCCCTATGTTTTCTCATATTCTTTTTAAGGGGCATGACCACACCTCCATGGTTTGGTAATGTTCCCACCAGTACCCAGGCCTGTCCTTGCTCTCTACGGCCTTGTGTGTGTACTTACCATACTCGGAAATAAATGCAGATCTCTGCCCATTTTCTGCCTCATCTATCTACCTGTGTCATCATCACCAGCATGCATTGGTGAAAGATATCTGTCTGAAGTCTGACCAATCTTTGCATACACTCATCTCTGCACAGCCTGCAAGTCCCGGAACACACCCACGAAAAGACTACACAGCAAATATATCCTACATGTGAATGCCCAATGGATATGTGTAGTGTACATCTCAGAATCACCTCTAATTGCTCTAAGTTGCATATGCGGGACTCAATGTATATGCAGTTTACTAAGAATTGCGAGATCCATATGCAGAGGGATTTGAGCACAACACTGAACCAGGTGCTATGTCAAACTTACAGTATCATGCGATGTGATCCAGTTCCAAAGTGATCCCCATCAACATCATTAGCAATTTGTTTGCTTTTACTACCATCTTGAATACCAAGTCTAATTGTTTTTATCCAAAAGAGACTATAATGCCTTTCCCTATATTGGAAAAGGACTAACTGAACTGTATGAGACCTCGGATGTCACTGTTGTACTTAATGTGATCTCTACCATTGATACTTTCCCATGTATCACTCACAGAATTTCCAAACTGACACTTTTCGCCATGTATATGTAGCTGATCTATGTTTGGCAACTGCTTGTAAGGTTGTAAGTGACAGGGGAGCAATTACACTGTCTGCTTTTGAATTCCTGTTTTCCCTTACTGCATGATAGAGTACAACCTCGCCTACAGTAGTATAATGATGGGATTTGGGCAGTGGGGGTTTGTGGTTCCCAAATGTGGAAGTTCTAGCTGACAAAATAATTTGTGCTTATTATGAGCCTGCTGAATGGAAGCTGCATTTAGTTGTGAATTTCCTCTTTGCTATCACCTATTGACAACTTTAAAACAGAATAACATTTATTGTCTAATGTAATTTCAGTACATGAGCAGTAGCGGCTCCAGGCACGGGCAAGCCAGTCCGTCGCCCGGAGCGCTACTATTTCCGGAGGGCGCAGGAAACGCCCACCTCCCTCCCAGTGCTATAGGACATATTTAAGCTCAGGGGGGAGGGAGCGGAGGAGGGAAGGGGCAGCAACACAGGATGGCGCTGGGCGCAGCCCAGCCTAGCGCCGGCCCGGTACGTAAGGAACTGTCACCAAATCTACAAACATGTTCACAACTGACAAATGTTTCACAGGCATTCATTTGTTATCCTATGGGCAGCACCTCCACTTTTCCTTTTTAGAAGTTTGATAAGCGTGCATCAGTGGCACTTTTCTTTGCTGTATTACTATTGACACTAGCATTGATTATTTTATTGTACACAATATTTAGCAATGTGCCATTATTTGAGGATATTCCTTAAAGCAGGGATGGTGAACCTCAGGCTCGGGGGCCATATAAGGCCCCCGGAATCATTTTGTCTGGCCCTCTGAGCTTTTCTCTGCTAGCCTCATCTGGCTTACAGAGTGTTTAGAATGGCAGAATCTATGCAGCAGTGCCACCTGGAGTGTTCTTAGGAAGCTTCAGACGGTCACACCTATGCCCTTACAGCTCCCCGAAGCATCCTCAGAATGCCCTGGGCATTGCTGTAATCACTAACGATTGTGGCCCCGGCCTGTATGACATCACACTGAGGGGACGTGGCCAGCTCCAGGCCCAAAAATAATGTTATATAAATATCAAAATGGCCCTCAGCAGAAAAAAGGTTCCCCACCCCTGCCTTAAAGTTTGGTGGTCGAGATGGTCATCCCAGCCTGTGACCTTGGATGCAGTACTGAGATTGCAATGCAGCAGTGGGTATCATACTCCTCCTGCTGCATTTGCATATTAGCAAATACAGAGTTACAAAGCTGCCTGCATGCAGCTTTGCTATTCCGTCTGATGATAGATCACCCCCTATGCCCATATTAAGACTAGGCCTAGTTTAGGGTGTCATAAAGTTTCATGACCAACATTACCATCTGAATTGCTACCATGGAATAGTCAGCCTATAACTCCATGCGTGACTTATATCTGATCAGTGCATTGGTAATGGCTCAGCGTGTGATATTTTTTGCAAATTTACTGTTCCTCATGTAAGTCGTCTTATCTGTAGAGTAACTGACATTCAATACAACTAAAGATTATTACCAAGGAAATTGTGTTGTGCACTAGCCAGTGTGCTGTAAGAAATACACCGGCTGATATCACTATGTATAGTGTAATGTTGTAATAAAGCTTAATGACAAATAACAAAAAAGTGTTTGTACCAACATGTAATAAAATAAGTCTCTCATGTGATCACAAGGACCTGTCTGTGTATTACAACATGTAAATTATTAACATTATTATCATTTTATTATATTTCACCTACATACAGTATTACCCAGAGCCTTACAGAGACTATTTCATTACTAAATACAGTCCAGCCCTTGTGTAGCATACTATATTTTTTCACAGCTAGTATTTTACACAAGCACATGCTGCGGGGTTAATTTTGCATGTTTACTGTGAATCAAGAGGAAACCCAAGCAAACAAGGGGAGAACAGGCAAACTCCACGCAGATAGTGTCCTGTTTGAAATAAAACCCAATGGTCCAAGTTGATTGTTATATACTGCACTATTAACAAGTACAGAAAATGATTGTGTTATAAAACAATTAATGCGTTGTAGTTATGGTGTTAAATGTGTAAAGATAAAACTAGAGAAATATTTAAACAGGTAGGTCATGCTGCAGCACCATTTATACAGCTAGAAAGGCAATTGGTTGTAATACCTGGCATTGTCTGGTTTTATTTATTTTCTTTCTCTAACTCTACACCCTTCTTTCTCTCCACCCATCTCATTCTATCCTTCTGCCCCCACTCTCTCTCTCCCCCTTGGCAGCTTCAGTCCCTCTCAGTCTCCTCTGCCCCACCCTCTTTTATCTCTTTCCTCAACACAGGACTTTCACCCCACCTCTCCTTCTCTCTCCCCCTATGGTCTTTCTCTACCACCAATTTCTCATTCTCTCCTGTCCATCACTGACAGTACTAAAAGCAGTCATAGTTCATACCACTGTCATTACATGCCAACATGATGACATTTATTTTATCAACAGTCAGTTTTATTATATAGATGCTGTATGCACATGAATCAACAGTTACAGGTAGCATACACACACAATTTTATCTAGTATCGTCCATGAAGAAGGTGAGTTGGAGATGCTATATGCTTCTTTTAGAAGGCTTTTAATATGCAATTTTGTTGATGCTTGCTGATTCTGTTTACATTACATGCAGAGTGATTGGCCTAATTCACTAGTGGGCAATTACTCACAAAATGTTGAACAAAATGAGATAGATTTGAAAGTTAATTCACCAGCGATAAATATCCATGATTTGGCTGAATCGATATGCCAATCTTTAGTAGAAAGCTATAGCAAATTATAATCTGCTGTGTGTGGGGTCTTTCAAAAAGAGGACTGAATGTGTTAATGTATATAGAAAGTATCAATTTGTATAGGTCAGACAATGGTCACAAAACTTTATTCTCCAGGCAGCCATCAAGGATATATATTTGCTAATTGCAAATTGAAGGTAATTATCTACATCAGACAGCGATTTGCAGTGCAGTTTCTACAAAAGCAATCTGCGCATCAGATTCCTTCTCACAGAATCCAAAGCACAAGGCTGTTACATTCTCCTTACCAGACCATGATTTATTTCTATTGATCAAACCTCCTGCTGATTCATTTTATATGAAGTGCATGTGAGAGCTCAACTGCTAAAATTGTCATAGCAGGGTGTGAAAAAACCTTTTAAGTATAGTGTAGCCATAGTTTAAAGTCTGAAGTATTGCAGATATTACCAAGGAAGATACAGAAACTCTCTGAAAAATGAATGAGTTGTCTATAGAGGGAAAATGAAAAATTGTAGATTAAAATTTATGTATTTGAGACCAGCAAATTAATAGGTAAATTAAAATGGTATGGGGAGATGAGTTTATCTGATAACTTCCCATGGATCTAATATATTGGACAGCATATATTTTTGAACATTATCTCAGTCTAACTGCAGAACTACTGTTCATGATATTCATTGCAAGGGCAATAGTAAAATAATATCTTATTAAGCTTGCTAATTAGTTTGTACAGTGCATAGAATATCTAGTTTGGAGAACTGTGCTTAAAGTGGTTCTTCTCCTAAACAAGTTTCTGGCATGTTGTACAGTAGGGAAAACTCATTTAAACTGACACAAGCCTTGATGATGTTTTTGTGTAGCTTAACAGTAGAGATGAGAGGTTCAGTTTTTCTGAAAAAACGAACAAACCCGAACTCTGGGGTTCCAAGTACAACTGAGTGCCAGCAGGGCCGTAACGAAGGTAGTGTGGCCGGGACTGGCATATGGCACCGCAGGGCATGGGGCGCTGTTTGGGCCTGTCAATTTTCCTGTTTATTAACATTCTCACTTGTAGCTTCCTCTTCTTTTATCCCCAGCATCTCCTGGCTTCCCCTATCTCATCCCTGGCCCTTCCCCTTCTTATGTCCCTATTTAAAAAATGGAGGGGAGGGTGCCAATGCTCTCTCTGGCACAGGGCACCAAAAGGCTGGTTGCTGCTGAGTCCTGGCTCAGGTCTTCCCATAAGTTCAGAATTCAGTTCCAAAAACCAAGTTTTGAATTGCATGTAAACAGGTCCAAATTACATGACATAGCTGTTTTAGTACATTTTAAAGAAATCCCAAACCAAAACCAAACCAAAAAGGTTGAGGGTGGTTTTGCCAAAACCAAAATACAGGGGTCTGTGCACATCTCTACTTAGCAGCCTAACACAGAAGATGATTCACTGCATAGTTATGTAGCAACAATTAAAATATTATTTCCTGAGCATCCATTCTTTCTACATAAGGTTGTCCCTTGGTCATATAACTGTCACATAAAGAACAATTGACTTTAGTTAGAAAGTGTGGCCATTTGAATTAATAGGTTTATGTCAGGTTAGAATAATAGTCCCAATGACAGGCACCATGACAGTCTCTATAGCAATACTAAGGGGGTGATGTATCAAACCTTCTAAAGAGGACAAGTGCAGAAGTTGCCCATAGCAACCAGATTTGAAAATTGTCAGCTTCACCTCTCCTCCTCTTTAGAGATGTTCATACATCTCCCCCTAAGTGACGGCAGCAATGCAGAAATAAGACACCATAAGTATAGCTGCCAACATTTTAAATCTAGTTTTAAGGGACACTTTATTGATGAGTGGGTTCAACTAAACCCATTTGGTGAGTTACTGACTTGGTAGACAATGAATATAATTAAAGACAGAACATCTACAACAGCTGGATCCTGCAGAAGTTTAACGTCACCTGGTGCAAGAAATCTGTCTCTTCCATTTTCCTTTTTGTTAGTGGCTGACATTAACTGTACACAAGAAGTGCCAATGCCTTGTTACCGGTGACAGAGAATCTAATTAAAGCAGATGACTAGTACTGTATGTTTCTGACTATGTTGCAATGAAATATATATCTTCCATGCCCCCTCCACATACCAAGAGCCCTAATAAAGCCCTGTATAGCTGATTCTCCAGGGTCTCCTCCATTTCTCTCCCAGCCCAGTAAAAACCAGGGAGGAAGTGATGTTGAATGGAAGGGCCCCCTTCACCAACAGTTAAATATAGTTAACCCTTGTATTACAGGGTCAGCTTAGTCCATGGGAAAATGGCTGCATCTAGCAGCCTTTAGCACATTGGCTAAAATATTTTCATAGATACTAGTGAAGCTTTAATAGGGGAGGTTTAAGGGCATTTGAAAATTACTTTTACTATAAAGAAATTTTATTTATTTCTCTTTATTTGCATATTGTCCCTAAAGAAAACTCTTCCTAACATGTTTCAGTAAAATATGAACGGAGTGGCTGAGGAATAGGCATGTTGTCTATAGTAGCTAAATGTTCTCTATATACAGTTACTCTTGTCCTGTGGGTATGATAAAGACCTATCATGTTATATCATCCTGCTTAGTCATTCATGTCCAACGTAAGATTTTGTTACAAATGTTTTGCACTGTATGGTCCCTGCAGCGATAATTAAATAGAAGACCAATGTGATTTAGCTTGCAAGTAACAATAAGAAATTTAATAAGAAAAAGAAGCTGAAAGAACATTATCACAGAGAAGTTACATTTCAGTCTAAATTTCTGTAATCCTAGATATATGTAAGCCATTCTTTGTCATGCAGACAATTTGTAGTTGTTGGATATCTGGCATCACAGAATTTATTGGTAGGAGATATAGGGGTCTATTTACTAAGCAGTGTTAGGAGACAGAGTGAAAGGTGATAAGAAAGTGATAAGGTGCCAGCCAATCAGCTCCCAACTGTCATTTTTCAAACACAGCCTGTGAGATGACAGTTGGGAGCTGATTGGCTCGCACCTTATCACTTTCTTATCACTTTTCACTCTGTCTCCTAACACTGCTTAGTGAATAGACCCCATAATTTGTTAAGAAAAAAATGAAATAAGATATTACTGAACAGAAAGAAAGCCACTTTACCCTTCCAGGAAAAATGCCAGTTGTATAATTTGCCAAACACATCTAAATGCAGCTTTGACAGTTATAATGTGCGTGGTTTATTTCTTGTAGGGGGACAATATGTGTTTTATTTCCTATGGGGGCCAATGTGTGTTTCTTTTCCTGTGGGGGCAGTGTTTTTTTTTCTTTTCTGGTGTAGATCATTATGTGTGTGTGTGTGTGTGTGTGTGTGTGTGTGTGTGTGTGTGTGTGTGTTTCTTCCAGTGAGGGTCATATTTTCTTCAGTTGATAGTATTCATTATGTACAAAGTTAGATCGGGGGCACTCCAAAGATTCTCGCACAGGCTGCTAGTAGACCTGGGGCTGATCCTGGCTTAGAGAATAAACCCCTTAGTCACAATTTGGTGAACACGCCCTTACTATACTTAGGGGTATATTTAGTAAAGGTTGATTTTAATTGATTTACAATCGATGACAATCAATAAACATTGATGTTGTGTTTCTGGGGCTAAATCACACATTTACTAACAGACAATTATTGATTTTTTTTTTAAGTATGAGTAAAGGTGTGATTTAGCTCCAGAAACACAACAGTGATGTTGTTAAATTTTAATTGATTTTAAATCTATCAAAATTGTCCTTTAGTAAATATACCCCTACTGTAGGTCTCTATGTGACTGCCCTTTCCGTTCCTATTCAGCTTCTCTTTGCATAAACTGTAAGGTGCATCTGAATCCGCATACAAACATATACATCTTTGGTGTACATATGCTATTTAGAAATGTACATTTTATGCAAATACGGAGTTAAGTTTCTGTTCAAAAGTGTATAATTTCATGAATATAAATACACAAGTATTTGCTAGTATGCATCATATGGCATATAGAAAATTGGTTTGATCATTTCCCATTTGCTTTGGGATGCAGTTATTATTCTGACAGTCGGGATGCTGGCGCTAAGGTAGAATGCCGGCGGCAGCAACCCGACACCTGTCAGAAAATCGGCGCCGGCATCCCAACTGTAAGTACTTAGGTTAAGAGGAGGGTTAGTATTAGGGTTAGGCACTAGGGAGAGGGTTAGGCACTAGGGAGAGGGTTAGGGTTAGGCACTAGGGAGAGGATTAGGGTTAGGCACTAAGGGGGAGGTTTAGGTTTCAAATGCGGGGGGGAGGTTAGGTTTAGGCACTAGCAGGGGAGGTTAGATTTTAGGTAGTGGGAAGGGAGGTTTAGGGTTAGGGGTAGGGAGAGGGGGAGGATTAGGATACTGAGCGACAACTGTCAGTATCCTAATCCAGTCAGGGGGCCAGTGTTGGGATTTTGATTGCTGGGATCCTGAGTGCCGGCATCCTGTACCCAACCCATTTGCTTCATCTACAATAATCAATGTTTTTAGTAAAAGACTGACCAGGAACACTGAGACAACTAAGGAAGAGATTTATGTTAGTGAAAGCTGCACTTGATTGGACGATACGTGACTACACTCCCGGAAGCCGTTGGAGGCTCACAATTTTTTGGGTAGCCCCACGCACCGTAAAAGTGTAGGCAGATCTCCCACATTCCTCCCACTTCCTAGTGAAGTGGGCAGGATGGGGAGATGTTACTAAGAATTCACGGGTCCTTTGGGAGGGGCAAAAATTTCTCAAATTGTGTCATTTAGCCCCGCCCTATCCTCACGGACCCACAAATCATGGTCTTTTCCTGTGGTGGGGTGGGGCTTTATGACTTCTACAGTCTGGCCCTGCCCCCTGAGGATGTTTGCAGAATCTCCTCTCATGGCTGCTCCCGGGGAGGAGTTCTGTAAAGTCGGCAAGTATGGATTGGACACAGACTGCATTTATAACTTCCTAGTTATTCGACTGTTTTTGAACAATCCATTCATTCAAGCATAATCCACAGACACTCAACTCACTGCTACATGTTGGTGAAAGAGAGGATTGTTCTAAAAAAATAAAACCTATTTAAATATTATAGCTTATAGATACTGTATAATTGATATAGCTTATTTTATATGCAAGTCTAATTTCTATGGGATATGCACTAACAAGGAAAATGGGTTTGGACCTTAATTTCCTCTCAATAAACCGAAAAAGGCAAAGGCCCTTATTCAATTCGGAGCGAAATGCCATTTTTTAGAGATAATTTCACCCCATTTTTGGGAGATAATTTCGCCTGAAAATTTATCTCCGTGTTCATTTCCAGTCCGAAAAGTCAATGCACTATAATAGGCAAAACTTTTTCTCCACAGAATGGCAGGAGAAAACAAGTGCAAAATATACATTTTGGGGTGCAGATGTTGGGAAACCACCCAGAACCTTTGGTATGCCCCCCCAAAGGACAGTTCTACCAAAAAAGGGAAAAAAAAAAAAAACACCCCAAAAAAAACCTTAGAAATTTGGGGTGAAAATGAAAAAAGTGGGGGGACAACTTCAAAACTAGCGAAATAAGCTTCTGGGGGTGCTTTAAGAAGGGGTCAAGTGTTTTTTATCATTGCAGGTAATGGAGGAATTTAGTTTTTTCTAAAACTTCACTTTAGAGACATAAAAATATTGTAGTACCCATTTTCAAGCACCCCAAATTTGATGGGACTACTTATTTTCTCAAAAAAACACATCTTTATGCCATTTTTCAACACTTATACCTAGACGCTAATAGCAAGCAATTACCACCACTTAAGTACCCTAACTAATTCAATTAGGGCTAATACTAAACTACCATAATGATTACCAAAGTGAGCCCATCTTTTTCTGGGGTACAGAGTGATTCCCCCCAGTGGCAAACGCAGGATTTCTAGAGGGGGGTTTCCAAATGCTTGATTTTAGAGTGAGTGTGGCCAGTCCATGAAGAGAGCAGAATTTGTACTCAACCAATTTTATTATGCGTCATACAAAGAGTATTGTGTATCATAATTCCAGCATATACAGGGCCAGCGATCACAATAAGCCATTAGATGCGGCAGCATGGCCATCCTTCCTGAGCTGAATGTTTTTATTTTAAATGTGGGCACCATTCCAGACTACTGGAGCAAGTCCAGGAGCCTGAAGGAGCAGCAGAAGAACCTAGCACTGCCCTGGACATATATGTACATATTGGGCTCTATAGCAGTGCATCCCTAATAGTGCATGTTTTCCAGATCTCCTAATTGGTGCACAGGTTATCTATTATTGTCTGATACATGTTAAAAGATCCACAGGTGGTGCTAATTATTTCATTTGTGATACTGAGAAGAACATGCAACACTAGCAAAATTCTATTATATTACTATTTCTACTGTGGTCATGGTGTGGGCTGGGGAGGGGGGTTTCCAGGCAGACGGAAACCCCCCCTGCGTTTGCCTATGCCCCCAATTCATCCTGCACTTTTCGCCTAGTTCACAACTGCTGGGTCCCGTTATCGTCAGTTTGGGAATTGAATACGTAGTAAATCGGGAGTGCGCACGAAAAGTTTTCGCCACCAAAACAGGCGAAGGTGGCGAAAAGTCTGGTTGGCTCAACTTTTTTGCCGAGGCGAAACTAATTGAATACGGCCCATAGACGGAATTTATTGTTGCATCTTGTGTTTTTTAACTGAAAGGCAGCTGTCTGATTACTAACACCAATTGATTCAAATGTATAAATGCATGTATTTGTTAAATTACCATATACAAATGCTAAACTATTCACTTTGCCATGCAACATCTTCCGTGCAGAAAGAGGGGATGGGGCATTCCAAACTGTCACTATGACAGCAATTTAGATCTTATGAATGGTGCACGTTCTAAGATGAAAAAGCACTGATTTCAAGTACGCCCATGTGACATGCAAATAAACTCTAGACATAGTTGTGTGGGAAAATCCCAAAATATCAGTAGTTTCTAAGGTACTCAAACCAACCCATCTGGCACCCACAGTCATGTCTGCCATGCTTTTATGAATTGAGTCACTATCACAAGATGACTAATTAGATATTTGAATTGATGAGCTAATAAAGGTACATGCAAACATGCACATACACATAAGTGTGTGCACATACTTCAATGTAAAGTTAAGTAGCATTGCCTGTAGCTCTCTGGATTATCCCTAAAGAGATTCTGAATACATAATAGATTTATTGCAACTATTATAATTCCTGTGTATCTCTATCTGGCTCTGGCTCTCCTTTTTATTGTGAATAGTTTCAGTTATAACTTTTTCAAATAATTACAGCACTTCACCAGATTGGCCTCTAAAGACCTGAATGTTTTCAATGTTCGTACAACATATTCATTATAAGTTTAATTTAATTGCATAAAGAATACACTATGGACCACATTCAGACCCGCTCGCTAGATGCGATTGCTCGCATCTAGCGTATGCAAATTTGTCATAGTGACGACAGGGGAAGCGATTGCTCCCCAAGGCATAAGCACACCCACTTTGGCTGTGCGAGCGATCGCTCTGTTGAGATGCCCACTAGTGCACGTCATCTCCAGGAAGTGTATTAAAACATTGGTACATCGAGCACCATCGGTAGCGATCGCAGCGCTTGTAGTTGCCTTACCCTGCTGCAAGCACTGCGAGAACTTCAGTGTAAAAAAACAGGCATGTGACGTGTACTATGACGCTGCCTGTTAATTATGTATGCCTTAAAAACGGCGTTGAAACACTGAGGCATGCCTGCGTTCACACCTCCACACCCCCATTATTAGTGTCCTGCCCCTGTTACCACTCACAAACAGCCTCTCCTGTCACTCATTTCACTGGGATGTCTTTGCTGGGCGAGCGAGCGGGCTGCGATCGCAGAGAGTAGTTCGCGTACGCGCAGAACGAACAGTGCACATGCGCGTTCGCAAACCATCAGGCCGCTTGCGAGCGCACAGCACTAGCGAACGGCTCTGAATCAGGCCCTATATGTTACTGTATGGCTATTTAACTCCACATGCTTTAGATGGAATCTAGGTCTGCCTGTATAAAATGAGGTGCACTGTTCCACCAAAGAGGCTCTTTGCCTTGGTCATTTTACATCTCATAAATCAGGTCCAGTAAATGGCAAGATATGTACCTGTTTCAATTGCAAAAGCTACACTGTAGCAGTACATTTCAAGATTAAAATGAGAGCCCTGGATAGGAACTAGAGATGTGCACGGACCCCCGTGTTTTGGTATTGGTTTTAGCAAAACCACCCTCAAGTGTTTTAGTTCGGTTTTCGGGTTTGGGTTTGGATTTCTGTAAAACTGATAAAAGCAGCTAAAATCATGTATATTGGATTGTTTACATGCAAGATCGTTTTTTAGATCTGAGATCCGAACTTAGGGGTAGACCAGAGTCAGGACTTGGTTCTACTCGGGACCCCATAAGTGATCTGAGCCGGGACTTGAATCGACTTGGAACCCCTAAGTTCGGGTGTGTTTGGTTTTCAGCAAAACCAAACCACTCATCTCTAATTGGTAACAACAGAAGTTTATTGTCATGCAGGACTGACTGAATAGCTACAGTAGGTAAAGCCCGGGACTGAACTAAGCTTTCCTTCTGTTTTGCTCCATTATGTTATAATTCTGGAAGGAGATCAAACCATAACTTTTTTACTAATGATGAGCTGGACCAGTTCCCAGAGAACTGAGCCCACCAGAACTTTGGGGATCTGAGGGGATCCGAAACACAGCTTGGATATCCTCACCTGCCGTGGATCCCTATTCGAGGTGAAACCTCGAGATACCGATGTCAGATATCGAGGTTTTGCCTCAAGTGGCCATTTTCAAAGTCCCATTGATTTCAATGGGCTTAACGCTAACTGGCTGAGAGAATCATCTGTTACGGCTCTCAGCCAATAAATGGTTGCCCATAGACTTCAATGGACACAGGAAAAGAAAGGTAGATACCGCCCATCCCCCCGCACTGACATCGCTGCCCCCTGCTGTCGACACCACCAGCACCCCCACACTGCCGACACCCTGAACTGAGGACACTGCCAGCACCCAAAAAAATTATTGCCCCTCGTACTGAAGACCCCATCAGGACCCCCATACTGCTGACACCGCTGGTGACTCCATACTGAGGACACTGCCTGCACTCCTGCACTGAGAACACTGCTGGTACCCCCGCTCTGCCTGCACCATGCACCGAGGACACTGCCAGCACCCCCACACTGAGGACATTGCTGGCACCCCTGCACTGCTGACACCGCCAGCACCCTGCACTGAGGACACTGCCAGCACCCCTGCATTGCCGCCCCACGTACTGAGGATACTATAAGCACTCCACACTACCGACACTGCCAGCACCCCCGCATTGTCGACACTGTCAGCACCCCTGCTGCACTGAGGACTGCTGGCACCCCGCAATGCCGACACCACTGGCACTTTGCACTGAGGACACTGCCAGCAGCCCCACATTGAGAACACCGCTGGCACCCCTGCATTGCTGACACTGCCAGCACTCCTGCACTGAGGACACAGCTGGCACCCCCGGTCTGCCGACACCACCGGCACCCCAAACTGAGAACACCGCCGCCTCCCCGCACTGTTGACACTGCCAGCGTCCCTGCACTGAGGACACTTCTGGCACCCCCCGCTCTGCCGTTACTACCGTTACTCTGCACTGAGGACACTGCCAGCACCCCCACACTGAGGACACCACTGGCACACCCGGTCTACCGACACCGCTGGCACCCTGCACTGAGAACACTGCCAGCACCCCACACTGCCGCCTCACATACTGAGGACACCATCAGTACTCTCGCACTGACAACACTGCTGGCACTCCCCCACTGAGTACACCACTGGCACCCCTGCACTCCTGACACCACCAGTACCCCTGCACTGAGGACACCACTGGCACACCCGGCCTGCCGACACCGCTGGCACCCTGCACTGAGAACACTGCCAGCACCCCACACTGCCGCCTCACATACTGAGGACACCATCAGCACTCTCGCACTGACAACACTGCTGGCACTCCCCCACTGAGTACACCGCTGGCAACCTCGCACTGCTGACAATGTCAGTACCTCCGCACTGAGGACACCGCTGACACCCCCGCACTGTTGACACCGTTGGCACCCACTGTATGCAACCCACACTGTATCCAACCTGTATGGTTTCTGACCAGCAGGTACAAAATGCTGTTTTTATGGTTGGGAAGATTTTGGGGAACTGCTCAACAAAAAGGCTGATTGAACGGGGCTTTACATGGGCACAGAGTGCCAGTCATCAGTGGCCCAGCACACCCAGGAGAGAAATACAGATTGGGCACTGAGAATAGGCATGTTCTGGGGGCATGTGCACTTGTGTAGTGGGAATACATGTCTGCTGTTGCTAGTTACACATGCTTTAGGGGTTTTTGTTTGCTGCTTGTTAACTACGACTATTTGTTTTTAACAAGGCTATTCCACGCATGATTTCTAGTACATTTCTGTTTTGTACAGTTTTCTATTCAACGCACTTGTGAATTGGTTCGGAGTGTCACTGTTTTTTTTAACTTGTTAGCTCCTATGTTTGTTTCTGTGTGCACTGAAATTCTTTATATATTTACAGTACCACAAATATCTCTTGTGAGAAATTTCACTAAAGACTTCTTAATATGCTCAAATTATATGAACTGGTTTCATGTAAAAAAAGAGGGGGCTTCATTTTATGTACACTGCATGCTTAATCAGGATTTGCACGGGATGCTGGCAATCAGGATGCCGGCAGTCAGGATCCCGGTGGTGAGAGTCCCAGCGGTCAGAATCCCAACGCCGGAATCCCAACAAGGTTAGGATACCGACACATGGCGGTAAGTACAGAATAAGGGCCTGATTCAGAGGCGCTCGAAAAAAGTGAGTGCTCGCTCTAAATCAGGGTGGCCGCTTTTTTATTTTACCTAGCCTCCTGGCCACTCGCTTAGCTGTGGGTGACCACCCACAGCTTTTGTGAGCGGCCAGGTGATGGTCGAGATTATTGCGACCATCGGGCTTGTGACGAGACACTTGTGGTAGGGTCTCATCTGCCGCAAGCCCGAGTGAGCTTCCTGCTCAAATAGAGCAGGAAGCTCACTACTGACATCACGAGTGATGTCAGTAGGGCTGCCCACAAACGGCAGGCGTTCCTTCAGGAACGCCTCCATTTGCCCAGCCCCCCCCTCCTACAAAATGGGGCGAGCTGTTGATCAACATCGTCAGCCGCCCCGTTTGCAGTGAGCCCCAGAGCGAGTGAATTTCTGACTTGCTCCGGGGCTCGCGCACTCGAATTGCACACGCCGCTCGTGCGCTGTGCCCCACAATCGACCCGCTTGCCAGCACATAGTGCTTGTGAGCGGGTCTGAATGAGGCCCTAAGATCACATAGCTAGTCAACAGAAGTCCAGCATATCCCTATAGCTTACATGGGTTTTTTATGCCAATGTTCTTTTCACCTTGATGTAAACACATACTATAAACTGTATAAGGCCCATTGATATAACATATCAATCTAAAAGGGCATAGAAACTTTCACCTTTTACATTCATTTGAATAAATTAACGCATGTGGAAAATTATAGCATACAATAAGATATTCAAGTTTTCTTTGTCACCAACAACGGAGTCAATTCCACTATTTATTGCAAGAAATGAAAAAATATTGCCATTCAAGTAGTATACTAGGAATGTGTGTGACCCAGCTATTGACACTGAGGTTTTTCTTCACAATGGGATGTGCAGGTCTCAGTGCCTTGACTCGTAGTCTGAATGAATACATTCTGCCAGCATAAGTTTTTGTGAACATCACTTACTGATACAGCACAACATGGTGATTGACTGAAAGTTTTTTGTGCACTTAGAAGCCTAGGTCGGAAATAGAGTGATCATAAAAGAAGATGGTTTCCTCTCTTCTTATCTTCCTCTAATAATGATATATGAGACCGAGAGTGGAGAAACAATAGTTCCAGGTTTCTCTTTACATTTTCTTAAGTAAATAATTTTCATTAGTAATGACAATTTGAAAGCTGACCTTTTCCAGTGCTGCAATGTGATATTCAAGCCGTGCCTGCTTGTCATCTCTCTGGCGGCAAGTGCATGACAAAGAAGACCGGCCAACAAAATAAAAATATCAGTAATTAAAATAATAATAGTTCAATGTGTCAGAATGCCCAATTTGCATGAACTGTTCATGCTGCTCATCAATAACACTCCTCTCGGATGAAGTGGATACAAGTGGATTAAAATCTCCTTTAAAAATATGTAGAATAGATTTAAATAAAGTGGTTTAATTAATCCAAATTTCCTTATTGTCTGCAATTTGGGTTACAGTGACACTGCTAGCAAAAGGATGCAGGACTACTTTAAGGGAATAATTATAATTAGTTCATCCTTTGTATAAAGTAAAAAGTAAAAAATTCTTTATTTCTCATGTATTGGTGAAATTAATGTCTATTTTGTAGACTTGCAGCTGTCACTTCTGTAACTTAGTATCAAAGGCCCAATCCAATTGACACAGGACACAAACGCATGACAAGGTGGAAGAGAGAGGGCAGGGATATTTTCATATTGTCATGATCAGCATTCAAATGAGGGATGTACTGTAGTTTAAATACCCAACCCTAAAATGAATCCCTTTCTCTCTATCCTTTGATTATCTCTTACCTATTTTCCCCATACAGCCATCGTCTGCTAAATCTCTTACTCATAGTGTTTTGTTCAGCTTCTATCACTATGCATGTGTGCTGCTGGGATTTAAGATTTAACTTTTCTTTCTTCTGAAGCAATTGTGCCTGTAATGTTCAATCCTCATAGCATTACCCAGACAGCATAGCAGAGAGCATCATACTATACTTAGAAATGTACTGTATACTGTTTCTGCTGAGCAGGTGACTGATAAACTTCTACACAGCAGATGACCAGAATTCTCCTATACAGCAATTCCATCATCACTAGACATTTTAAGTCACATGTTGCAAAAAAAATTAATAAAATACCAACAGTGGAAACTACATATTGCAGAATAGTAACCCCAAGTGGCAGCTACCAGGAAAGCATAAAAATTAAATCAGTGAATAAATAGGTTTATCTAGGAACAGAGTACATAAATAGTTCTTGTATGTCAAAATCTTTACTCCTGATTCTGAAGGGATGGCACAGTATAAACCCCATATAGCATATGCTGGCTATGTACTACTAGACAGTGTAATAGCATTCTTAAATTCCCATGAATAACCACACGGACATAAGAGCAGATGAATAATTTGGTCATCAATTTATTGATAACAGAATGACTATAACTAGTATGCAAGGAGAAAGCAAGCAGATCAGACTACAACAAGGCGGCTAATGTTTCTTGTATGCCCAATGGTGCCTTCAATGGTTTCTGCAAACACTGGTGTGTGAACATGCAGCTGTGCACCTTAGAATTATTATGTTTTGTTTAATAAGAAATGATGGCATTCCTTCAAATCATTTTAATACTACACCTCCGACATAATAAACAAATCACAGAAGTTTGCTACTTTACATCTCAAGTGCACCATGCAAAATGTTACCAAGTTTAATAATAAAACTATCACCTGCCATGATAACATGTAGGGGCTGTTGTAGAGCTGGAGCTACTAAAAAAATAAATGTGCATGTACAAATAATACATTTTCTCCCATATTAATAGCGATAGGTATTTCAAAATACAGCTGCCTCGGCGCATATGTGCCTGTCTTACTAATAGTTGCCATCATCATCATCATCATGCTCTTGCATCTGCCCTACAGTATATTACAGTAGGTGTAATAAACATGTGGACATGCTCTCATTCTACTTTGCCTATGTGAAAATGCCTATACCACACCAGTTCTGCCTCTTTAATGACAAAGGTTGTTGCTCCCCATTTACTTATGACTCTGCATAGTTGCATTTGGCATACTTATTTTCTGAGCATGCACAGTGCAAATTCCCACAATATATACTACACCAACAGATTTACGGTCAAGACGGCATCAACTTCATAGTTTATTGAAAAGATGCAAATGTAAAAAGTAGTACATTAAAAAAAGACTTTTAAAAACTGTGAGCAAGGACAGGTATCTAACATGAAATTGCTATAAAATACACTGCCTTAGTGGACTGAGACTGTACACCCTGATATATAATTTTGTTTCTATTTGTGCTAGTTATAGAGAAAAGCCTTCTCTTCACTACATAAAAAAACTGAGCACAAAATAAATACTGCCTTAATTATAAGAAATAAAATGCAGCCCTTCACATTTTCTCTTCTTTATTTCAACCTACAAAAGCTATTTTAGTTTGCAACTTATAATATTTATAGACCCACTGAGTATGTGTACTTGACCTGATTTGTAGACTCAATATTTGGTTAATAATAATAATAATAATAATAATAATAATATTATTATTGAGACACTGGTAATACTTATACCCATTCAGACAGAGAAAAGGACCCAGTATTTTGCCGGGGCAAGCCGGGTCAACTCAGGTTGAAAGTCTCGGGACTTCGCCCCTGGACGTTACCAGGGTTATTCCCGGGTCTGACCCGGGAAGCCTCTTGTGTGAAAGGCATGACCTTGTCACAAATATCCAGGTCATGACTAAAAGAAGCTGATTGGAGGGCACAGTGGGTGTTTGGAGATTACATCATCTCCAAGTGACCACTGAGAGACAGAACACCCAGGTCATTGGAAGACCAGGGTCACTGGAAGACCTGGGTCCAGTGTGAATGGCAACAACATGGGAAAAACTGGGGTCCATTTGCTGGTGTGAAAGGGGGTAAGTATTAAATCCCCGGCTTCACCCAAGTTCAGGGTCCAAGCCAGTTAAAAGCCTAGGTTTCTGTTTAAAAGTTGTATTAGTAGTCATCTATATATCTGATAATTTATATTTTGGATTTTTGTATGTGAATTAAAAGAGGCACTGTTACTGTTTTCTTGATTGTTTAATTACTATTATCATTATTATTATTATTATTATTATTATTATTATTATTACTGATAATAATAATAATAATAATAATAATAATAATAATATTAATATGAAGAATTGTTTTATTTAAAATGTTCTTAATATCTTGCCTGACTCTATGTACACAAAAAATTATAATCATTTTAATGTTTTGTTTTGGCATGCCCTAGTGATTGATAACTACAGTGGGTTGAGAATTTTTATGACCTAAATATGTGTATTTATGACCTTAAAAATGGTTCACTTATACAAAAAAGTTAAAATATGATCTTGTATTTATATCTTTATATTAATGAATTTATTTTAATTCAAATTTTGTTGTGGCAAAATCATTTTGGCCATCTAAGTCACGAATTTTGAATATGATTATTCTCCAGTCTCTAGATATACAGCATTATTGAAAAGCACAGCAATAGTGGAAACAACATTTCTACTTATCTTCAATCTACAGTACATCAGTGATTTGATCTACTTAATCCCATATTTACTATGTCTCCATAGCAAGTGGTGGCATAGTTTTACCTCAGCATGGGTTCATTGGGAGTAGGATGACTAACCATTCTTTCACAGAAATCCTTACAAAATGTAGCTTTATTGCTTGATGAAGCTAAATATGAAATAAAATATTTCTCGGATAATAAATTATGCCTGCTTTCCATGGTAGATTAACTATTGTGATGTTTTGTGTTATAATAATGATTTTATTAAATCATAATGCTTTTGGGTTGAGACTTCAGTTACATTACTTTAAAAAAAGAATCCCCATCCATACACAAAATCTGTTCCTCAGTCTTTAACAAAACCCCTTAACTTTGCCCTCTTTGAATTTTTAACCAAACATTTATAATTGAGACTGAGGTCTCAGCTTGTGGGGACACAAGATGTAACAGGAAAGGTAATCCTGCTAGGGAGTGCCTTTTGCAACGAAACCCCCTTGAGTGCTTAAAATTAATGTAGATCTTCTCTGTGAGAGAAAATTTCTACAAAAGCTCTCGCAGTTTCAGGCAGCAATAGAACAGGGCAACTGTGTGCTGAGTGTCTCTTCTATTTCCTCAGTAATTGCCTAGCAAACAGCTCAAGGAAAAAGTTAGCTTCCTCAATATTTGGCAACTGCTAATACTGACTGTTATTGTAAATTTGTAGGTTTAGAAAGTTTGCTATAAGGACTAAAACACACTGCTGTAGTTTTCAATCATAGTGTTATATGATGCCCCAATCCTCCTTGGGCTCCACCCATATAACAAGTCACCCTTCAAGGGCTTTACCTTTCAAACAGCTCAATAATTACAAGAAACAACTAATTAATTCAGTTTTTATGTCATCAATTGATTGCTGCTATGCACTGTTAAACATAAGGTTGGTCAGGATTGGTCCACTCAACATGCTGAACTATATGCCATGATAATAATTCTTCAATAAATACTAGAAAACCCATCCTAAATTTATACATATTTAATAAAGACTGTGGACTACAGTCAATAATGGACTATCTGCAAACTGATAAAAAATGTCAACTGCTACACAGAAAGCACCATAGTCCATACCTATGAGATTTCAATTTCCAATGATAAGAAATAATAAGTGGGCTATGTAAATGATCAATAACCACTCAGCCTTGAGTTCAAAACAACCACAATTACATAGCTAGCAACGTGACCAAAGTGATTGTGGATGTATTCCAAACCCTTTGATGCTATAAATGACCAATTTCCCACATATAGGACCTCATTCAGAGTCGGTCATAAGCGGCCACTCGGTCGTACGCATCCGATGTTTCCAAACCACGCATGCGTACGGTTAGTTGTGCGCATGTGCGTACGAGACCTTGCGAACCAAATCAGCTGTAGATAGTATGGCTTACGAGCAGGAAGTGGCTTCTGAGAGTTGATCGACATGAAAGGCATGTAATTGATTCAGCTGCGTTTGCATTAGCGAATAATAAGAATAAATATATTTCTTGGGGATGGCTTATTCTATGCGTTTTTTTGTTAATTTTTGGTGTAATTTGCACACAACACAAGCGGCCGCAACCATCAGAAGAAAATTAACATACAGCGACTGACAATGACTGACAATGATTGACTCGATCGCTAGCTGCTATCACTCGCTAGCTAGAGGAGGTGTATTGTTCACATATGGGCGTCACTTTGGTTGCGACCGACCGGCATTGCGATCTCTTCCTTTTTCAGTTTTGCAGTCATTAGGCGTACGACCGAGCGGCCGCTTATGATCGACTCTGAATGAGGGCCATAGTCTGGACACAGTGAGTCTGGTTATAATGGATATGGTAAAGAAAATAAACTATTACTCCTGTAGTGAGATCAAGCAGTGACCAATGAAATAATGAAATAAAACTTCATTAAAATTTCTCTCTCTTCTAATAAACCTCTAATGTCACCAGAGGATGGACCATGTGATGTTGACCAGCTAATGGCTTGCTAAGTGTAATAATGATCTTAATGTAAATTTTATATTAATTTGATGCCATTGAAGGAGTTGATGAGGTGAAAAACTTTTAAATTAAATGGACAGATAAAATGGGGAACATTATTTAAATGGGGGCTTGACCTTTTGTATATGATAATTATCTGCCTTTAGACAAGATATGCCTTTGTTGTGCATGACTTGTTTAGGACCCTGCTAATTCAGCAATTTGCAGCAGCGAACGTGTCTGATGAGTTCATACACATTTTCTGGAATGGTATTTTAAAACCTTATGCCAAATGAATGTTTAAAGATCTTCATTAAATCAGACCCCATGTGGTCACTCCTTAAAGATGCATTAAGATTGTCCCTTTGTTTAGAAAGTACTATCAAAACAGTAAAGTCCTAGCTTATCTGATCTGTACATTGAGGGAAACATTATACAACCAAATCAAGTAAAATTATTTTAAACAGGAAATAATAATGGCCCTACACAGACAAGATTACAATCTAAGAAGTGTAGGGAACACTTGACACATGAGATAGGAAGTCAATAATTGTAGAGCAGTTAGTGATATTGAGAGTGTGAATTGGTACAGAGTATAGTTGAAGAAAATACAGTGGAAATATAGATGGAACATAAGTTATGAATGAAATTTTAGGCAATTTACAGCAGTGTGAATGTAATTAAAGTAAAAAAATATTTGCTTCATTCAGATATTGGACTTTAAATTTAATACATTTTTGTAGTAATTGTTACCTTGTTCTTATTCCTCCCCAGGGTCGGACTGGCCCACAGGGGAACAGGGGAAATCCCCGGTGGCACCCACTACCTGAGGGCCCCAACCCCTCTTCTAGGGGTCCTGTTCTAGACTGTGCACTGAACTGTACACTGTTACTCTATTGGAGGGTCAGTTACCTTGTGGAGCAGGACCACTGAAAAACATTGGTTCTTGGCTTTCTCCTATAGAAACTAAACCAATATTTGCCTAATGGTTAGCCAACTGTGGTGGCTGGCCACACCCCCTCTGGTGGATGACCACACCCCGTAAGCATGGGCCCCTACTACTGCATTCACCTGGAGGGCCCTTTATGCCCCAGTACGACACTGTTCCTACCCCCCCCCACAAAAATCACCTCAGTGTGAGGCCTAAAGGAGAGTAAAGACTGATGGTGCAAGTATCTGTTAAAAATATACCAGTGGTTTAAAAGATGATTGAGGAGATATAACTAAAATGATGAGTTTATTAAACCATCAGAGGGCTCAAAGGGATGAAGGGTCTGAGTGACAGCAATTGAAAGGGTGGACTTTTAGGTTAGTCTCCCACCTCATTAGAACCCCTGCAGTGCTTAGTCCCACTCGTCCATGGCAGCAAAGGGGTTAATGGTAGTTCAACATTGACTTTCATGTAAAAGAGATATGGTTAGAGAATGGAGTTGGATCACAGACCACAGGCCTTGGAGTGGGACCATAATTAGATTATAAAAAATATACCATATTAATATGTTTTTCCATTTTGTCCTACAAATTCTGCATGCTTCACACCAGCATTGTATTTGTCACTTTTTTCTAGTGATATGTAACAACAGTTTTTGCAAAAAGAAGCTTTAATATAACTGGTCTCATTTCCGTTCATCAGTTTTATTGGATGGCTATGTGACCCCATAATTACTTATTTAATCAGTTTCAGTAAGATGTTTTATATAATGAAACTATGTGGAATCTTAACATTTAAATTACATAGGTCTATTTAAAATGCCAAGAATCACCAATTTCCAAAACGATCTGTCTGCCAGCCACTACATCAATTAAATTAAACAAGGACACAAAGCAATACATGGCTGAATTGATTTGATGAAAATTTTACTTTAAACAATTTTTAATATTTATTTCTGTTATTATTTAATGGATAATTTAATAGGAAGGTCAACTTACTTAGGATGTCGAATGTCAGGCAGGGATCTCTCCAATGCAATATTGTTGCTAACATATATATTGAAGCCATTTTCTCGATAAGCTATGTCATCTTGATCTAGCTCACTAACAGGATATGGCTTCCCATGTTCACCTTTTCCTATAAGAAAAACAGTTACACATTACTGAATGGCAATAAAACTACAAAGAAGCCACATGTCAAATTGCAGCAATTATACTTATCCTCAACCTCATATCCATATGGTTTCACCAACAAAAAACTTACTTAGACACTCACATCTGCATACATACAATAAGACTCAAGGTGCTTGACATTTGTAGATTAAAAACACATGATACAACATAAACTTAACTGTAGTATTAATAGAATACAAAAAAGAATGCTAAGCATTTGGGTGGTTTTTTTTTTTAGAAACTAAAGAAACATTAATGTTAAATAATTCATGTTAACATTAATGCTTGACTAAACAGGTAAGACTTAAGTCTGCTTTTGCAAGTGTCTAGTGTGGAAGCTTCTCAAAGTGGGTGAGGAAGAGAGTTCCATAGAGCAGCAATTTAAAGGTCTGACCTCCACATGAAATATGGGAGATTCTAGGTACTACTACTAGTACCTTCAGAACCTACTTCAGGTAAATTGGACCAATGTTATGTAGGAATTTGAAAGTCAGGGAGCCAATCTTGAATCAGGTTTGCCATCTTTCAGGTAGCCAGTGAAGCGAATGTAAAATGGGTGTTAAGTGGAAAGAACAGGACTGTTTATTTAACAGCCTGGTTGCTGCATTTTGTACAAGTTGCAAGTGGTGCAGACCCATGTTGATTTCTTTACAGTCAGTGGTGCAAGTAAGGTGATATGGGCCAGTACAACGTACAATTAAGAAATTAGTAGCCATTCTCCTACCACTGGCACAAATAGCTGCAATGCTGAGCGAATCACAGTTCTTGGCCGCACTCCTGGATGCAGAGCCGGCCCTAGCCAATTCGGTGCCCTAGGCAAAATTTTGGCTGATGCCCCTAGCATGTATTAATATATATATATAAATATATACGTAATAAAAGGCCGGCACCCCACCTTGCAGTTCCACCAGCCCCATTCCCCCAGACCTAGTATGTGTCTCAGCACCATTCCCTTAAACCCAGTGTGTCTCTCGGCACCATTCCCCCACTGTGTCAGCCTCATTCTCCCCCCAGCCCCAGGGTGTGTCAGCATCATTCTCCCTTCCAGCATGTTTCCCAGCCCCAGTATGTCAGCCTCTTTCCCCCCACCCCCAGCGTGTCAGCCTCTTTCTCCCCCCCAGCCCCAGTGTGTGTCTCAGCCTTCCCCCTCCAGCCCCAGTGTGTCTCAGCCTTCTCCCCCCAGCCCCAGTGCGTGTCTCAGCCTCCCCCCCAGCCCCAGTGCATGTCTCAGCCTTCCCAGCCCCAGCCCCAGTGCATGTCTCAGCCTTCCCCCCCAGCCCCAGTGTGTGTCTCAGCCTCACCCCAAGCCCCAGTGCATCTCAACCTCCCCCCAGCCCCAGTGCGTGTCTCAGCCTCCCCACCCCAGAGCCGCCACTTACCTTAGCTGCTTCTTCTCCGCGGCTCCTCTCGATCCTCTCCATCCAGCAGCCCGGCCCCTTGTTATGACACAGCGCGTATGACATCACGCGCGCCGTGTCATAACAAGGAGCCGGGGCGTGGCGGGGGGTGGCTGTTATGTTGGTGGAGCCGGAGCAGCTGAAGCAGGTCTGCTCTGACTCCAACCATTTAAGTAATGGGGACCTGGTCGCGAAGCTCCGATCGCGGCAGCGGTAGAGCCTTCAATGCCCCTAGGCATTCAAGTTGCCCCTAGGCATAAGCTTATTATGCCTATGCCTAGGGCCGGCTCTGCCTGGATGCATGGCCATGCCCATGTGACACGAGCCCATGTCCATTTTTTTGCATGCATCTTTGGCATACGCACACAGAGCCTGATTCAGACCCGCTCGCTAGGATGCGTTTGCACACAGCCAGCCGATTGTTTGCATGCTGCGCATGCATATGCTCGCCGCGTATAGACAGCCCTGCAGAATGAGTGACAGGAGAAGCCATTTGTGGGTGGTGACATGGGCTGGCCGATAGAAACGGGGGAGTGGAGGTGTGATGCAGGCATGCCTGACCGTCTTAACGCCATTTCAGAGGCATGCATAATTAACGGGCAGCATCATAGTACATCTCACCTGGCTGAATTTTACACTGAAGTGCTCACAGTACTTGCGGTAGGGTTTGGTCAACCAAAAGCACTGCGTTCACTTCCGATGGTACCCGATGTTACCGATGGTTGCATACACATCCTGGAGATGACGTGCACAAGTGGGAGACAGGCTAGTGGGTATCTGCATACACAGAGCGATCGCATGCCAAGACATAGTGGGCATGCTTATGCCTTGCAGTGCGATCGCCTGCCTTGCTGTCACACAGCCGAATTTGCATACGCATCTAGCGAGCGGGTCTGAATTGAGCCCACAGTTCATAGAGCATCCCGGTAAGTAAAAAGACTACATGCACGACTGTTTACAATAGTTCAAATAAAAATGCCTGTGTGAGTGTAAAAACATTTTCTGAGGGCTTGATTGTTATTTCTCTTTAATACTATCCTTAAACTTTACATGATCCTTAATCTTAATACAAAAACTCCCCAACTGTTTTCATGAAATATATTTGGATTGACAAGCTTTCTCATAGGGTACGCAGTCATATAGTCAGTGCTCACTATGACAACATTCACAATGTCGGCAGTTAAGATGTTGACATTGTTAAAATGTTGATATCTAATGTGAAAATCTGGAAAATGTCGACTCTAATGAACCCCTGGAGAGATTCACCCCTGAGGAAGGCAATAGAGCTGACAATTATTTGAGCGATGGGATCAACCAAAGGATAGTGCAGTTGTAGCCCAAAGCTGGAGAAATTTGTCAAAGTGGAGATTTGGTGGTCACATAGCAGCCTTGAAGGCAGGAGATACTTAAATAGGATGGTGAACTGGTGGTCAAGTAGCAGCCTTGAGGGCTGGAGATTCTTGGCAAGGATGATGACCTGGTGGTCATGTAGCAGCCTTGAGGGCTGGAGATACTTGGTAAGGGTGGTGACCGGGTGGTCATGTAGCAGCTTTGAGAGATGGAGACTCTTGGCAAAAATAGCAACCGGGTGGTCACATAGCAGGCTTGAGGGCTGGAGACACTTTTCAAGGATGGGGACCGGGTGGTCACGTAGCAGCCTTGATGGCTGGAGACACTTGACAAGGATGTGACCTACTCACCAAGTTGCAGTCTGGATGACTGAAGATGTTCCTAGATGCAAAGCGATGGTTACTTTGATGTTTGACTTAGTCCACTTTGAAGCAAAAATGAGAATAATGCTGCTGGGAAGTGGTGTGGCAACTGTGGCGACTGGAGACACAGAGCAGCAGAGATAACTGTGAAGTTAAGACTGAGTCCACTCACTCAGATGCTTCACTGTGGTTAATGCCGCCGGGAAGTGGTGCGGCAACTGTGGTAACTGGAGATGCAGAGCAGCAGAGATAGTTGTGATGTTAAGGCTGAGTCCACTCAGATGCTGCACTGTGGTAAATGCTGCTGGGAAGTGGTGCAGCAACTGTGATATGATGGGTCCACTATACAGTGGAGGTAGTCACGATGTAAGGCTGGTGACCCTCAGTTGCTGTAATGCAGACTGTGCCACTGGAGTATGATATGGTACTGGGAAGCTGGAGGCACTTTACAGTGGAGATAGCCACAATGTTATGCTGGAGCCTCAAATGCTGCAATGCAGACTGGGCTGCCAGGATGTTACTTGGCAAAAGACACAACAGACTCAGAACTGGAGATGCTAGAAGATCACAATGAGAGATACCAACTTTATGGAACCAGAAACGTGTAAGATGCTATCACCGGTATCTGAGCAATGCATCAGCAGGAAAAAAAAAGGAGGAAGAACCAATCCAGACTCAACAGAGATGACGTACAGCCGAATGTGAGGACTTCATGAGTTGACAGTGAGGCATCTCTGTCTCCCAGCAACAGGCTAAAGAGAACCACCAGGAGCACCATTGTCCAACAAGATGCAGCGGCAGTTTGTGACAGTAGCCCGTCCTTGATGAGGGGTTAAGGAACTCCTAGACCCAGGTTTATCAGGAAAGTTCTGAATTTTTTTACTTATTAAGGCAAGAGCATGTAAACCTCTCTCGGGAACCCAGGCTCACTCCTCTGGCCCATACCCTCTCCAGTGAATCAGGAACTAAAGACCCCATGTGAAAATCTGGAATCCAAGATTTTTTCAACAATAAATTCTTGATGTCCCTGTATAAGGACAAGGGATGGTCTAACTGGCCATCTGAAGCCGAACCTGGAAGAAAACACCGGCTTAAGCAGAGAGCAATGAAATGTGTTATTGATTTTGAGGGGGTTGGGCAACTTCAGATGGAAGGCCACCAGATTAATCTGGGAGATGATTCTAAAAGGCCCTATGAATTTAGGACCCAACTTCTGCGTCCATTGGTGGATGTCACAGGCCAACAATAATTCACGAACATCTTGGATCATGGATTGCCACCAAACTGAGCGAGATAGTAACTCAGCAGTTTTAGAGATACCTGGATGACCAACTGCTTTGGATGAATTGAAATCCCACAGGATGGCCTAAAGAAACCTCTAAGAGAAACAAAACACTTTTGGTGGTTTCTCAGATGGAGCTTCAGACTGACAGACATTGAGAGCATCCGCTAAACTCCTGGTCAAGGCAAAATGGACATTAGATGCAGGAAAGACGGTCTCTCAGCAATAGGCCTAAAAGACAGTGAGAGGCTGGACAGGTTGGAAACTTAGTGACAGTGCATCTGCTTTGAGGTTCTTGGAGCTGGGTCAAAAATAAATGAAGTAGTTGAGGTTAGTAAAAACAATGCCCACTGTGCTTGTCTGGCATTTAACCTCTTAGCGGTCTCAATGTATGACAAGTTCTTGTGATCCGTTAATACAGTGATTACATGATTTGCTCTTTCTAGCCAGTGACTAAAGTCTTCAAATGCTCACTTGATAGCCAAAAGTTCTTGATTACTGACATCATAATTTCTCTCGGCTGAAGTGAATTTCCATGAGAAGCAGGCGCAAGGATGCAACTTATTTACTCCAAGTTCTTTCTGAGATAAAATAGCACCCACGCCAAACTCGGAAGCATCTGGAGATCCAGATTGGGATGTCAGAGGACTGGAGCAGAAATGAGAGCAGACTTCAGTGAGTTGAAGGCTTGAAGAGTCTTAAGTGGCCAGTTGACAACTTTGGCCACTTTCTTAGTAAGCTCCACAATAGGAGCGACAATGGATGAGAAAGATTTGATAAATCTCCTGTAATAATTGGCAAAGCCGAAGAAACATTTCATGGCTTTCAAGGTGGTAGCCTGAACCCAATACAGGATGGCTTGACTTTGTCTGGATCCATAGAGAACCCTTAGGATGAGATGATATTCCCCAGGAAGGATAATTCTTGGATCTTGAATTCACACTTCTCTGGTTTAGCATATAACTTGTTCTCCAGGAGTCTCTGTAGCACCTGCCTCGTGTGCTGATGATAATCTTGCAGAGAGTTTGAATAAATAAGGATGTTGTCAAGGCAGACAACCACAAATATAATCTCTCAGCATGTCATTATTGAAGTCCTGGAAGACAGCTGGGGTGTTAGATAGACCGAATGGCATAAAAAGGTATTCATAGTGACTGGAGAGGGTGTTGAAGACCATCTTCCATTTGTCACCCTCCTTGATCTGGACTAGATTATATGCTCCCCTCAAATCAATCTTGGAGAAGATGGATGCTTCACGAAGCTGATCAAGCAAGACAGAAGTAAGAGGCAACAGGAAGGAGTTAACGGTGATGTTGTTCAAACCCAAAAAGTCAATACACGGTTGGAGGGATTCATCTTTTTTCTGCAGAAAATAAAAGCCTGCCCCAACCGGAGAATTAGATGGTCGAATAAAACTCTTCTCCAAAGAATCTTGAATGTATTCTTGCATCACCTTTCTTTCCGGTATAGATATTGCGTACAGCCTGCCTTTGGGAAGTCTTGTTTCGTGAAGCAAGTCAATGGCACAGTCATACGGGCGATGAGGAGGAAGAGTGTCTGCTTTTTTCTTGGAAAAATCCTTGGCCAAATCACGATAAGGCGCAGGAATCTTGGAAGACAATTCAGACTGGATTGTGGTAGCCAGGCGAACAGGAAGAGTGAGACATTGAGAAGAGCAGGAAGTTCCTCATTTAATAATCTCTCCAGTCTGCCAGTGGATGATGGGATTATGTCTCCTGAGCCATGATAGCCCCAAAACCAGTGGCATCAGAGGACACTGAAGCAGCAGGAAAGTTATATCCTTGGAACATAAAGCTCCCACTGACAACTGCATGGAAGGCATCTGGGAGTTAACTGCAACTTTGGACAGTTCCTTCCCAGCCAGGTCTTTAACTGAAAAAGGTTGTGATAAGGGATCGGCCACTAGTCCTAGGGTATTGAAGAAGGAAATATCCATAAAGTTGTTAGCTGCACTGCTGTCCAGGAAGGCAGTAATGGAAACTTGCTGATTATTCACCTGGATTACTGTGGGATAAGGACTGAGGTATTGGGAGAGACTTGCCTTTTCCCGACTTGACTGGACAAAACAAGGACAGTATGTCCTTTTCCTCAACAGTAAAGCCAAAGACATTGGGACCATCTCCTGTGCTTCTCTTCAGAGGACAAATGGCAGGCTCCTAATTACATGGGCTCCCCTTGGTCAGGAGGTGTCACCAAGACCAGTGACTGTGGAGAAGATGTGGAGAGTTCTTTCTCCAATCTTCATTCCCGAAGTCATCGGTCAATGTGAATGACCAGGTCCATAAGATCATCCAAAGACTCTGGAGCCGAATGCTGTACTAAAATATCATTGATCTGGTCTGAAAGACCCAAGCGAAACTGACTCTGAAGCGCAGGGTCATTCCATCCACAGTCGACTGACCACTTGCCCTTGGTTTAATGATCGAAGGCTAGCTTCAGCCATTGCCATCTTATCTGGATCATCATAGAGGAGACCTAGTGCAGAGAAGAAGGTGTCCACAGTTTGAAGTGCACTGACATGGAGGGAAGACCAAACACCTAGGTTTGGGGATCACTCTGTAGTAATGAAATTATAATACCCACTCAGTGAGTTTCAGAACCAGAGGATCCTGGTCATAGTCTGAAATATAGTTTGCAGCTCTCTTTGAAATTCATAAAGTCCTTGCGTTTGCCAGAAAATCAGACTGGAAAATTTAACCTGGGTTCGCCGATTGCTGCTTGGGTGGAGGTGGCATGTGATTCCTTGACCTGTAGGAAAAGTTCCTGAACCTTCTGAGTCAAAGCCTGAATCAGAGCAGTGAGGATCTGGCCTGGGTTTCGGATGGGTTCCATGATAGCAGTCTTCAGACACTATTGATAATATTCTAATATTTTTTGTGGCCAGTGATAATGTAATCAATCCCAGGTGAGATTCACCCATAAGGAAGGCAATAGTGCTGAGGATTATTGGAGCGATGGGATCAACCGAATGCTGGAGAAGTTTGACAAGGTGGAGATCTGGTGGTCATGTAGCAACCTTGAGGGCTATAGACACATGGCAAAGATGATGACCTGGTGGTCATGTAGCAGCTTTGAGGGCTGGAGATACTTGGCAAGGATCATGACCTGGTCGTCACGTAGCAGCCTTGAGGGCTGGAAATTCTTGGCAAGGGTGGTGACCGGGTGGTCACATAGCAGCCTTGAGGGCTGGTGACAGTTGGCAAATATGGCGACTGGGTGGTCATGTAGCAGCCTTGAGGGCTGGAGACACTTGGCAAGGATGGCGATTAGGTGGCCATGTAGCAGCCTTGAGGGCTGGAGACACTTGGCAAGGATGTGGCCTAGCTGCCAAGTTGCAGTCTGGATGACTGAAGATGTTCCTAGATGCAAAGCAGCGATGGTTACTTTGATGTTTGACTTAGTCCACTTTGACGCAGAAATGCAATATAATGCTGCTGGGAAGTGGTGTGGCAACTATGGCAACTGGAGATGCAGAGAAGTGGAGATAACTTTGAAGTTAAGACTGCGGGCCTGGTTCAGATGCAGACGCTATGCTGCGCTCGCTCGCATTGAGCGATTTTTCACAATCTGCGCATGCATATGAGTCGCAATGCACGTGTGCGAACCAGACATTGCGATGGGAAAGTGCTCACCCATAGCCCACAGTCGGGCCGCTATTTTGAGTGACAGATTGTGGGTGGTAACAGGGAAGGTGCTTGAAAACGGGGGTGTAGATGTGCGAACGCAGGCATGCCCGACCGTCAGAACAGCGTTTTTAGTGGGTGTGCATAATTAGCAAAGTAGCGTCATTACAAACATGACTGGGTTGTATTTTAGCCAGAACTGCCTGCAATCTTGTGGTGTTCCCGATTAATCCTACAATTGCCAGAGATGACGTGTGTTGCGAGTGTCAAATGAGCGTCTTTATACAGGTGCGAGCGCATAGTGCGGCCGCTCGCTATTACTTAGTGGGCGGCTTTACGCGATGCAGTGCGAGAGAATGATTTAAATAGCCAGCCCCTTTTAGCCAGCGAGCGGATGCAAATAGCGTCCGGGTCTGAATCAGGCCCTGAGTCCACTCAGATGCTGCACTGTGGAAAATGCAACCGGGAAGTGGTGCGGCGACTGTGAGATGATGGGTCCACTATACAGCAGAGGTAGTCATGGTGTAATGCTGGAGACCCTCAGACACTGTAATGCGGACTGTGCTGCCGGAGTATGATAAGGCACTGGGAAACTGGAGGCACTCTACAGCGGAGATAGCTGGAACCTCAGACACTGCAAGTGCGGACTGGGCCGTTGGGATTTTACTTGACACAAGACACAACAGACTCAGAACTGGAGACTCTGGAAGATCACAATGAGAGATAACAACTCTATGGAACCGGAAACACGTGTAAGATGATATCAACAGCATCCAAGCAACGCATCAACAGGAAAGAAAACGGAGGAAGAACCAATCCAGACCTGTCAGAGATGACGTACAGCTGAATGGGAGGACTTTCATGAGTTGACAGCATGGCGTCTCTGTCTCCCAGCAACAGGCCTAATAGAACCACCAGGAGCACCATCGTCCAACAAGACGCGGCAGCAACAAGGACAGAATGTCAAAATATGAAATGTTGACGCAAAAAAATTATTTACATTCACAATAGGGCTAGGGGTTAGGATTAGGGTTAGGGTAAGTTTTAGGGGTTTGTGTTAGGGCTAGTATTAGTGACAAATTGCAAATTAATTGTTGACATTGTGACCATGTTGACATTTCATCGGTGTCGACAAGTGAAATGTCAATATGATGTCCACATAATGACCATATTTACATTCTCATGTTAAAATTATGATAACATATTGATTTCATTTTTCTACCAATATAATCTTTGAGTTCTGCTTGCTTTGCTATACTGCAGAAATCCACTCCACACTGCATTTGTAATTTGTATTTCACAGAATTCATAGTCAATGAACAGAGCTGGGACAATTATATTAATTGTGTTGAGTAAGGAAAGACTGGAAACACTTAAGACCAAGGGCCTGATTCAGAGCTGAACGCTTTGACCAGAGCGCTCGCTCTGAATCAGGGCCCTCCTACCTTTTTTTGGAGCGTCCTCATGGACACTCGCATAGCTGTGGGTTACCACCCACAGCTATAGCGAGCATCCATGATGATGGTCGCAATGGTCTTGACCATCGTGACCATCGGGCTTACGACGGAGACCCTGTGGTAGGGTCTCGCTGCCGCAAGCCATGGAGTGATTTTGGCTCTATCAGAGCCAAAATCACTCCCACTGACATCACTAGTGATGTCAGTGGGGCCGGCTTGAGACGGTAGGCATTCCCATGGGAACGCCTCCGTCTGTGCTGTAAATCAACATCGACAGCACGCCCCCTTTGGTGCGAGACCCAGAACGATGGAGAGCCCGTCGCTCGCCGGGTCTCGCGCATGCGCATGATGGAGCTCCCTCCGTCATGCGCATGCACAGTGAGGGAACATCAACCCGCTTGTGAGCATACTGCTGCTCACGAGCGGGTCTGAATGACCCCCCAAATATCAATGGTGATAAATGGAGAATCTCACATCCAAATGCAAAATGAGAGACGCAACATTGAAATTTAATCGTATCTCAATTTTTCAAATAGGAGGAAGAAGAAAAGAAGAATTAATAATAGTAATAATAATAATACTAATAATAATAATAATAATAATAATAATACTTTATGACGAAATCCAAAACTAGAAATAGACTAAGGGGTAAATTTACTAAGATCTGTGTTTATCCTGATTTGCATTTTCGAGTGAAAATATCACTTTTTTGCAAATCGGGAATTTACTATCATAAAAGTCAGGAGATTTCTTCATTTTTTCAGGTTGAAATCAGGTGGTTTAATGTTGCAAATTCGGCCATTTTGAACAATAGAAATGATCTCACCATTGGCTCAATTCGGAAGTACTTTTCACTTATTTCATACAAATCAGGAATTTACCATTATTCGTTTTGCTAAAGTCACCCATTTTACACTCAAATCGGGGACTCAATAGAAGTTTTAAATGCACCACCTTCTGAGCTGCGAATTGTCATTCAACATACACAAATCAGTGTGATTTGTGAATGTTTCTAAATGGCAAGTGTGTTGTAATGGTTAATCCAAAAAAAAATGATGTGAGATCCCCCCCCAAAAGGCTAACTAGTCCCGGACTTGCCATCCAGTCCTGGTACCTAAAGTTATGGGGAACAAAACGAATAGGGTTCCACCGTAAATTAGGTACCAGCACCAGGCTGCAGGGCCAGTCCTGGTTTTAATTATAGGGGGGAACAATGCATAGGGGTCCCCCTATAACTAAAACCAACACTGGATTCTTTCTAGCAAGTGGCTGATGCCACAAACTGGGGAAACCTTTCACCGGGCCCCCCAGCCATAGCATCAGTCCTGACCACTAGTCAGCCCAGGCCAGGGATCCCTGGGGAGTTGAGGACCCCCCAATAAAGGGGTCCCCCTCTCCAGGGCACTCCAGGCCTAAGCTGACTATCCCCACCACCCCAGGGTGGTGGGTGGCAGGTTGATAGTTTATGTAGTGTGTAAAAAATAGAAATATCAACATTGTATTTACAGTGGAACTACAGGTACCAGCAAGCCTCCCCCGCATGCTGGTACTTGGAGAACCACAAGTACCAGCATGCAAGGCATTAAAGCCCCGCTGGTACCTGCAGTTCACCTGTAAAGAAATGTGTAAAAAACCACACAACACACACCATGAAAGTACAATTTTATTACATACATAAACACACACACAGAGCCGCAGGTTACTACAGTTCATTCTGCGGTTCCCACCATTGACTTCAATGGAGGAGCCATTCTTTGGCTGAGAGAGGTGGGGGCTCACCTCTCTCAGCCCATGAATGCTCAGAAATGGCTCAATAAAGGCAGAAGCCGTGTCTAAATGTTTCATTTGGGAGATATCAACCATCCTGGTTGGTATCTGTTGCGGGGATCGCCATTTTTGTTATTTTGTTTTAAGAAGACCTTGGATGCCTAATTTGGACAAGGGGACCACTCCTGGTAATGCAGGGGACCACTCCTGATAATGCAGGTGAGTTTGTGTGTACTGTATGTATGTAATAAAACTGTACTTTCACGGTGTGTGTGTTGTGTGTGTTTTTTACACATTTCTTTACAGGTGAACTCCAAGTACCAGCATGCGGGGGAGGTTTGCTAGGACCTCCAGTTTGACTGTAAAGACAATGTTGTTAATTCTATTTTTTACACACCACATACACTATCAACCCGCCACTCACTGCCCAGGGATGGCGGAGATTGCCCCAGGCTATCAGCCTAGGCCAGTGGCGCCCTGGAGAGGGGAACTTCTTTATTGGGGGTCCCCAACTCCCCAGGGATCACTGGCCTGGGCTGACCAGTGGTCATGGCTGATGCTGTGGCTGGGGGGCCCAGTGAAAGGGCTCCCCTGGCTGTGACATCAGCCTCCCCGTTAGAAAGGGTCCAATGCTGGTTTTAATTAAAGGGTGTCCCCTATGCAATTTTTTCCCCCCTATAATTAAAACCAGGACTTGCCCTGCAGCCTGGTGCTGGTACCTAAATTACGGTGGAACTCTACTCATTTTGTTCCCCGTAATTGTAGGTACCAGGACAGGCTGGCAAGTCCGGGGCTGGCTAGCCTTTTTTGGGGGGGACTTCACGTCATTTTTTTAACAAAAAATTAACCCTAAAAATTAAAAAAAAGAACAAACAGTCTGCACATATTTGCAGCCTGCTTGTTCGGGAGTGAAGTTTGGGCAGTTAAATCGGGACTTCAAAACGGACAGGATCGACCAAATACGCCATCAATCAAAATGATTCTGTCAAAACCGGGAGCTTGGTAAATTCCTGATTTTTTAAGTGAAAAAAATGGCTATTTTTGATCGATCCTATCCGAGTTGAAATACGGGACAAATCAGGACCAAATTGAATCTTAGTAAATTTACGCATAAGAGTACCTGATTAGTATATATATATATATATATATATATATATATATATAAATCTACAACTATATTTCTTCTTTAGCGAGAATACTAGACTTACACATTCATTTCACAAATTATGGAGTTTTAATTGAACAATATCTCTGTTATTTGCTATTTTTGCAGGATAGATTACATAAATATTTCTATTGCTCCCTTATTTGCTACACTATATCTGTACTCCATCTGTGAAAAGTGGCTGGTCTGTTTTCTCTCCTCTCCATTAGTTTTGATTTTATGGCTGGTTTTCAAAGGTGAGAATCTCAAAATAATAATTGTTATTGCATGCAGGACCACCTGTCTATGAGAGCAAAGACTGTAACATCATGGATTTCCTATAGGTTTATGGTCAGTCCCAACTTAGGGCCTGATTCAGAGCCGGACGCAATTAGCGCTCGCTCGTCCAGAAAATAGGGGTGGCTATTCAAATGAACCGTTCACTCTTTGCGGTCTGTTCACGCCTCTAGGTCTGAATGAGCAAACAAAACATGCGAATGTAATTTTGAAAAAAACGCCACCTGGCCGCTCGCATCCTACGTCATGTCCGCTATTTATTAGATTAATCGAGTACATCGACCAGCGTATGAACTGCTCGCTATTCTTGTGGTTGGTTTTTGCTACCACAATTTTGCGAGCAGTTCTGACTATAAAATAACCCAGTGACGTGGTCAATGACGCTGCTGTATTAATTATACACACCCATAAAATGCCTGTTTTGACCTTTAAGCACGCCTGCGTTCGGATCTCCCCTCCCCGTTTTCAAGCGCCTTCCCCTGTTACCACCCACATACGCCTCCTCCTGTCACTCAAAATAGCAGGCATTCGCTATTTAGCGAACAAACGATTTTCGGCCACACTGACTGGTTCGCGAATGCGTATTACGATCCGTACACATGCACAGTTGGGCAAACATCACTCAGAACGAACGAGCGGCCGCTTACGAGCGGCTCTGAATCAGGCCCTTAGTCCCAATTTAGCTAGCCATATATGCAATGACTGTAAACAGCTGGTCTGAACATTAGTGATTCTATGTGTGGTAGCAAATGTGTAGGAGCAAATGTTGAACTCTATCTGCCTACTTCTGCTACTGGCACTGACAGCCTAATTTCCATGGAAACAAGATGAGGCTGCATCTTCCTTGGGAGTCGGCTGAGATGTGGGGAAGAGACAACAGCAATGACCTGAGCAGTAATGATAGCAAATAAGTGCCGTGATCCAGGTGTGGTGGGGGAATGTGTTACAAGGCTGCTGTACAGGGAAGAGGGGGGAACATGTCACAAGGCTGTTGTGCAGGGGCAATGGGGGAACATGTGACAAGGCTGCTGTGCATTGGGGGCATGTGAAAAAGCACTCCCGGGGGGATGAGACATGTGTGACAGGCTGCTATGCAGGATGAGGTATGTGTGATAAGCGCTGCTGGGGGAGTACATGTGTGACAGTCTGCTGTGCAAAGGGGGACACGTATGACAAAAGCTGAGAGCACATTTTTTAAATTAGTTGGCTTATCTGCTGAAAAAGTTGGATCAGTGTGTGGAGCACTGTTTTTATTTGGACAGACAAGTTGGATGCTTAGATGAAAGTTGGTCAGTGTATGGCTCCTTTACTGTTCTTACCTTTTGGATGCTGTGCTCAGTAATAACAATACAAACTTTATTTTCTTTAAGGTTTCCTGACAACTGTAGAAAACATCTAATACCTCTGAATCTATATTATCAAGTAGGATTTAAGTATTTTTTGTTGATATTGCTGCAGTGAGCTGGAGGGAATCTTTTTTTCTGTGGTTCAATGTAAACCCCACCCTTTACAAGCACCTGTGCTATGTCATTAAGCTGATATGAGCGACCACCATACTTTTTGTTAACAAATTACCATTGTACAATATTGTAATGTATTTTCAATAAATAAATAAATATGTTTTCAAACAAGCAGTCAGCATTTTCTAATTGTCATGTGAATTACCCTGCTCAACATCCTTTGATGCTGTATGACTAGCTAGAATGTTTAAGCTTACTGATACACTCCTGCAATCCTGTCTTATTTCTACTCTACCAGAAGGATTTTAGTTGATTTCCAACTAAAAATGCAAGTTCATGTCCTTATATTATGAGAAGACAGAAAAAAATGTGATTATAATTTATTAAACTCCCATAAAGGTTTGGTTTTTGCTTTCATGTCTCATGCTCTCAGAACTGAAAATCTTCTCATATTAGATATGAGCAAAATGATCAAAGTTCCTCTGTAGATTATTGTGATTTATTATTATCCATTACTTATATAGCACCAACATATTACACAACACATGCAGGCACACACACATACATAGTAGGCAGTAGTGTAACAAGGGTATTTGGAGCCCAGGGCAAATAAAAAAATGCCCTTATGCAGCCCCCCATTAGTTCCCTTTATACAGTACCCCCAATATGCAATGCCCCCAGTAGTGGTCCCCCTAATGCAGCCTCCCATTCCCCTTATACAGTTTCCCCAATAGTGGTCCCCCTTATGCAGTGCTCCATGTAGTGGTCCCCCTTATGCAGTGACCCCAGTATTAGTCCCCCCCATGCAGTGTCCCCAGTAGTGGTACCCCTATGCAATGCCCTTTATATAGTGCCGCCAGTAGTAGTCCCCCTTATGCAGTGCCCCCAGTAGTGGTACCCCCTATGCAATGTCCTTTATATAGTGCCCCTAGTAGTAGTCCACCCCCATGCATGCCCCCAGCAGTAGTCCCCCTTATGCAGGCCCCCAGTAGTGATCCCACCTATCAGTGCTCCCTGTAGTGGTCCTCCCTATTTAGTGCCCCCAGTAGTGGTCCCCCCAGTGCAGTGCCCCTTGTGCCCCTAGTAGTAAGCCCCTTATATAGTGCCCCCAGTAGTAGTCCCCAGTAGAGGTCCCCCATCCCAATGCAGTGCAACCAGTAGTAGCCCCCCCAGTAGTAGTCCCCAGTAGAGTTCCTTCCCAGTAGTGCCTAGTAGAGGTCCCCCCCAGTAGTGGTCCCCCCCAATGAAGTGCCCCCAGTAGTAGACCCCAGAAGAAATCCCCCCAGTAGTGCCCCCAGTAGAGGTCTCCTACAGTAGTGGTCCCCGAAATGCAGCGCCCCCAGTAGTAGTCCTCCCATAGTGCCCCCCCATCTGATGCAGTGCAGACACATACAAGTAAAAAAAGAAAGAAAATACACTCACCTGAATCTACGCTCTGGCTCCAGCCACTGCTCCCACCGCTGCCACATGGCTACATGTCAGTCGTCCTGGGCTGGCATGCTCTGCATTATGGGAGAGACATTATAATGTCTCTCCCATTACCCACTGAAGGAGCCAGAAGGAGGAGCACATGAGTGAGCCCCATCCTGGCTCTTGCAGTAAGATGCAGCAGCCAAGGAGAGTTTTCTGACCTCATTGGCTGCTGATTAACACACACATTGCAGCCGCATGTCAGCAATGTGTGTGCAACAGCAGCAGCCAATAAAAGCCTGTCTGACTCACATTGGCTGCTGGTTAAAACACACATCGCCGCCTGCTGGCGGCAATGTGTGTGTAATAATGCACCAGCCTGAGCCCACCTCCCACCCTCCGCCTGGAGCTGTTGGGTAAGCACTCCAGGGGAGGGAAGGGGATTGGCTGTGCAGCAGAGGATGGCGCTGGGTGCAGGGAAGCCTAGCGCCGATCCTGTGTAAATGTGTAATGCTGACTGCACTCACTGCAATTGGCACTACACTGGCTAACTAGGACTGGCCAGTACCGTGGCTGCATCACCCCCCATGCCGCCGGTCCTACATGTACCAAGGGCACATGCCCTGGCAGCCCTGCCCTAGTTACGCCACTGACAGTAGGGTTCATTTTTATCAGAAGTCAATTATTCTATTCTATCCTTATATTTTAGGACTGTGAAAAGAAAGTAATGAGATTGAAATGCCGACAGCGTGAGCCCAACAGCAGGACACCTTGACAGCAGCAGGTAAGTGATCTAACCTTCCCCTCTCCACCCGTAACCCTCCCTTAGGGGTGCCTAACCCTAAACTCCCAGGGTGGTGCCCAACCCTAACCTCCCCCCGGGGGTGCCTTACCCTTACCACCCCTTACCAGTCCCTACACCTAACCCTCCCGGGGGGTTGCCTAACCCTAACCTCTCACTTGAGGTGCCTAACGCTCCACCCTAGGGATGCCTAACCCTAAGCCCACAAAACCTAATGCTAACCCCGCTAACTGCACTAAAGCTAAACCTCCCCCCTGTGGCTAACAGGACAGGTGCCCCGGTCTTACCTCGTCCAGGCATGCGTCATCCTGGATTCCGGCATTGGGATAGGCGTCGATATTTCAATATGGAGTGGATTTGAATTTTGAATACCTGCGCTTTACCTGTTTGTACATGGTGATTGTTAAGTGTAAATACCCCTAATTGTCTAAGAATGTAGAGCTGGTAACAAATTTATTAATCAAAAAATTATTTATTATAAATTATAAATGCATATAAGGTTGTATATTTACAGCAGAATAAATTAGTTTCTCAGGACAGTCACACAGCTTCCTTATCCCTAATGTAACTGCAATAGTGAGTATATCAAGAAAAAAAAGGGGGAGGGGGTTTGGGGGAAAAAGGTGTAGAGATGAATAAGGGGGTAATTTGTAGTTCAGTTTCCTGAATGGAGGTGTTGGGACAGACCGGAGTATAAGTATTTGACCCCTATTGTTAAAAGGGAAGAAATAGTTAATCAATATAATCCAATTGCTCCTAAATGGAATAAATATAAAAAGTCATATAGGATCTGTTGATTCGAATTAACAAAGATGCTGGTGTTGCACTCTGGAGGGGTCGCATCCCTTGCCCTCTGGTCCGACAACTTACCCTGTGGTCCTGATTCTTGTCTTCCTCTCTGCTGTCTGGATCCAATGGATGGATGAGTCACTCTCTGTAGACTGTCGGAATCACCAACAGCGACTGGACAGCCGAGTCCCATGCTCCAGTGAGGTCACGTGGTCCTCCACCATCCACCGCCGCCGTTTAGTGGCTCTACTCACACTGGAGGAGCCTGGTCCGGACGGTGTGTGCCTTTTTACGCAAGTGTGTGTGGAATTGTGTGTATGGAATTGTGCAAGTTCCTCATAGGAGACTGGATATCATGTGATATTTGTGGGAGTGGTTAGTAACTCAAGTTACTGTTTATATCTTATTCTTGTATATAGCCTGATCGCTATAGCAGGGTTTGGTGTTTGGGTATATAAATTGAACCCACCCTGGAGTATATAGTGTAATCCTTATTTTGATGTACCCCAAGTTAACCACTAATCCACTAAAATTGTAATTAATTAAAGTAAATGTACCTGTATATAAAAAATATTAATAAAATAATAATAAATAGTTATAGTACTACACCCATTGTGTGTCTCATATTAGCTGTATTGATTTAGATTGTTTTGGGATGACAGAAATGTTGATTGTAATATGGATCTCAGTGCCCTTAATAACATGGACAAAAATATATACATTGATCTGTTAATGGGTTCCAATAATCATTAATGTTATAAAAGCCCTCTGTTCATTATTGGGTGATGATTAACTTGACCTCATTATCGATGCTGAGGCCGCATGGGCTCTGTGTTTTGAGTGTGAAAATCCATTTTAACTCTTCTTTGTTCAATCTGGATTCTAGGTCACCCCCCCTCCAATTTGGTGTAATTGTTTTAATGTCTGTTATTGTTAGACCTGCAGGATTATTATTGTGTGTCATTCTAAAGTGATTTGTCAAACTATGTGTTATTAGGCCCCTGCGGATATTCCTAATATGTTCAGCACTCCTTAAACTTAATTTCCTGGTTGTTTTCCCTACATATTGGAGGCCGCATGGAGACTCCTCCAGGTAGATGACCATGTTGCTACCACATGTGATGTGCTCCGTAATCCTCAATGATTTCTTTGTTGTTATTGATGTGAAGGAGGTTATGCGTTTTATAGTTATTTGGCAGCAGGTTTTACATGTTTGACAGTGTCCACAATGGAAGAACCTTCATTAATGGCTGTGAGTTAGTCAAGGTCTTCTGTCTTTTATTTTTGGTGGAATGTGGTTTTTATTAAGTGTACGATTGAGATCCTGTGCCTTTTGGAATACAAGGTTTGGTTTGTTAGGAAGGAGGTCTTTTAATGGTTCTTCCTGTAAGAGGACATGCCAATGTATTTGCAGTATTTTCCTTAATGAGTTTGCATCCCTACTGTATTGTGTAACCATGCAAGTGAGGTATTTGCTAATTTGCTATCCAATTTTGCTTTTTGCTTGTTTTGTTTTGTGATCAACAGAGGTTCTCTATCAAGTGTGAATGCTTTCTGGAAAGCAGTTTCCACCAATGTAAGATCATAATGTTTGACTATGAACTGGTCCTTCATTTTTCTCCCTGTAGTCAGACTCTTGGGTGCAATTGCATCTAATATGAGTAAATTGACCTAAAGGGATGTTAGTGATCCAGTTTGGGTGATGTCCACTTGAGGATAAGATGTATCTGTTTACATTGACAATCTTCTGAAAACTTTTGTATGTAGTTCATTGACTTTGATGCAAATGGTAATGTCCAGAAAAGTTACTTGAGTGCAGCTGTATTCTGTAGTGAAGGCTAGATTGAGGTAGTTTGAGTTTATGTAGACTAGGAATTCTTATAGAGAGATTTCGTCTCCTCTCCAGATGAAAAATATACCATCAATGAACCACCGCCAGAGGACCAAATTTGCACCAATTTCGCTTCGAGACCAGATTGTATCCTCCTCCCATCTGCTCATGAATACATTTGCATAGCTTGGTGCAAATTTGGTCCCCATAACAGTGCCACTGGTCTGTCTGTAAAAATGATTATCAAACCAGAGATAATTGTGCTGAAGTATGAATTGAATGCTCATAATAAGAAAGTCCCTTTGGTCAATGTGTATATTGGTATCTGCAGTGAAGATGTGTTCTATCGCTTGTAGTCCCTTACTGTGGTTTATGACTGTGTAGAGTGATGTCACATCACACGTGCACAGCCAACAGTCAGGTTGCCATTCAGTTTGTGCTATTATTCTCAATATGTCGTCCGATGTGTACTGTAGGTAAGATTTTTGACATTTAACATACGGTTGTAAGAAACTGTCTATGTATTGAGATAAATTGAATGTTATGGAGTCGATGCTGGAAACAATTGGTATGCCAGGTGGTTTTTGAGGGTTTTTGTGCAGTTTGGGGAAGTAATAAAAGACTGGTACTATAGGATGTTTAATGTTCAAGAACTGATGTTCTGATTTGGTTAGTATGCCTCTCTCATAGCCTGTCCCCAAGAGGGATTTGAGTTGTGTCTGGTAGTCCCCTGTAGGATCTTTCTCTAAAATTTCATATATGTTTCTTTATCCTTCAATATCCTATAACATTCTGAAATGTAGTCTGCCTTATCTAAAAGGACCTTCCCCCCTCCCTTGTCTGCTAGATGGATGACTAGGTTGGGGTCATTGGCCAATTATTTTAATGCTGTATGTTCAGCTTTAGTGAAATTATTCTGATGATGTTTGTGTGTATCCACACCAGTGACTCAAAAGTATCAATATGTGAACCCCTAAGATGTTGTAGGTAAAACCTAGATTTAGGTTTTAGGTAAGATTGTTTGAAACCAGTGGAACTTTCTCGTGGTTTTTAATCTAAATTGAAGTTATTTGCATGATACTTTTGTAGTGTAAGTTTCCTGATGAACTTATTTAATTCCAAATACATCTCAAATTTGTTTAACTTACTTTGTGGTGCAAATTTGAGATCCTTATTGAGAACAGAAACATGTGTAGCCTTTAGTCTGGTGTTACTTAGGTTGAAGATACCTACTGGTTCTGTTCCAGTTGTAGTTTGGTTGATTTTCTTATGGGTGAGTCAGCCTCCCCTACATGCCCATCTGTGTCCTCTAAGTTTCGTTTGTTGTTGCTGAAATTAGTTTGATGGCAGGCATTGAGGCCTGCCTACATATCTAAAAAAGAGGAACCCCATTCTGATTGTGTATTCATTTTGTTGATGACCACTGTTGTTGGAGCTATGGATCCATTAACAGATCAATGTTTATCTGTTTGTCCATATAATTAAGGTCACTGAGATACATATTACAATCAATGTTTCTGTCATCCCAAAACAATCTAGATTAATACAGCTAATATGAGACACACAACAGGTGTAGTACTATAACGATTTATTATAATTTTCTTAATATTTTTTATATACCAAGTACATTTACTTTAATTAAAACATTAGTGTATTAGTGGATAAGTTGGGGTACAACAAAATAAGGATTACACTATATATTCCAGGGTGGGTTCAATTTATGTACCCAAACACCAAACCCTGCTATAACGATCAGGCTATATACAAGAATAAGATATAAACAGTAACTTGAGTTACTATCCACTCCCACAAATATCACGTGATATGCAGTCTCTTATGAGGAACTTATTCTGTTTAGGAGCAATTGGATTATATTGAATAACTATTTCTTCCCTTTTAACAATTGGGGTCAAATACTTATACTCCGGTCTGTCCCAACACCTCCATTCAGGAAACTGAACTATAAACTATCCCCTTATTCATCTCTGCACCTTTTTCCCCAAACCCCCCCCTTTGTTTTTCTTGACATGCTCACTATTGCAGTTACTTTAGAGATAAGGAAGCTGTGTGACTGTCCTGAGAACCTAATTTATTCTGCTGTAAATATACAACCTGATATGCATTTATAATTTATAATAAATATTTTTTTTAGTAATCACTTTGTTACTAGCTCCACATTCTTAGACAATTAGGGGTATTTATACTTAACAATCAACATGTCCAAACAGATCAAGCACAGGTATTTGAAATTCAAATCCACTCCATGTTGTAAGGGATTTGGGATAGACCCCTGAGCACCAGCAGCTAACATATGAAATAAAGTGTGCGCAGGTTCAAAAAACTCCATTTTGTAATCCTTCTTGACGGTATTTCAATGCCTATCATAATTACTTTGCCGGCATGCTGCAGTCGGGATTGTGATCAGCAGTCACATAACTACATCCCGAAACGGAACCAATGTAGCAAAGTTGGGTTTTATTTTCTGTACAAACTCCATTGCCTGGTTGGAAGAGAAAATATGGTATTAGAAATTCCTACATTCCTGTAGCTGAACTAGGCCTTGTATACCATGCAGAATTCACCCTATCACTTTTGGGCAAGAATTCACCCTATGATATTTTGTTCCACCCAGAGTTATCCCATATTATACTCTAAGAACACATTTCTCAGCTCTATTCATAAATTATAAAACTGCAAAGTGTAAAATTAACACAGTGTGGAGGATGACACTCTACCGAATGGTGAAGGTATTTGTAGATTGGATTGCTGGATCACTGTAGCTCTATAAAATTACCTGCTCTGCTGAAAAATTTGATTCACTTGAAATGTTGCTGTAACTTTGCTCATCTCTAACTTCTATCTTTTTGTCATGACCTATGCAATATAGAACATACAGTACTTTAAGATAAAAGTGAAAACATCTTCTTAATCCTGCTGCAGTAGTAGATCTAAGAAATAACACAGAATAGGTCATCTTGCTTTCATTAACCTCTGCCACTTTGGGAGTTGAGTATAAGGAATAGTAACATCAAGTTGGTTTTGCTTGAACAGAGATAGTTTGCTTGAAGGATGTCCCTTAATGGGAAGAATTAATGCAAGGTAATAATGTTCCAGAATCGTTTGCTATAAGTTTTCAAAAGAAATTACACTTTTAAAGATTTCAAAATGGTTAAAGGACAGTTTTTCTGTGTTAAATTGGCTGTGTCGTGTAGTTTTGAGGCATTCGGTGGTAATCCTGCCAAGTTCAATTTCCCCTACTGACCATAAAATTGTGCTTATTTTGTGAAAGTGAAATAGGGTAAGGCAAACATCTTCTCCTTGCAAATTGTTCTCATAAGATTTTAGAGTATTTATTGGCAAACTGCAGACCTGCTGCTGATTTCTCTCAATGTATACAGATAAGTGACAACAAATGTGAATTTTATGTCTTGTTCAGTGTATCCATCTTAATTGGTGAGAGCACATTGTCCTGCATAAACCTAGAAAAAGAGTCAGGTATAAATATGTCAACAATATAAAAAGTACATTAAATATATCCAAGTAACAGTAAAAGGGAACACATCATTTGATGAAATTATTGTAATGTAAAAATAATACTGTGATGAGGTCAGTGTTTGTAAATCTTCAATAAAAGAAGGCCAAATTAAATTTGGGATTTACAATCGACTTACTAACTAGCACTTTAAATATCTAAAGGTTTACATATTTACTTTTCAGATGGACAAGGACATTTACTATGATTTCTCCAAGGCAATACTGGGGAAATGGGTATGTAGTGCCAGCTGTTGGGATGCCTCCTGTCAGAATACCGACAGCAGCATCCCAATAGTTGGTTGCCCGATAGGGGTTGGGTAAGTATACATACCCTCCCCCCTTCCCCCCCTAACCTTCACTTCTTGTAGCCTAATCCTAACCCTCCACACCCTAACCCTCCCCATTAGTGCCTAAACCTAACCCTCCCCCCTAGGGGTGCCTAACCCTAACCACCCCCCAAAATCTAATCCTAACCCAGCTGCGCTCCCTAAACTTAACCCTCCTCCTCCTCCGCAAATGCTAAGAGCACCCTGGACTTACCTCATTCGGACTGGCGTCCTTCAGCATTCTGGTTTCGGGATTAAGATAGGCGTTGGTATTTCGATGCCTATCTTAAGTCCCTTGTCAGATTTCCCTGTCGGTATTGAGACCGGCGGCATCGCGGCTGCCGGTCTCATAACTAAATCCCATACTGGGGATGCTCATATTATAGCGTGTGTAAGACCAACAATCACAAGAGTATATAATGTTGATTCGCATCAATAGATTTTCAAGAATACCTGCTACTAAAGGAAGGTCATTTGTCTCAAGTTCTGCCACATTCACAGTTCATAGTCTTAATAGTAAACTGAATTTAAGGCTGTAGATTTAATTATCATTTTTGTACTGTACGTGTCCCTTGACACACTATTAAGAGAGAACTTGGTGAAAATGGTTGTATATTGTTTCATGTTAATGTTAAACGAGATTTAAATGTGCATACACCATATACATATTTCTTTAGTATAGGAATGTTTATAAGGGATAGTTGGGGTAGATATCCATTGTGTATTAATTAGTTTGTAAATATGTTTATATATTCAGGATTGAAGCATACTGTAAATAATAGAAGTGATCAATATTGTAACTTAAAAAATTGAATGTAAACAGCAAACATTATATTTTAAAGTTGACTCTTACTCAGAGTGGAAATATAGCCTGGAGTGCTAAGACAATAAAAACAAAACACATTTACATTTGGGTGTGACTGTCATGTGTCTATAAATATCCACACCATTCTTTCCATTGTTTATTTATAAATTGTATTGTAGTTTTTAGACTAGACTAGGGAAAAATTGTGATGTGGGGGCTCTATTTACTAAGCGGTAGTTTTTCACACATCCAAATTTCATTGGTTTGCCTGAAGGATTTAAACGGTAATAATGAATAATAATGTAATCATTTTGCATATAATACAACTGCCATTTTAAATCCACTGTTTAGTAAATATAAGTAAGTCACAGGCTGGCAAGAAGTATGAACCCCCTCCCCATCCAGAACATAAACTATCCACCCTCACACCCTGGGACATACACCATCTGCCTTACCAAACTCCTCCTTGGGGCATACACTAACCCCTCCACCCAACCCCCAACATACACTACCTGTCTAGCCAAACCCCCATTCCCTGGGACATAAACTACTCACTTGGGTGGAGGTCACTGCTGTTGTCTACTCCCTGTTGTTTCTGACAATGTGAAACTGTTCTATATGAATGCATCAATTTCACATTGGCCATCCTGGATTCAAAGAAAGGCTGCCTTTTCCCTGGGATTCGGCAACAGCGGGGAAGAGATGCTTTAGGTAAGGGTTGAGGATGTCTAAGGGGTGTGTGTGCGCACACCCTGCACACCCCTTGTGCATGGCTATCCTATGTCTGTGTTATAAAAGCAACAACAAATGTGACCTGTTTTGTGTGACTTAAGTAAGAGTTGTAATTCCAGTGTTTGGGGTGGTTATAAACAAAAACTAATTGCTTTAAGTCACTATTTTGTAAGTACATACCCAATTGTTTATCATATAACATTTATCAGAAGTAATAGTGTGTTTATATGTGTGTAAGTTTTACCTGATTGGTTTTGTCTTTAGTGCTACAGTGCATTTACTTGTAGTTAAAGGAAATATCAATTTGTTAGACAATCAGAGAATCAGAGAATGCTGCGCTCTCTGACTTTCCATTTCCTGATCCGCTGAGTTTCATCTGCAGCTGTATGGGGCTTTGATTGTCTGCTTGACTTTTGCCATGTGCTTTGCTTTATGCCTTTGAATTCTTTGCACATATTTGAAATTGTGAAGTTAAAATTACATAGGCACCACTGCTTTTCCTGTAAATAGATGCTAATACTATGAAAAAAGTCATCCTATTTTGAAAAACTACATTTTTCATTTCCCAACTGTAATGGCATGAAATGACATGAATAATATTAGTGATTTACTGACAAGGGCATAGAAAGACAATACTGGGCCCCACTGCATTTTTAAGGGACTCCTTACCCCTAAATCAAATCCCCAACTCTCTTCTGACACATTCATTTGAGAGTCACAACAAGTACAAAACAGTACATAGCACTACAAAACAATCTGATGCAGGTGACTAAATTATATATGTATTCCATTTATCCTTGGTTGTTGTTGAAACTTGAAACCGATTACTGTCTTAATAAATCAATATGTAGCTAGTGGGCCTGTGTGCACATGGATTTGGGGTTTTGTTGCTCATCAGTGGCTGATCTCTTATGATCTTAAACAATCTTCCAATGTTGTCACATGAAATGGCAAGCTACAATTTCAGGTTACATCAAGGGCCTGATGCATTATTACACATAAGAGAAATGTATCTTGATACAAAATTATTACACTATGCATGTGTGCAACTCTCCCCAATAACATACATATATTTGATATTGACCATAATAAAATAAGTTGTCTACTTCATGTAAATCTCATGAAAGTAGGTAAAGGAATCATGAAAAAAATTATATATATATAAGGGCACAGTCGTGCCCTTGTATTAAGGCTGCGTGTAAAAAACTGCAATTCTCCCATAGAGAATTCCGGAGGGAGGGGCAGGGTGTTTAAGGGACTACACCTCAAAAGTCATTAGAGTTACTGAGCTGAAATTTAGCACAAGCCGGTAGAATTGTTGCTCAGTGCTGCATGCCAAATTTGAGGGCAAAAACATAAAAAATGAGGATTTGGGAGTAATCTAAAGTTCCAACTGTCACATTTTTCTGAGCTTCTTAATTAGGACCACTTTTCTGCTGTAGTCTATGGTGGTTTTTTGGGAAGGCAAACCTCAGGTTGGGGGCAAATTTAGACTTGGGGTTTGTTTTATTAGGTAGCTATTATGCCATGGTATGTGCTTTTGGTTTTCAGGTAAGTTACAGTTTTTAAACTATTACCTCAAGAATGCACCATTGAATAGATAGGATTTTTCAACTTGTTGTGCAGCCACAGTAGGAGCCTCCAGCAGGTGTTTTCATTGTGGCTTCACTTGGGTGTACCAAGATGGCTGTCATTTGTGGGCGGGTACGGGGTGGAAGGAAGCCGGCGTTTGCTGCGGTCTTAATGCGGGGGAGGGGTTAGCAGGTGTTAACTGTGGCCGGGAACTGGGGAGGGTAGCGGGCGTTAGCGGCGGCAGTGCGGGCAGTGGTGGTGCAGGCATTAGGACCCGGAGGAGGTAGCCGCACACAGATGCAGGCTTGGATCTGGAATATCCATGATACCTGCATCTGTGTTAAAAAACAAACAAACACAGAAGCAGAGATGGGTCAGTGAGACCTGTCTGTGCTTCTGTTTAATTAAATAAAATAAATTAATTAACATAAAAAAAAAAATGGTGTACATATACATACTATCTCACATACTCATCTACTGTATGGATCCCTGAAGCCAATCTGTCCTGTTCTCCAGTAAGTAATCCAATGGAGTACCTGTAAAAATTCCATACTCACTTCCTCCTATGCATGGCTCTGTCCTCTACATCAGGCAATCCAGGGTCAATCCAGGGTCTTGGCAAAATAAAAAAATGCAAATACATTGGTAGTGTCCTCTAAGGACACTACTACCTGAATGACAGCTCCGCCCAGCATATGCGGAGCACTCATTGGCTGAGAGAGGCGAGCCTTTCACCTCTCAGCCAATGAGCTGTTCTCACCATTGACTTCAATGGTGATAACCAAGCATGCCCTTTTCAAAAATGGTGCCTCAGCGCCATTTTTGAAATTCAAAGATGGCCACCATGAGCCAATCACGGCTTACGATGTCATCGCCCCGCCCCCTCAGCTGGCTTAAATACAGTCAGCACAAGGCATCGTCCACTCAGTTGGTGGCAGCTGGGAAAAAGAGTTTAATGGCCGCCGCCTTCCAGGTGAAGATGCCATAGAAGTCATGGGGGAGCAGCAGCCATGAAAAAGAGCTTAAATGCTGCTGCACCCCAGTTGAAGGTGCTGCTAAATAAAATACTTAAAAAAAAAATGGTGTCTGTTTGTTTTATTTGAATATTTCTTTTGCAGGGGTACTATGGGTACCAGCAGGCCCTTAGTGTCCCGCCTGCTGGTACTTGTGGTTCTCCAAGTGCCATTATGCAGGGATGCCTGCTGGGACCTGTAGTAATACTGCAAAAGATAATATTTAGATTTTCATATGCACCACACAACACAAATAACCCGGCAACCACCACCCAGGGGTGATGGGGATAGCCCTGGGCTATCAGCCTGGGCCTGGGGTGCCCTGGAGAGGTGGACCCCTTTATTTGGGGGATCCTCAGCTCCCCAGGGATCCCCGGCCTGGGCTGACTAGTGGTCAGGGGTGATGCTGTAGCTGAGGGGCCTGGTGAAAGGGCTCCCCTGGCTGTGGCATCACCCCCCCCACACTAGAAAGAGTCCTGTGCTGATTCTAGTAAATACAGGGGGACCCTATGCATTTTTCCCCCTGTATTTCTATAACCAGGGCTGGCTCAGAGCCCAGTGCTGGTTGCACTGAATATGGGGGACCCCTACGTCATTTGTCCCCCGTATTTTGGCAACCAGGGCTGGTTCTGACTAGCCCAGTGCTGGTTGTGCTTAAGTACAGGGGACTCCTATGTCATTTTTCCCCTGTGTTTAAACACAACCAGTACTGGCTGTTAAAAGCTTGGTGCTAGTTGTGCTTGGGGGGGTCACCTTTTTTATTTTACACATTTAATTTTTAACATAGATGCATAGATGGATCTCACTGCTGCGTTCGTGCATCTGTGACTTATTGATTTTATTTTCTTAGGTGCATGCGCACTACCAGTGAGCCCTCTGTCGCCCACTGATGCCCCTTTTGCACTGCACCGCTGCCACTGCTCTACACCACCGCTGCTGCTACTCCACATGTCTACAGCCTGCCCCTGCGGCCATCTCACACTCTGTACCTACCAAACCACCTCCTGTGTGCTGGCTCCTCTTCCACCTGCATTAGTGTACCATTTTGTTCCCCTTCTTCCCTGCAGGTGGCCTGGTTTGCTCATCCAAACCCTGATAGTTAATACATTTTAAAAAGATACAAAATTCAATAGATAAATAACCTTATGGTTTCACATATCCCACTAAGGCTGCTTAGAAATTATCTGAAAATTCACAAAATCTATTGAATTTCTACCACTCAAACTCCAAAAAGCAATGAAATAACGATCATTAAGGCCAATGCCTTAATGGACGTGTCCTCCATGACACCATGTGGTTAACTGCACATTCAGCGCTCTCACAGAGTGACATTGCTGTCACTCACAAAATGGTGGAGATGCTAATTCACAGAATTGTGTGCTCATTGGAATACACACATGCAGTCTATGCAACTGAGGTCTGAGCAGTTATGTGGCACACACATCCCACTCAGTGCCCACAATCTTCCCATTCAGTCACCACAAAAATTTCACTGAGTTCCAACATCCTTCTCACTCCAAACATCATCTCATTCATTATACAAATTCAGCTTCCCAAATGCTAAAACTATCATACTCTATCTATACATGTACACTATATTCGCCTCCATGCTGCTATAACTTCCCCAATACCTACAGCTGTGTGTTCTCCCAACTGTGCTAGTCTGCATGCCCTGATCCACACCAATCAGTACCCTGGTTCCTTGTTCTGTTTGCATCCTGCACCTGTTCCAGTCATCAGTCTCCAGTCTTGCTTATAGCATTTTGTACTTGTTCCAGTTACAAGTGTTCAGTATTTCTAAAAGGATTCTGCACCTGTTCCAGCCATCAGTCTCCAGTATTGCTAACTTCTGTACCTGTTCCAGTTTCAAGCATTGCTAATAGCAATTTGCATAAGTTCTAGTTCAAGTGTCCGTTCCAACATCATCTGCAGCTGCAGCTTGCTTCCATTGTGCAAACCACTCAGGGTCTCATTCAGACCTGCTCGCAAGCACCTATGTGCTCGCAAGCGGGTCGATGTTGAGGCCCTGCACACGCACAGCAGCCACACTGCACGTGTGAAAGCCCCAAAGTGAGAGAGAAATTGTCTCACTCCGGAGCTCACTACAAAAGGGGTGGCTGTAGATGGTGGTCGACAGCTCGCACCGTTTTGTAGGTGGGGTGAGGGGGTGGCTGGCCAAATGGAGGAGTTCCCTATGGAATGCCTGCCATTTGGGGGCTGGACCCACTGACATCACTCATGATGTCAGTGGTGAGCTTCCAGCTCTAATAGAGCCAAAAGCTCACTGGGGCTTGAGGTAGATGAGACCCTACCACAAGGGTCTCGTCGCAAGCCCAAATGGTCAACCGGGCCACTCGCTAAAGCTGTGTGTGGTCAACCACAGCCTAGCGAGCGGCCAGGAGGCCGGCTCTGAACATAGAAGCGGCCACCCTCATTCAGAGCGAGGTCTCGCATTTTGCGAGCGGCTCTGAATGAGGTCCTCAGTTCCATTATCTTCTACAGCCTGCCTACATTGTGTTACAGCATTTCTACAGCCTGATCCAGTTGTTCTACCGGCAGCTAAACCCAAGTGTACAGTATCTTCACAGTATGTTCTACATTTCCCACACACTAATGCTATCTCAGGTTAACTTGGTATCTGCATCTGTCCTGTATTTTGCCTATAGCCCTGGTTTGCATGGATAGAATCAGGCCATCTAGTTTGTTTACTCTCCACCACCTAAAGCTAGCACTAGGGGTCCAAACCGAAATCAAGAAAACCCCAGTGATGTGAAAACCTCATTCCTAAGGCCTGTCCACCTCCCACTTATACTAATTATAATGATATTACCGGTACTCATTTTGAGTCTCACTCATTCCGTGCCTTCATTTTTTTTTTCATGTCTCCCTCGTAAAGTATGTCCCTGTTTTATGTATGCTTCCTTTACCTTTACAACCTCACTATGAAGCACTATACCACTTTCAAAATGAACAATAATAATAATAACAATAATAAGTATGTGAAAAACTGGTTCCCTATACTGCTTATTATCTTTGTGGCTTTCTGCAAACTTATATCCTTCCTTCTAAACCATTTTCAAGTACCTATAACACAACAGCAATAGTAATTGAGTACTGTATATTTGCATTTTGATTAATGTGGTCTAGTATGACGTATCCACTAAACAGTCAGATACTGTTATGGATTGATTTCCCATATACCTAATGAGGCAGAAGGGGTTTAAAATTAATGTCCATTGCATTTATATCTTCGCTTATGCATTTGAGTGCACTATAAGATGGTTTGTAGCTGTTATTTCTTGCACCGATTCCAGATTCTTGTACTTGCAAGAAAACCTATATTCAAAGTTACGTGAATAATGTATTATCAATCCGCCTGTCAATATTGATTCTCAGTGTCAATACTCTGTGGCTGTAAATCTGTAACCTATCTCCCACTTAAAACATTTAATTATACTAGCTCATTGTGCAAAGCAATTTTCCCTGTATTTCTTATTTATTTTATTAATCAAAGGAGATATATATATTTATATTAGAGATGTGGTGGTTCGATTTTACTCGGTTCTGCTGGGATCTCGAAAACTGCATTGTATTGGCTAATGACTATCACGTGTTTCGGATAGCCAATAATATAAATCTGAAGTAATCCGAACTTGCGATAATTTGGTCGTAAAGAACCGAGTAAATCCGAGTAAAACCAAACCCGCTCATCTCTAATATATATATATATATATATATATATATATATATATATATATATATATATACACACACTACCGTTCAAAAGTTTGGGGTCACCCAGACAATTTTGTGTTTTACATGAAAACTGACTTTTATTTATCAAATGAGTTGCAAAATGAATAGAACATATAGTCAAGACATTGGCAAGGTTATAAATAATGATTTATATTTGAAATAATAATTTTGTCCTTCAAACTTTGCTTTTGTCAAAGAATGCTCCTTTTGCAGCAATTACAGCTTTGCAGACCTTTGGTATTCTAGCTGTTAATTTGTTGAAGTAATCTGAAGAAATTTCACCCCACGCTTCCTGTAGCACCTCCCACAAGTAGGAATGGCTTGATGGGCACTTCTTGCGTACCATACGGTCAAGCTGCTCCCACAACTACTCAATGGGGTTGAGATCTGGTGACTGCGCTGGCCACTCCATTACAGATAGAATACCAGCTGCCTGCTTCTTCCCTAAATAGTTCTTGCATAATTTGGAGGTGTGCTTTGGGTCATTGTCCTGTTGGAGGAGGAAATTGGCTCCAATCAAGCGCTGTCCACAGTGTATGGCATGGTATTGCAAAATGGAGTGATAGCCTTCCTTATTCAAAATCCCTTTCACCTTGTAAAAATCTCCCACTTTACCAGCACCAAAGCAGCCCCAGACCATCACATTATTTCCACCATGTTTGATAGATGGCGTCAGGCACTTTTCCAGCATCTTTTCACTTGTTCTGCATCTCACAAATGTTCTTCTGCATTATCCAAACACATCAAACTTTGATTCATCTGTCCATAATACTTTTTTACGATCTTCCTCTGTCCAATGGCTGTGTTCTTTTGCCCATATTAATCTTTTCCTTTTATTGGCCAGTCTCAGATATGGCTTTTTCTTTGCCATGCCTAGAAGGCCAGCATCCCGGAGTCGCCTCTTCTCTGTGGATGTTGACACTGGCATTTTGTGTGTACCATTTAATGAAGCTGCCAGTTGAGGACTTGTGATGCGTCTATTTCTCAAACTAGAGACTCTAATGTACTTGTCTTCTTGTACAGTTGTGCACCGGTGTATTCCACTTCTCTTTCTACTCTGGCTAGAGCCTGTTTGCACTGTTCTCTGAAGGGAGTAGTACACACCATTGTAGGATATATTCAGTTTCTTGGCAATTTCTCACATGGAATAGCCTTCATTTCTAAGAACAAGAGTAGACTGTCGAGTTTCATATGAAAGTTCTCTTTTTCTGTCCATTTGGAGAGTATATTCAAACCCACAAATGTGATGCTCCAGATACTCAACTAGTTCAAAGGAAGGCCAGTTTTATAGCTTATCTAATGAGCAAACCCATTTTCAGCTGTGCTAACATAATTGCACAAGGGTTTTCAAGGGTTTTCTAATCATCATTAGTCTTCTAAAGTGCTTAGCAAACACAATGTACCATTAGAACACTGAAGTGATGGTTGCTAGAATTGGACCTCTATACACCTACAGTGCCTTGCAAAAGTATTCACCCCATATGGCTTTTTACCTTTTTTGTTACATTACAATCTGTAATTTTTTTTATCTGAATTTTATGTGATGGATCTGCACAAAATAGTCTAATTTGGTGAAGTGAAATAAGAAAAATATATATAAAAAAGAATCTTAATAAATAAAATTCAGAAAATTGGCATGTGCATATGTAATCACCCCCTTTGCTATGAAGCCCCTCACAAGTTCTGGTGCAACCAATTACCTTCAGAAGTCACATAATTAGTGAAATGAAGTCCACCTGTGTGAAATCTAAGTGTCATATGGTCTGTCAGTATAAACCCACCTTTTCTGAAAGGCTGCAGAGGCTGCAACACAACTAAGCAAGAGACATCACACCATGAAGACCAAGGAGCTCTACAAACAAGTCATGGACAAAGTTGAGGAGAAGTACATTTCTGGGTTGGGTTATAAAAAAATATCCAAATCTTTGATGATCCCCCGAAGCACCATCAAATCCATCATCATAAAATGGAAAGAACATGATACCACAACAAACCTGCCAAGAGAGAGCCACCCACCAAAACTCACAGACCGGGCAAGAAGGGCATTAATCAGAGAGGCAGCACAGAGACCAATGGTAACCCTGAAGGAGCTGCAGAGTTCCACAGCAGAGACTGGTGTGTTGGTGCATGTGACCACAATAAGCCGTACACTCCATAGAGCTGCTCTTTATGGAATAGTTGGCAGAAAAGAGCCATTACTTAGTGATAAAAATAAGAAGACACGTTTTGAGTTTGCCAAAAAGCATGTGGGCGACTCCCCAAATGTATGGATGAAGGTGCTCTGGTCAGATGAGACTAAAATTTAACATTTTTGCCACCAAGGAAATGCTATGTCTGGGGCAATCCCAACACATTCCATCACCCCAAGAACACCATTCCCACAGTGAAACATGGTGGTGGCAGCATCATGCTGTGGGGATGTTTTTCAGCAGCAGGGACTGGGAAACTGATACGAATTGAGGGAAAGATGGATGGTGCTAAATACAAGGATATTCTTGAGCAAAATCTGTTTCAGTCTGCCTGTGATTTGAGACTGGGACGGAGTTTCAACTTCCAGCAGGACATTGACCCAAAGCATACTGCTAAAGCAACACTCAAGTGGTTTAAGGGGAATCATTTAAATGTGTTGGAATGGCCTAGTCAAAGCCCAGATCTCAATCCAATTGAGAATCTGTGGTCAGACTTGAAGATTGCTGTTCACAAGTGGAAACCATTCAACATGAAGGAGCTGGAGCAGTTTTGCCTTGAGGAATGGGCAAAAATCACAGGGGCAAGATGTGGCAAGCTCAAAGAGACTTATCCAAAGCGACTTGTAGCTGTAATTGTTGCAAAAGGTGGCTCGACAAAGTAATGACTTTAGGGAGGGTGGATAGTTATGCATGCTGAAGTTTTCTGTTATGTTGTCCTAAATGTTGTGTGATTCACAATATAAAAAACACAACTTCACAGTTGTAGGCATGTTCTGTGAATGAAATGATGCACACCTTCAAACAATCCATTTTAATTCCAGGTTGTGAGGCAACAAAACATGAAAAATGCAAAGGGGGGGAATAGTTTTGCAAGGCACTGGGTATTCCTTTAAAAACCAGACGTTTGCAGCTAGTTTAGTCGTTTACCACATTAGCAATGTATAGCGTGTATTTCTGATTAACTTAATGTTATCTTCATTGAAAAAACAGTGCTTTTCTTTCAAAAATAAGGAAATTTCTAAGTGACCTCAAACTTTTGAACGGTAGTGTATATATTATATATATATTCCATAGACATAAAACCTTACGGTTTCACATGTCCTGTTAAGTCAAACTTAATAAAGCAATGAAATTCCAATCATTAAGGCTGATGCCTTAATGGATATGTTCCTTGCACAATACAGATATGGTATGCCATCACACCCTGTGGTTATTTACAGATTCAGCACTCTCACAGAGTGAGATTGCTGTCACTCACAAAATGATGGAGCTGCTAATTCACACAATTGTGTGCTAAATGGAATACACATATGCAGTCTATGCAACTGAAATCTGAGCAGTTATGTTTCACCCACATCCCACTCAGTGCCTACAATCTTCCCATTCTTTCACCACAACAATCCCACTGGGTTTCAACATCCTTCTCACTCAATCCATCTATCTCAGAATACACATTCAGCTCCCTAATTGCTAAAACTATTATACTCTGTCTATGCATGTACACTTTCTTACCCTATACACCTCCAAGCTGCTCTACCTTCCTCAATTCCTACTGCTGTGTTGTCTCCCAACTGTGCTAGTCTATATTCGCACAAATCTGTCTTTCCCCATCTGCACCACCCTGTCTTCCTGCATTGTGCAAATCTGTTTGCTTACATCTGTACCACTATCTTCCCCCCAGCCATGCCACTCTGACTTGCCCTCATCTTTGCCACTCTTACTTCATCTTTCTGTCAACCACTCTGTCCCCCCACCCACACCAATATGTCTTCCCCCACATCCACACCAATTTGTATTTCCCAATCATTACTGTTGTGTGTTCTCCCATTTGTGCTAGTCTATATTCTCTCATCCACACCAATATGTGTTTACCTATCTATGCTGCTCTGTCGGGTACATGCCACTCTGTAGTACTCCGTACACATCACTCTGTCTCCCCAAAACCATTCCACTCTGTCTCCCCCCCATCTGCGCTGCTGTCTTCCCCCATATGCACCACTGTTTTCCACTCATCTGAATCACTTTGGTTTCCCCCCTTCTCTACTGCTTAATCTTTCCCCTCTCCATGCCTTCGAGCACACAATTGTGTGAATTAGCAGCTCCACCATTTTGTGAGTGACAGCAATCTCACTCTGTGAGAGTGCTGCATCTGTAGTTAACCACAGGGTGTGATGGCATAGTATATCTGTATTGCGCAAGGAACACATCCATTAAGGCTTTTTTAATTTTGAGTGGTCAAAAATTCAGTAGGTTTTTTAAAAATTCAGATCATGTCTAAGAAGCTTTAATGGGGCATTTGAAACTGTAAGGTTTTTGTCTATGGAATTTAATTGCTTTTTTAAAATGATCAGGGTTTTTATGAGCAAACCATGCCACCTGCAGGGGAGAAGGGCAAAAAATTGTACACTAGCGCAGGTGGAAGAGGGGCAAGCACACAGGAGGTGGTTTGGGAGGTGCAGAGTGAGAGACGGTTGCAGAGGCAGGCAGTGGGCATGCAGGGTAGTGGCAGCAGCGGGGCAGTGCACAGGGGCATCAGCGGATGACCTTGGGCTCACCAGTACTGGGCATGCACCTGAGAAAATAAAATCAATAACTCACAGACGCATGGACGCATTAGTGAGATCCAGCTATGCATCTATGTTAAAAATTGAATGTGTAAAATAAAAAAAAGATGTGCCCTCCACACAGCACAACCAGCACCAAGCTTTTTTCACTGCTGGCCCTGGTTGTGAAAATACTTAGGGACAAAAAGCATTGGGGTCCCTCATATCTAGCACAACCAGCTAGACAGAACCAGCCCTGGTTGACAAAATACAGGGGACAAATGATGTAGGGGTTACGTGTACTTTGAGCAACCAGCACTGGGCTCTGATCTGGTCCTGGCTCTGGAAATACAGGGGGAAAAATGAGTAGGGTCCCCCTGTATTATCCAGAACCAGACTTTTTCTAGTGGGGGGGCTAATGCCACAGCCAGGGGGCGTGTCACTGGGCCCCCCTACCAAAGCATTCACCCTTACTGCTAGTCAGCCCAAAGGACAATATAGTTTTAACAATACACTATACACAATCAACCCAGCACCCACCGCCCAGGGTTGCCGGGGATAGCCCTAGGCTATCACCCAAGGTCTTGGGTGCCCTGGAGAGGGGGACCCTTTTATTGGGGGTCCCCGGCTCCCAATCCCTGGGGAGCTGAGGACCCCCCAATAAAGGGGTCCCCCTCTCTAGGGCACCCCAGGCCATGGGTGATAGCCTCAGGCTAAGCACGGCAACACTGGGTGGTGGGTGCTGGGTTGATTGTGTATAGTGTATTGTTAAAAAAATATTGTCCTTTGAAGGTGAACCACAGGTCCCAGTAACCCTCTTCTACATGCTGGTTCTTGGAGAACCACAAGTACCAGCATGCAGGGCATAAGGGCCCACTGGCACCTATAGTCCAACTATAAAGAAAATATTAAAATAACCATAATGCACTTTAATATTGTAATATTTTATTTTACTGCAACTTCACCTGGGGGCAGCAGCCTTTCAGCTCTTTTGGATGGCCACCACCACCCCAGAGATAGGGCTTCGGTGTCTGTGTCTGGTGGGCGCCAACCCGCCAGGGCTTCTGGTGTCCCTGTAGAGGGGGACCCTTTTATTGGGGGGTCCCCAGCTCCTGAGGTGCCCTGGAAAGGGGGACCCTTTTATTTGGGGTCCCCAGCTCCCGATCCCTGGGAAGCTGGGGACCCCCCAATAAAGGGGTCCCCCTCTCCAGGGCACCCCAGGCCACGAGTGATAGCCTGGGGCTATCCACGGCAACACTGGGTGGTGGGTGGTGGGTGCTGGATTGATTGTGTATAGTGTACTGTTAAAAAAATATTGTCCTTTGAAGGTGAACCACAGGTCCCAGTAACCCTCCTCTACATGCTGGTTCTTGGAGAACCACAAGTACCAGCATGCAGGGCATAAGAGCCCACTGGCACCTATAGTCCAACTGTAAAGAAAATATTAAAATAAACATAATGCACTTTAATATTGTAATATTTTATTTTACTGCAACTTCACCTGGGGGCAGCAGCCTTTCAGCTCTTTTGGATGGCCACCACCACCCCAGAGATAGGGCTTTGGCATCTGTGTCTGGTGGTCGCCAACCCGCCAGGGCTTCTGGTGTCTTTGCCTGGGGGGTGGCAGCCAATTAGCTCTTTTGCATCACTGCCACCTCCCCAGGGCTTCTGTTGTCCTCTTCCTCTAGTGAGCAGCAGCCTGTGTCAGCTCTTTTGCATGGTCACCACCCACTAGGACATCTGTTGTGTTCCTTTTTGAGGAGCTCATCATTGCTCCCTCCCGGCCATTGGACTTTCATGCCGCCTCCTCGCACTGGCTTATATAAGCCAGATGAGGGGGTGGGGCAATGACATCGCGAGCCATGATTGGCTTGCAGTGGCCATCTTTGAATTTCAAAATTGTGCTGAGGTGCCCTTTTGATATGGGCTTCGCTGCCGAACTCTGTAGATTGGCAGGCAAGGACTGGATCTTCTCAGATCCAGGTCCGCTGCCAATGCCTGCACCGCTGCCAGTTCCCCCACAGCCACTGGGTCCCACTGATGGCTGCACTGCCGTCGCTACCTGTGCTGCCACTGACACCTGGAGCAGCCACCGCTAATGCCCACAAATGACAGTCATCTTGGTGCACCTAAGTTAAGCCACAGTAAGTACACCTGCTGAAGGCACCAACGGAGGCTGCACAACAAGATGAATGTGCTGCCGCCTCCCTGTCACAGGGGAATCACAGCGAGCCTATACTGACCTGACTAGAGCTGGCCATTCTTAGCTGGGTTTGGGTGACCGGCCCCAGTAAAGCCCAGGAGTTCCATGACTGGTGGCTGAACCCCTCTGAGCCTCCCAGAGTTCAACTGGCTAAGAGTAAAGCGTGGTTACAGCCAGAGAAACATGCAGCACTATGCATAGTAGAATTTTTTGCCTTAGACCATGCTATACTGTGGAGTACAACACTGTGCCCTGCAAGCTGACCCCTAGACATTTGAGGAGTTAGCAGTGGTAGTTGAGTGGCACTCTACCCTCGGAAAATTAACCAAAACTAAGCAAGGGTGGCAACCAGTGCTTAAGCCCAGATCCCAGGTACCCATTGCTAAGGACAAACCTTGCTTTCTCTGGTGTGTTTCAACTGCTGTGAGTCCGGTCATGTGTGGTGGGACTGTCCGAAACAGGTAAACCAATGGATTGCAGCACGGGGAAAGTAGCCTGATCTATGGTTAGCATGGATGTTGAGACCATCTCTCAAGCAAAAACAACTCTGTTCCATATAATGGTACAAGTGGATGGCCGGGAGATCTGGACACTAATTTATACTGTCAGTGCCCTCACCATTTTGTCACTGCTAACCTGGTACATCTGGAGACTAACCAGGTTTTACTCCCTGTCAAGGTGTTGTGTATTCATGGGGATGTTGAGGAGTGCCCATGTGTGCATCTACCACTATTAATAAAAGGCTGGTCATTGAAAGTGGTAGCCGTGGTGACAACCAGATCACCTTATCCGCTAATCCTGGGCCGGGAATTCCCATTGCTGCAGGAGGTGCTTATGTGGCATGATGACGTTAAATGATCAACAGCTGGGGTGAGCCAGGAGTGGAGGACCATAAGTGACCAGAGCATGGTGACCATGAAAGGTTTCTTAGTCGGTGAGTTACAGGAGGAAACAGAGACTGAGGCCCAGTGATCCCCTGTTTGTGAGCAAGTGTTTATAAAGGACTTTGGCAATGACCAGCAGAATTATAGAAATCTGGTTAATGCCTTTGAAAATGTAGTAGAAATGAATTGCAAAGTGGTTGCTGCTGTGCCACTAGAAGGTGTACAATATTTTATTTAGGAAAATGATTTGCTATACCGTGTAAACTCTTTGCAGGCTAAAAGGGTCAATCAGTTTTTAGTTCCCTGGAAACATGAGCAGTTAGTATTAGGGGCGGCACGCATGCATCTGTGGGGTGGCCATTTAGGGGAGAAGAAAACTCTCCAGTGCATACAACTAAACTTCTTTTGGCCTGGTATTCATGCCGCAGTAAAGAAATGTTGTCAGGCATGACCAGTATGTTAGAAGACAGCACCACGGCCAGGGTTTAGGGCACTCCAGGTTCCTCTTGCTATATTTCAGTGCCTTTTGAGACAATTGGCATGGATCTGATAGGGCCGGTGGAAACATCTGTTCGAGGGCATCAATACATACAGGTAGTTTATGCCACCTGATACCCTGAGGCCATACCACTACAAAATATGAAATCTAGTACCATTGCTCGGGAATTGTTAACTCTGTACACCTGCTTGGGAATAACAAAGGAGGACTTAACAGACCAAGGTAACTCTTTTGTCTCTTTACTAATGAATGACTTGTTCTGGCTGTTAAAGGTGGATAGGATTACTACCTCAGTTTACCAACTGCAAATGGATGGTCTAGTCCAGTGGTTCTCAAACTCGGTCCTCAGGACCCCACACAGTTCACTTTTTCCAGGTCACCCAGCAGGTGCACAGGTGTATTCATTACTCACTGACACGTTTTAAAAGATCCACAGGTGCAGCTAACTGTTTCACTAGTAATTATGTGAGGAGACCTGCAAAACATGCACTGTTTGGGGTCCTGAGGACCGAGTTTGAGAACCTGTGGCCTAGGCGAATGCTTTAATTAGACCCTTAAACAAATTATAAAAAAGGCGGTGTCTGAGGAAAAGCGAGATTGGGACTCACAGTAGTCCTTCCCTATTTATTGTTTGCAGTGTGAGAGGTATCCCAGTCCTCTATGGGATTTAGGACCTCATTCAGAGTCAGTCACAAGCACCGATGCACTCATAACCGACTCGATAGTTAGTCCTGTGCATGCGCAGCGGCCGCACTGCGCATGTGCAAGCCCCGGAGCAACAGAGAAACTCTGTTGCTTCGGAGCTCGCTACCAAAGGGGCAGCTGTCGATGTTGATCGACAGCTGTCCCCCTTTTGTAGGCAGTCCAAGGGGTGGTTTCCAAAATGGAGGCGTTCCTTTACGAATGCCTACCGTTTTGTGGACGGCCGCACTGACATCATCAGTGATGTCAGTGGGGAGCTTCCTGCTCCACTCCATCAGAGCAGAAAGCTCCCTGGGGCTTACGAGTGCCCAGACCCAACCTTAGGGTCTGGTTGTAAGCCCAGATAGTCGCAATGGTGATCACCATCACGACCATCAACCTGGTCGGTCGTTAAGCTGTGGGTGGTAACCCACAGCTTAATGATCAACAAGGAGGCAGTTGTTCAGGATGCAAGTGGCCGCACTGATTCAGTGCGACCGCTTGCAACTAATGACCACCTCTGAATGAGGTCCTTAGTCCTTTAGAACTCCTCTATGGGAGGCAACCTAGAGGGATTTTATATCTGTTGAAAGAGGGGTGGGAAGAGCAGTCATTCCAAGAACCTAACATCATTCAGTTTGTGGCCCAATTGTGTGGCCGTTTAAGGAAAATTGCACCACTCCTGAACGAGCACATGGGTAGAGCACAACAGCATCAAAAACATCATTATAAAGTGACCGCTGTTAACCGGTCTTTTAAACAGGTAGATAGTGTACTGGTTCTGGTGCCCACCAGTGAAAGCAAAACGGATACCCAGTGGCGAGCTCCTTATAAAGTCATTGAGGCAGTAGAACCTATTAAGTATAGGGTTTGACAAGAGGGTAGAAGGAAGGAGGTGCAAGTTTACCAGGTAAAACAGTTAAAACCCTGAAAAGAGAGTGCTGGTCAGTCCTTTTTGGTCAACAAGAAAACCCCAGAATGTCAGATACCCACTGAGAATACCCTTAATCTTATCCAGAAAGAGGAGATGATGAATTTAGTAGCAAGACACCAAGATGTGTGCTCTTCCATTCAGGGGAAAACCCAAATTATCCAGCAGGATATACTTGCTCCGTATACCCGAGGCAAAGCATGCAGCGGTCAAAAAGAAAGTAGAGGAGAAGATGTACTTAGGGGTCATAGAGGAATCAAATAGCAAATGGAATAATCCCATTGTTTTAGTGCCTAACCCCTCAGGTGCTTTAAGATTAGGCAATGATTCTCACAAATTAAATAAAGTTTTGCAGTTTGATTCCTACCCTATGCCCCGGGTGGACAAGCTGGTGGAGAATCTAACAAATAGCCAGTATCACCATGCTAGATTTGACAAAGGTTATTGGTAGATTCCTTTGACTGAAGCTGCTAAAGCAAAAACAGACTTCTCTAACCAGAGGGTTTGTTCCAGCACCATTAACTGAATGTCTTAAACAGTTCCCACACAAAATAGTGTGGTCTACAAGTCATGGCCAAAAGTTTTGAGAATGACACAAGTATTGGATTCGCAAAGTTTGCTGCTTCAGTGTTTTTAGACATTTTTGTCAGATGTTACTATGGTATACTGAAGTAAAATGACAAGCATTTCATAATGGTCAATGGATTTTATTAACTATTACATTAAGTTTATGCAGAGAGTCAATATGTGCAGTGTTGACCCTTCTTTTTCAAGACCTCTGCAATTTGATCTGGCATGCTGTCAATAAAATTCTGCGCCAAATACTGAGTGATGGGCGCCCATTCTTCCCTAATCAGTGCTTGGAGTTTGTTGGAATTTGTGGGTTTTTGCTGAGAAACAACCCCACACATGAATGGTCTCAGGATACTTTACTGTTGGCATGACACAGGACAAAGACAGGTGTCACGAAGGGCAGCAAAGAAGCCACTTCTCTCCAGGAAAAAAACATCAGGGACAGACTGATATTCTGCAAAAGGTACAGGGATTTGACTGTTGAACACTGGGGTAAATTTATTTTCTCTGATGAATCCCCTTTCAGGTTGTTTGGGGCATCTGGAAAAATGCTTGTTCAGGGAAGGAAAGGTGAGAGCTACCATCAGTCCTGTGTCGTGCTAACAGTAAAACATCCTGAGACCATTCATGTGTGGGGTTGCTTCTCAGCCCAGGGAGTGGGCTCACTCGCAAATTTGCCTAAGAACACAGCCATGAATAAAGAATGGTACAAAAATATCCTGCAAGAGCAACTTCTCCCAACCATCCAAGAACAGTTTAGTGATGAAGAATGCCTTTTCCATCATGATGGAGCACCTTGCCATAAGGCAAACGTGATATCTAAGTGGTTCTGGGAACAAAACATCGAAATTTTCGGTCCATAATCACATTGAGAACTTGTGGTCAATCCTAAAGAGGGGGGTGAACAAACAAAAACCCACAAATTCTGACAAACTCCAAGCATTGATTAGGCAAGAATGGGTGCCCATCAGTCAGTATTTGGCCCAGAATTTGATTAACAGCATGCCAGTGTGAATTGCAGAGGTCTTGAAAAAGAAGGGTCAACACTGCAAATTTTGACTCTTTGCATAAACTTAATGTACTTGTCAAGAAAATCTTTTGACACTTATGAAATGCTTGTCATTTTACTTTAGTATATCATAGTAACATCTGACAAAAAAGGTCTAAAAAATCTGAAGCAGCAAACTTTGTGAAAACCAATACTTGTGTCATTCTCAAAACTTTTGGCCATGGTTGTAGACCACTCGAGGATGCATGGCAGGATTTGTGTGCAGAACCTGTTTTGCAGGCTCCTAATTTTAAGAAGCAATTTTTATTGCAGACAGATGCCTCAGGTACGGGATTGGGGGTAGTCATTTCCCAAGTGGCAAAAGGGGAAGAGAAACACATCCTCTACCTAGCCAGAAATTGCTGCCCAGGGAGTGCAAGTACTCAACTGTGGAACAAGAGTGCTTGGCAATCAAGTGGGCAGTAGACTCATTGAGATATTATTTGTTGGGGCCAGAAGTTTTGTTGGTTACAGACCATGCCCCTTACAGTGCCCCGACAAAAAAGTGAATGCTCATGTTACCCTCTGTTTTTTGTCTTTGCAGCCATTTAAATTTGATGTACAGCATTGTGCAGGTAAACAGCACCTCAATGCTGATGCCATTTCCAGAAAGTTTATTGGGCCCAATCCTCCAAGCAACCCTATGGTGAAGCTAGGGGAGGATGATGAAGAGGGCAAACTTTTTGAAAAGAGAGAGTTGTGTGCCCAGACAGATGGCACAAATAGATGTGGGCGAGGCAGGTAGCTCGCCTGAAAGTTTCTTAGCTTCACCAGGGTGGTTGAAGCTAAGGGGGGAGGAGTGTGGCATGGTCAGCATAATTCTGATATCTCATGTTTGGCAGAGCAATAGCAGTAGGACTGAAGTGTCCAGTTCAGGTATTGACTCAATCAGTTGTCATCTAATTAATTAAACGGCACCTGTAATGAGCCTTGAAGAATGTGTTTAGAGCACAGAATGGGGCTTCTGACGATGACTAGTATCCAGAAGGAAGGTGTGGGATGTCAGGGCCACTGTTCCCGTGATATGATCCGGTGCTGCTATGCTGACAAACTAAGATGTTCCTGTGCAAATGTGAGCTGATGTGAACCTGATGGCAGTTGTGAATTAATACCAAAATGTTGCAAGTTCTTGCAGTCTGCTGTTTAATTTACAAATCCTGGAGTGCCACTCCTCTCTGTGAATGTCTATGATATTATGCACATATATATATATATATATAGAGAGAGAGAGAGAGAGAGAGAGAGATGTGCACCGACCCCCGTGTTTTGGTTAGGACCTGTATCTCCTTGTGTTTTGGATCTGGATTTGGTTTTCCCAAACGACCCCTTGCATGTTTTGGTTTTGGATCTGTACTTTTTTTCAAGAATTGATCAAATCTGCCAAAATCACATAATTTGTTTTTTTTTGTTCCTACATTAAACCTCATTAACATTAATTTCCACAAGTTTCCAGTCAATATTGACCAACTCACAGCTCACAATATGGTTTTCATCTGGTTTAGGCCCAAAATCTGCACCAAGCTAGCTGGCTGACTAAGCTAAGCGATAGCAGTGGGCGTCACAAACACGTGGCAGTTCAACTTCCAACATGGCACATCAGGAAACAAATGTTTTTATTACTCAAGAGGACTGAGGGAGTTGAAGGCAGGGAGAGGAAGGGTTGATTGGTAGTAAAACTAATTAAATTTGTGTATTCCGAAGCACATTTATGAGGGAGGAGGGGAGGCATTTACAAAAAATATTTTTCTCATGCACATCAGTGTTTGCCCCAGAAGAATCCTAGAGTGCTATGCCTGCTGCTGCTGGGAGTGGATTTTCATCCCAGAAAGGGACCAGACAGACTACTAATAGTGCTTTAAAAAACAATTGCCTGTTAAACAATCATTTGCAAAGATTCCACTTCATTAGATAAGCATTTCCCATCCTCTACAGGGACATTCAAAAAATTTTAATTAGTGGCCTCCAAAATGCTGTTATGCCCACTGTCCACTTAACCACAGATATGTGGACAAGCTGAACAGAGCAAATGCATGATTTAACATTAAAGGTTTAAGTCTTATGTTTTCTTTCTTGAGAAAGAAAACCTTGAGCACTATGCCTGCTGCTGCTGGGAGTGGATTTTCATCCCAGATGGGGAAAAGGAAGACTACTAGTAGTGCTTTCAAAAAACAATTGACTGTTAAACAATCCATAGCAAAGATTCCACTTCTTTAGAAAAGCATTTCCCAACCTGTAAAGGGACAATAAAAAAACTTAATTAGTGGCCTCCAAAATGCCATTGTGCCCACTGACCACTTAATCACAGATATGTGGACAAGATGAACAGAGCAAATGCAAGATTTAAGATTTAAGTCTTACATTGTGTCTTTATTGAGAATCCTTGAGCGCTATGCCTGCTGCTGCTGGTAGTGGATTTTCATCCCAGAAGGGATGAAGTTGTTCTGTCTTTCTTCCTAATGGACACAGATCTAAAGAGATGCAAAGAGCTGTTGGTAAGCAAATTTTCAGCTCAAGTGGCACATGATGCAGCAGTGGCTTCTCCTTCAGTTTCTCCAGCAAGTGCATCTGCCGAGAAAAAACTTGACTTTCCTCCAAAAAAATACTGCTGATGCAGATGAGTCAACACAAACAAGTGTTTTTGTCTTGTGCCCAGGCATGACAATGGGCTTTTCCTTATCATGGGCAACAACTGTTTTATTCACTGGTGCCTAATTTACAAAAACAACATCCTCATCAACAACATCCTCATCATCAACATCCTCTTAAACAACATCCTCATTAGCATCAGCTACACAAATATCCTGCTCATCCTGGTGCACTTCCACAGAATCATCCTTGATTTCTATGTCAGCATGTTCACTTGTGCTTACATCATCATAAGAGGCAGAACCACCAATCATAAATAAAGGCCAAAGCCTTAGCCTTTCCTTGCCACTTCATGTGGTGAAACTGGCATATTGCCAATTTTATGTCTTTCTGCAGCTAACTTTCTTCTTTACCACTGTAAAATATTGGTTCTTGATTTAAGATGCCCTGACTTAAACCCTGTATGCCCTTGGGCATCGACTTTAGTAGATGATGTAGATGGACTAGTATCATCATGAATGGTGGCACTGGCCGCAGCTCCAGCACTAGTATGTGGTTCCTGTTCTCCTCTCAACTCTTAACTGATCGGTCTCCATATCAACAAACATGAATGAAGTGGGGTACAGCACACACATCAATTTGTGCCAATTTTAAATATTACGCTGCAGTATTAATGACCTACAATGTCACAAGATACTTTATGAATAAAAAAAGAATAACTCACTGCGCTGCCACTTACAATGTCACAAAATTATTTATGAATAAAAATAACACACTGCGCTAACAGTTAGGGTTGTATTCAATTACAGGCAAAAACCCGTTATCGGTTATAATTTATCGCTGATGATGTCATTTTCGCCTATTTTAATTATCCCCATATTCAATTACAAAGACTTTTCGCTGGTGTGAAAAGTCTTTGTAAAAAAAATGGGATATATTTTCTCCAGTGTTTAGCTGGTGAAAAAAAGTGCAGAATTGGGGTTTAAGGGTGCAGGCTTAAAAAAAAGTAGCCTGCACACCTGGGAATGCACTCTAAAAACAATGTTGAATAGCCGCGGGAGGGAGCTCCTGCGGTTATTCAATACACCGCGCTGTTTGGGTGCGCTAAGGGTTTTTACTCGCACCCCCTGGGGATGCGAGGAGAAATCCGACCAAAGTGCCGGGTGCGCAGCAGTTTTTCTGCTTAGTGTGGTGCTAACAACAACACGCCCGGCACTTTAGTCCGAGAATGCCGGTTACTGCACCTTAACACCCTTGTTAAGGCGCAATAGGCGTGATAACCAGCATTCTCCAACCACACAGAGCGGTGTATTGAATAGCTGCGGGAGCTCCCTCCTCCGGCTATTCAACATCGCGTTGAATTGAATTCCCCCCTATGTGTGTTAAAAAAAAGTTAAAAAAAAAATTGGGAGACCCCAAAAGAATATTTCTAATTTTGGGGTTAAAAAAAAAAATAGGGAACACACTTCTAAAATAGCTAAATTCAATTCAGAGGGGTTCCAAAGTATGTGGCAGGTGTTTCCTTCATTGCGGGTAGTAGCGGTAGGTGCATTTTTGAAGAATTTTAAAAAATCATTTTAGTGACTTAAAAGTATGCATGCACCCATTTTCATGTACCTCAAATTTGATGGGCATAGTTATTTTTCCCAAAAAAAATAGCTAAATGCTATTCTTCATCACCTTCTCAAAGCCGCATTTATGCACCTGCCGTGGCTATTTAAAAACCCAACTTCCCTTCAGCAGGCAAAAACAGGGGTACCCATAGTGATCCCTCATGTCTGGACATCTTTAGGGGGGTGATAGGATGTTTTCCCAAAAATTCCCATTTTTTTTGCTGCTCCCAGTTTCGTCGGGTCACGTTTTCGCGTCCTTTGAAATTGAATACGGGGATAATTGGGCACGCACACAATACTTTTCTGCCTGGAAAACAGGCGAAGGAGGCGAGAAGTCCAGCAGGCAAAAAGTCTGGACTTTTCGCCCCAAATTGAATACGGGCCTTAGTGTCACAAGATTATTTATGAAAAAGAATAACACTGCGCTACAACTTAGTGTCACAAGATTAATTATTTATGAATAAGAATAACACACTGAACTAACACTTACAGTGATGTCATTATGTTTTATATATATACAACGCATGTTATTTAGCACTTTATTGTGGTCTTGTTGTCGGCGTGCAGAGTAATCATTTATTCACAATTCAGGAAAGAAGTGAAAAGTTGAATATTAGACTGCACTACCACTTACAGTGTTACAAGATTATTTATTTATGAATAAGAATAACACACTGCGCTACGGCTTATAGTGTCACAATACGTGGATGATAAACTGAGGTCTGGCCGGCAATGTCACCAAACAATAATAGCGCAGCTAAGTTGGTAACGCACACACACACAAACAAAAATATCTTTTCTTTTTTTTGTGGATTGATATTGAAATTATTAATTTAATTTCACTTTTATTTTTTTCACACAGGGAAAGAGCACCCCTGAATGAGGCAGCAGCCCTTTGATGAACAACACAGACAGCACCCCTTTTTGATGCACAACAAAGCACCCCTGCCGAGTGCGGACAGACCACCTGCAGAGTCACAAATACGTGGACAAAAAACTGCGGTTTGGCTGGCAGTGTCACCAAACAATAATAGCGCAGCAAAGTTGCTAACGCACAAAACAGGCACTTTTATTTTTTTTTTACACTGGGGAAGAGCACCCCTGATTAACAGAGCATCCACCTGGACAACACAGCACCCCTTTATGAACTGCAGCCCTAGTCCCTTGATGGACAGGATAAGTGACACAGCAGCTGGAGCACCCACTGAAGCCCTCCTTTGTATACTGCAGCCCCAACCCCTTTATGGACAACACAGCAGCAGCCTTCAGCCCGAGACCTCAACAGGACAAGTTGTTCAACAAACTGACACAGACAGTGACAGCAACACGTCTGTTCAGTTCACCTTCCACACCCGCAGTGAAAATGGCACCGATCACCGGGACCTTTATAGAATCCAAAACCTGCGAGAGTTTGACAGCGGGAGGATGACGTTTTGCCTCATTTTGAGATCTGAGTCACGCGGGAAAACCTGAGCATAGCTCGGTTCTTGCCTTGGATCTGGAAGTTTGGGTGGGTCCGGTTCTCTGAGAACTGGGCCCGCTCATCTCTAATATAAATAAATAAATAAACATTTATATATATATATATATATATATATATATATATATATAATTTTCTTAATTATTCATATTTATATAACCACTTTCCTATATTTTGCCTACCAGTACAGATTTCTCAGCTTCATTGTTAAAATTCTCTCCAGCAAACCTTCAGCATCCTAATAAATTGTCATTACACTATAGATTTTTCACATGATGGGGCTGACAGCTATTTGCTTGTTGAACATTTTTCCCTGTAGTGGTTTCTAATATCCCATAGATGCAGTTCTTCAATCACTTCTTTCAGAATGACTATCTATTGAAAATGGACATATTAGCCAAGTCAGTGTCATTTACTTCCTGAATCGAAATCATGTCCTTCATAAATGGGACCCAGATGACTGCTGACTTCCTTGCAGCAATATAATATTGATAATAATTCCTAATTTTCCATTCAAGAAACTCAAAAGAGATGGAACAGTTTTTCTTATTTTGTGTATTTGTCTTGTCGTATTGTTTATCACCATATAAATGTTATTATGCTTAGTACTTACTGCGTACTGTACTAGGCACATTGTTTTATACTTTCCCAGATCTCATCACACACATCTATTATTACTGCACTTCATCCATGTAGCTCTAAAATTTGATTCATATATTGTAGATGGTGAATTACACAAATAATGTAAAATAAGTGTAGTTTAAAGCAATATTTCAGTGGTATCTTATATACATAAATGCAGATAAATCATAATAATATAATACACACATGCCTACCCTCCCGATTTTCGCAGGAGGCCCCCGACTTTTCGGGTAACCCCCCGCACCACTGGAAGGGTAGGCACGTCTCCCGCATTCTGCCCACTTCCTAGTGAAGTGGGCAGAATGGGATGAATTTCTGCGGCGATCGCGGGTCCCCATGTAGGGGGCGGGCCTTAATGACACGATTCTTAATGAATCGTGTAATTTAACCCAGCTTCCTAAGTAAATGTGAGCAAATCATGGTAATTTACCATGAAGGGGGTGGGGCTTAATGACGCGAACCATCAGGCCCCGCCCCCGTCACAACTCACTTGCTTCTCCTCCCCGGACATCTTCCGGGGAAGAGAAATTAAAGGTAGGTGACACTTAGGGGTACATTTACTAAAGTGAGATGTTTTAGAAATGGAGATGAAAGCAACCAAACAGATTCTAGCCAGGGCCGTAGCTAGAGTAGTGTGGCCAGTGCTATCGCACAGGGCACCACAGGTCAGGGTGTGCTGTTTGGGCCTATCAAATTTCTGGTTATTATCATTCTCACTTGTAGCTTACTCACATTTCATCCCCAGCATCTCCTGGCCTCTCCTATCTCTTCCCTGGCCCTTCCCCATGAGGCCATTCCGCTTTTTTGGGTGCATTTTGTCCCTTTGAAAAATGAGGGGGGGCGCCACTGCTCTTTCTGGCACAGGGCACCAAAAAGTCTAGTTATGGCTCTGATTCTAGCTATTATCTTCTAGAAGGTGCTAGTTAAATGTATAGTAGAAACTAATTGGCTGCTATGGGCAACATCTTGCTATGGGCAACATCTCAATTTCTAAAAACTTACACATTAGTAAATTTACTCCTTATAGTTCTAAAAGCACCAGCATACCAAAGCAGCTTATGTCTGCCAGTGCTTGCTGGGGACAGCATTGTCACATATTAAAATACTAGTTTTAACCATTTTTTTGTCGTGAGAAGCTGCAGCTCTATGAGCATAGGGCTGTTTTCCCCCAGTGAGGGGAAATTTTCCAAATTCTGTAAGTAATTTATCTTTGTGCTAAATGGATTGAGCCTGAGTCACAGTATTGCTCCCACACTGTAGGTCTCCCTGTTATAATGGGATCAGCCAAGGGTGTCATAGCTTTGTGCTGGCTGCAACTCTGATCGGGCCCAGCAGGAGCAAACAGTGAGCAGGCAGCAACGGTTTGTGTGGGTGGAGCATCTGGATGGCTGTAGTGGTTACACTGGTTAGTGCTTGGGAGGCATGCCCTGGCACACGGCCTGCCAGCCTGAGCTGGGAAAAGTGAGAACCTCAAGTTGGCTGCTCTGCTCAAGTAATGTAAGTCTGGAAATGAGAGAGGGTCGGGGTGCTGTGGTCCCAACTGCTGGGAGAGTGGTGCTCTGCTGTGATAGGGGTGCTGGGTGAGGGTGGGTGCTGACACCATGTTGTGCTGTGAGACTGGGTGTTGTGCTAGGTAAGGGGTTTTGTGCTGGGCAAAGGAGGGGTATTTTGCTGGGTCAGGTGATGGGTGCTGACACCATGTTTTGCTGGGAGAGGGGTGATGGGTGCTGCGATCTGTGCTGTGCTGCGAGCAGGGGCGTAGGGAGGGTGGTTCCAGTGAAGAGCAAACTCCAGGTGCCGAAGGTGTCCGGAGGCGCTGCCCGCTGTGTACATGCCAGCTGTCCTAGCTGACAGCCTGCCAGGCAGAGGCAGGCTGGACCAGGGTGCCATGTGCCCCCCGGGCTGAAGCGCCATGCAGGCCGCAAGCAGTCTGTGTCTCTGTGACACAGCTGCACTGCGTGTGTACCGCTGACCGGACGGAGTTCGGTCAGCACTACACAGTGACAAACACACAGCCACCGGTGCCAGCAGCTGTGTGTTTGTTTTACTTAGCAGACAATGAGAGCCTGTCAGACTCTCATTGGCTGCTGCTCCCACTGCCGGAGCCAGGCTGGAGCTCACTCATTAGCTCCATCTTCTGGCTCCCACAGCGGGCAATGGGAGAGATGTCATGATCTCTCTCCCATAATACAGAGCGGGCCAACCCAGGGAGGATGGACGGAGGAGTGGATGATGGCAGCGGGAGCGGGGATTCAGGTAAGTGTGTTATTTTTTTATTACGTGTGTCTACTGGGGGGGGCACTACTGGGGGTGGACCATTACTGGCGGCACTACAAAGTGGGGACTACTACTAGGGGCACTACAAGGGGGGAGGACTACTACTGGGGGCACTACAAAGTGGGGACTACTACTAGGGGCACTACAAGGGGGGGACTACTACAAGGGGGGAGATAACTAGTAGGGGCACTGCATCAGGGGACCACTACTGGGGGCACTGCATAGGGGGGGACCTCCACTGGGGGCACTACAAGCGGGGACTACTACTAGGTACACTACAAGGGGGGGACTACTACTAGGAGCAGTACAAGGGGGGGACTACTACTAGGGGCATTACAATTGGAGGGGACTACTACTAGGGGGAGGCACTGCATCGAGTAGAACACTACTGGGGGCTCTATATAAAGAGCAAAACTGGGGGTTACTGCATAGGGGGGACTACAACTGGGGCCACTATTTAAAGGGCACTGCATAAGGGTTACCACTATTGGGGGCACTGCATGGGGGGGACTACTACTGGGGGCACTATATAAGGGGCACTGCATAGGGAGTACCACTACTGGTGGCACTATATAAGGGGCTTACTACTGGGGGCACAAGGGGCACTGCACAGGGGGGACCACTACTGGGAGCACTGTGTAAGGGGCACTGCATAGGGGGGACCACTACTGGGAGCACTGTGCAAGGGGCACTGCATAGGGGGGATCACTACTGGGGGCAATACTGGAGGCCTGCATAAGGGGGACCTCTCCTGGGGGCACTGCCCCATATCTTTATTTTCACTTATCTTTACTTTAATATGGATCCACCTCCTTCCTGGAACACTTGAGGGGGGGCACCGTAGCACGCAGGTGCTCCGGGCTACACGCTACTCCTCTGGCTGCGAGAGGGGTGATGGGATCTTTGCTGGGAGAGGGGAGAAGGATGCTGTGCTGGGAGAGAGGTGCTGTGTTTGGGTGCTATGCTGGGAGAGGGGTGAAGGGACCACAGTACAGTGAGACCATGCTCCTTCTGTGAAGCCATACCACTTTTCTGGATCTAACTGGGGGAGGGGGAGCACCACCCAAAATCTTGCCTAGGGCCCTAATTTGGATAGGGCCGGCTCTGGTGTGCACTCAGGCCTCTGCTGTGTTTTAGTGCTTTGAGTTGGTTGCACCCTTATGCTTTATTGCTACCTGATCCTGTCCCTTACTCCTAGCTCCCTTCTTTTTGTGTTACTTATGTATAATTGTTGTTACTTCCTCTCCTATTTGCTCTGACTGCCTGACAAATGATGGGCTCACTGTCTGACTATTTAATTGTAGACTATCTGAATGCTGTGTAACTGCTAAACAAGAATATAAAACATTGGCTGCTAAGATAAACGTAATGGTCTTTCACAGGTGCATGAAAAGGGAGGGGATTAATCTAGACAAGAAAAAAGCAAAAAAAATGTTCCCCCAGCACACTGCAAAATACCAGCAATAAGATTTGAATACTACATGATAATAGAAATCCAGAGAAACATATTGCATACATTTCCAAAGATATGTTTAAACCATCTGGGCCGCATCAAGGCTTCTCTGTACCAGTGGTTCTGAACGCTACATGATAATAGTACCACTTTAGTGCTATTAATAGTAGCTGGAGATACTTCAAAAGTTTATTTACTGTATATGACCAGAGTGGGCGCTATTATCCACCCAGCAAATAGTGAAGATAGGTCGTTCACAATATATGCTGTCAGTTTTCGGCTGCATGCATGCATAAAATGGTTTATCACTCTCTCCATTCAGCAATCAGGATAGCCCTGTTGCTGCTGTAGTGCAAATATGCATATAACAAATATATTTTTTGCAGTTTAAGTAACCTTCTCTCCTAATTACATCTGCTGTTCATTAATACATTTTACCATTGGTATGAACTTTGAGGGAGCCATGCATCAGTGTGCCATTTGCCGGCCTCGCCCCATTGATCTGACAGCCTCGCACAGTAGGTGGGAAGAGCTGGTGTCATGTTCAGCCACACTAAAAATAAGAGAGCTTCAACCCCAATGGGGAGTGCAGCAGCTGATAGGGGACAGAGCGGGCCTGGCATTATGGTCCCTCACCTCAGAGAGATGGTAATGAGCCAACTAGAACTCAGAGATGAGTAAGCCTAAACTGCATAGTTTATATGTCAAGTAAAGACTTTTATCACAGAACCAGCACTCAGAGCTAAATAAGCTTAAACTGTCTAGTTTATGGGCCCCATTTAACAATGATCTTTATTACTAGTTTTCTACAGTATTTTGTTTAGTATTGCATTGATACTAACGAATATGCCATTGGTATTTAACATTACCTACCACCCTGGTGAGGTCCGGCGTCATCCCCTTAACGCTGAAAGCAACAGGCTGCTAAGTCTTGAGTATGTGCGATAACCAGTCTGCACATGCTCATTACACCTTCACCTGTCGTGGACTTGGCAATGTCTGGAAGGCTTTGCTGAAGCCAGAAAGGCTGTTGCTGGGTCCCCGTTGCTGGAGAAGGAGACCGTATTGAAATCGCCATCTATAGATGGCAATAGCGGTAAAGTGACAAACAGGGGTAAGCTGAGCTTACCATTGTTGGTTAAATACTGAAAGGTGGATATAACCCTTTTAGTGAGTGCTAAAGGGGTTATAGCTCATTAATAAATGGGTCCCTATGTGCCATGCTTTATTCAGGTGGGCTGTATCTTTCATGGCCTTCTGTGGCATTCCTGCTCTCATGTTTGTTTTCATTTGTTGGACTACATGGGTGCATTTCCTGGACTACATGGGTGCAGCCATTCAGAATTTAAATGCTGTGCTCACATATTCTCTGTGTCCAATGACAGCCCTATTTAAAGCTGCACCTCCCACTAGCACACTGTCGGTACAATGGGGAATATTACTCTTCTGCGTACTTCTGCGTACTTGCCCCATCTGCTGCCTGAGTCAGTCTCATCTACTCTGCAGCATAGGGAACATTACTCCTCTGTGTGCTAAGTCACCAGTGTATATCTCCTATTTCCGATCCCCTGTCTGAACCCTCACTGTCAGCTGGACCTCTTCAAGCTGCTTCTGAGTCAGTCCCGTCCACTCTGCAGCATTTTGCTTTTCCTGGTTGCCAGTCTGAACCTCTTCAGCCTGTGTTCAAGCTGCTGCTTCTCCTCAGTCTCAGTCCGGTTCAAACCTCTGGTCCCAGTCAGGTGCAAGCCTCCAGTCCCAGTCCGTTTAAAGCTGCCTGTTTTCCTGTGGTCTCAGTTAATTTCAAGCCTCTGGTCCAAGTTTGGCTGAAGTTGCTATTCTCCTCCAGTTCCAGTCTTGTTCAAGCCTCCAGTTCCAGTTTGGTTAAAGCTGCCTGTTCATTTCCTGTCTGGTTCAAGCATCCGGTCCCAGTCTGGTTAAAGCCTTTATTCCCTGCTCAGTGCATTATGCTTTCCATCTCAGCATTGCAGCTCCAAGTCTGTTCTGGGACCCTCTGCTCTTCATACCATTGATGTCACCATCGATGGTGGTTGTCCTAAGTGTCCTCTTTTTGACTATTGAGGTTTGTCTCCAGCAGGGGGGTGGTCTACTTTGGAAGCTGGGGAATAGATCTATATCCCACTTTGAGGATATAGCTCCAGGCACCCAGCTCTGGTATTCGGGTTGTACTGTCTCTGGAGGCTTCACTGGTTGCAATGCAGAATACATTAAACTATAAAGAAGTACTACATTTACTGCTACTACATTCCTCCCAATATTTGGATTTCTTAATTTGGACATGCCACACCTGTTCTAAAATGGGTATACAGTCATGTCACATTAGGGGCCTGTCATAATAATTCATAATCTGCCCTCAGCTCCCTTCCCTTTCCTTCCAAAAACCCCAATTTTCACATGCTGCAAACCACTAATCATAGTTAGTTAGTGGAGGCACACTAGTCAAGATTCCATACAAACAAGATTGTCCTGCCCAAATCCCATTGTGACATATACACACACCTCTTAGGGGGGAAACCAAATAACTGGTCAGGGAGACTCAATTAGCAGGGTTTACCCCACACGTGATAAACTGCAGAGGTGGAATTTTCCTCACAGCTTCAGTAGCTGCAAGGGAAACGTCCACGAGAAAATGCACCAACCAGGGGTTCATGTGCGGGGAAAACCCATTGATTCCACAGTTTACATGGAATTAGTGGCTTAGCGCATGTTAACCCCTAGTTTACCGCACAGGGAAGATGCTATTTAATTAAATAGCAACCAATCTCAAAACTAATTAAGTTCTCCCTTTACACTGAAAACTCATTTTGGCACAGCCATCTTTGCCTTCTGTCTCATGTCATTCGCATACAGAGGTACAAATGTTGCACATCATATTGATCAGTGCAATTGAGCAAAAGAAGTTTTTTATGTGCGAATAAGAAGCACAATTTGAGAAAAAAGCATGCTTGGCACATCAAATTGCCCGGGACCTGGCACGTCAAGAGCAAATGTTTGGAAGGACTGAAACCACAGTGTATGAGGACACATTTGTATATTGGCATTTTATATAGAAAATATAATAATACTAGAACAGAGGTTCCCAAACTCTGTCCTCAAGGCTCCCCAGCAGTTCAGGTTTTAGAGATATCCATGGCTGAGCACAGGTGACTTAATACCTCAGTAAATTTGATTTACCCACCTGTGCTCAACCATGGATATCGCTAAAACCTGAACTGTTGGGGAGCCCTGAGGACCGTGTTTGGTAACCTCTGCACTAGAGTAATGTATACTTTTGTTTTGTTTTTCCCAGAAAGTCTGGAGAAATATGAATAAAATCTTCCCCTTGATGCATTATATTGACATATTTCTGTTTTGTAAAAGTACAGTGAAGATTTCTATTTCTGATTTATTTTGTTATAAGTTTTATGCCAAAAGTTATTCTGATTTTTAGTTTATAGCCAAGCATCCTGCAGTGAGCAGCCCTGCTTCCCGCTGTGTGTGCTGGGCTCACAGAGAACACTGCCTGCAATTTCTTCTACCCTTTTCCAGCTTTGAATAGTTTTTGTTTGGTTGTTTTGTTTTAACTCAATTTTGCACAGGAAAAAAAGGAAAAATATTCACTGGTGAAACCTGCAACATACAGCAATAGAACATAGATTTTCTTTTATTATTATTATTTATTTATCCACTTACTTTTTGTTAGCTTCTCGGCCTGTAGCTTAGCTGTGTTAGCTCACATGCGTTTTAGAAGGCTCAGGTACAGGGAGAAGCAGCCTCACAGAAAAACTGGGCCAAGTAAAACAGTAAAAAAGTATAGTTTGTTGGCACAGGTGTTTACTGGTAGCCTTTGATGTGCTCATGGTTCATGCTCATTTCACCATATAAGCCTGCATAAAAACAATGACTGTAGCATTATTCAGTTATCTCAACAATTAAAAAATATGAAAATGCAGCCTCTTTTTTAATATGGCTATATGATACTTATAAAGCCACTGAGGAAGAAATTGCAGTAGGAAGTATGTCCATTACATGGACTGCAAACTCACATATTTCTTTCAAAGGTGTCTTCTTTTATATCAGAACAGGATTAAGATCTTTCTTGAGAAGCTTTGGGGAATTAAACTCTTTAGCATCACCAGTGACATCCCTACCAATTTTGGCACCCGGTGTGGGTAAAAAGGGGGCGTGGCCTCACATGTGGGGACAGGTGGGCTTGTGGCCCGAACCCCCGTTTTTGTCACTCTGTGGGTGCCGAAGATGCGGTCTGCCCCCGGGGACCAGTATGTTTACAGTGTCGTTCTCTAACTGGGTCAGGAGCAGAGTGCTGCACGTAGTGCAGAACCCTGCTCCTATCCCTGAGGAGGAGTAGGCACTTTGGTGTCACCCCTTGTTGGGTGAGACATGAGTATGGTCCACACCCCCCGAAACCCCCTTGTGACGCCACTAAGGATCACTAGCCTTTGAACGTATCTGTTGTATAAGAAAATATTCAGGCAGAGATCTTTGCTAGACCAAGTTAGTATTTCGAAGGTGATAAAGACAAAGAAGTTATTGTGTTGAAAGTATTGTATCTGTGACTGTTTTCCTTCCACCATCACCTGAAAATAGTTGTACATTTTATTTTAAAAGAACTACTCCATTCTGGTTCCCTTGTATTTATTGATGATGTGACAGCTGACAAAAGCAGCAGAATGAATTCTGAAGTGTTTCGGGCAATATTATATGCTCATATTCAGTCAAATGCTTCAGAACTCATTGAACAGCTCTTCACAGTGCAGATGGACAATGACCCAAAGCATACTGCAAAAGCAACCAAAGAGTTTTTTAAGGCTAAAAAGTGGAATGTTATGCAATGGCCAAGTCAATCCCCTGACCTGAATCCAATTGAGCATGCATTTCACTTGATGAAGACAAAACTGAAGGGAAAATGCCCCAAGAACAAGCAGGAACTGAAGACATTTGCAGTAGAGGCCTGGCAGAGCATGACCAGGAATGAAACCCAGTGTCTGGTGATGTCTATGCGTTCCAGACTTCAGGCTGCAATTGCCTGCAAAGGATTTGCCACAAAGTATTAAAAAGTGAAAGTTAGATTTAGGATTGTTTAGTTTGTCCCATTACTTTTGGCCCCTTAAAAAGTGGGAGGCACATATAGAAACCGTTGTAATTCCTACACCGTTCACCCGATTTGGATGTAATTACCCTCAAATTAAATCTGAAAGTCTGCAGTTAAATCACATCTTGTTTGTTTCATTTCAAAGCCATTGTGGTGGTGAATAGAGGCCAAAATCTGAAAATTCTGTCAATGTCCCAATATTTATGGACCTGACTGTATAGGCAAACACAAGTATCAATAATCTGACAACTAGATTTATGCCTAGATTTCTCATATAAAAAAAATAGGGGCTGATTCAGTGGTGGACGCAGAAGCAGATACAGCAGCATCTTTTGGCAGCTACCCTTCTGTGACTTTATTTATGTGTCTCTACATAGTCCTTCCCTGGTGTACATACATATGTCTGAATTTACAAGGACTAAGATGCCTACTTTCAACATCCTTACATACTTTAATATTGATTGGACCATCGGTTGCACCATATAAACTTATGGCAGGCACTGTTTCTTCATTTGAGTATGACCTCCTATGAGATCGGTTCAATGTCTGTGTATGCAACTACTTTCACCAACACGCCCCCACAACACTCCCATACATGCCCATAGGACTGACCATCTCCATGCATGCACTATGCCCCATCCCTTTCACCACCAAGAAACACCACTACATTTTCTATAAACATCTTCATGTATGCGTCTGAAATCACAACTGTGACTCTGTACAGACACAAATGGGATGCATATGTGATGCAACTTAGTAGCATGCGCATTAGTATAAAATCACTGTCTGTCAGTGCATAAACCTCTTACTCAGCCCTACAGTGTCCCCATTGCACCTTGAGGATGCTAAAAAGAATAATAGGTGAGAGGACAACAATCAAGAGGAAAAATATCCTATTTTATTTTAATATAAAAACTATATGGCAATTAGGAGCCAATCATATAAACTCCTGAAGATAGAATATTAGCTGCACATAAAAACATATGCTAGCACTTCACATATACAATTACAATTTAAATAACAATATAAAAAACAATGGTTACTTGCAGGCAAATAGAGAATAGCAGATGTTATCACGTTGTCCCATAGCAATTCATTGCTTGAACTAAAGTTATTGATACAACTGTATCCACAAGATCCAAACAGCACTTTTTAAAAATAACTTTGTAAACCTAGTATCCGGTGTTGGAATTAGAGCAGTATTGTAGCAATAAAGGGAGAGTGTTCAAAGAACTGATGAGAGCTTTAACTCTCCACTATACTCACAATCTCCAGCCAGCCAGTGTATGTGATGCTCGGCTTGTTATTCGGTGAGTAATGAGTCCTCTGGTCATCAGAATGGTAAGCTGGCTCCCACTACTATCGTTGCTGTGTATGGCTGCCCTCCAAAAGACTCAGTGGTTTATTTACCAAGCTTTGTTAGGAGATAAAGTGAATGGTGCTAAGGTACCAGCCAATTAGCTCCTAACTGCCATTTTTCAAACACAGCCTGTGCGATGGCAGTTAGGAGCTGATTGGCTGGTACCTTAGCACCGTTCACTTTGTCTCTTAACAAAGCTTAGTAAATAGACCCCTTAGTGTCCGAATAGCTGGTAGCTCTAGTAAACGGCTGGAGGTGCCCGTAATGTGTAGATTTTCCGATTAACAGTGAGATGGGTGAGCTCCCAAGTGCAGCGGTACAGCACTTTCTTTGACTGCCAGATGTATTGAGCATTTTATCTGCTCCACGGAATTTCTTACTGCTGCAGTGGTACAAATCAGTCTCGTAAAATGCACTGCCAGTGCCCCATCTCCTTAACGCATTTCTCCGCACTAGGTGGCTTTCTCAAAAGACGGAAGTGTTATTGCTACAATACTGCTATAATTCCAGCACCGGATACTGTGTTACAAAGTTATTTTTAACAAGCGCTGTCTGGATCCTGTGGATACAGTGATATACCATACATGGATTTATGCAGATTCCATACTGCAGACTATGCTTTTATTTTGCTCATTGCAGAAATATTCTACATGGCATTATTTGTAATTTTTACTAATTGTTTTTATCTAATTGTTATTTATATGAATATTGTTGCATGTGTGTTCAATTTAATATATAATACAATTTATGACATTATTTATTGTAAGAACTTATATAACATTACTCTTTAACAACAATACTTACATCTGCGGTTAAGCGATGTCACCTGTGGGTGCAAACACCGTGTGTACAGCTATAGTCGGAAACTGGATGTGGAATTTGTGTTCCATTTGGTACCGGAAGTTGTATATGCTTAGTGAGCAATGTGATCATTTAGAGATAAAGAAAAAGTCTATCGATATATCACTGCAAGCAATAGAAGAATGACAGCCAGATAATAGTATAAAAGGGTCTTTGTCTAAAGACTGTGGGCCTGATTCAGCTTGGATCGCAGTTGCCAAATCGCATGCAATTGGCTGATTGGTGCGTTCTGCGCATGCATCGCAGTACGCAAAGCCTCCGCTGCGAGGAGGCTGTGATCGCAGAGGCTACGCGCGCCCATAGCAGAGTGATTGGCAGGAAGTGCCGGTTGTGGGTGGTTACGGAGGGTGGTTGGCCGAATGCAGGTGTGCCAGTGAGCTCACACGTCATTGCAGGGGCATGCATAAATTATCCTCTGCAATCCCATACACAGTGTGAGGTCTCATAGCGTGCGTGGATGTTAGCATTTTCTGAGTAAGGTCAGGGCTTGTGCAAGTATGCGTGAGACTGCGATGGTAATCGATTGTACCGACGGTTTTGCTATTGTGCTAAACATTATGGATGTGTGTGAGGTAATGTGGGTTTCCTTATGTTGTGATGAGTTTGCATTACGATCACAATGGATTACCTTGCTATCGCAATTGAACTGCGTGTGTATGCAATATTGCGATCCGTAGTGAATCAGGCCCTGTGTCTGCTGTTTTCTTATAGCCAAACTAATAATGGACAATTATGATATTGTGATATAGTATTTTTTTCTCCACTGACATATGAGGACATTGGGAAGGTTATTAGTGGGTCAACAGGAGAAAACACCAAATACTATAATACTTATTTGTTTGATATATTTGACACTTTGTATCTCTTTATGGTGATACTATTTTATTGTCTAGGCAAAGTAGCACAATCTGTAATTTCATGCCATTTTTGTTTGAATCATTGTATGTCATTCTTATTAATTTTTTTGCATATATTTTAAGCATGGTATATTTCTCATATTAAACTTAATTTAATAAGATTGGTTTCTGTGATTCTTATTGGATCCATTTTGCTGAGGATTCAGTTAATCCAAGCTACATATCTGTATTATAGGTTATTAGTTGGGCAATAAAAAATGGAACTTAATTGTAGACTGAGGGAGGACTTAAGGCTTCCTATTTGGAGTGAGTAGATCCTGAATCAACGTTAAGTGGTGGTGATCCTGAGAATTAATAGTGAGTGGGAGAAATACAGTACTGGGGAATGTAATAATTTCTGTTCTTTTTTTTAACTGTGTCAAATCCACATCATGCTGGCTCAAGTGACTGATGATCTTGACAAATTATTGGACAGTGGGCAGATTGGAGTATCTTGGAACTGGGTCAGTGACAAGCCCCATTTATCATTGGAATATTGCTAGAGCATCTGAATGATATTCACCAGCCAGAAGACAGTGGCTTTCAGAGGTAAGTCTGAAATTAGATCTTTGCTGTCCCTGTGTTAGGGCATATGCCACACATGCAATGTGGAACTTGAAGCTCATACTTGGGCTTTCAATTTTACTTATGGGAAAAATAGATTTAAAAAATTGTTTAAAAATATATGTAATATATATTTTACTTAGTAAAACATTTTTATTTAAATAAATTGTAGCTAGTGCCTGGGTGTTTGCATGGCTATGATAGGTATTTTGGATTCCACATTTCACTGGAGCAGGAATGGTTGTAAATGTATAATATTCTGACTGCAAAGCTCTGCATAACATGAGTATGCTATAAAAAATAAAAAGATCATAATAATTTTTTATACCCCTCCCCCCCTTATGAGTCAGATGGTATAAATACAACAGATGGAGTCTGGGAGTAATTTATTAATTTGCCTGTGAAACCCATTTAAAGTTTACACCTGCCAGAGCAAAAAAGAGCAAACAAACACATAAATATATTATCTACAGTGCATAAATGAGAATATTCCCAGTCGCATCAACATAAAATATATACTAAGACCATGACAGATTGGTTGTAGCACTTATTAAAGCAGCTCTGTTATGCAGGATTAAAGGTTATTACATATGAAATTTCTTACTGCCTGAAGACTTAGAGAAGGTCAAGGCAGAGATATTAAACTGCTTCAAATGTTTAAAGAAAAAATAAAAGCAATAGTGTAGTGAGATTAAATGGGATTTCAATGAGGTCAGGTAACTAATAAGTACAACAGGTAGGAAGAACAGTAGGAAACAGTTTTAATAAATGAGGTAAGGTTGAGGTCAGAGGAAAGGAGAGTAAAATAGATAATTCATATAAAATAATAATAATAATAATAATAATAATAATAATAATAATAATAATAATAATGTGTTGCAAAACATAGCTCAGATAAATGATCTGGCAGTGAAACAACAATAATGTGAAAGGGGAGCAATCTCTTCTAGTCTTAAAAGACAGCATTTGGGAAAGAGCTCTGTGCTGCATCTCAGTACAGACACTTCTGTCACTTTGACCATATCTTATATGCCATTTGGTAATTGGGCAAAAATATTATTTTATTATTCTGTGCAATGTCACTACCACAACTGAGGATATGATTTATAGATGTGTGCAAAGTCAATATATAAGAATATGAGCGAATATCAGTAAACTGTGCATGCATCTAAGTCGCAAGGCACATGCATCAAGGTACATTACCATAGTCACTCATAGCGACTTTTTACTTGCAGTGTAATTGACAATCAGGGTGCTTTTGGGAGAAGTAACTCAGGTGTGTCGCAACAGTTTTTGGGGCGTGTCAGCCTGCATCTGCGATCCTGTACGCATTAATAATGGCTCTAGCATCTCAGTTCCAGAGGCCATTCTGCACGACCATAGGGTTACTTAATAATAATAATAATAATAATAATAATAATAATACTTTATTGTCATTAAGAGCACGAGGGATGTCAACGAAAAACCAAGCAGCACTATCCACATAATAAAAATAGGCAGCAATTGCACAATTAATAAAAAGAAAAAGAAGAGAAAACAACATAACAGCATTAATAGACTAGAAATTAATTCAGGCATTTAACATATGCACTGCAGTTGGAAAAAAACTATTATGCAAACATTTTGTGCAAGTGCGCACAGCTCTAAAATGCCTATTAGATGGTAATTTCTCATAAAAGAGCATGGTTAGGATGGCTGGGATCCGCTAAAATAGATTTCGTTTTCCTCAGGATCCTTTTTCCGTATATATCTCCTGGGTGCGCGGTAGCCGTCCCAACCACCCGATCCAACGCCCTACTTTCAACCACAGTACAATTCCCGTACTAAACAACAATCCCATAAGTCAGGACACTTTCCACAATACTGCGGTAAAAATTTAGAAGAGTCCTCCTACTCACACACGCCAGCCTTAAATGATACAAAAAAACAGGCGCTGATGTGCTTTCTTAGCCAAGAAGGCTGAATTTAAGAACCATGACAAAGTTTCAGAGATAAAAAAAAATTTAATTTAAAAGGAGACACTACTTTGATGGTCAGACTGCCTAAACAAACAGGGGCCTTAATAGGGACACTGCATTTTCTGAAATCAACAATCATTTCCTTTGTTCTTATAGTATTTAGGAGTAGGCAATTTTCACTGCTCCACTCAAACAATCTAGAAGACCGATAACCAAATGATCTGCAATCGATGCTGTATTTTTGTACACAGGTGCTTGCATTTGTAAAGTCACAGATGGGCTTCTCAATACATTCTTTGGAGACTGTGATTTTTGCATATTTTTGCACAGCAGCTGCATACGGGAACGCAGCTGCGATGGCATTAGCGTACATCTCTGAATCAAGCACTAAATCTGAAAGCCAAGAAATCTGAATTTTTTATATTGTACTATACCACAAAATTAGAACTAAAATGAATGTAAATATAAAGCACTTGTTCAATATAAAAGTACTGTAGATGCATGTAAGAAAATTCTTCTAAAAATTCTCACTTTAGTAAATATACTCCTAAGATAGCCAATACATTTTTTATAAAACGGTTTATTAAAAAACAATTCTTGGCAACACCAGTATAATATAAATAGGATTTAAAAGTCAAATGCTTATCTGAGTAAATTGCAAATAGTTCATGAGGCTAGAAGAAAAGGGCCCAACACATTTTACCCAAGTCCTAGGTGGATGAAACAAATATATACTTGCCCGGTTATAAAATAATACTGAACCCTGAAATTCCTGAACCCTAAAAGACTGATAATTTTGTTTGTAGAATCATACATAAGTCTGTTAGTGGGCATAAGAAAAGTACTGGAAATATTTAAACTGTGTTAAATGGCTGATTTGTGCATTTTTTAGAAAAAGTAAAAAAAAATTTATAAAAAGCAAACTTTTTTCTTTTACTTTTATAAGAAAAAAACTAGGGAAGAGATGTATTGGGGTATTTTGAGGTGACTTTAAAAATGGCAATTTTTCCAAATAAAAGTACTGTAATTTTGGGGTGAATAAAGCAAAAAAAACAAAATGTTGATTTGGGGGTAATTTGAGGCAATTTTTTTAAATCCCAAAAAATACTTGTAATTATTGGACCAATAAAGCTAATTGGAAATTCCAATTGCCTAATTAGTCATTAGGGCAGTGTCCATGGGGTCCTGCATGGTGTCCCAACATTTTAACCTAGAAATAAAGATTTTCCCTACCATCTCTCACCCTCAGGGAATTGTGACCAGAAATATTTGAGATTATTCTGACTGGTTCAATGTGGGTTGCTAATTGGATTGCAAAATTAATTCACAATGAGAATTTGCAGAGAAAACAGCAACTTGCATCTTGCACTTAATTGGATTGACCCCTTTGAATTCATGTCGTTCAATGTATTTATTTTTCCCTTAAAAAACCTCACTGTATACAAACTGCACATAAATCTACCAAAACAACTTGTGGGTTTTTGCAAAACTGCTCTAGAAAGTCTCCCCCAAAGTTTTACTTGCACAAACTAAGCTGGAATCACAGGACATGAAACAGTGTAATTCCAAATGCTAAAAATCAATATGTTTGACTATTACTTCTACATTCCATGCTGTATTTATAAACTAAAATTTTACTATGAATAGGATTTGATGCAATATTCAATTAATTTTACAGTGTGATGTCGTTGGAGTATGAGCAGACACTTAAAACTGCACTATCATCTAGAGAGTAGAGCTTTATAGCACCAGAAACTGCTGGAGCTGCCATGTGTAGATGTTTTCACCAAACTTCCATGGTTAGTCTAGGGTTAGTCTCACAGCTCTCAGTCTATTTTGCAGGATGGTGTGCGAGAAGCTGTAATCAGAGAGAGATGAAAAGAGTCTAATTAGGACTGTGAAAAGTAGAGTAAAGTTGTTCTTGTTATTACTGCTGTAAATGACTTTGTCTTTATTATAATGTTTTGTTCTATGTACATTGTATGGGGTTTAGGAACTAAAACTACCTGGAATATCTCCTGCTCAACCTATTGACTACAATATGAAGACACACAGTTGCACTACTTTTTCTAGCTCATACATGACTCCGATGATGTGTAGGCTTCTCCAGGACAGGATGTATATATTATGTTCCAATATTCATGGATATGTTGGAGAAGGCAATGAATTCTTTCTCGAAAATATCCTATATGTGCTACCTTTATGAGTAGAATTGTTATAAATTGTTAGTTTATAATCTTCCCCAATGAATTCAGACTGAATTGCACAAAGCAATGTATAATCTCAAGCTTCATAAGTTTAGTTTTCTGTTTGACAAATATGAAAGCAGTCACAGAATTACCATAGTAATAGACTATGACACTGTGAAATCCAAGGGTATATTGATTGTTTACCGTGATAACCCTCTGTATTTGTTTTGTTTGCTTTTTTACGACAGTCTGTTTTTGCAGCAGCACCCGATAGTTACATGATTGTCTTTATGCTGTATGTCCCATATATCATAGTGACCATAGTGAGTTACTGTATAAACTCAACCTTTAGCAATAAGCCAATATCATTAAATTTTGCTTTTGGCAGAGAAGCCAGTAAAATGTTCCCCAGTTCTTTGCATCTTGGTTTGTGAATTAGAATCTTTCTAGCACACCGGCTGCTGAAATCACGCTACATTAAACATAGCATACTTTAATAAAGAAGACTAATAACTAATGCACCTTTGTATCTGTTGTATGAGAAAAATTAAAACACCTTCTAGAAGACAGATGTCTCCACAGCAAGGGTTGTGTATCAATTATATCAGAGCTGAAGTACAGTAATCGAGAAAAAAATGGCTTCTCAAAACTTCCCTGGCACATGACTTAATTAAAAAGGTGAAGGTGACAAATATACTGATTTTAAAACAGATTGCTTCACTCAGAGTTAGGAGCAAATCCAGCTAAACTAATCTGAACCTGCACACAAAACTTGGTGCAAATGCAACTTCTTTATTTGTACTCTTTGATTTATAGTTGAGCTTAGACAGGCCTACCTCCCAACGCCAAATCCGTCAGCACATTCAAAATCCAAGCCCCACCCCCAGACCCTCCCTCCCCATAGCTCAAAATGGATTTGTTAAGTTGGTTTAAAAATATAAATTTTACTAGTGCTGAGTTGACCTGCATTGTGAAAATCCATTTGAACTTAAAATTTTGAGTTTTCTTCACCCAGGGTTCCCTTATGCACAAGACTGGCTGGAGGTTCCAGCTCCTCTAGGTCTTTGAAAGATTTGTCCCTGGGAGCAAACAACCCTGAGGGATACTGTATATACTACAATATATATATATATATATATATATATATAATATGTGACAAGAATCACATACACCGGGGGAAATCCATCAGTAGCTTTTATTGCTCACCATAGGCAGGTACACAGGATATGGCAGTTTCACAGGCTAGATGTCATACAAAGTCTTCCAATACAGCAATATTTCTTCAGTGTACTCACAGGTCCAGGAACCCTAACACTAGTCACCCTCAGGCCTAAAAGCTGGGCGACTATTTCACCGTCAGGCTCAGTTTACCCAGTGTCTCTGCAGTTCTTAAACCAGCTTCTCACATGTGCCTGTAATCAGCTGCCTTTCCAGGCACTGATTGAGGCAACACCTGAACTGGACATTTACACAATCCTAATGCCTTTGCTCTGCCAAACCTGGGAGATCTGGATATTCCACATTTACTTCATGTGGAATTATGCTGAACCTGTCACAATATATATATATATATATATATATATATATATATACATATACAGTAAGTTCTAAGTCGGTGTAAGTGCTAGCATTATGTAGGGGAACAGTGGTCAGCAAGTTGATGTAGAGGAAGTACTGTGATGGCCTCGTGTTGAGAAACAAAGAGTTGGAAAAATGGCAGTATAGTAATAGCACGGAGTGATATTATTTTATGGGGAATAGTGATGAAACAAAGCTGGACACTGGCTACTGGGCAGCACAGTGTTGGTATGATTTTAGAGAACAGTGGCCAGGACAGTAGGAAGAGGTTCTATGATGATACATAGTGGAGGTACTTTAATAAAACTTTAATGTGTAACAAAACATTTAAAGTTTAATAAATCTTTAATGTAAGGCACTTCATAACCTGTACTTTTTCGACATGCTGTATGACCTGGCTAGCATTTACAGTTTGCAGTCTACTGGATTTGGAAATTACAAATGAATGTGCCCTGAATTTGTAATGCTTACCCAACAAAACAATTGATAGTTAATTATTTACATCATCTTTTATTCCAGTTGTATGGTTATATTTACTGCAGTTATGGTTATATACTGCACAAATCATATAAAAATATTATTTTCAATCCTGGGGTAATATACTTCTGAAATGTCCTAGACATATCTGGTTAAAGTTGTAATTGATGTCTGTGAATTATAATCACCAAGGGGAATTCTATAAGTCTTATATCAGTAGGAAGTTGAGCTCTGATTAGGGGTGTGCACCAGCCACTTTTCGTGTTTTGTGTTTTGGTTTTGGATCTGGCTCTTTCCTCGTGTTTTGGATATGGATTGGTTTTGCCAAAACCACCCTTTGGTGTTTTGGGTTCTGGGTTTTGTGTTTTGGATCTGTATTTTTTTTAAAAAAGCATAAAAACAGCTAAAATCACAGAATGTGTTGATTTTTCTGCTCCTATGCTATTATTAACCTCAAAAACCTTAATTTCCACTAATTTCCAGTCTATTCTGAACACCTCACAATAGTGTTTTTATGTCCAAAAGGTTGCACCGAGGTAGATGGATGACTATGCTAAGCGACATGAGTGGGCGGCACAAACACGTGGCCCATCTAGGAGTGACACTGCAGTGGCAGACAGGATGGCAGTTTGAAAACTAGGCCGCAAAAAGTACATAATGCAAAGAAAAAAAAGAGGTGCAAGATGGAATTGTCCTTGGGCCCTCCCACCCACCCTTATGTTGTATAAACAGGACATGCACACTTTAACAAACCAATCATTTCAGTGCCAGGGTCTGCCACACGACTGTGGCTGAAATGATTGGTTCGTTTGGGCCCCCACAAATCAAGCTGGCAATGAATCTGTCCCTGCACAAACTGGCTCTACGGAGGCAAGATGTCATCCTCATCCTCCTCATTCACCGATTCCTCACCCTCTTCAGTGTTGTGAACATCCTCATCCTCACAAAGTATTAATTCGTCCCCACTGGAATCCACCACCACAGGTCCCTCTGTACGTTCTGGAGGCTGGTCTCCCTGGAAGAGTTGATAATTAATTTTTATGAACATCATCTTCTCCACATTTTCTGCAAGCAACCTCCTACGCCTTTCGCTGACAAGGTTCCCGGCTGCACTAAACACTCTTTCGGAGTACACACTGGAGAGGGGGCAACTCAGATAAAATAGAGCCAGTTTGTACAGGGGCCTCCAAATTGCCTCTTTTTTCTGCCAGTACATGTACGGACTGTCTGACATGCCTACTTGGATGCTGTCACCGATGTAATCCTTTAACAGACAGACGCACGCTTGTCGCTGCTGCTTTGAGGATGCAGGTGCGGCTACAGCCCACACAATTCACAAAGACAGAAAAAAAAGAATTTTTTATTTTTTGTGGAGCGCACTTTGAGGGTTACACCACCCTTTAACAGACAGACGCACGCTTGTCGCTGCTGCTTTGAGGATGCAGGTGCGGCTATTGCGCATACATTTCACACACAAACAGAAAAAAAGATTATTTTATTTTGGTTGGAGCGCACTTTGGGGGTTACACCACCCTTTAAGAGACAGACGCATGCTTGTCGCTGCTGCTTTGAGGATGCAGGTGGAATCTAGATGGGATTTGGAACTGGGGAGACACTACCTCCATCAATTGTCTAAATCCACTGCACTAATGGCGGATACCGGACGCACGTCTAACACCAACATAGCAGTCAAGGCCTCAGTTATACGTTTTGCTTCAGGATGACTGCTGTCGTACTTCATCCTCCTCGCTAGGGAGTGTTGGAGGGTCAATTGTTTAGCAAAAGTAGTGGTGTTCCTACTTCCTCTCTGGGATGATGAACAACTCCCAGCAGCAGCAACAGCACTAGGAGGGAGTGGTTCTTGATCTTTCCCTATTTTATTTTTATCGGAGAAAGTTTGGTCCTCCATTTATGTTATATTGATATATACGTGCGGCTAAGGCACACACAAATACAGAAAATAATTTTTTATTTTTGTTGGACACTAGTGCACTTTGTGGGTTACACCACACTTTAAGAAATGAGCCAGCCGGCCCTTTACTTATGGGACACAGGCGCACGCTTGGCGATGCTCTTTTGTTGATGCATGTGCAGCCACAGTGCACACAATTCACAAACACAGAAAATATTTTTTTATTTTGTTTGGAGTGCACTTTGGGGGATACAGCACCCTTTAATGGTCAAGCCAGCCGGCCCTTTACTTATGACACAGGGGCACGCTTGGCGCTACTTTGTTGATGCACGTGCTGCTACTGCACGTACAATTCACAAACACAAAAAAATATATATTTTTCTTTTTTTTGGAGTGCACTTTGGGGGTTACAGCACCCTTTAACGGTCAAGCCAGCCGGCCCTTTACGTATGACACAGGCGCATGCTTGGCACTACTTTGTTGATGCATGTGCGGCTACTGCGCACACAATTCACAAACACAAAAAAATATATTTTTTTATTTTGTTTGGAGTGCGCTTTGGAGGTTACAACACCCTTTAACGGTCAAGCCAGCTGGCCCTTTACTTATGACACAGGTGCACGCTTGGCGCTACTTTGTTGATGCACATGCGGCTACTGCTCACACAATTCACAAACACAAAAAAATATATATTTTTTTAATTTTGTTTGGAGTGCCCTTTGGGGGTTACAGTACCCTTTAACGGACAAGCCAGCCGGCCCTTTACTTATGGGACACAGGCGCACGCTTGATGCTGCTCCTTTGTTGAAGCACGTGCACCCAATTCACAAACACAGAAAATATTTTTTTATTTTGTTTGGAGTGCACTTTGGGGGTTACAGCACCCTTTAATGGTCAAGCCAGCTGACCCTTTACTTATGACACAGGCACATGCTTGGCACTACTTTGTTGATGCACGTGCGGCTACTGCGCACACAATTCACAAACACAGAAAAAATATTTATTTTTTTGCACTTGGGGGGAGCAACCCTGATGGACAGAGCACCCCCTGGACAACACTACAGCACCCCTTTAGGACTGGGACACTGCACAGGACTTTGGAGTGGACACAGCCCCTATGGACAACTGACTGCACAACACAGTCCAGCCAGCCCCTATGGACTTTGGAGGTGTGGACACAGCCCTTATGGACAACAGCAGCACAGCACAACACATCCAGCCCCTATGGACTTTGGAGGAGTGGACACAGCCCCTATGGACAACAGCAGCACAGCACAACTCAGCCAGCCCCTATGGACTTTGGAGGAGTGGACACAGCCCCTATGGACAACAGCAGCACACCAAAGCACAACACTACACTACACAGCCCAGCCAGCCCTAACTCCCACCCTCCCTCTTCACTGTCCACAGCCGAGTGAGTACCTTATATAGAATCCAAAACCCGTGAGACCCGGAAGGCGGTATGATGACATTTTGCCTCGATTTCAGATCCAAGTCAGGCGGGAAAAGTCGTGCCTGACCGAGATCGGCCTCGGATCGGGGGGGCTCAGGGGGGTTCGGATTTCAGAAATCCGAACCCGCTCACCCCTAGCTCTGATGTTGAAGAGAGTGATATACTGTAGAGATAAAATATATTATACTCTGGAGCCAAGTGTACACAACTATGGGTAATGCAGAGTTATATGCAACTCAATCACATCTGCACGTGTGGCTGAAGGTGTGTAATTGGATGGTAATGTGGTGCTCACACTTAATTTAAGTTCAGTTATTTGCAATTAGTTCAATGCACATAATACAGAAGTGAACATGGCTGACCTGTGTTTCTGTTAGTTAACCCCAGGCACGCATGGAGGGGGGTTTCTGAGTACCCAGAAACCCCCCCCTTCCTGCCGATCATAGTGCGGACCGCAGTGAGTGTGGCCTGCACTACACACTACAAGCACACTGCTGTAGGCACCTGGTAGTATGCTCGTACTACCCGGCGGTGGTGTGTTTACTAATGCAGCCAATGAGAGTCAGACAAACTCTCATTGGCTGCTGCATCCAAGGAGAGAGCCGGCTTGAGCTCACTCATGAGCTCTGCCTTCTGGCTCCCCCCACAGCAGGTGATGGGAGACAGATGTCATGACGCTCTCCCATAGTGCAGAGCGGGCTGGGAGGAGCAGACAGCAGCTGTCGCGGCAATAGCGGGGATTCAGGTACAGTAAGTTGTGGGTTTTTTTTGTGTGTGTGTATATGTAAGGGGCACGGGCACTGACACTGGCACTTTATAGGGGGGCTGCTACTGGGGGCACTCTATTGGGGGGGCGCTGCTGGGGATACCATATAGAGGGGGTGGCCACTACTGGGGGCACTGAATAGGGGGGTGGCCCATTCTGGGGGCACTGAATAGGGGGACTACTACTTGGGACACTATATAAGGAGCTCTACTGGGGGGACTACTACTGGGGGCTCTATATAAGGGGTACAACTTGGGGGGGACTACTACTGGGGGCACTATATAAGGGGCACTACTGGATGGACTACTAATGGGGGCACTATATAAGGGACAATACTGGAGAGACTACTACTGGGAGGATTAATACTGTGGGCATACATAAGGGGCACTACTGGGGGGACAACTACTGGGGGCACTATATAAGGGGCACTACTGGGGGCACTGCATAGGGGGGACTTCTACTGAGGGTTCTATATAAGGGGTACAACTGGGGGGACTACTACTGGGGACACTATATAAGGGGACACTACTAGGGAGACTACTACTGGGGGGACTAGTACATAAGGGGCATTACTGGGGGGACTACTACTGGGGGCACTATATAAGTGGCACTACTGGGGGCACTGCTACTGGGGGGCACTACTGGGGCACTGCATAGGGGGACTACTACTGGGGGCACTATATAAGGGGCACTGCAAAGGGGAGACTACTACTAGGGGCACTATATAAGGGTACTACTGGGATCACTTTAAAGGGGGCACTACTACTGGGGCACTATATAAGGGGCACTACTGTGGTACTGCATAGGGGGGACTACTACTGGGGGCACTATATAAGGGGTAATACTGGGGCCACTACATAAGGCGAACTACTACTGCGGGCAATGCAAAGGGTGGACCACTACTGGGGGAGGGGGGTCTTTAATAATTTATGCTGGCTGTATTTATTTGCCTGCTGCATTTTTTAGTGATAAAGGTGTGTCTGTGTCAGTCAGTGTGTGTGTACCCCGTCATAGGCTAAGTGGTATATTTTACTGTAGTGGTTCTAAATCATGTGTAATCTGTTTCTATCTGTTTTTCTGTCTGTCGTTCTGCCTGTCTATCTATTTATTTGTGGCTAGATGTTTTTTCATTGGTTCAGTAACCAAGGATTTGGAAACCCCCCTATCTAAATCCTGCGTTTGCCACTGAGCCCCCATTAAGGATCTCAATTTGTTAATTTACCAACTAATTTAAAGTTCAAAGGAACCTTCCTGTAGCAACAGCAATCAGCCTGCAATAATGAAAGAAAGTTTCTCATAGAGGGCCTGAATCAAAGCTACACACAGCTGTGTCTTTTGCAGCAGGCGCATCTGAGTCTTATTGCTAATGCTATGATCAGTAATCTTCCTATTGAGATGCCCATAGGCAGTGGTGCTAATATGTCTTGGTGCATCTTTAGACACACTATTGGTCATAACATCGAAGCTTGCACCAAACCTATGCCAAGTGCTAGTTTTACATTTAAACATGGTGTCCTAGCCAGCGCTACTGCATCTTTAGATGCAGTCACTGTCATCAATTTTGCCTGCAACACGCCTACATGTAGCTAGCCACCCCCTATTACCTCCCAGGAATGCCCACTGAAACCTATGGCTCTTGTGTCCACATTCATTCTGCATCTCCTGGCAGTAGCACTGACATTGTGTCCACCTCTTAATCAGGTCCATAATTTGCAATCTTACATTCTCAAAGATATAAATAAGGGAAGCTCTGCTTAGCAGTGGCAAGACAGTTACAGATGTTTGGACAGTGTCACCTATAACTTGAGATATAGATGTTCAGCTTTGACTGAGTATATCAGCAGGGCCGACCCAACCATTACACAGAATAAGCAGATGTTATAGGGCACCATGATCCCTGCACAGAGCCACCCTGCCAGCAACACACACCATGCTCCCTGCATGGAGCAGCACAAAAAGCACCTCCCACCCACCCTTCCTGCCTCCAGCCCACTTTGGAGTGAGATGAAAGGGAGGGAGGGAAAGGGAATGTAATCGGATTGGTCCAATCCAGTATATGTGAGTACCACAATCGTTTGTTAGAACAAAGTTCAAAAGAGACCATGTACTGTATATAGATTGTATGCAAATCCAAACAAAACTCTTAATCCATTGATGTATAGTTTGTAAGTGGCCTGCTTCTGTTTATTAAAACAAAAGCACTGTAACAAGGCAATCCATCTGTAATGTAGTGTGGACTTGGCACAATATAACAGCAGCATGATTGTGATAGAAGTACTGTATTCCTGTGTGTAAACTGGTCAACCTGACACATTTCATTCCTCAAAACTTTTTTAAAAGGCTTTTTTTTCAGGCGGATTAATCTGCTCAAAGGGATTTTTGTCTGCACTTTAAAGGGAAGCTATCAACACAAAGAAATGCACTGCTTAGTAAATACCTAAGATTACCAGGGTACACAAAATGCACTCTGAGGCTCAAAATATACAAATATATAGTTTACTGAGCATAAATTGACATAATTTAAAACATGAGAGCATAACACGATAATAATAATCACAAAGTGTTTCTGTAATAGAGATCTGCTGACACAATGTAGATACAAATGTGGGTACAAATAAGCATCAGTCCTTGAAATTAACAAGTATACATTTTAAAACTCTTGTTCTTATCTAGAGTAAAAATTAGTATTTCAGAAATAAAATGCAGCCAATATTCATAAGTTGCCTCTGTATACTGATTAAAAATATCTGTGCAGGCTTCCAAGCACAGATATATAGCCATTAAGAATGCAGTTCAAAGGAGATGGCTACAGTATGTACACCCTCTACAGACCGAGCGTTACTGCACACACGAAAGACAGCCCCTGTGCCGTGTCTCCTTGGTTGAACCCACTGTGTAGGTCGGACAGGGCAGACACACCGCAGCTTGTAAATGTCAGTCCGGCAGGACTTAGAACACAGTTTACCTGATCCTGCTTCTCTTTCTGTAATGGAGTTGATACATTATCAAATTGTGATGTTTAATAGGAGCTTGCTAACATATTGCATTCTAATACAATGGGCCATATTAAATTAGACTCGAAAAGCAGAGATCCGCAAAAAAGTATCTCCAATTGCATCTTTTTGCCTGTCGGAAACTTATATCCGTATTCAATTCCACCTGCTTTTCACGTATGCAGAAAGTCAATGCAATGTAGTAGGCGAAAAAGATTTTCCTCTGAATAGCAGGAGAAAAGAAGTGCAAATTTTTTATTTTGGGGTGCAAAAATGGGGAAACCACTCAGAACCCTTGGGACAGCCCCCCGAAAGGATACCTGCAACTAAAAATTCCAGGAATAAAACGTAAGAACACCCCAAAAAAGTACTTTCATTTTGGGGGCGAAAATGCACAAAGTGCGGTGGCAAATGCCAAAACTAGTGAAATAAGGTTCTGGGGGTTCTCTAAGAAGGGGCCAAGTGTTTTTGAGATTGCAGGTGCTTTTGTGATGGAGGAATTTCACTTTTATTAAACGTCAGTTTAGAGACATTAAAAGATGCTTGCACCCATTTTCAGGTACCCCAAATTTGCCAGGACTACTTATTTTCTCCACAAAATACTACTTTATGCCATTCTTCACCACTTGTGCAAAGACGCTAATTAGAGGCAATTGTACTAACTTAAGTACCCCTTTTATTAGGACTAATTGGGCACAACTACATTGATCCCCAATGTTTCTCCATCTTTTGGGGGGTTCAGGCTGATTTCCCAGATTCTGACACCACTTTCCGCCTGTTCTGACTTCACGTGTTGCCGTCTTCCCGTCTTTTGGAATTGAATAAGGCGAATAGCGGGGACGCACATGATAAGTTTCTGCGGCCAAAAGACGTGATGTAGGCAAAAAGTCCGGCAGGCGGAACTTTATCACGAGTGCAAAACTAATTGAATACTGCCCATTATGTTTATTAATGGCATTGATACTTCATTTGCATTAATTACAGGGTACTAGCAGAAACTTGTTTGTGCTTATTTATAATTCCTGATCACAATTGATATGAATTATAGTGTTTTAGTTTTAATTAGTTTAGAGTATTTACAGTTATTTCATTTTGATTTTTTTTAAAGATAATCAGTTGTAATTGTACATGAATTCCGGCATCCATTAATTATTAATTGTTATAATTACTTAGTGATTCCTTGACTACAGTGTCATTCTATTTTTGTTTTTGTGTATTAAAAGAACAAGAGGGTTCTTTTAAGATTCAGAGTTCTCCTCATTTAGAAGCTATGTAACACTGGAAAAAAATACTGTATGTAATAGCATTAGGATATATGGAAGGTGTCTCTGTGTATCTAAATATATAATGCTAAATAGTTATAGAAATGATGCCATCACATTGGCAGCTCATGCCAGTTGGCCTGAAATCTGACCCCAAACACTTCTGTTATTTCCCATACTTACTCATCTTATACCGCCTCATGATAAAAACAAAGACACTCCTGAAAATCAGCCAATGACATCAAAACATTATTCATAGGCAAACATATAAAAAATATACAGTTGAAAAGAGGTAAAAAAGCACAATAGTAAATATGAAGAGTAAAAATGCTATGCTAAGGATAATTTATATAATAAAATAAACTGCTGAGAAGAGAAATAAACAAATGAGGAGGAATAGATAGATAGAGTAAAAGAGGGGGGGGGAAGAGGAGGAGAAAAGGAGTGGGGGAGTGTTGAAAAGAGTGGAGGAAAGAAAGAGACAGGTTTATATTATGATATATACAATTAGTGTCTCTCTCTCTCATATATACAGTGTATATATATTGTGACACAGTTAGGTTAGGGGGTCCCTCTCCTGGGTAGAGGACTCCTTCCTTACACACACACACACAGCAGCAGGGAAGCAGCACACCAGTCTGGATGCAAGTACAAGCTGGTCAGCGCCAGTCTTTATTGTACAATGTCAGAAATAACATAAAGAAAACATAAACATAAATCCTAGCCCTGTCGGGGCACTAACTTCACAGGTAGTTCCCTCACTACCAGAACCTGGCAGGGCCTAATGCCCTCACCAACAACAAAGGCACAGCACAACACTCACAGTTAGGTTTTCAAGTGTCTCTGAGCAAACTCCCTGTCTGCTCTCCCAGGTGAGACAATCAGCCCTAAACACACAAGGCTTATATTGGCCACTTTCAGGTGGGAACCCTAACAAGCCTGTTACCAGGCTGCGAGAACCAAAACCTGGAGTGGCCGTGGGTGGAGCCCTCCCTCTCCTCTCACCCACAACCCCCAGGTCCCAAACCGGCTTTTCAAAAAGCCGAAACTCAAGCCTGCTACACTGCAGACTTTCTCTTGGGGGTTTAAAACACATAAGACAGGAATCTGGGACAAATGTACCTGCCACAGACCACTTTACCAATGATCCTATCACATATCCCCCCCCTTTGTTTCGACCTGTGGGGCGGAACAACTGAAGCCCCCAAACAATGAACGCGTGACAACGCGTCAGCATTGGCCAGCTGGCTTCCTGGCCTGTGTTCCACTGAAAATTTAAAAGTTTGAAACGCCAAGAACCATCTCGTAATTCTCGCATTACTGTCCTTATTTTCGGACATCCACTTCAAAGGGGCATGGTCAGTGATCAATTTGAACTTTCTTCCAACCAAGTAGTACCTGAGAGCCTCTAATGCCCACTTTATGGCCAACGCCTCCTTCTCCACTGTGGCATAGTTTCTCTCATGTACATTCAACTTTCTACTTAGATAGAAAATAGGGTGTTCCTCACCCTCCTTGTTCTGGGACAGGACCGCTCCTATACCTACTTCTGATGCATCGGTTTGTACTATGAATTCCCTTTCAAAATTAGGAGTCATCAGGACTGGTTGGGAACACAACGCTACTTTCAACTCCTGAAAAGCTTTCTCTGCCTCAGGACTCCATTCTACCATGACTTTTTGTTTGCCTTTGGTCAGGTCAGTCAGTGGGACTGCCATGGTGGCAAAGTAAGGTATAAACCTCCTGTAGTACCCCGTAATTCCCAAGAAGGCTCTCACCTGCTTCTTATTCAGAGGCCGTGGCCAGTTTTGTATGGCATCAACTTTATTGAGCTGAGGCTTTATCAGGCCTCTGCCAATGGTGTATCCCAGATATTTTACTTCCTCCATGCCTAGACAACACTTTTTTGGGTTGGCTGTCAAACCTGCCTTATAGATGGAGTCCAACACTGCTTGTACCCTGGGTAAGTGAGACTGCCAATCAGGACTATGAATGACCACGTCATCCAGATAAGCAGCTGCATACCGTCTATGGGGCCTTAGAATCCTGTCCATCATTCTTTGGAAGGTAGCAGGTGCCCCATGTAGCCCGAAGGGCAACATCTTGTACTGAAACAAGCCCTCTGGCGCTGAAAAAGCTGTCTTTTGTTTGGCGCTCTTGGTTAACGGTACTTGCCAATACCCTTTGGTTAGGTCAAGAGTGGTTAAATACCTTGCCGTCCCTAGTCTCTCAATCAGTTCATCCACTCTTGGCATCGGGTAGGCATCGAATTTTGAAACACTGTTCAACTTTCGGAAGTCATTGCAGAAATGCACACTCCCGTCGGGCTTTGGAATCAACACAATGGAACTTAACCATTCACTATGTGATTCTTCAATAACCCCTAACTCTAGCATATTTTTAATTTCTTTCGACACCGATTCTCTTTGTGCTTCTGGTAACCTATAGGGCTTTAGATTAACTTTAACCCCTGGGTCAATGATTATGTCATGTTTAATGACCAAGGTTTTCCCAGGTACATCAGAGAACAGCACCCTATTTCTGATCAGAAACTCCTTGACCTCTTGTTGTTGAATTGCCGACAGGGTTTTTGCCACTGTCACTTCGGGAACTAAGGGCCCTGGATTTACTGGAGGGGCTTGGACGGCCGACAGTACCGTTCTATCTTTCCAGGGCTTTAACAGATTTATATGGTATATCTGTACCGGCTTTCTTTTCCCCGGCTGGTAAACTTTGTAATTGACCTGTCCCACTCTTTCTAAGATTTCAAAGGGCCCTTGCCATTTAGCCAAAAGTTTATTTTCCACAGTGGGAACCAAAACTAACACTCTGTCCCCAGGAGCAAAGCTGCGTAACCGGGCATTGCGGTTGTATACCCTCTGCTGTGCCTGTTGAGCCTGTTCCAGGTGCTCTCTCACTATCGGCACTACCGCAGCAATTCTCTCCTGCATTTGAGAAACATACTCAATCACCATTTTGTAAGGACCAGACTGCCCCTCCCATGTCTCTTTGGCATTGTCTTGTAACCCCCTTGGGTGTCTCCCATACAACAAGTCGAAGGGTGAAAACCCGGTGGAGGACTGGGGAACCTCTCTTATGGCCAACAATAAATACGGCAATAAGTAATCCCAATCCCTACCATCCTTGTCGACCACTTTCCTAAGCATGTGTTTTAACATCTTGTTAAACCTCTCAAACCATGCCCATCGGTTTGGGGGTGATAAACCGAAGTTCTTAACTGTTCAATTTTGAACAGGCAGCATAACTCTTTCATGACTTTTGACATAAACGGTGTACCCTGGTCAGTTAGTATCTCCTTGGGTATACCCAGTCTGCTAAAGACATGAACTAGCTCTCTGGCAATGGTCTTGGTTGACGTATTGTGCAACGGGATCGCTTCCGGGTACCTGGTAGCGTAATCCATTATGACCAGAATATACTGGTGTCCCCTGGCAGACTTCATTAAGGGTCCAACCAAATCCATCACTATTCTTTCAAACGGCACCTCTATAATAGGCAATGGAACTAGTGGACCCTTAAAATGTGGCCTGGGAGCATGATACTGACACTCAGGGCAGGATGCACAAAAGTCAGACACCTCTTTATGAAGTCCAAGCCAGAAAAACCTCTGCATTATTCGCTCAGTGGTTTTCTCTACCCCTAGATGGCCTGCCGTTATATGACCATGGGCCAGATCCAACACTGTTCTTCTGTAGGCTTTGGGAACTATTAGTTGTTCCACAATATCTTCCCCCTTCTTAGTCACCTGATATAACAAATCCTGACACATTGCCATGTGGGGATAGGACAAAGGACTATCAGGGTCTATGGGTTTACCATCAACTACTTTTACATTCTCCCTGGCTTTTACCAAAGTAGGGTCATTCAACTGCTCCACGGCAAAGACCTCTCTTCTGACCTCTAAATCAGGCAGATGATCACCTGGCCCAACAACACTTCCCACCTCAATGGGAGGCACATCAGTTGGCGGGCCATCGTCACGTTCCGCATTCTCTAGTTCGCCAACCATAGTAGAAAAAGGGAATAACTCTGACTCAGAAGAAACTCCCTCCTCCACTACATCGACAACCTTCTCAAATGGATCGGGGTTGTTCACCTCTGGAACAAAACGGCTTTCCCACAACTTCCTGAAGTGAGCAAAGTCTCTCGCCAATATTGCATTGTACACCAGACGATGCACCAAACCCACAGAAACTATAGCAGAGCCACATGGTGTCTCGATGTTCACCTCAGCCGTAACATAATATCGAGTATCCCCATGTATGCAGGTCACACCAACAGTTTTCCCTGTATGCCTCAAGGGGTTCACCAGCTCAGCTTTTATAAGTGTCACCAAGCTACCAGAGTCTAACAGTGCCTCTACTCGGTTGCCATCTACAGTCAGTACACACATGTGCTTATCAGTCTCAGCCTGCCGGTCAGCCATACAGGCTGTCTGTGCAAAGAAAGACCCCCTGCGGTAGACATGAGCAGTATCACATTGCATAGGTTCAGTTGTAAGTGAACAATTAGCGGCAATATGGCCGAAGCCACCACATCGGAAACACTGAGTCATATTAATGTCTAGTCGTTTACGGGGCAAGAACCTTCCTGGCCTGGCAGGCCTGTCTCCAGGTTCTACACCCTCAGTCTTAGGTACATTCCACCACCCAGCACCCTTCTCCCCTGGAACAGTCTTACCAGTGTCTGTGGGAGTTCACCGGTGCGCCATCAGGGCTCGGTGGGGCATACTAATCAGCTCCTCAGCCGCCACGTACCTCTCCACCAGCTCGACAAACTGGTCCGCGGACTTAGGGTCTGCATGGCTCACCCACTTGCGCAGAGTCACAGGTAATGATCGCAGGTACCGGTCCATCATGACCCTTTCCACAATCTGTGGTCCCGTCAGTGTCTCAGGCTGTAGCCATTTTGAAGACAGATGGATGAGGTCATGCATCTGTGAACGTGGAGGCTTGTCCCTATGGAACTCCCAGCGGTGGACCCGTTGGGCATGAACAAAGGTGGTGACTCCCAAGCGAGTTAGGATCTCCTGTTGAGCTCTGGTAGATTCCTGATGAGCTGCTGTAGCTTGGAGCAAGGCTTTAATAATGTCCTCCATTTTGTCCTGGGGTGTAGGTTGGAAGCTGAACCTTGCCTCTCTGAGCATGGGCTGACGCCTCCTCTATGGGACTCCAAGGACACAGCGTTATTTCCACACTCACAAATTGGGTGTCTGTCCCTTTAATTTTTAAATGGAAAGTTTTCCTCTTGCTGCAACTTCAGTGTGTGTGGTTGCCCGCATTCTCCACCATATTGTGACACAGTTAGGTTAGGGGGTCCCTCTCCTGGGTAGAGGACTCCTTCCTTACACACACACACACAGCAGCAGGGAAGCAACACACCAGTCTGGATGCAAGTACAAGCTGGTCGGCGCCAGTCTTTATTGTACAATGTCAGAAATATAAAGAAAACATAAACATAAATCCTAGCCCTGTCGGGGCACTAACTTCACAGGTAGTTCCCTCACTACCAGAACCTGGCAGGGCCTAATGCCCTCACCAGCAACAAAGGCACAGCACAACACTCACAGTTAGGTTTTCAAGTGTCTCTGAGCAAACTCCCTGTCTGCTCTCCCAGGTGAGACACTCAGCCCTAAACACACAAGGCTTATATTGGCCACTCTCAGGTGGGAACCCTAACAAGCCTGTTACCAGGCTGCGAGAACCAAAACCTGGAGTGGCCGTGGGTGGAGCCCTCCCTCTCCTTTCACCCACAACCCCAGGTCCCAAACCGGCTTTTCAAAAAGCCGAAACTCAAGCCTGCTACACTGCAGACTTTCTCCTGGGGGTTTAAAACACATAAGACAGGAATCTGGGACAAATGTACCTGCCACAGACCACTTTACCAATGATCCTATCACAATATATATATATATATATATATATATATATATCACAGAAGGCTGGCCGGTATTTAGTGACATATGGAAGCTGTGTCTGAACAGTTTTACATATAGATGGTGTGTGTTTGTATTATGGCTTACAGATGGTGTCGCTATATCTTTTAACATAAGCAAGGAGTGTCTGTGGGGGGAAGCTGGAGGAGAGAGAGAGAGAGAGAGAGAGAGAGAGAGAGAGAGAGAGACACGGGAAAGGAAAAATAACCTAGGCAACGTCGGAGTCAACAGCTAGTGTATAGTAAATGAGTACTGTTTGCTAACCTAGCATTCTAAAACATTACTATATAGTTAAATTTAACTTCCAAACAGTTCATCAATTTTAGTAGTTTACAGAATGAACAAAATCATGAATAGAGACTTATACAGTTTTCTATGATAATGTCAGCTGATTATAGTATTTATGCCCTTACCTAACTGACATATCTCTAGTGCTCTCTGTTATATTTCTATTATTATGTTTCACAGTTTGTTTAAAATTTATATAAATAAAGAAAAGAAACAAAAATCACTATTATTTGTAGCCAGAAACCATACATCTACAATGACAACTCATTTGTCAAACAAATACAAACTTGTAATGCAATACATTCTTTATTATAAACTTATAATATCCATTGTTTATATCCTTTAATGCCAAATTATGGAAGTCTAATACCAGAATGATTTCTTATGACGTATGATACTTCATGCTAACATAAAATGTATCTATATAATATTCTGATAATCTTACTTTCTTTTTTATTGTTGAATTAAAGCACTGACTAGTGGGAAAGTGTGGTTGATTAAGAATAAATTGGCCTGTTATTCAATACAACAATGATTAGTTCATTTCTCCCCAAATTAATGTTTTGCTTTTACTTTAATTTGCCTGTTATTTTTCCTTAAATACAGATGTAAGAAAGAGAGCATTATAAAGATGTGCTAAACCTCAGACAAGAGCAACAGGAATCTGATATTAAAGATTCCACATGGTTGATTGAGGAGTTCCGATTATCTGAACTTTGTGAACCAGAATGAGGAAGCCTGCAAGTCACTTCACCTTTCCTAAAATAAACCCTCAGGCTGCTGATCCTATAAACAAAACTTGAATAACAATGATTTACTCTATGCTATAGTTATGCAGCAAGACCACACATTTCAGAAAAGTCATAAAAAGTCTTATATAAAAAGCAAAAACATGTGGAGATGTAGTTTAAATGTTTTTTTCCTCTTGTGGCATCTTTTGTCTATTTTTATGCTTTAACATTTGTGTATACTGGCATGCGCATAAGTTAGTAAATCGAATTGAATTTATTTCAGAGGGAGCAAAATGTTACTCAATGTCATTGGAAAATGGGGACAGACATTGTTGGATTAGAGAGTCTCAAGCACAATGTGGCTATCCTTCAATAATGTTCTTTAAATGAAATAAGGGGAACATTTTTGTTTTAGCAGGTATGCTGAGAGTCTTTTTACTGTGTAAAAATGATCTGATTTTTATGCGACAGTACCTCTAAGGAAACGGTGATTGGGCTTCAAAGTGTCTCTGACACCATCTAAGCAGAGTTTACAAAAAAGTATATACAAATGTAAAAAAAAATCTGTTGACTTAAAAAGAGAACAATAGTAAAATAATATACTTTGAAGCCAAGCAAAGAAAAGACTGACAGACTCCTCTGAAAGCTTAAAATTTAAAGCCGCACTAGCATTCAGTGTAAAGCACACCAGGCTTTACACTGAGTGTTAGTGCTGCTAAAACCTTCTGTTTCGTAAATAAAGCCCTTGGAGTGAAACAAGACTTTGGGTAACTCAGTCAAAGTCAGCAGGTAAATAATGAGATAGTTTTTGAAACTTTGATGAACTTAACTAAGCTTCATATATCAAATACCTATTCACAGATATTCTTATGCTTTAAATACTTGTTAACATTTGATTTATTAATATTAATTTCTGTAGTGCCAGTACTCTGTGCACTTTACAATGTGGGAACTAAACAATAATAAAACTAGATTGGGTAATAATAGACAGAGAAAGAACTGAAAGAGTCATGCACGCAAGCTTACAATCTATTGGGTAATAGGATTTTAATACCAGAGGATAAGTACTACAGTATATAGTGCATATTGGTCCAACACGATTGCAGAGGTTCTTAATGGGTTATATTATTCAGCCACCCAGCAATGTTGATTGTTGATTTGTGTTAGAACAAGAACTTATATAAGGTTATGGACTGTATAGACGAGAGGTAGCTTATTAAGGGGTGGTTCACGAATCTGATAAGTTTGCCTGAAGAGGTTTAGAGACTAGAAGAAAGTCTTGTTATACAAAGAATGACATTTCACTGAGGGTGCAGCCTAAAAAAGAGAGCAATTAATGACTGTGGATGAGAGATGAAAATTGTTGATAGCTTTATATGTAAGCAGAAGTATTTACTATTCAGTTTGGTAAAACACATGCAACTAATGTAGGGACTGAAATACTGTACAGCAGCAGAAGAAAAACATTTTTATAAGGAAGGTCAGTTTAGCTGCTGCATTGAATATAGATTATATAGGGTAAAAAAGAAAACTAATGCAATAACCAATATGTGAGATAATGAGTGCAATAATTTACATTTTGGCAGAGTCTTGTGTGAGATATGTGTACATTCTGGATATTTTTGTTATATGTATGTAATGATATGGATACAGATTAAGGGCAGAATTTACAAAGCAGCAGCTTCTGTAAGCTGCTGCTTCCTGGCAGGTTGCAGGTACATATTTAAAATGGCACACGGAGTCAGTGTTAAAGCCCGGTGTGCTTTACACTGAGTCCGAGTGCCATTTAAAATATTCAACTGCAATCCGCTGGGAAGCAGAAACTTACAGAAGCCGCTGCCCTAAATGTGGAAAGCAAAGAACAGTTCTTATTCAACTATGACACCTAGGCAGCGAGCTTGATGTGTAGGGTTTATTGTCATGATGTCAACTGAAATTGGTGGGAATATTATTAACTTTGTTTTTAAAAGACTGAGTTTGAGGTGGCAAGATGACATCCAAGGTAAAATTACAGAAAGAGATTCGGATGACATTGAAACTCAAAATAGCGAATGACCTTGATAAATGTCTGCCAAGACTAAAGGGGGGTATCCACTAGAAGATAAAGTTGAACGATTGAACGATAATGATCAAATCGTTCGATAATCGTTCAAACATCATTTGAACATCGTTTGCAAATCGTGCAGTAATTGTTTCTAATGATGTACGATGCGCGCTCCCGCTGGTCGTTTGATCGTCTCCTCCATCGACTGAACATGCAGGTCAAATTTACTTGATTGCTTACAAATCATTTACACATCATTTACACATCGTTTACACATCGTTCAAGCTGAACGATCAAACGATGAACCACTATCTGCCCACTGTAGCTGAAAGCTCTCAATCACAGATTGAAACAACATAGTTTATCGATAGATCTTTTGCAAATCGTTTGCAAATCCTTTGCAAATCTTTTACAAATCTTTTGCAAATTGTTCAGAGTGTAAGATCAAATTTCAAGGGAAACTTCAAGGGAAAATAGTTAAGAGGTTGGACAGGGATAAAATCGTCTACTTGATGCCCCCCATAAATGCCAGAAAGACATTCAGTAACACATCCCAACACAGATGACGAAGGAGAAGATGGATACATTTGGGTATCATCCATATTTAGATGAAACTGAAATCCAAACAAGTTGATTAGTGTTGCAAGATAAGTGGTATATATAGAGAAGAGCAGAGAACCTAGGAGCCTTGTGGTACTCCAATTGATAAAGGAAGTAGAGAAGAGGTAAAGTTAGAGAAGCAAACACTGAACAAGCGATTTGATAAGTAGGATGAAACTTAGGATAGGACAGTATACTGGAATATTTTGAAGGAAAGCCAGACTGAAATGGGTCCTATAGGTTCTGTGAGGCAAGAAAGCATGCTACAGTAGGTGAGTTTAGGCAAGTTTCTCAAGCAGCTTGGAGGGGAAAGGAAGCTGAGAGATTGTATGTTAATTTGAAAGAGAGAGTTTGAGTCAGCCTTTTTTTTTTTTTAGAATAGGAGCAAACACTGTATGCTTAAATAATGATGGACAGAAAATTGTAGAAGGCAGACATTACCATTTTTTCTTAAGGTTGGGATGACCACAGGAGACAAGAATTGACTGATTTGTGAGTATATAGGATTATGAGGACAGGCAGTAGAGTGGAAAGGTGACAAGAGATTTGATACTTCATCTACGTTTGTAAGCAATTGAATGTGCCAGAAGGTTAATGGAAGAAATTAAGGAGGCTATTGGCTGTGTAAAATAATACCATTCCTTGTTGGATCTTATCAATCTTGTCCTTAAAGTATGGAGGCAAAGTCTGATATTAGCCAGTGGATTTGGTGTAAGAGGGATAGGAAGAGATTTAAATGCATTTAAAAGGTGATTTGGTTTAGAAGCTTGAGCAGAGATGAGAGATTGGAATTCTTTTTTGTTTGGCAATGTACAGGAGCTTTTAATATACTGTAAGTGGTAGATAGCGGCATATGTGAAGAAGTCATTAGGAGCACTAGATTGTTGCCAGTGATGTACTTGTGTAGATTATGTCACTTTAGAGTTTCATGACTGACATTTCAGATTGATGTGGAATGTGTAGAGAAGCTGGAGCCATTTCATTAAGGACTATTCGTAGGGTTTGGTTAAAATATGGTACAGCGATATCAAGAGAAGAGAATGCAGAAATTGGTCAAAGAAATTGTTTCAGAGAGTGAAAAATTGATGAAAAATAATAGAGTTGATATTTTTGTGAATCTGAGGATGCTTGGTAGAGTTCAAAAACCGAGCATAAGGTAATGGAAGATAGATTCTTGTTTTAAAGACCTATACTAAATATCTAATTGACTAAGAGAACCTTATTATTTCCATATTTCAAAGTCTGTTGAGGCCCATGACAATCTCCAGGTGACCATTGTAAAGACTGACTTTTTGTGGTACTCTCCCTCTTCTTATCTTCGAGTGTCATGGGGAAAGAAACATGAAGTACAGTAAGGTGTGCAGACTCGGTGTTGCCTGTGGGATGGGAGAGCAAGAGTGCACTTGTTTGCCATGGGACATAGAAAGGAGAGGGCACAAAACAGCAGTGTGAATCCTAATAGTCTATAGTCTATTATTCTGATGATTTACAGAGACTAAGAAATGGGGTATAGTGTGTTTGCTATCGAAAGGGGGCTAATCCAGGTTCAGTTTTGACTCTGGACACTTTGCATGCATTACAATTCTATTTTACTTAATGAAAAGGTAAACCTTTGGACTTACTTGTGCTTGGTGAAGAAGCTCATTTCTACATCAGTTCTTTGGTATTGCCACCCAGTTACATGGCAACATCTTGTGAAGTAAACAGGGCATTTTTTTGTAATTTCACAGAAATTGTCAACGTGACCACCATAATAAGGTAAGCATTACTGCCTTAAATCCAATTACTGGCTTGTGAGATATAGAATTAATGTACAAGATTATGGATAGGCAGAAAGAGACATCTCATATGAATGTAAAAAGTTTTGACAATCTGTGAATCCAGGCCAACAAAAAGATACATGGACCAGTTATGTAAACTTCTGAATGCCAGGAAGACAAAATAAAAGTATAATCATGATAGGATGTCTAGACTTCCACTGTCAGGCATATAAGAACAATGATGCAATATTAAACAAATAGCCTATCCTTTCAATCACACTATTTTAAGATATAAATTGTATGGCATCTTATGGTATACACCATCATACATTTTGTCACAGTAATACTGTTTATTGATACTGATGGATTTGTCTCGAGGTCAGTGAAGGTAGCTTCTGTGACTCCCTGAGATATTTCATGCTTTGTGCAATGGCACCAATCACACACTCCTACTTACAGGCATCATGTCTAATAATCTAACATTGAATAATATGTTAACAAACAAAACTGACCTACATGCAGTACTAAAAACAGCTTGTAAAATAACTCTATAAATATAATATGCATTGTCGTCATCAACACGCTGATTTCCAATATTTCCCTTTTATTTTCAATATTTTTATTGTGGTATGCAGCTATGTAGGGCCATAGCAGAGCAAATTGCACTCATTGTTTGTCCCAACGCCTGAACCCCCCACAGCACAGTGAAGGCGTGAGAACACTAGGAACAAGTCTTAGCTAAGTGCAGCTGCACGGCATCTTCCCCCCAGCACCAGGAAGAAGCTGAACATCTTAAGGTGCTCCAGGCATCATCTCTCATGGCTGTGGGGTGCTATTCTAGACACCCTACATGGCAAAGACAGGCACAATGGAGCAGTGATAGTTCCATCCCCTAGGCTATGAACCATGAAAGGTGACACAGCTCTCCTTAACCCCTAGTTACAGCTCTGCATCTGAGGCACTGGCAATTTAATTCACAATCATTGAAAAAAGACTGTACTATCAGGCTACCAAGTGTGATATTTGTTTGGAGTTTCCCCTAGCCCATCTTTAAAAATGCTGTTATATATTAAAGTTTTAGTCAACCATGTATTTTTCATTGTTTTATTTAACAATATACTTTATTGAAAAAAAACAACAATATTAAAGATAATCTCAAAACAGCTAGACCGTAATATTGCCAAATTCCAAGTACACGCAGTAACTGAAATAAACACTATACACTAGCCCTTCATCTTAACAGAATGGTTCTCATTTTCGTATCATAGCTGTATTTATTTATTTTCTGGACAAATAACAAAGTAATATGTATTGTTTGGATAAAATGCAAATCACAGAGAACAAAGCGTTTGCTTTTGTTTGAATTTTTATCTACAGGCCCTATGACTGAAAGCATATATCTTTCTCAGCCGATTTAAAAGGAAATGAAGAATGTTGTTTTGTCTTTGCTTGTGATAAGACATTACAGCTGAAAGAGATAGGGCAAATCCTTAAGATCAACAGATGGTGGCATAGAGAATTACTGTCACACAAAGAAAAATAATATTAACTGTCTGTAGTTGATACAACACATGTAGAGAAAACTTGGCAAAAAATTGGCAGTAATTGGCACTCCTGCCAGGTGCTTTAACTATAAACAGTAAAACAATCAAAAACTCAATTATAGAGAAAAAAATTAGCATGCAGCTGTAGAAGACACAATGTACTAATAAATTATAGATTATTATTATATTTTTGTTTTCATGAAAATCACTTTATATATGCTTACTGAATAGCTAAACGTGTTCCATGCATACATTGTATAAGATTATGTTTAGTAATCAGTGTGTGCCCCAGATTAGTTGCTTATAAAACGCAAGTGGATTTGCCCAATACTCCACTAAGTATGCCAGGATAGAGTACTAGACATGAAGCTGAATAGAAGCTAATGAGCCTTGCTGTCAAGTACACATGTAAATCTGTTTCTCTGTTGTATGGTTTTTCAGGGAATTACTTTTAAGGTTTAAACACTAAACTCTAATAAACTAAAATCCCACTAATGCCAGGGCTAATGCCAAAATAGAGCACTAAAAATCATACAGCATAAATTGTGAGATAAATGACATTTAAAAGTTGTTAAAGGCTAAAAAGTGGACAGGGTTACATTTTGGGATACTTTTGTTATTACAGAGGATGTCTAGCATTAAATTAACAAAGGACCTGCTTATATCCTTCATTTAGTACAAACAGCAGTGAATGATTACTATAATGTAATGTATATAGTAAATGTCCAAACCAATACTGCATGCAACCATTGTATGAACAAAAACTTTAATCTGTATTACTGGATCAGACATAGATGCAAGATCACTAAATACATACATCAACCTTAAATACATACAATATACTTGTGTGTTGCACACCAAACAGGCATATTGTACAGATGATACAGTATGGTGACCACAACACGCCCCTTTGCAAGGCAAGGTAAATGCCTGTGTTATAAATGGTTAAATGTAATGTTTGATAATTTATGTTGAATCCTTAAAAAAAAAAGGATTCAAAAAAAGTTCATGATTTCAGGTTTTCTGCATGTAGTAATAGAATGAATAATTACTGATCCAGACGAATGTATGTGACTCACCTATGTATGATTAAAGAAATGTTTAAAACATTACCTTATGTTTAAGAATATATAAATATACTGTATAAACCTACATGGGTACTCTCACTATTTAGAGTTTAGAGACCATTCTACTTGTTGTAATGATGTGGATAGTTTATCATATATTTGCAAATGTGTGTAACTACAGATGTATCCTATTGTATCTTTGGCACTTTTGCGGTCTGGCATACCACATCTCACACATGCGCGGAAAGTCACATGGCGCGATGCATGCACATGTTTGCCATCAAAATGTCAAAATTGGAAGTGTTCCAAACTTTATTTTAAATGATAAAATATCCACACATCTAAAGATTTTATTTTCAATAAGCCAACTAGTATGTGAGCCAGTGGCAATTGGCTGTTTGCTGCCAAATGCTGGAATATGGTCGAAAATGGTCATTCAGGCAATTGGTTGAATCATATGGATTTAACCAAATTGTCTGAATGACCATTGTCCTCCATTTCCAGTTTTTGGGAGCAAAGAGCCGATTGACATCTGTTCCCATACATTACCAGATTTTCATTCCAAACAGCCAGCTAGTTGGCTGATTGGAAAGATAATCTTTTAGATTTGTGTAAATCTTTCCTTTTCTAGATAATCTTTCTATTTCAAGCACCCATTGTTGCTAATACATTGATTGCCCTACTTACTTTTTTATATAGACTTTGAACTGCCACTGCACACAATAATAACAAACAACATTATAGTATATACATTTGCATACTGCAATGTTGAGGGTTGTGCAATCTGTGCCTCAGTGCTGAGGGGGGAGGCATGCTACCATGAAGCTCATGGCTCTTAAACCCCAGCTCTCTGCTTCCTTCAACATTGTGATGCTGTCAGTGGACAGGAGCCAGTGACAAAAGAGAATAGTAGCCGAGTAGGGCAAAGCCAGTAAGTATAAAGGTGTAAAAGGTGCCCGAGAGAATCGAGGATGGGGAACTTGCAGAAAGAACCACGGGAAAGATTTGTGGCCTTCTGGAGGTGGGAGAAATATCACAGTTCGGTGGGCACTGCTCAGCGTACCAAGGGTGCAAAAATGTACCAGTTATATGACCATATGGTGTTGGAGAAACAGGACATGAGGAAAAAAGTAGTATGACATAAGGTCTTTCTGTCACAGGATAGCAAACAATTCTAAAGACTGTGTGAAACATTTTGTGCATCACTAGTAGATTTATGCCTGGAAATCAGTTCTGACAGCTACATGCAATATAATATGTTTGGCCAGTAATAATACACACACATTATATATTAAATATACTAATAAATTCAAGTTTTAAATCTATGTTGTGATAATATAAAGACCAATAACTTGTTTTGTGAAGTCCCCCCCTCCAGACACACATTGTACCTGTACCAGGAACAGATGCAAATCCGAAATTCTAAATAATTGGTGGTAGCTGTTCATTTATTTATCTAAATATATGGTAACATTGGCTTTTATATAATGCAATGTACATTATTAAATGGAAAAGTTCTTTACAGTCTGTTCTCAGAAAATATATATATTTTAAAAAACATCATAATTCCCAATATTTTAAACTCTTACAAAATAATCGGCCCTTATACCCTTAAAAATACATATACTGCAGGGAACGTCAAGAAACATTATTCAGTTCTATTCTCATCCTTCATTTCAGACATACAGTATTTACTACATAATTAATTTATCTTTACATCGGAAAATAAACCCATTAATAATTCTTTCTGTGCCAGTTAGCTATGTGTTTGGTATACTTCGGAGGACATGGATGTTATTGACTTTGAAGCTTAATGAGAATGTGAACTTTCAGCAGTTTACTTATCCCTGTTGGACTGACAGATGATTGATTACAGAGATCTATTCTGTTTCTATGTAACTATAGTTCACTGTAAGACGTTTCTCCTTTACATAAAGTGCATACTGTATCTCCTTTTTGTTTTTGATGAACATTACTTTTTCAGGCTCTAGTGTATTCTATTTTTTTACAGCTCCTAGCAGAACTAAGAAGGTATCGCCAGTGGAATTCATTATTGCCTCAGCAGTGATTAAGAATCTTTGCCCAGCAGAAATGAACCTTGGAAATGAAAATCCCACACCAAATTAGGTCCATGTAAACCTGGTCTTCAAAAGGAACAACTGCAAATAGTTTCCAATAGTAAGGGTCGACCATGTCATTGCCAGTGTACACTCACCTCTGGACCCTGTAGTACCACCTCTGCTTACCGTAGATCTTATTATACTACACTTAGCGTACTGCTGTCTAGCAACAGTGAGGTTCAGGGTCTGAAAGTTCTAAAAACATTAGGCCTGATTCACTATGGATCGCTATTGCAATCGCAGCTGCAGTTACACATGCAGATCTGCTGCAAAAATATGCTAATTTCTGCAATCGCAAAGTCAGTATAAAGACACTCACTATTGCTATCTCACATCCATAAGACCTCGCAGACCTGCATATACATCGGTAACATTGATTAACATCTGCCTTTCATGCACAATTACAGCAGCCCTGACCTGTCTCAGAAATTACAACTTTTGTCACATGCAGTGATTACTCAAGCTGTGTATGCCATCACAGTGGCTAATTTATGCACACCCAAGTAATGGCGTTCAAATGGATTGGCTCACCTGCGTTTCTCCGACCACTCCCCTGTCACCACCCCCAAAAGCTGGTGTCCCGTCACTCACTCTATGATTGCTTTCTTTCTGCATGTGTGATCGCGGAGTGATTGCAATTCTGACTCATGCAAGCGCACTGTGATGCATATGCATCTGCAGTATGCACCATCGGCCACTCTGTATACACAGTTGCAGTTGCGATCCATTATGAATCAGGCCCATTGTTGGCTATGACATAAACAATTAAAATTTAGAATACAAATGAGTGTTATGCCCTCATAGACCACTACACAACTACTGCAGACTAATAATGGTGTTCACCTATAACAGCCACCTTTCCTGGGTGAAGTAGGTTATCCTGATACTAGGATGCTGCCAGGACTTAACTCAGGTACAAAGAGTCAATGTGGAATTTAGGCAGCACAAGGAATGGGCTGAGGTGGGAGCAGGAGAGAATCCAGGTCCAGAAAAAGGTAGATGACCAAGCAGATGCAAGACTGGCAAAGACATAGAGCAGGCAGGGATTCCTACATGCAGGGACAAGTATAAAAGCAAGAATGGCTTTGCAAAAACGGTCAGAAAACTACTAGAATACTGCATCAGGGCAGGAGAGAAGCTATAATTGGCAATGCACCAAGGCCCTGACTGTGCTTTAACTATTTAGGGAGCCAAAGCTCCAGAACAGAGGCAGGCCCCTTACAATTTATTACACTGCAGCTGAGGAGTAGCAGTAGGTACAAAGAAAGTGTCCTGGCTGTAGCAACAGCCAGGACCAAAAGGCAGTGTGGCCGCAAAGAGTCTTGTTTTCCTAGTAACCACCATGAACATCGGCCACTGCAGCTGGCATGATGCACCAGACTTGTGAGTCGCTGCAGTGGTTCTTAACTATGAGATGGAATAATTACTAGACTATTCCATAAGTAGTCTTTACATCTTGACGTAGAACAAATGATAAGTTCATGGTTACGGATTGGGATTGAAATGCTGGCGGCTGTTTAGCTGCCGGTTCAAATCCTGACAGCAGGTGGCTAACAGGATCAATTCCGACAGGGGCAGGTAAGTATCCTAACCTCCCCTGTCCCCCCTAACCCTCCCATAGTGGTGCCAAGCCCTAACCTCCCCCATAGTGCCTAGCCCTAACCTAAGCCTAGGGGTGTCTAACCCTAACCCCCCCTTACTGCTCCTAAACCTAACCCTCCTGGGGGCAGCCTAACCCTAACCTCTCCATGGGGGTGCCTATCCCTTCCCCGTAGGGGTGCCTAACCCTAATCCCCCCCCCAAAAAAAATCTCTAACCCCGCTAGACTCCGTAATCCTAACCCTTCCCCCCCGGTAGCTAACACTAAGGGCGCCCTGGACTTACCTCCATTCGGGATGGCGTCCTCTGCATTCCAGCATTGGGATTATTATAGGCATTGGTACTGTATTTCAATGTCTATCATAAATCCCTAGCTGGCATTGCGCTACATCCCCATGGTTACAACAGATAGTGGGTATATTTGAGTTTGTTAAGGCTATGCAATGATTAGGATAAAAGCTGCATTACCTCATTTTTAATACTGTATTTTAATTAGTATTTAAAATAAAACATATGGCATGCAGCTTCTTATTTGACTGATAAGCTAGTCTTTATATTTCCAATCATTCCTTTTAAAACCCAAGGGCTACTTCATGCAATAATTTTTCCACTGCCATTTTAATGTAGCAGGTTGAAAAGGTCTTTAGAAGCATCCAGTTATGCAGCTACAGTATAAGGCTAATACTGAATTTGGCATTATTAGTAGTGAACTAAAACTTATTTAGTGGCATATCTGTAACAGGAAGTTTCATTAAAAATGTAACGAAAGTGTAGTTCAGTGGGGAATGACCACCCGCGGGGGAAATGGCAATAAAACTCATTGGACTATTTTGTCTTATTTGAGTCATAATGGACAGTATGTGTGAACTGAACAATGCTGGTTATTTATATTTATTTTCACATTATATGCACTTCTTGTCATGGTCCTGCGGGCCGAACCTCCAGATACGCCACTCTGAGAATTGCCTCCCGTGACTTTACTGGTTACTTCAGCACATGTGGTTACTCAAACACGGTCACTGCCACCAGCAAAGGGGAATTTTAGTGCTAAAACTCAAGGTAAGCCTTTGCCCTTACCTGCACACACAATTATGTACACTTAGTAAAATAGGTAACATGGGACACATGAGGCCTTAGGTCTAAGAACACAGAACCAGAACTAGAATTTTAAGTATTTAATTCCAAAAATATCTTCAAAGCTTATGTTACAAAAAAAGTTACAAAGATGATAATAATTTTAAAAGGTCACACCAGTTACTCACAATTTCACAAAATAAAATAACAAAAAAGGGAAGAAACAATGCTGGGTTCACCTGTACAAGGCCAAATGATAGTGGTAGTGAGGTCTCTTCCTAAAGATATGGTCACACCCTGGCGTGTCCTTGCCTCCTCACGAGTAATGCACCATGTTTAGTTTCACACTCTAGTGCCCGGAGTCTACTAAGGCTGCTGGCCACAGGGCAGAGGAGGGGGCCCTGCACGGTGAGTGCACATGGGCGCTCTCCTCTCTTGAGACGCCCCTACCTCCAGCACCATACAAGAAAGTTCACACAAGGTATTTATTGCTTGGTGATTAAGGTGCCTTACCAGACAACCTGCTCCTCCCATTATCCCCTGTGTGAACTTTGCTTTCTAGACCCACACCTGTATAATGAACTTGGCCTGTTATTTGGATCTGCACTTGCTTAAACCTTTTGACAAACACCTGTGTACCAAACTTGGCTTGCTATGTGGATCTGCATTGCTGAGCTGAGTGGTGACACCCCCTCAGTCCCAGACTTCTCAGCTTTTCATCCTTTACCTTTGGTCCATTTGGAGAAAGTTGTGACCATCCTATTTCTTTACTCTTGTGTATGTCTATACCATTCTTGCTTTTTCCTTTGTTTTTCTGCAGCATACACTGTATTGTCCTGCATAGTATTGCTTTTATGCTCTCCTATTTCCCGCCATGCCACCCTGTATCCAATCCCAGTGCAGTCACTTACCATTTTTTTTATCCCATCTCCATTCTCCTCATCCACACTCATTATTCCTTCACCTGTTTTTTTCTCCACTGCCGGCTCCTGTATTCTCTTCTTATCCATTGTTCGTCCCTTATTTCATCACCCGCTCTCTGCCCCCTCATCAGCCCCTCTTATCATTCCTTCCTTTCTCCTCTCCCAATTTCATATCAATTTATCTGCCTTCACCCTATTCTCACTCCTCCTTGCTCACTCCCACTTATATATGCACTTCCCCAAAGGCCCTTCTCCCTTTCCCTCTAACTTCAGCCTCTCCTGTTCTATTCCCACACTCTTTTTAACCTCACTACTTCTCTGAGCCACCTCAGTGCAGCATCAACTTTGCCACTCTGTTATATGGCAATTCAGGTACACTCTCACCCTTTACTAACCATAAGTGCCAAAAGTGGCTAGCTCCTCATTATGTTTTTCAAAACCCATCTACATAATTTCCAATGTTTTATACATTGTCAGTTTGAAAATATGTTTTATCTTTCCTTGGAGGTAGTTTTGTTCACAGTTGGCAGACTTTTATTATTATGTTCATTGACACTGACATGGTTCTTTATTAACATTTATTTATTAAAATGTATTTACATAGTGCCAGCATATTACATTGAGCTTTACAATTGTCATTTGTGCGTTTCCTGTATACGTGCAAGCATTAGCTCTATTTCGGATGCAGTAAAAAATTATTTTCTGCTTCTAGTGTTTTAACAAATACATCTAACTCAATGACCTTCCAATGTTAGCAGCACAGAGATAAGACATTGAGCTAATATCAATTATAGAAATCATTTCTTTTGCATCAGTCAGTGCAATATTTCTATATCTAGATAGCTAACTTATATGAAAGAGGTGGCACTAGAGCAGTAGGAGGTTGGACTTTGATATCAAATGTGCACTTTTCCAAAATGTGCCTCTACAGATTTCCAGAGATCTCTACACTCCTAGATGCAGAGGGGTCTCCAGAGATTCTAAGAAGACCATCTATCGCCTGATTCTGACTTGCACAGTTTTGTATACAGCAGCAAATAGCAAACTTTAGTAAACTGCGGATGCACAGTAGCAAAATTACTCATTGTTCTGTATTTTCATGCATTTGTGAGTCACATGGATCTTGGCTGAATATTTCTGTCTGGGAAATGGGCATCTCTATGCGGCAACTGGGCAGCAACATTGTGGTCACACCCAAGAGATCCATCTCATTGTGTGAGTGCCCTGGAAGTGTTCTGAACTATTCTGAGGCAGGCATACAGCAAAGGGAAGCCTGGTTTAAGAAGGGTGAATGTATTACTAAATTTCATGCATATATAATATATATATATGTATATATATAATATATATATATGTATATATATATATATATATATATATAAAGGAAGAAAAAAACTGCTGCAATGGTGAGTAAAATATATTTTAAGTGATGATGCTTGATATACCAATTAAACACAGGTTTCTTCTGACTAGATATAAAAAACATTTCAAAAACACATACAATATAAGATTATTAATATCAGTAGCACATTCCCAATACTGCTGCCAATAATGGATAATAAGTTAGTAATAAATTCACAAACCTATGTAAATACAATGTGTCATATTAGGTGTATGGCTTATGGACTCATAGTGAACACTGCTCACCAGAAGACAATCAGTCAGATCTCCATAGATATTCTCCACAGAGCAATGAATATGCTGGATCAGCAGTAATAGGATGTCACTTGAGAAGTATAAAATCACAGCAATTCCTGAGATTAGTTAGTATGATTCTACACTGGATATTCCCCAGTGGACAGACTGTGATGCCGGGCTGTATTCAATTAAAAGTATAGCAACTGCATATACGGCTGCTCAAATAACACTTGTAGTTAGTAAATAGTGTGCAGCACTGATTGTCCCGGGCCGGGTCTCACTGTACCCAATCTTACAGCACTTCAGCCGCAGGAGTGGCGGAGCAGCCATGGATGGCAGATATCAGCTGGTATGAATGACAAGCGTGTGTGTGTGGCAAGGACCTCAGCTAACAGCCACACCCTTCACTGATGCTTGTCCACAGGGAGAGAGGAGCATCCAGTCCACTGTAATGCTGGCCATACAAGGGACGATTGATCACACAATTTGGGCAGTTTCTACTCCCCAATCCAGTCCACTGTAATGCTGGCCATACAAGGGACGATTGATCACACAATTTGGGCAGTTTCTACTCCCCAATGCATGTACCCACCGTCGTCTAGTTGGATCGCAGATCAGACGGTTTTGCAGAGTGATTTCAACTGATCGTGTAGGAATTGACACACATTATGTGATGTGATTGACCAAATTGTATGGTCTTATGTGTAATAGTTGCATTTTAAATACAAATCGTCCTGTATCTGAAGGGAAGAATTTTCAAGGGAAATCGTACAACTGATCTGACCAACTTTTGAATCTCACCGTGTATGGCCACCTTAAGTTTGAATGATGGCAAGTCCGCAACCGGGCAAACAGGAGATCAAGGCTGGTGAGCAGTAAGATTAATGCAGCAGTAATAAAGAGAGGCCCCTATCGACTAGTTTTGCTCCTATTCAGGAGCTTTTTCATATGAAGTTGTAAAAAAAGTGAGTTAGTAGGAACATACAAAACAGCCACAATTTATAAAAGTGTACCAATCACAGTCAAATAGGTGTGCACATAAGCAAAATAAAGATGGAATAGCCTCAGTAATATGAAATCTGGATAAATACCCAGCATGAGGATTAATATTACCAGCTTTGGAGGAATTAGTCCGTTCTGAGAATTAGCAAGTAGTCCTGCAAAAGTCGGCCAGAGAATCGAGGTATTAAACCAAAAAGTTAGTGGTTAGGTGGTTGGTACAAGTTCACTTGTGCCAATCATTAACTCAGTTCTTTTAACACTAACTCACTTTTTTACATCTTCATATATATAGTCTGGTGCATAAATATTGGGACATTGACAGAATTTTCATATTTTGGCCTCTATTCACCACCACAATAGCTTTGAAAAGAAACAAACAAGATGTGCTTTAACTGCAGACTTTCAGATTTAATTTGAGGGTAATTACATATAAATCAGGTGAACGGTGTAGGAATTACAACAGTTTCTATATGTGCCTCCCACTTTTTAAGGGCCAAAAGTAATGGGACTATCAACTCAAAAGCTATTTCATGGACAGGTGTGGGCTATTCCCTCATTAATTCATTATCAATTAAGCAGGTAAAGGGTCTGGAGTTGATTCTAGGTGTGACATTTGCATTTGGAATCAGTTGCTGTCGACTCTAAATATGAGATCCAAAGAGCTGTCACTATCAGTGAAGCAAGCCATCATTAGGCTGAAAAATCAAAACATACCCATCAGAGAGATAGCAAAAACATTAGGTGTAGCCAAATCAACTGTTTGGAACATTCTTAAAAAGAAAGAACGCACCGGAGAGCTCAGCAAAACCAAAAGACCCGGAAGACCATGGAAAACAACTGTGGTGGATGACAGAAGAATTATTTCCCTGGTGAAGAAAAACCCCTTCACAACAGTTGGCCAAATCAAGAAAACTCTCCAGGAGGTAGGTGTATATGTGTTAAAGTCAACAATCAAGAGAAGACTTCACAAGAGTGAATATAGAGGGTTCTCCACAAGATGTAAACCATTGGTGAGCCACAAAAACAGGAAGACTAGATAAGAGTTTGCCAAACAACATCTAAAAAAGCCATTACAGTTCTGGAACAACATCCTATGGACAGATGAGACAAAGATCAACTTGTATCAGCGTGATGGGAAGAGAAGAGTATGGAGAAGGAAAGGAACTGCTCATGATCCAAAACATATCATCTCATCAGTGAAGCATGGTGGTGGTAGTGTAATGGCGTGGGCATGTATGGCTGCCAATGGAACTGGTTCCCTTGTATTTATTGATGATGTGACTGCTGACAAAAGCAGCAGAATGAATTCTGAAGTGTTTCGGGCAATATTGTATGCTCATATTCAGTCAAATGCTTCAGAACTCATTGGACGGCCCTTCACAGTGCAGATGGACAATGACCCAAAGCATACTGCAAAAGCAACCAAAGAGTTTTTTAAGGCTAAAAAGTGGAATGTTATGCAATGCAAGTCAATCCCCTGACCTGAATCCGATTGAGCATGCATTTCACTTGATGAAGACAAAACTGAAGGGAAAATGCCCCAAGAACAAGCAGGAACTGAAGACATTTGCAGTAGAGGCCTGGCAGAGCATCACCAGGGATGAAACCCATTATGATTTGGATGTAATTACCTTCAAATTAAATCTGAAAGTCTGCAGTTAAAGCACTTCTTGTTTGTTTCATTTCAAAGCCGTTGTGGTGGTGAATAGAGGCCAAAATATGAAAATTCTGTCAATGTCCCAATATTTATGCACCTGACTGTATATTATTTATTTATACATGAAGTTTAGTAATAAATTCACCCTTTTCAAACCAAAAAACACTACCGTTCAAAAGTTTGGGGTCGCTTAGAAATGTCTTTATTTTTTAAAGAAAAGCACTGTTTTTTTCAATGAAGTTAACATTAAATTAATTAGAAATGCCCTCTATACATTGTTAATGTGGTAAATGACTATAGTAGCTGCAAATGTCTGTTTTTTAAAGGAATATCTACATAGGTGTATAGAGGCCCATTTCCAACAACCATCACTCCAGTGTTCTAATTGTACATTGTGTTTGCTATGCACGTTAGAAGACTAATGGATGATTAGAAAACCCTTGTGCAATTATTTTATCACAGCTGAAATAGGTTTGCTCGATAGAGAAGCTATAAAACTGGCCTTCCTGTGAACTAGTTGAGTTTCTGGAGCATCACATTTGTGGGATCGATTATACTCTCCAAATGGCCAGAAAAAGAGAACTTTCACATGAAACTCGACAGTCTATTCTTGTTCTTAGAAATTAAGGCTATTCCATGCAAGAAATTGCAGAGAAACTGAACAATTAATAAAACGGTGTGTACTACTCCCTACAGAGAACAGCACAAACAGGCTCTAACCAGAGTAGAAGAGAAGTGGGAGGCCCTGGTGCACAACTGTGCAAGAAGACAAGTACATTAGAGTCTCTAGTTTGATAAATTGATGCCTCACTAGTCCTCAACTGGCAGCTTCATTAAATGGTACCAGCAAAATCCCAGTGTCAACATCTACAGTGAAGAGGTGACTCTGGGATGCTGGCCTTCAAGGCAGAGTGGCAAAGAAAAAGCCATATCTGAGACTGGCCAATAAAAGGAAAAGATTAATATGGACAAAAGAACACAGACATTGGACAGAGGAAGATTGGAAAAAAGTGTTATTGACAGACAAATCGAAGTTTGAGGTGTTTGGATCACACAGAAGAACATTTGTGAGATGCAGAACAAGTGAAAAGATGCTGGAAGAGTCCCTGACGCCATCTGTCAAGCATGGTGGAGGTAATGTGTTGGTCTGGGGCTGCTTTGGTGCTAGTAAAGTGGGAGATTTGTACAAGGTAAAAGGGATTTTGAATAAGGAAGGCTATCACTCCATTTTGCAACGCAATGCCATACCCTGTGGACAGCACTTGATTGGAGCCAATTTCCTCCTCCAACAGGACAATGACCCAAAGCACACCTCCAAATTATGCAAGAACTATTTAGGGAAGAAGCAAGCAGCTGGTATGCTGTCTGCAATGGAGTGGCCAGCGCAGTGACCGTATGGTATGCAAGAAGTGCCCATCAAGCCAATCCAATATGTGGGAGGTGCTTCAGGAAGTGTGGGGTGAAATTTCTTCAGATTACCTCAACAAATTAACAGCTAAAATGCCAAAGGTCTGCAATGCTGTAATTGCTGCAATAGGAGCATTCTTTGATGAAAGCAAAGTTTGAAGGACAAAATTATTATTTCAAATAAAAAAAAAATCATAATTTGTAACCTTGCCAATGTCTTGACTATATGTTCTATTCATTTTGCAACTCATTTGATAAATAAAAGTCAGTTTTCATGCAAAACTCGAAATTGTCTGGGTGACCCCAAACATTTGAACGGTAGTGTGTATGTGTGTATATATATATATAAATATATATATATATATATATATATATATATATACACATATATATATATATATATATATATATATATATAAAAATGCATTTATATTGCCAATTTTTATTGCTACTTTATGTGTATCTATATATTTCAGTTTATCCTATTGTACATGTAGTTGATATAGATTATATCCAGAACTGGGCAAGAGTAGAGGTTATACGATTCTCATACACCATATATATTAAGCGCTTTTCATCCTCTTATTTGTACTCTTTTTTTCATTTACTGGGGTTTGTCACCTTCCTTTGAACTAGCTGCTATACTGACAGTGTCAGTCTGATCCTTTTTTCCATATAAAAAAATAAACTGGGACAATTCAGTAAATTAATTTTCAAGACATGTACTGTATAGTCAGCATTGAGAGAGATGTTCTTTGTTAAGTGGGTGTCCATGGAGCTTAAATTGTCAGGCACCATCCACTGCTTTCAATTTTATGCAATTTATACCATCTTTGTGCATTTATATCAGGAAAACAGATTTGTATGTGCAGACAATCTAATGTTATTCAACACTGAAATGTACCTAGATGACACACAATAGCACCATTGTTTCCTTACTTTAATGACATGTTTTAGGCATGCCCAGAGCTCCAAAAAGCTGTATTTTAGGTGAAATTAGGATATTCATTAATTATTGGAGTATTTCAAAACTGATAGTAAAAAGGATTAGTATATTAGTACTCCCAACTTGCTCATTCTATCATCTACTGTATCATCATGTGTGCAAGTAGAAAGTGGACTGTAGACTTGGACCTTTCTATGTGCACACTTGATAAATAGCTAAACTTGTGGAAAAATATTCACTGATGCTGCACATTTTTTTTTTCATTAATGATCTCCGTGGATTCTAAAATCTAAATACACACATAGTAATAATTGCAAAATAAGAAGCCATAGGGAGAAATTTACTGTAGTGCAGTTTGAGCAAACCACAGCTTTTCATGTGGATTGATGTGCATTGTTTAAACCATGCAATGTACTAAGCACAAAACCACACATTAAATCACATGAATAAAAATTAGCATTTTGGAAACCTTGCTGGGATACAAGGCATATAATTTATCAAGCTGGGGTTTAACAAGCCATATTACAAACTTACTGTACTCCCGTAAAATAAATAAATAAATAAAGGTGTGCATAGACATTTGTTTTGTTTTAGTTTGTCAATTATCGTTGTGTTTTGGTTTTGGCGAAACCACCCTCAATGTTTTGGTTCTGGATTCCTTAAGAAATTGATAAAACAGCTAAAATATTGTAATTTGGACCTGTAATTGTTCCTTCAGTATTATTAACATCAATGACATTAATTTCTAGTCAAATTTGACCACGTAACAGCTCACAATATTATTTTCATGAATTTTTGCCAAAAGCTACACCGAGCTGGCCAGTTAAACTAAGTGACAGAGCAGCGGCACAAACACATGGCAGTTTAGAAGAATATACAAATGTAGCCGCCGTCATCATTGCCGTGATGCACGTGTACAGCGTCACGCATCATGCAGCTCTCACCAGGCTGTGCAGCTCTCACCAGGCTGTGCCCCATTGCAGTCTATGGCATGCGGATGAATACGCGCACGCATGCCATAAATGCAAGCACACTAGCTACGCCATCCGCAACGATGACGGTGGCTACTGTATATCTGTAGCAAATCTATGAAACAGTGGCACAGCAGTGGCAGCCAGGATGACAGTTTAATAAACTATATGAGTCTATAGCCTAGTGTATTCATTAGTCAAGAACTGATAACTAGAAAGTAAAAGCCTATTAGAAAATATAATATATTACTAACACACTTCTCCAAAATCACTATTTTAGATGCTGCTAGCGAAATAGTTAAACAATATATGCATGGGATCCCCTGCATGAAGAGCTAAAGCTATAGCAGGGGGACTCACAGCATGGGGTCCTAATGCCATAATGCCCACCAGACCCAAACTGGTTAGCCCAGGGCAGGAGTTCCTCAGAAAGTTGTGACCCCCAAAATAAAATGGACTCCCCCTTCCTGAGTAACAATGTAAAATTACTAATTATATAGTTACAACCATCATGTGGTTTAAATTCACTATATACCTTGTTATAAGCAATATTCTTACATCTAAAGGAAAGTAGAGATTTTAATCCTTCAACATAAAATATCTACAATTTATAAATGTCTATAATTTGCACATTTGGTGCAATGGCTCAAACTAGAGCCTTTGAAGACTATTCCAAGGTAAGAGTGAACCTTAATTTTTTCCTCTTACCCGACTAACCATTCTTCCTCTGAAAAAGATTACTAAATACTGTATTTAACATGAATATTCCATCCCAACTATAGAATGATCATTTTCTTTATCTTTTTGTTTCCTTCAGAGATCCATAGTTTAGTATGATGCTGCAATATGTATTTAGGGACTGATCATGTGAAATGGTTGTGTGTGGTACTGTACATAGTGTTTTGCTTGTATTTCTTCTTATAAGAACACTGGAGCATGATTATTAACTATAGTGCTTCTTTACTAAGCTATTATCAAACATCAACATGCTTTACACAAGTCTAAACCCATTTTCCAGCAACCACTATGGTCCAGGGACACTCACTGAAGAATCAGGCTTGCAAATAAAGTAAGGGAGTGTCTAAAAACATGTATATACATTGCAATAACGTAACAGATGGTAGTTATAGTATTAGAGTAGTACAAAGAGTTGATAGTATTTTTTAACCTCTTGTCCTTACACAGTTATTGATCATTTCAATGTCAAAAAAGAAAGAATCATTTCAGTTCTTAACTACAGTATGGCAGAAAAAAGTAGAAGAATATCATCAATAAATCTAGTTAATATTCAAATGGATTTACTCAAGTCCTACTGTAACCTAAACAGTGTATGTAAGCAAGGTTAAAAATTAGCTCCTTATAATCTATTTGGTTCTTAGCCTCTACATTGTACTGTACATCTTAGTAGGCATAACTATCATACATATCACCTACATTGACAGACTTAATTAACAAGTTATATCTGTTTTTCAACAACTTCAGCAGAAGTTCCTGATATGCTAACTTAGAAGTGGTCCTCAAATATTTAAGTGATTTTTACAAATTTAAGAAAATATTTCTAGAAATGAATTTCTAGAGATAAAGTCCAGCTAGATATAGCACAAGTGATGAAACGTGTTGGAAACAGGTGTGACATCCACACTCTAGACATTTTCGCTGAATACAGATAAGCACTTTCTGAAAAGTAAAATTTTATGAACAGTATATGTTGTATCTGTTAATAAATGTTTTAATAATACTACACTATGAGTGCATATATTCCCTTTATATGCATGTGATCATTGGATGAACGGACAGTCCAACACCAAGAGGGGAAGTGGAGACAAGGGATATTCTCTGGTTACCATTTCTTCAAGATTTGTGGATAAAGTAAAATCATTATGTGTATGATTTTAGAAGTCTATGTGGTACACATATTAATTACCCTTCTTTAACCTGATTCTATTTATTTATATAATACACTATGAGGCACTTGTTTTTCACCTTTTGTTTTACATATACTGGGTATATACATATATATATATATATATATATATATACACATAAAGAGAGAGAAAGAGCGAGATAGCCAGCTCACTTGGCTATATATAAATGTATATATATATATATATATATATATATATATATATACATATATACATACATTCACATATCTATGGACCGGCACTCCACTGTACTATAATTGAAAGATGCTCCTGTGCCCTCCGCATACATATGAATAGAAGAAATCAATCAGTGGCACTAGGAGACTCGGTAGAAAATTGTTTTAATGTGACACTTCACATCACACTATCAGCGTTTCGGGGCTCACATGCCCCTTTGTCAAGGTAACTTGACAAAGGGGTATGTGAGCCCCGAAACATTGGTAGTGTGATGTGAGGTGTCACATTAAAACAATTTTCTATGGAGTCTTCTAGTGCCGCTGATTGATTTCTTATATATATATATTTATATATTAATTTATTTAAAGAGTATATCTATATATATATATTTATTTATACATACCTATATATATATTTATATATATATATATATATATATATATAGCCAAGTGAGCTGGCACTCCATTGCTTATGATAATAGCTTTAACTGGTACTCTCCTTAATTTTACCTCTCCTGGCGGGGAAAGGACATCATATAAATCTTGGATAGGTGACACTAGATTCAGTTTAAAGGACCACGCAGGCGCAGCTTCTCTGATGTCATTCCTAATTGTGTATTACCCATCACCATTGAAACACTTTTAAACTACTATGGAAGCCTATATGGACCAAACAATCAGAAAAGCATTGTTCAAAGTAGCAGAATCGATATAACCATCCAACATGATATAGGCAGAAAACTTTATATATTACTTCTTATTCACATATATAAATTACAAAGGCAATAGCCTATAAAATACATCCATTGTGTAGAGAACATTCATTATTTGCTATACTGTAAGGTACAGAGAGAGAGGAAAGGGTAAAATAGGGATTCCTGCTGGTGACAAATAGGGATTACTGCTGGTGACTTTGAAGGGGCATCAACTCCATCACAAAGGCAGGATATTCCTTTAGGGATTGTAACAAGAGCCCTAAAATCAAACTCAAGAGATGCCAGAAACAGCGTGTACAGCAAAACTAGATGCAGAAGGGACAACAGGAGACCACCTCTACCACATGTGGAGAGTGTAGTCTTTAATCTATTAGACAAGGAATTTTCAACTACTGAACTCAAGGTACTTAATCTGGGCCTGTCATTTGTACTGACAATTTACTTCATTACCTTCCAATGGCAAGTGGAAAATTACAAACTAAATAGAAAATTATGCATTAAAGAACATTTCGAAAACACACCTGATTTATACAGGGATAATACTATATCAAGTAAACTATGTGCCCTACCATTTGGTTCACAGTCTTCGAATCACTCTCCTTTTCAAGACCTTTTCAAGATTATTAAAGGATTCTGTTCAGACAGAACTAGACTAAATCCCTCCCTTATATCCAATTTTAAACAAATAGCAACAGAAAGCACTGGTCAACTTGACACATTACAATGCCTAAGTGATTCATCCCTCAGATCAAGGAGGCTCCATAACAATTAAAAATGTACAGGACTATATAGTTGAGAGGAAATCTACAATCAACTAGCAGATTTTAATACTTATCATAAATTGCAAAATGACTCGACTCAATCATTTAAAAAAGAACTAAATAATATGCTATCTCAAGCTTTGGATAATGATTTGATTTCCATTCATATCAAACTAGTCTTAACTTAACTAATTACTCCAATGTTGTACATTAATCTAAACCCCCTGGTAGACAAGTCATCTCTGCCAGGGGGTCTCATTATTAATTTGTGTCAATTTACATGGATAATCTATTACAACCATGTGTTCAAAATGAACAAACTTTACTAAAAAGATACCACCACATTATTGAAAACACTATAATTACCTGAGATACCAATGGACTTTAAGTTATGCACTGCAGATGTGAAAAACCTGTGTACATGTTTTACATAATGCAGGAGGACTTGCAGCAGTAAGACATCTAATTACTAACAATCCTCTGTACAGAGGTCCTGATATCAATCTCTTTATTACTCTCCTGGAACTTATGCTGACAAAAAAAATATTTTTATTCTGATGACAACTTTTACTTAAAAACATCAGGATGTGCAATGAGTTCTTCAGCAGCATCTTTCTGCTAATTGTTACATATTTTCAGTAGAAAAAGATTTTTTTTTTTATTAGATACTAATACCTAGAAAAAGATTTTCTTGTATTTAAGATATATAGATGACCTATTGATCTTCCGGTCAGGGCCAACAGACACTTTGTTAACTTATTGAAACATCATAATATACAAAATCATCTGATTAAATTTACATATGTAATTAATAAAGTTAAAATTAATTACCTTGATGTTATTATATCTAAGGTAGATTCTAAATTAATTACCACTGTCTTCACTAAACCAACAGGCTGCACAAATTTTTTGCAGAATAAAAGTTTACATCCTCCTAGCCTTAAACAAAGCCTCTCCTACTCTCAGTTTTTAGGAGTATGTGGAATCATCATGATGCAGACTGTCAAAGAACAACTTGACATCATGGTAACAGAGGGGATCAATTAATGAGTGTTCTCTCCTCAACACATGAATCATGTAGCTAAGTGTCTTATAATGTATATACTGTAGATGTATTTTATAGGCTATTGACTTTGTAATTTGCATATGTGAATAAAAGATATTATATATAGTTTTCTGCCTATGTCATGTTGGATGGTTTTATCAATTCTGCTGCTTTGAACAATGATTTTACTAATTTTTTGGTCCATGTAGGCTTCTGTAGTAGTTTACAAGTGTTATTATGGTGATGGGTAATACACAATTAGGAATGACATCAGAGAAGTCGTATCTGCGATGAGCTCCTGTCGTTTGTGTTCACGTGGCAATTTCTACTTAAGGTAAAAATGTTTCATTCAAGGCAATAGCTAGGGTAGTGCGGCTATCGTAGAGGGCACCACAGGGCAGGTGGTGCTGTTTGGGCCTGTCAAATTTCTGTTTATTATCATTCTCACTTGTAGCTTCCTCTTATTACACCCCCAGCATCTCCTGGCCTCCCCTATCTCTTCCCTGGCCCTTCCCCATGAGTCAATTCTCCTTTTTTGGGTGCATTATGTCCCTTTGAAAAATGAAGGGGGCACCAATGCTTTTCTGGCACAGAGCACCAAAAAGTCTAGTTACGGCTCTGGTTTCAATTACAGTATATCTTTGTAATCCTGATGAAAGAACTTTGAATAACAGTTCTGAAACATTGAAAAACCAACATGGCTATGAGGGAAGTTTTAAGCCACCTTGAGTGCTGCCTATACAAGCTTTCAAACTTAATTTTTTTTTATATATAATATATTGGAGATATCCTTTGCTTGTTGCAATCTCATTACTATAGTTACTATACCTCTCTAGCCTATATTCCCACCATGCCTCCTCTCATCATAACAATGTCTATGATTTTGTACTTCTGATTAATCCCTAGATTCAAAAAGTAAACAAATTAATCTATAAAAAAAAAAAAATTATTTGAAATACAAAATTACAACCCTGTGGATAGCAAACTTATGCTCTGATTACTCAATTTGTTACCCACATTCTCTGCAAATTCCTTTCAAAATTCATATCTAGAAAGTGATAACAATTTACATTTGTTTCATAAATTCATTATGTGCATTATACACTAAGGAAGATATTTATCAAAGATTGGAGAGAGATTAAATGGAAAGAGATAAAGTACCAATCAGTCAGCTTGTAGCTGTCATTTTTCAAACACAGCTCGTAAAATGACATTTTCAAAGCTAATTGGTTAGTACTTTATCTCTCTCCAAGCATTGCTACATCTCCCCTTAAAAGTTCATTCCCCTTTACTTCCTGTAAAGAGTCAACTTGTTCGACAGAGTTTGACCATGTTTTAGCAGGTTTTACAATGTTTGAGCACATTTCAGTTACATTTGAATATTTGTTATATGTTTTTATTACAGATAGCATAATGTTTTTATTGTGAATTGTATCCTCTCGAACATTAATGGTGAACTGTGAATGCATGATTCAGGGCCGAAACTGGGATTTTTGTCACCCGGGGCAAGACAGTAATTTGGCACCCCCCTGGTGATTCCCCCATAGTAATGCCCCCTGCAGCAGTGCCCCTATAGTAATGCCCCCTGAGGTAATGCCCATATAGTAATGCCCCTATAGTAGTGCCCCTATAGTAATGACCCTATAGTAATGCCCATATGGTAATGCCCTCATAGCAATGTCCTTGTAGTAGTGCCCATATAGTAATGTCCACAATACAGAGGTCACATTTAATAATACAGCATAGCAATTTCTTATTTCTACAGAGGCCGCCAGCTCCGAGGGGAAGAGCTCCGGCAGGAATCCCTCCAGCAATGTCCGGCTCTCCGCTCGATCCCACAGTTCCCCGACCAGCAGGACTTGCTCTGGACCTCCGAACTGCTCCAGCACCTCCCAGAAGCGGTTCTTCGTGCAATCCCGAGCCATAGCACTCACCGTGGGAACATGCCAGCAGAAGCGCTCCTATATAGCTGTCCAGCACAGACTCATGGAGCCGCACGCATACCCAGCGCCCATACATTGCGGCATGGGGGCAGCAATAAGCAGGAAGCGGCACCAACTACTGAGGCTGGTTCCTGTACTAATCACATCCCCGGAGTGCCAACCGCGGCCGCCACATCCCATAGGACATCCGAGAACACACCCACACCTCAGTCACCGTTACACCCCTGGCGTACACACACCCATCTGTCACCTTCACCCAGGCAGCACACACACCGCTCCCCGCATGTATTGATATAGTAGGAGCATGGGTCCTCCGTATCCTGATCTCACAGGCAGCTGGAGGACACTGGCGGTTGGTGTAATGGCGCACCCGGTGAACGTGCACCTCCATCCACCCCTAGTTGCGGCCCTGCATGATGGTATTCATAGCTTCTCTGTTTTATAAATATGAACATTTCTACTAATGAAAAATATAATTTGATTGTGTTAATTAAAAAAAAACACTACTTATTTATTTCAAATGGAAAATGAAACCTCAAAAGCGAACAACAAACCTGTAACTCGAATGGTATATGTAGAAAGCAATCAACAAATCTCTATCTGTAAGTTTGAATCAGATTCCATTACTGATTGTACCACAAATATGTTCAGGGTTCTTGAACCTGGAAAATGAAAACAAATTTCCAACCTATTAAAATTTTTAAGCATTCCTAAAGAAATGAGGAGTTTGTCCCTATTCAAAGGTACAGTTGATAGAGTGAATATTCATCCTTCCTAACAATAAAACATAACACAGGGACAGATTTATTTGTAGCCTTAAGAATAGAGAATATGACTGAGGGTGTCAAATTCTAAAGCCTGCTGCAACAGCAAAAGCTCAAGCAAACAATAATGAAGGGAACATTATTTGATTATCTTCAAAACAGCTAGGGGATGAAAAAAGTCAAAGTCTTCTTACAATAAAGTAATATCCTTATATTAAATTAGAAATACCTAAGAGGTTACCGTGCTGCCAACTAGAGATTTGTGCTAATCCGTGTTTTGTTTATGGTTTTGGCTTAGGTTCTTGCAAAGCCACCCTCAAGTGTTTTGGTTTGGTTTCAATTTTGGAATTCTTTTAAAAATTGCTAAAAATTCTAAAATCATATAACTTGGACCTGTCTTTGTTCCTATAGTTTTATTAACATCAATAAGAATTATTTTTTATGCTCTCAAAAAAATGTTTAATCTAACCTTATCTTCTACAAAAAGAGAACACCAAGCGCTTTAGTTATTAGACTGATAGTCATGTGGATATGGTTTAAAAATACCAATTCGATAAATTGTTGTTAAACTTATAAAAACAGCTAATATGAAGTGAGACTTTGACAAAGTACCTAATCTATTTAATATACAGACCTTAGGAAACATAACTTGTTATTCTTTTCAAAGGTCTTGCTAAATCCTTAGAGAATAGATGAACAGATAATAAACTAAAAGGTCATGGAAGCAAAATAGTTTAAACTTTTGTTCTGTGGAGTTTCATTTTTACATATATACATTTTCTGATTCATACAGTAGAATTCAACTTCCTAAAGACTAATGTGCTTATTTTCCACAGGAAATCAGGTTTTGTCAGCAAGTACATGCAACAAATTTAATAACCACTGAATTGTTTTGTAACTGAAATTTGTGTCCTACCCTAGGTAAAAGTAATTTGTATTATCAACCACACCAACTGGGATGCAGTTAATATCCCTACGATTGGAATGCCGACTGCTGAAATCCCGGTGCTGGAATCCCGATCACCAAGAGAACACCGGCGCCAAAATACAGACAGGGCAGGGGATGCCGATGTTGGATTCCTGGCAGCCGACATCCCGATTGTAAGTTAACCGGGGCAATGTAAGTATCAACCACGTGGGGGAAGGGTTAGGTTTAGGCACTTACCGGGAGGGTAAGGATTATGTTGCGAGGTGTGGAGGGTTAGTATAAGGGTACAAAAAAGGAGGGTTAGGGTTATGGGGTAAATAGGACAGTGGAACAGCACTCACCATTCCCCTGTCAGGAATACAACCATTGGTATGCCGCCGGTCATTTTACTGACAGCTGGCATCTCCGCCGTCTGAATTTCATACCGATTCCCACCAAATTATATATTGTTTCTCTTACAAATAAGCCAATTCAGCTTCACTAAACTATAGCATCAAACTTCTAGGCTCTACTACTCAAAGTCTCAGATCAGCATTCTAAATTAGAGGTTTACTTATGTGTATGTTAACTCCTTGGTAGATACAATAATGTTTAGAGTGACAGTAATATATATATATATATATATATATATATTATACAAAGAGTACTGATAGTAGTGCTAGTTCCTATATGGATTCTGTAAACATCAAAGTCCTTTGGTGGTTTGGTTAGTATTCTACTATAATCCCATTGTCACAGTGGCTGCTCACAGTTCTCCAAAAGGATCGTTGTCGTGCGGTCCCAAAATTTATGAAAATACAAGAGGTGAGAACGAGCGCCTTATAGTATAGTAAATTTTGTAGTTGAATGCAAACTTATATTAAATTACAAAGCGTACCGTGTGTGCCTAATATACAGGCATATAATTATGTGTTCCTGGTCCGCAGTTATACGTTTGTTTTAGTGTAGAACTTTCCTCCAGGTTTAAGATGGTTAATACAGCCACAAATTTATGAAAATAGAAGAGGTGAGATCAAGCGTTTTATAGTGTAGTAAATTGTACCATTAGCTGCACACCTATAATAATTTATAAAGCGTACCGTGTGTGCCTAATAAATAGGCATATATTGATGTATCCTTGGTCAAAACCCTCTATAGTATACACAGTATATATATATAGATATATATATATATATATATATATATATATAAAACCAGAGCTGGTCCTAGCCATTTTGGTGCCCTAGGCAGGATTTTGGCTGGTGCCCCCTAACATTTAATCTCACCACCAATCATAGTGTTTATACGTGGATGCCAAAAGATATTTTTTATCTATATATATATATATATATATATATATATATAGGCCATTCTCGGCATATGATTCTATATTGCCAAATCCTCTGCCCAGTGCCTTCTTTCCCTGGAAGCAGCCTCTGCTGCCTATGTATCACTGTGTCCGCAGCCACTGACCCCGGTCTCCTCTCCCAGCATCCGCAGCGTCTACCCCCAGTGTCTCCTCTCTATGCGTCCGCAGCCTCTGTCCCCAATGTCTCCTCTCTGTGCCTGCAGCCTCTGCCCCCGGTGTCTCCTCTCCCTGTGTCATCCAGTCTCTGTCCCCGGTGTCTCCTCTCCGTGCCTGCAGCCTCTGTCCCGTGTCTCCTCTAGCTGCTCCCACAGTCTCTGTCCCGTGTCCCCTCTCACTGCACCCACAGCCTCTGTCCTGTGTCTCCTCTCTGTTCCCACAGCCTGTGTCCCCAGTGTCTCCTCTCTGTGCCTGCAGCCTGTGTCCCCGGTGTCTCCTATCTGTGCCCACTGCCTCTGTCCCCTGTGTCTCCTCTCCCTGCGCCCGCAGCCTCTATCCTCGATGTCTCCTGTCCCTCTGCTCTGTTCCTGCAGCCTGTCCCCGATATGCACTCTCTCTCTCTACTTGCACACACACATGTATACACACACACATATATATATATATATATACATACATATACACATATATACACATATATTATTTATATATATATATATATATGTACACACACATATACTGTATGTAATATATACATATATATATATATATATATATATATATATATATATATACATACATATACTGTGTGTATATATATATATATATATATATATAATATATATATATATATACACATATAAATATATATATATTTACCACTGGACCGGCACTTCCAAAGAGGTGTATAGCAGCAGCGGTTGGTGCCCTCACAAATATAGTATATAATGGAGAAGGTGCGGCACTCAAGACACAATGAAGGAGTCACAGACTGGAAATTAGGTCAACAACGTTTCAGTTAGAATACTGAAACGTTGCTGACCTAAGTTCCAGTCTGTGACTCCTGCATTGTGTCTTGAGTGCCGAACCCTCTCCTTTATATATATGTATATATATATATATATATATATATAGCCTGCATCCTCTCTCTGTCCTGTGAGAGCTCCGGCCCTCTCCCAGCCTGAGCTAACTCACCCTGAGACTTTACTCTTACCTGGTGGTCTCAAGTCAGCCAGGCTGGAGTGGGAGTTGCCGGGACGTGTTTTGACTCCTGGGCCAGTGGACTGGTGTCTGTCTTCTCTTTTAATGCCTGGCCCTGGACTGGACTGGTCCAATGGGCGGCGGGCGCTGGGCGGTAGCTACAATGGAAGCGGAGCCCTGAGTTGTCAGTCACGGCTCTGCTCCACAAAGGACCATGGGAGGAGTGGCCACGGCCGGGCATGCGCAGCATGCTCTCCCACGGCCGCGGCCATCTTCCCCGTCTCCTGTGTAGTCAGAATGAGCTTCTGTGCAGAAGCTCATTCTGACATACACCTGACTGGCTGACTGCTCCGAATCTTGCATGTTTTTGATCGCATGTAAGTCCCTCCCTTGTGATTTCAGGTGCCAAACCTGTCAGAATTGATTGGAAATTACTGAAAATTAAATTGTATATACTCGGTCATCAAGACCTGAGTCGCACCTTGCAAGTCCTGGGAAAAACCCTGATAGTGACTTGGGTCATGGACCCGGGACTGTCAACCTGGGTTGGACCTTTCAGACATGTTCCAGTCCAGGGTCAATGTGTGTTCACGTGCAAACAACCGGGGTCGGTTTTAAGGTGCCCGTACACGGTGCAGTAAAGCAGCCAATCCGACAAACTGGTACGATATCGCTGCTATATCATAGCGTGTTTGAGCATGATATCAGACATACAGCGCACCTGCAGATCTTACTACAGGTTCAGCTGATCTGGGGTTGCGATGTGCGATTCTATGCAGCGCTATGCGGGTGGCGTAGGGGGTGCTGGCATATTGGATGGTCAGCCACCTGATCGCATCGTGTGTGAGGACCACCTGATATATCGGCCGAGTGATACCCCCGTCACTTTGCAGGTTGCAAATCGCAATGTGTATGGGCGGCTTTAGTGTCTGCATGGTACAGTAGGACATTTATATTGTTTAACTGGGGCAGGGAATGATGTGAATGATTACATATTCTTTGTACAGCACTTAGTAATATGATTGCCCCTATACAAGTAAAGAATAATAATATATTTGCTTATGTGTTACAAAATAATTGCATATCAGTGTTTGGGATGTCAAATCTTGACTTTTCATACAATTCTAATAATTTTTGTACAGCTGAGCAGATAATTCCAAATGTCATGATCAGCAAATTCTACAGCATTTTTTCTTATACACTGAACATTAACTCTCAAAATTCAATAGCTCAATACACCTGGAGCTCGTTTCAGGGATATTACAGCCACTTACTTATTCCTTTACACTTCACCAGCACGTTGATTGCTTTCACTAATTAAAGATTCCCATGTGCATCATTCTCCTTCAATCAAGATCTAATAAATGCATTGCACACAGGTGATGTTTAACAATGAAATATATCTTATATGTATTTAAATGCCATGGTAATCACACATTTACAGCAGATACTTTACTGAAGTTGTGTTTTTGTTTGTCTACACAATAAAAGCTTTATTTAGTTTCCATTGTCACATTGCACCATGAAAAATAGTCATTAATCAGAAATCGATAATTCATTTCACAGACAGAAAGCAACAGCATTTTAAAATATGAAAAATCTTTACTTTGTATTTTTATATGTTCCATCTTTGCATCATTGCTTGTGCAATTACCAATAAAAATTCATTGCTTGGGGTTTATGAACCTGACTAATTATTAGGAAAATGCATTTATATCTTGAGATCAGTAAAAATAATCCACTGTTTTTATATTCCTTACTGCAGGCTTTGATAGTTATGTGTTTGCAGTACTACTGTTTAGTGACATTTATTAACTTTATTGCTTAAGGCAAGAAAACATTTTTGATCTTGACTGCAAGTATATTGTGTCTTTAGATCAGATTCAGATTATTACCTGGTACTGCATTGCAAGATGTGACATGCTTTGAACTGTACATACATGTTTCAATCTGGCCATATAAACAAGTTAGTGAGACATAATCACAAGGTACTGAAGGAGAGAGCAGTGATCCCAAGCACACAGTAAAGATGAGCATCATTTATCGCAGTTTTCCCCAATGTTCACTCATATTAAATCACTATGGAGGAGATTTATTAAAGCTTGGAGAGAGATAAAATTGGAGATAAATAGCACCAACCAATCAGCTCCTGTCATTTTTCAAACACAGCCTGTAAAGTGACAGTTAGGAGATGATTGACTGGTGCTATTTATCTCCAATTTTATCTCTCTCCAAGCTTTATTAAATGTCCCCCTATATCTTATATCTACTTATTTTTGTGCAATATGCCATGAATTTCATAATTGATAGAAAATGTCTTCCAAATATATATATGTATTTGATATTATTTCAGAAATATACTCAAATGCCCCTAAGTCACTTAGTTGGTTTCACTAGCATGAAGGACATTTAACCTTGTGGCAAGTTTCATTTTAATGTCTTTTTACACATATGTGCCAAAAACCTAAATCTAATAATTACTTTTTCAGATATAGTAAATTGGGCATTACCTTCTTCTTATGGTATATTATTTCTTCTTAAGAACATTACTGCACTGTAGGCAGTAGAGAAAAAATAATGACACACATTACATTCCAATAGTTTGTGATATGTTGCTGTTTGTGTACTTTAGTAACACAAGTTTAACATTATTAACCTCGATGCTTAATCCACTCGTGTATCTCACTTCCAGTACTTGATACGTTCTTTCATCATTTAACCTCACATGCCATTTCATAGCAGTTATTCTTAGCTTCACTTTCCTATTACAATCCACCTCTCCCTTTCCTTTATTGATTTTTCAATTTCCTTGTACTGTACATGCCTTCTTAATGCTAGATCCATTATCCTCCATCTACTGAAAAATGTTACTGACTTTTTCAGCCATTTTTGAACGAGATGCTATGTCATGAATTCTGAATAATGTAATTTCTGTTGATAAAAGAACAATGCAAAGTTTATATATACAGTATCTTTGAGAAGTACCTCTTCTAAAAATGTTGCTAAAAAGCAGTGGGAGCTCCAGAGGTAGGGCTGCAGTGCAGACCAAAATTCAAATAGGGCAACCACACCAACTGCCAGTGAGTCCCGGCCAGAAATGCTTAGCAGCGTTTGGGGTGGCAGTTGGGGTGGCTCCCCTATTTGAATTTTGGACTGTGCTGCAGCCCCACCTCTGGAGCTGCCACTGTTAAAAAAGGTAAAGAGGCTGGAGGTACTGTATGTCTAATTTCACACACATCTACACACAAACATTTATATATAAAGTACCTGTCACTTGCCACTCAGGATGACAACATAATCATATGGGCATAACTAAGGCCTGATTCTGAATTGGAAGCTGCAGCACCTGTGTGTGTGTGTGTGTGTCTTTGGATGATATTGCATCTATGACACTATACTAAAACTGCTACAAGCTCTTCCTGGTGTACATCTATGTGTCTGCAACTGCACGGATTGAGAAGCCTACTTTGAGCATCTTTTAATGCTGAAATACCACTTGGTGCATCTTTAGACTCAATCATCGGCCTTACCATCAAAACTTGCAATAGCCCCATGCTAGGTGCATATTCTCCATCAGAGGATGGCCCCCAATGTGAATGATTAAGCATCTGAGCTCGCAACCAGTTCAGCGACACTCCCATAACACTCCCATAAGACGGTACAGCTTTGTGTGTCTGAAGAGCCACCGCCCAGTCACTTCCCAGGAACTCCCAGCACATTTCCAATACACTTTGGATACCATGCATCTCTATCACTACTGCACCTATGAGCGTAAACACCGTGGAACATGTATGCTGTGTGACTTCTTAGCAACTTAGATGCATGCACAGCTGAAAAGCCTCAACCATTTGCATGAATATTGCCATTGTTTATGAGTCACAATCAGCCACATAGTTTTACCAGGTGATGTTGCATACATGATCTGACCGAGGTTAATGCTAGTCTTCATCAACATTAAACATTTCACAATAATATTCTAAGTATCAGTCAGTGATTTGGGATCACTCAGGATGCAAATTGAGTCCAGTTAGTTCTAAAACAGCCAGCAGATTCATAGCATGCATTAGCTAGAGCATTAATGCCCAACTTCTTTGATATGGAGAAAAATATCTCTGCAAACTCTCCTGATGAGTGAGGTAGGTTAATACAGTGGGATGCAATTTTCTTTGTTAATATTGAGAACCATATCATGTAAAAAAAAATGTTTACAAATGAACAATATACAGTAAAAAGCAAAGCAAATCACAAGTGTAGCACCATTTCCTTTTTGAATATAACACAATGTTTTAGTTTATTTCATAACCATGCTGGAAAAACTCAACATTTATATTGCATTTTAGAAATAGGAGGTTAGAGATAAAAAGCCTTGTTTTTAATTTTGGATGAATATTTCACACCCACTGTGTGTTACTACACACATACCACTTGCAATGTAAGATAAGGTCATAGCAAAACTCAACTGCATGATGTTACTCTGGGTTAATGCTCCTGTTGAAAAATAAACACATTAGCTGTTGGCTATAGTGGCCACAGTAAGCAAAGGATGATAATATTGCCATCTGCATTGACCCTTTCCATCTCTTCTAAGGATATCATTGCAAGATAATTTTTTGATGATATTCTTGCTTGGGATTGCACCATGCAAGAACATGATGAATGCCTTTAGTAGGTCCTCCAAATAATCCGACTTCTCAGCATGAAACTGACAAGTGTTGTTCTGGTTCTCGGAGGTCCCTTATGCAGGTCTCCTCCTCACCTCTTATGGGATCAAACCTGATCCATCCAAAGCCTTGGCTATACAGTAAATGCCCACTCCTACAGAAAAAACTTAGCCTTCCGTTATTTCTTGGCAAGTCCAACTACTTATCCATGTTCCTTCCCCACTACAGTGAGGTGACTGCTCTGCTTTGACAGCTCCTTGTTGACTAGGTGGTTTTTGCTCTACTACTTTGATTTATAACTCCCGGCTCTGATCCCTGCAAATGTTTGGGTTGGAAGCCATTTGAATGAAACTTAACAAGCCTTTTTATTTTTCCTCCAGGCCTCTGAATGAGACTTAAATTAGATATGCACAGACTAAAAAACATTTTTATGCTAGTAAAAAGTTTAATGAATATATCTATGGCTAGCCTGTGGTCATCAAGACTGGCCATCAGACACTAATCACCATTCTGTGCAAGCAGCTACATTCTGCATCTGCATGCATACAACAGCTCATGGTAAAGTTACAATAATATCACCTAGATGTGGTATACAATAATGGCAAGGAGCTCTATTTGCCATGTTCACCTACCTCAGTTTGATGTTCTATATAGTGATGATGACTATAATGTCATGCAGTTTGTACTGTAGTGTAGTATAATATCCTCTAGGAGATTGGAAGGATGTTGTGAGACCTCTATCAATATCTGTCTCAAGTTATGCTACACTGCTGGCATGATTTGATTCATCCAAAGAGTTGCAATGTGATATTTGTTCCTTTTTTGCCATATATGACAAAATCACCCATTTTGATGGCATCCTTCTGTGTGGTCAAAGATTATTTATTCATCATTCACTGCAAGCCTTTTATGCATCAGGTTCATCAGTAACACCCATACCGTGAGGCAACTACTGTAAGCTCAGGGTTAAATATGCTCGGTACTGACTCTCTATGTCCTGGGACATTGATCATATGATTGTAGTCATCCATACTGTAATAAAACCCTAACTTTAACCACAAGTTGAGACTTACATACAGATGTGTCCTCATACACTATTGCTGCAGTTGCACCAGACTGCCCTCACCAGGTCCCGTGTGACTCAGCTTGTGCAGAGCATCTCTTTTGTGTCTATGCTTCTTAGTCGCAAAGTGACAACATTGTTAATGAGACTGCACTGATTAATTTGTTATGCAATACCTGTAAATCTGTGTATGAAGGATTCTGAATCAGTATATAAGGTGCTACGATGCAGCAGCTACAGCTTTTTTTCATGCCAAGTTCCATTTCATCTGCATAGCCTGACCTCTTAGGTACTAATTGAGATGTGTTTTGCTTTTGCTGCATCTGCAGTGTGAATAAGACGCAAATTTAAAGAAAAATTCCCTAAGCTACACCACTCGATTTGGCATTTTGAGTGATTTGAGGTGCGATTTTCATTCGATTTGTATTCGATTTTGCATTTGGGTATTTACTAAAGGCCAAACCGAATGTAAAATCTAATTTCAAATCGAATTTAGTCAAATTGTCCTCAAATCGTACATCGGGAAAACATTGGTACTTTTACATAGCCCATCACACAAACCCTTATTTACTATCATTCGATTTGAAATCGACCTCAAAATCGGACTTCAAATCACCAAATGAATAGACCTGCTTCATGCTTTCGATTTGAGCATGAGCAGGTCGGATTGACACAGATACATGCAGACATCAGTGAGATGCTTGCATGTATCTGACTGTAAAAAGCAAATAAAGTATTAAATATAAAAAAAAAATTATGTGATGTCGACCCCGAAAACCAGCCCCAGACTTTGCAAACCCAGTCCTGGTTGACTGGTCAGGCCCCGCCTCTCAGCCAATGAACGGCTCCCTCCATTGTACTCAGTGGAGAGCCCCAGGGTAACTAAAGTTTATCCTGCCATTCTCATCATTGAGTTCAATGGAGGGAGCCGTTTATTGGCTGAGAGGCAGGTCTTGACCTCTCTCAGCCAATGAACGCTCAGGCACGGACCTTCAAAAGAGGAAGCCGCGTCTGAGCGCATCATTCGGGAAAGAATAATCATCCTGGTTAGGATGATTATTGCTTAGTGTGAGGCTCCATTTTTTTGTGTTGTTATTTTAAGAAGATCCATGGATGCATACTGGACAAGGGGACCACTCGATGTAATATAGGTAAGTATTGTGTGAGTGTGTATGTATGTATTTATTAAACTTATACTGTGTAAGGTGTGTGTGTGTTTCTTTTAACATTTCTTTACAGGTGAACTACAGGTCCCAGTGGGCCCTTAATGACCTGGTACTTGTGGTTCTCCATGTACCAGCATGTGGGGGAGGCTTGCTGGAACCTGCAGTTCTACTGTAAAGACAATGGCCCTCACGCCTACCAACGCTCCCCGTCAGGGGAGGCACGCCCCCGGCACGCCTACCAAAGGGGGCGTGCTGTCAATCAACATTGACAGCACGCCCCCTTTGATCGGACACAACGAGCGAAGGACTTTCCTTCACTCGTCGCGTCTGGCGCATGCGCACGACGGAGCTCCCTCCGTCATGCGCATGCTCAGTCCAGAACATAGACCCACTTGCGAGCGGACAGCCGCTCGCGAGTGGGTCTGAATCAGGCCCAATGTTTTTATTCTTCTATTTTTACACTACACTAACACAATCAACCTGCCACCCACCACCCAGGGGTGTCGGAGATAGCCCCGAGCTATCAACCTAGGCTAGGGGTTCCCTTTATTGGAGGGGTCTCCAACTCCCCAGGATTCCCTGGTCTGGGCTGACTAGTGGTCAGGGCTGATGCTGCGGCTGGGGGGCCCGGTGATAGGGCTCCCCTGGCTGTGGCATCAGTCCCCCATTAGAAAGGGTCCAGGGCTGGTTCTGTGAATTACAGGGAGACCCCATGCAAATTTTTCCCTGTAATTCCAGAACCAGCCCTGCTTCCCATAGCCTAGTGCTGGTTGTACTGAGTACAGGGAGACCCTATGTAATTTTTTCCCTGTACTTAGTCATCCAGACCTGGGTTTGAACAGTCCGGGGCTGGTTCTGTTTTGGGGGGGGGGACCTCATGTAATTTTTTTTAAAGTTTTAACTCTTTATTTACATGTTACAGTCAGATACATGCTGGTATCTCACTGATGTCTGCATGTATCCATGTGAGAAGGAACTGCTCATGCCGAAAGTGAAAGCATGAATCAGTTCTATGCTGTCGGGGATTTGCAGTTCAGTTTGAAGTGGCATTTGCCGTTCAATTTGTACATGAACATGCCAAATCACAGCAAATCACTGTTCAAAACCGACTCAAATCAAATTTGCTTTGCAAATCGTAAAACAAATAGAACTATAGTAAATCTGGCAAAATCACTGGTTTTTCAAAATTCGATTCGAGTCGGTTTGAGAAGAGCTAAATCACTCTTCAAATCGACCTTTGATAAATTTACCCCCAAGTCTCAATTTGAAAAATCATCTGCCTGAACTCAGGATAGTCTAATGCTCCATTCAGATTCATCCCAAAATGATCCAACAGTCACTTGCTCCCTTTTTCCAGATCTGGTCGAGTTTGAAGGCCCGATCCCAATTTCCAGAACTTTGCATACCTCTCTGTTCCAATCCAACAACTTTGTCACACTGCTTTGCACCCATAAACTTCCTGTTTATACTGTATGTTTTATTTGAAAGGAGGGCTTGTTGGTGGCTATGTTGGTTGGATAAATTCAAGTTTTTTCAGCATTGTCCTTTCACGTATTTTACACACACTACAGTGTTCAAATCACATCACAACCATGTCTGAGATGCGATGTATTGTAGTGTTTTTGAGAGGAGCACTGTGCAGTATTTGGATATGCCTATCTATAAATGTGTGTCATTTCTGCAACTATCCTGATGTATACATTGTAATAAGATCTATGTTTTGTCCGTAAAGTATCTTCAATGCAGAGTGAATCTTTCTTGTGTATTGGTAGTATATGTTATCTTCTGCTAATCATAGTGGCAATAGTCTATTCTCTTACTGTAGGAGGGGTGTTCTGAAAATCAATATAATTTGAGAATAGTTTTTAAATGTAGTGGGTGATCGGTCGTCACATGTAGGTGGGCAAAAACTGCCGGCAGCTATCTTGTGTCTGTAGGTCATACAATTGTCACACTAATGAAAGGATGGTGTTATTCGTTTCTTGTGTTTGTCATCAATAATTCTAGGAATGGATGTTCCTACCCTCATCAGCACCTCTAAAACAAAGATAATGGTGCAGTATCAGGATATTTTGGACACTATTTTGCAGAATAGGGTAATGTGGATTTACTTACCCAGTGGTGTCTGCTGGTCCCCTTTGTCCTCGTCAACTGCAGAGTGGTTACTACTGCAGCAGTAAATCACATATTTACTGTATGTGTGTAAACTACAACATTTTATTTGGCTAATAAAAGCCTGTACATAAGTTACTCAAGAAAAACTATAAATAATTAAGAGTTCAATCTATAATGTCCAAAAGTACAATAAAAACAAATGTCCAAAACTTACTGTGGTTTCAACGTGTTTCATCTTGCTATAGGACTTTTTCAAGGGTGAAATGTCCTGTCTCATTAGTCTGCTTTATATAGGCATTTCATTCGGCATCCTGTGCGGTCCATGTCAGCCGGTACCCGCACTTCTGGGTATCCATACTTCTGGGTATTGTGTGTGGTGCATCCGTTGAACTTCAGGAACCCAGTGCTCTACACTGTGAATGTGCACCTCCATGTTGAAGACTTAGATCTTGTTCGTGGAAGTGGTATTCACCTCTAGTCTTCATATACTTTAATGGGGAATTGGCCCTCTAGTTCATCAGTGTAACAATTGTATAACCTACAGACACAATATATCTGCCGACAGTTTTTGCCCACCTGGTTGTGATGACAGATCACCCATTACATTTAAAAACTATTCTAAAACTATATTGATTTTCAGAACACCCATCCTGCAGTAAAAGAATAGATTTCTACGATTAGCAGAACATAACATAAACCACCAATACACTAGAAAGAATCACTCAAATGGCTCTGTCACAAGCAAATCTAATCTCTCATGTAGTTACTAGATCATATTACAGTACCAGATTTTGACATGAATTTAGCACTCAAACAAAGATTTTTATTACATTACAAAGAAACAGTACTGTACAAGCACCAGACCAGGAAAAGCCTTTTCCGTTCAGCTATACTTTCTTTAGTTTTAATTAGATTGTGTGTACATTTCTTCCAACATTCCCTGCATACAATATTGTTGCAGTTACTACTGAAACAATTGCACTCACTATATTCTTGTATATGCATAATCCTTCTGATATCTATACACATTATTACATGTTACAACACGCACAACAATTTGTATTTTGTTTTAACAATAATCCCTGGAAATAAGCAATTTCACTAACTATAATTCCACTTTCACTGTTCCAGTCCCCTGGTTGCAGCACCACATATTCCCCCAATACGCTTACCTCTGCTTAGTGCTTACTACTACTACTACTTACTACTGAGATAATGAAACCTTTGATTTTTGATATATCAAAGTACGCAAACTTTGTCTAAGGCACAAATTATTAAAAATATGACATAAAATCACCTTCATGCTCTGTGTATAAGGTGTATATGAACATAACTGAATTTTATATATCTACACAAACTTTGTCTGAGCCACAGAATTATTGAAAATATTGTATAAAATTACCTGCAGGCTGTGTGTATAAGGTGTATATAGAACATAAATGCTTTCTGTGCTTAGATTTGGTTCCTTTTCCCAATATATTTCATTATATTATGCAAATATTCCAAAATACGGAATATTCCGATATCCAAAATACCCCTGGTCCCAAGCATTTTGGATATCGGAGACTCAACCTGTATCTACAAAAGTATCTTTAGGGCCAATTTCAACAGTTTGCTAATGTCAGTCTGAGGTACAGTATCACAAATTTACTACTACAGGTGAGGTGGAATAAATGGCCAAGAAAGAAGATCCTAGAAAATCCTAGAGACACAGTGCAAATGCCTCTTTGGCATGCACCTCATTTCATGCGGGCGTGCGACTCGCAGCATAAGTGCCATGACATGTCGTAGTGGCGCAAATATGAACATGGACACATCTGTATGCCCTTTGTTTCTGAGAACATCTGGGATCTTCACTTAAAAATAGTAACATTTAAGCATTTTCTTTTTCCATAGTGATATCCCAGACCCTGACTATCACTACAGAATGACAGGAAGGGAGCCTTAGCACAACCCGTGTTATGGGAGTATATTGAATGTAATACAGATGTACATTTTGCAGGATGAGATTACCTGTGAGGACTGCAATATAAATGCACAATATTGTTAGCTATGATAGAGGCTATTTGTAGCAATGCAAATATACATTTCATTCACTAATTCAATGAACATTCTGTATCTCTAGATTTTTTTTTTTATTCAGCTCCACAGCTTCTTCTCGGTGCAGCTACTTATCACCAAAGACCAGTATCCACTAGAATTCTCTTTCATTTAATGATAGCACTGACAAGCAGTAGACTGTTACATACAGCTGATAATAGCGAGCAGTAAGTGGAAAAGTCTACATATCCCATTCTGTTCAGCTCTTTCTATGTTACAGCATCACAATCATTTACTGAACTGGAATGATAAGAATTCTTCCTCGGCACTAAGAATGTCAATCTGTCAATGAAATCAGTGGAAGAAATGTACCCTCTTTCAATATAGCACTTACAGTAAATGCTGTTAAATTTATCTAACATATTAAATACTCTGAACTGGATATTCTATATTTCTCATTTTGAATAAGTTTGTCTTATAACTTAATATGATTACAGTAGTTCATGAAGTATAACACCCAGACTCAGAAAACGAAATACATAAACATGTACAAAAGAAAGTATAAACCGCCACTGTTCAACACACTCATTGTTCTTTATTTTTGCTGCATAAACTATTGATAACAACCTTCCAGCAGAAGAATAATAGAGATGAACACTTTTATGCAAGAAGCACACTTGTAGGTCTGACATACAGTACAGCGGGCGGCTGCTGCAGGGGGCAAGCAGGTCCAGGGAGGCTGGAGCAGAGTAGCAGATACTGCACAGTGGGGGCAGTGAACAAAAATGGCCACTGGTCTCAGGAGGAGGCTGCTGCGCATAGCCAGCTGCAGCAGCTCCTCCTCCCATGGGCCTTTGCAGAGTCCCTGCAGTCTGTCAACGCCACCCCCACATAGTGCAGTGAGGAGGATTCAGCAGGAGCTGCAAAACAGCAGGGCCAGATGCACAGGCAGGCAGTCAGACAGTTTTAAAAAGTAAGTGGCTGTTTTATAAAAATGTTTTGTATAATGTCAACTCAGCAAGTAGCGAAGGTTGCTGAGCTGACTGCTGTGAGGGGTGCTGGTGCTGATGCTGTGTGCTGGCCAGGGGGGTGTGATAGGTGTTGGCTGTGGCTGTGATCTGTGCTGCTGGGTTTGGTGTGCTGTGCTGGGAGAGGTCAGAGGGGTTCTGTATGGGGGGTGCTGTTCTGGGTGAGGGGTGCTGAAAGAGGATTGCTGTGTGGGAGAGGGGTGATGAGTGTTGTTGGCTGCCTTTGTGATCTGTGCTGCTAGGTGATGGGTGCTGTGCTGTGAGACATGGAGAGGGATGCTGGGTCAGAGTTGGAACCAGCGGCAGTGCAATGTAGGGGCGCGCAGCAGTATAATGAGTCTAACTGACTCCTTTTACGCTGTTCACCTCTGCGCCACGGGCCGTAACAAAGGAGGATACCTGGATAGTTCTTTATTTTGTGCATTTAGCACGTGACTCTTTAACAATAAAAAATAAGCCATAAACCAATGTGTTATTTTTGGTGTCCATGTATAAAAACTAAGCTTAGATTATCTGCTAGGGGTCACCAACAAAACTATTGCCTAGAGCATCAAATTGCTTAGGGCCGGCTCTGCATACAGTACATGTGCAAGTTAGGGGTTAGCGTAAATACAATGCAATTCAGCACATTACTGACATGAGCACATTGTTTAAAAGAAGAGTGACCCATTTGCATGTTACATTGCTGAAAAATATGCTAATGTTCTAGGCCAGAGGATTTAATTTTATTGTTTTGTAAGAACCTATTTAAGCCTTTGAAGCGACATCTAATCCATTATACAGTTTTAGCTTTTAATAAACTTTTTTTTAATTAATATACTTTGTTTAATTAATGTACTGTTGGTGAGAAATTAAATGTATTGTTCTAAAAATAAAATGAATAGGAAATGGGTTATGTGTACAAAATATTTTAAAAAATTATTATTTATATATTTAGTTTGTAATTAAAGTGGCTATAAAAGGTATTTATTCCCTTTTGCTTTACTTTTTGTTGTTTTACAAAATGGAACCATGATATAAATTCAAATTTAAATTTCTTCCCTCTAATCAAAAGAAAGTATTCAATAATGTGCCAATAAAACAACCATTTGTGAAAATTGATCAGCAATGAAAAACTGAAAATAAGCGAAAGCATTAGTATTCACCTTTTGCTCTACTCATACTAGTTTTCACCTGAAGTAATAAAATTTCTGTGTGCAGTTAAGGTGTGTCAAATGATCGCAGCATAAATACACTTGTATTTGTGAGTTAGACCATTTCCAAGCAAAGACTATAAACATGACAGCAAAATAACAATCCAAGCAGATCCTGGCCAAGGTCATTGAGAAGTAACAATCAGGAAAAGTTACAAAAATATTTCCAAGGCATTGAATATACCTGAAGCACAGTTGAGAACATCATAAAAAATGGAGAAAATATGTATATAATATATAAGCCATGCTCCAAAACAGTATCTGGGCGATAACAGCTGTAGTAAGGGAGGCCAATAAGAGGCCTCTCTAAAAAAAAGTTCCAGCAACAACAGAGATGGGAGTAAAGGTGCATGGCACAACAATAGCACACATGCTTCATAAATCTGGGCTGTATGTGAGATTGGCAAGAAGAAAGTTTTTGTTAAACAAACTCACATCAAAGCCTGACAAACAGTTTGCCCAAAGACATGAAGGAAGCATGTCCATGTGGTGGAAGATTCTTTCTTCAGATGAGACCAAAATTGTACTCTTTAGTCACAATGGTAAGCCCTGTGCTTGGTGCAAACCATACTTGCCAACTCTCCCTGATTGTCGGGAGACTCCCTGAAATAGTAGCAATCTCCCTGACTCCCTGAAGACTCCAGCAATATACCTTACTGCACCTTGCCCCTATTATGAAGCTATATATATATATATATATATATATATATATATATATATATATAGTGAGAGAGAGAGAGATTTATACATTAAAATTGGATCATTAGTATAATTTCACTGCATTGGTTATAAGGCACAATGCTCCCTATGGCTACATGCATTTTCTGAGAAGTATCAGTGTGAGTTCATCAATGAATAGATCTTACTAACTGCTTTGAGGATTGTTTATATGTGGATATAAGTCACTTTTATGACACGCCTCCCAGATGTAGGAGTACACGCCCACTTTACCACTGCGCTTTCACAATCTCCCTGAAATGCCTTTTCAAAAGTAGGCAAGTATGATGCAAACATACAGTAACACTGCACATCACAGTAAAATGACTATCCTTACAGTGAAGCATGTTGGTGGTGGTGAATGCTTCCCTGTAGCAAGGACTAGAAAGCTCATATAAATAGAAGGAAAATGAGTGCTGCAAAGAATAGAGATATTCTGGAGGAAAACTTGCTGCAGTATACAAGAGTGCTTGGACTTGGAAGAGGATTTATCTTCTAACATGACAATGGCCCAGAGCGCACTGCAAAAGCCTAATTGGAGTGACTTAACACCAAGAAGATTAATGTCCTGAAGTGGCCAGAGGCCATATCTCAATTCAATTTAGAAACTGTTGCAACATTCAAAAATAGCTGTCACCATCCAACCTGATGGAGCTTGATCAATTTTCCAAAGAAGAAAGGGCTCAAATTCCAGTGTTTAGATGAGCAAAACTGACACACTTACCCAGTGCTAAAATGTCTGCCAAAGGGGTATAGGGTTCTTCCAACTACTAACTCTGGAGTGTTTGATGAATACTAATGCAATCACTTACTTTTGTTTTTTTGTGTTCCTAATCAATTTGTCTGATGGTTCCATTTGGTAATATGAAAAAAAAATCTCAAGGGGGTGAATACATTTCATAGTCATTGTATAAATAAAAACATTAGAGCAATGTACTGTATATACAGTATAAGTCATTTTTATGTTAATATTATGTAATAAAATTGTAAAGAGAGGATTATAGGTACATAGTCTGTATGAATGGATTCCTGCCCACGGGGTGAGAAGTATCGATCTATGGGCATGATTGTTTATGCAGAATGAGCGATTGTTAGCCATTGCGCATGCATGCAAAAGTGACGTGCGGTGAGGTCAGTGGCTGGGGAGGCACACATGGAGATGGGTCTGAGTGCTGGGAGCCTGTCTCACCCCCTACTCACTGTAACTCTCCCCTCACTACACTAAGCTTCAGTGTCCATTGATTCTCCTACCTGCATCACTTTGTCGTCTCTTGCTGCTGCTGATAGCTCCAATCTCTAAACACTGCAGTGCACTTCCTAGAGACACAACACATCCAAGGTGCCCATCAGTGCTCAAGGCACGCCCCCATACTCAGAAGCTCTCTTTCTGTGTAGCTTACTGCCTATTGTGTGGCCCTGCCCCCAGCTCTAGTGTCTGACTATACAGAAGCAAAGCTGAGCTGTTGCTGCCCCATCTCTCATCTCCCTGCAGACCCAGGGAGCTCCACAAAGCTGGTGAGCGTTAACTATAAAAATGATTACAATAAACAAAGAGGATATTTATAAGTTATAGATATTTTCTTGGTATTATTCTAATCATTTTTATATGATGTTAAATCAAATCTCAGCATTATGAACATACTGTTCCTGTAACTGTTTTGGTTGGATTTCTACATTCAGAAACAATATCTTTCCTGTTGATTCCTGAATCTACTAGTCCGATTGTTCTGGGTTACCTGTGGCTGCATTATCATAACCCTCAGATTGATTGGTCATCTCCACACATTCTGTCCTGGGGTCCCAACTGTGTTAAAACCGGTCTACAAACGGTGTTGCCTCATCGTTCCACATCTGAAGAGGTAAATTCTGGATTGCCTGCTCCTTACAGATAGTTCAAGGATGTATTCAGTACAAAAGTTACAGAAACCTTGCCAATTCACGGGCCATGGGACTGTCCAATTGATCTCTTTCCTGGAAAGATTCCGCCTTGTGGTTCGATTTATCCATTATCTGTTCCTGAGACCCAAGCCATGGCCAATTACAATCACCCATCCTTCATTCTCTCCAAGTGGTGTGGGGTTCTTTTTTGTAAAGAAAAAAGATGGAGGATTGTGTCCATGCATTGATTATCAAGGTATCAAGGTCTCAATTAAATAACTGTGAAAAACACATACCCTGTCTACCCTGACTGCACGTCTCTGGCATGTAAGCCGCACTGCACAATCACACTGATTGAATTGTGATTACCCTCACACACAATGTTCAGATACAAAGTGTGTGGCAGGTAGTCGGCTTTTAATGGAGGTAATGAGGGGTGGTTAGAAAAACACAGAAGTGTCGGATCATTTAAACACTATTTTCTGGGCTTGCATAAATTAGCCACTGCATTCTTGCTTACAGCAGGAGAACTCTCTGCATGTCTAAACACCCACTGTGTATATGGCAGCTTAGACTTACCCAGAAGCCTGATGGCCGCCTGATCTGCATTAAATGTTTCCGATGTTTTTGGTTTTGTACGTGAGTGGCAGATGCTAGATGCTTTCAGTGGGCGTCTCTAAGCACTAGACAGTGAGTGAGTCATTAACATATATTTGCAATTGCAATCCGCGAGAGATCGCAGATGCGATGACATATCTATCTACATCTGAATCAGACCCTATATCTTGCTATTTTCTAAAAGTATTAATTATTCCTGGCTTTTGTATGTTTTCTAATAGAACCACTTCTGTGTTTTGCTGCATGGCAAAAGCTACACACTTACTACTGCTCAGGAAGCTACACTGGAGGGAAATAGGTGGCACTGATTTATAAGTTGACTGTATACTCTTTTGTAGAAACTTGTTGCTTAATCTCCCTGCTTATGTTATTAAGCTTGTAAGTAATGGCCACAGTTAGGTTTGTCCCATAATCGTCCATATGTGCTTGATGCTTGCATAGGGAGGCACATTCTGCAGCATGTTTAACAATTCAGTTCCTGGGTAGGAGAATCAATTTAACCAATTGTCCAGAATGTTAAAAATTGACACTTAGATAATGAATTGATCCTGGTTCACTATAAATTTTGAAGAATAATTAGTGCTCACTGGGCAATTACAGTAAGCCAACCACTGGGAATGAAACCTAAAGAAATATATCAGCAATTATCATCAAATATTACATTTAGCTTTTATAAAAGGAAATGACAGATACTCATTCATCCCGGTTTCTACTTGGTAAAATGTATGTGGATATTTCTCTGACTGTGACTATAAGAAGCCTAGGCTGTACACCCAGGTACTGTAGATACTGCATTTACTATTCAGATGTGTATACAGTGCTACACCATTACCTACCGGCCTGTTATGTCTTTTCCCTTATTTAACATGTATTATATAACCTGATGGAAACTGATGGAAACAGAAGGTAATTGTGACCTGTGTGGGTAGTATGCTGTTTATTACTAGTGTTACAGGTCTGTCTATTCTGCCTTGTTTCTCTAAGGCAGTGGTTCTCAAACTCGGTCCTCAGGACCCCACACAGTTCAAGTTTTCCAGGTCACCCAGCAAGTGCACAGGTGTATTCATTACTGACTGACACATTTTAAAAGTTCCACAGGTGGAGTTAAATATTTCCCTTGTGATTCTGAGAGGAGACCTGGAAAACATGCACTGTTTGGGGTCCTGAGGACTGAGTTTGAGAACCTGTGCTCTAAAGTGATTGCATGACATGATATTTATACCCAGTGCAGGAGATTATAGTAGCTTCCTAACTCTTCAGACACCTATTTTTATTAATTTCTGATATTCTATTACTGATTTATTCCTGTTTCTGTGACTAATTATGGTACTATTGAGCAATATTATGTAATTATTATCTGATACTCATTGGAGCCAGCTGCTTTAAATAGTCACTTTTTCAGATAGGCATTGCCAATTATAGGGTTAACATGCTAGCCTTTCCATGCTCCTTCCACTGTGCAGACTGGTATGTGACCCCCTACTATCGTATTTGCTATCCAGACATCTTATGCCTGTGACTCCTACTTTATTGCACAGCTGTTTGCTCTGTATATATAGCTGTGCTATTCATGGTTCTGTGCATATCTGTCAGTCCGATGCTTACTACTCTTGGTGTTTGCTAATCTGCTGACATATCCTCTGGAAAAATAAACTCTGACTATCCATCACCAGTACTTCTCTACACTTCCACCGCCTAAGTGGCCAAACTCAGGTACTGCAGCTAGTATGCAGTCATTAAGCCAGCATTCACAATGCCGATATTAATAATGTCGACACCAGAATGTTGACAGCTGTGATGTTGACACAGTTAAAAAGTCATCATAAGGACACCACCAGGAAAATGTTGATATGGTCAGAATGTCAACATATGAAATGTCGACACTGTTAAAATGTTGACATGTGCATTAGGGTTAGGGTGAATTAAGAGAGAGGGGGCCCTTGTGCAGTTTCTGTCCAGGGCCCGCACCTCTCTGCCGGGCACCTGGCAGTTCACTGAGCGCAGCAGACTCCGAGCATTGGAGTAGACTCTAGTGCTATGCCAGGGTCTACTGCGCATGTTCAAATCACTGTGGAATGGCGCGGCCAGTGGTGTAACTAGGGTCTTTGGCACCCAGGGCAATATGAAAAATGGAGCCCCCCAACTGCCAAAAAAGTGGGCGTGTTCACATATCACAAGAGGTGTGGTCACTGAAAATGGGGGCGTGTCCCCATCCACATCCCATACAGCACTCTATTCCCCTATCCACATCTCACACAGCACCCCCTTCCCCTATCCACATCTCACACAGCACCCCCTTCCCCTATCCATATCCAACACAGCACCCCATTCCCCTATTCATATCCAACACAGCACCCCTTTCCCCTGTCCATATTCCACACAGCACCCCCTTCACCTATCCACATCTCACAAGGTGGTCCTTTCCCTATCCACAGACCACACAGCACCCCCTTCCCCTATCCACATCTCACACATCACCCCATTCCCCTATCCACATCTCAAACAGCACCCCCTTTCCCTATCCATATCCCACACAGCACCCCCTTCCCCTATCCATATCCCATACAGCACCTCCTTCCCCTATCCACATCTCACAAGGTGGTCCTTTCCCTATCCACAGACCACACAGCACCCCCATCCCCTATCCACATCTCACACAGCACCCCATTCCCCTATCCACATCTCACACAGCACCTCCTTTCCCCTATCCATATCCAACACAGCACCCCATTCCCCTATCCATATCCAACACAGCACCCCTTTCCCCTGTCCATATTCCACACAGCACCCCCTTCACCTATCCACATCTCACAAGGTGGTCCTTTCCCTATCCACAGACCACACAGCACCCCCTTCCCCTATCCACATCTCTCACATCACCCCATTCCCCTATCCACATCTCACACAGCACCCCCTTTCCCTATCCATATCCCACACAGCACCCCCTTCCCCTATCCATATCCCATACAGCACCTCCTTCCCCTATCCACATCTCACAAGGTGGTCCTTTCCCTATACAGACCACACAGCACCCTCTTCTCCTATCCACATCCCACACAGTACCCACTTCCTCTATCCATATCCTACAATGTGCTCCCCTTCCCCCTTATTGTGCTGCCCTGCTCTGCCACTCCTCGTAATCCTGCAGCTGAAAGTAACCCCACTGGCATCCACAGCCCCCCTCACCTTGTGGTGGACTTACTGTACTAGAAAGTCACTGGCTGCTGCTGGAAAGGTAAGGTTCAAGTTTCCCTGGCATGTTGCATGCTTTTGCTGACTGGACGGGAGAGGCTGAGCACTGGGGTGGGGGCGTGGCTGCCTGATGACTCCTCATCTGCTGCAGTATGGAGAATTCTGAAGACTTCCAGTGCTGGGGATCTGAGGCAGAGGCTTTGGTGTAGAGGATTGGAGGTGGAGGCAAGTATTTCATGAATGGGGGCAGGGTGTGGGGCCCCCCTGGATCCAGGGAACCCTGTGCACTACACACCCTGCACCCATTATAGATATGCCCTTGGTTAGGGTTAGTTTTAGGGATAGAAGAACACTGAAAACAAATTTTCTATACTTCAACAGTGTCAACATGCTTAATGTCGATATCATGAACAAGTTGACATTTTGATGACTTAATGAATGTCGATAATATGAACGTCAATATAATATACCACATAACTGCAACCTGCATACTATTGACTTTTGAAATTCAAACTGTAACTATTCGCTACTCTCTACTGCCCAGTGATCTTAATGAGCTTAGATACTGTATTCAATTTATTCTAAACTTTGGGCCTGATTATAAGTTGTACGTAATGCAAATGCTATTACGGGTGCCTGCTGTGAATAGTATACTAGTGCAACTATATGCTCATATTCAGAATCGCATGCATCTATGCAAAAGCAGCCAGCATCACTACCATCAGCACATAGACATATCCCATCATGATAGGTGCAGGAGATATGTCTGAGTTTAGCATTCACTTTGCATACACATAACCCAGAACAGTGAGTAACTCTGGCTACAAGCCCATGACACACCAACCCATGTAGTGGCAGCAGAGAAATACTTGAGGTGCGCACAAATCTGAATGCCTAGTAGCTCACACAGATGCATATGCAACCATTGATACACTATATGTGCAGTTTGCTATATGCGGTTACACTTGTCTTACATATGACTCAAACCCTCTATCTGGTTATCCTGTTGTGCAGCTGCAGCCTTTATACCTGTTAAATCAAGTGCATCATATGTCCTTGTCTTCATGGTACTTAGAAATGGTCTTCTCATGTAAGTCCGTCATCTTTATTAGTATAAAATTGTGCCCACCATCACTTGTTAAATTACAATTACCTAAGAATATGTCCTGAGGAAAACTAAGTACATTCAAACATATCAATTTCTATGGGAACAGTGGGCGCTATAAGTAAAGCAAGTCATGATCAAAACACAATTGTTTTATATAGTGATCATCACCATTAGTACACAGGAGATTTAGGGGCCTATTTATTAAATAATATTTGTGGGATATTCCCTGGAAATAGCTTTTTCAAGGATAACAGCAAATATTATATACCACATGTACTATGGAGGGAGCACAGTAGATATCAGATATATCTGCTGTGGTGCCTACATTTCTGACAGCAGACGCAGCCCCAATAGTTTCTATGATGGCTGTAAAACTGTCAGATTTATCAAGCTCCAGAACGTGAAGCTTTCCGTAGCTTGGCTCCAATAGGATATCACCATCTCCAGATAGTGTTACCCTATAGTAGCAAATGGGGTACTAATTTGCAGGTTTGCCTATGAACTACTAATTCTCAGCTGGAAGCAGTTCTATCACAATGCTTCCAGCTCTTCGCTAGGACGGACTCTTATTGGAGCCTGTCTCCTATCAAGAGAACATTGGTAAATTTGTGTGAAAATATGCCTATTATGATGGTTATAGTTATCATCAAGTTCTCAACATTAATATTGAATAAACGGCATCATATTCAATTGCATATGTTTGCTTCAGTCAGACACCGCACATAGATTTTAATTTTTGTTAAAAAAAGCTACATAAAAAGAATTTGCTGGCATGCACAGCATCCTATTACTTAGAGTGGACATCGTTCCCCTGGCACCCCAATTGTTACCTCCACACTAACACATGATTGAGGACACAAGGATCGGAAAAAGCAGAGATGCATTTAAATGGTTTTCCCAAGAGAAGTTTCCAGTGCAGATAGCACTTTATTAGATGGAGCATGTTCAATTAGGAATTATCTCTTGTGCAGCGTCTGCAACATCCAATTTTTTTTTATTACCCTTTTTCTTTAAAAAGCCGAATGACTCAGCCACTTGGAGGAGAAGACGGCATTGATATACAGGTTTTGGTGTTTGCTACGTGGATTTGGATCTGTGTGAGTATGAAGGTTTGGTGTAATTGCGAGTCAGTGGTTATTTTGTTCAGTATCACATACACTTGGTTAATGTGCTAAGGAAAAATATATATAAATAAATGTAAACATTATGAAAGGAATAGTTAACATTTCTGCTTATATGTATCAAATAACTGAGATACAATTTAAACTTTCCTTTCCTCCACTTTTACAGCTGTGCAAAATTCATAATCAAATACCTATCATTACAGCAGTACCAGTCAACTTTACAGTATAAAAACTATCCATCTAATATCTTTTAACCTCTAGTTGATTTCATGGCTGGTGTAACAGGTACAGTACGCTGTGCATTTAAGTTATCTTTTCCAATGTTGGTGTCATTCCATAAATATGCTGATAAGTGGCACATAGATACTAATGCTGATTGGTAATTGGTATTGAATTAAACTGTCTTCATTATCATAAAATAAGTATATAGAAGACACATTTACAGGAAGGAGAATATGCATTATGCTCCACCCCTGCCCCTATACAGAAAATGAACAGTAAGCTAATGTCTTCCAATTTGCACGTCTGATTACAGTTACTATAAATCATTATATTATGTTCCCTTAACTAATCACTTAAGCTCCATTATGGTCGATCCAAGACTTTTTAAAAGGGTTCCTTTTAAAAAACTAATAGACATTTCAATGGAAACAAATCAATTGCTTTTTAATATAGTGCTGGGCCATTTAATAAAAGGATTCTTGCACTGTGAGACTGTGCTCCGGTGCCATCTGTTCTATTAATAAGTATGCAAAGCCCAATATGTACTGTTGGCAATGTCACAAAAGGTAACCACTTTTCATAATACAAGGATTCTTTTTATAATATATTTCTGAAATAATGATGGCTGTCAGCTACGTTTTATAACAGGAAATTACTATGCACAGGGCGTGATTATTTTTTATTGTTTTCTGAAAACATAATCTGTCTGATTCCAGTTCAATTTATGGTATGAACACAATCCATTCCCAGTACACTGCTTCATTTACAGAAAGCAAATTTTAAAGGGACAATATTATATATTTTTTTAAATTTGTCCCCTTGATATTTTCGGCCTTGAAAATATCTGCACAGAGGGCAGGATTCAGAGGTGGACGTAATGCCTATGCCGCATGCAATTGGCCGATGCTTTAAGTCTGAGCCTGCATCTGAGTCGCACTGTGCATATGTCCCAATGGTTACTGCCGGGGGACGCAGAGTGAATTTGGACTCAATAGCCCTGGATTTCAGTGGGTGCTCCTGGGATATAACAGGGCAATATTTAGATAGATGGTAGCACGTTGTGGGGTGTATCGCTGACAACAACTACGTCTTTTCCCACAGTAGCGCAGACACAAGACTCCATGGTTAGATGGAGAAGCTGCACCTGCCATCCGGCTGAAGTAAGCTTTGATGGTGCAACCAATGTGCAGTGAAGATGGATTAGCTCCGCAGCTAGTGTGCAACTCAGTAGGGAGATCATTGGTCATTATCACTCTCCAAGGCTTAGTACATAGACCTCACAGTGAGGTAAAGAAAATCCCTGTAAATGTCCTTAGACCCAAAATAACACAATGGGCCTAATTCAGAGGTACAGACTATGTCGATGGCAGAGACAAGGGGCCAATATTTTCAGTCTGCTCATGCGTCTAAGCCGCACTGCACATGAGTTCTGATGGTTACCGCCGGGAGCCGCAGAATTAATTCGGACACAGGGAGAGGCAAATTCAGTGGGTGTTTCTGGGTGGTAACAGGGGTTGGCTAGCCACACACAGATGTGACGTGGTCAGTGACTACGTCTATTGCCGCTGTTGCACTGATAACTGCGGCATTGTTCAGATGTAGATTCTGCGCCTGAATATGGCTGGTACAATATCTGATGGCATGTTCGGCTGATAGTGTTTCTTAATGGGCACAGTGACAAATTAGCACCACAGCTGGTGGGCATCACTGTGTGAATCCCATCGACTGTGGCATTAGCAGAAGAACGCAGTCACACTGTAGTAAAAGACAATGTCACAACTGCAATAGTGTGCACCTCTGAATCAGGTTCAGTATCCCAGATGATGTGTTTACTAAGAGTAAAATATGAAGTAACTGGTTAAATTTGCATTTACTGTTAGTCTAGTTACAGCTAATGCTTTGTTTTTGAAGACTACTGTTATAATGAGAGAGTTGATGGCAGCTGATGCAATGGAAGGAGATATGTTTTTCTCTAGACATACTTAAATATACTTGAAGTGCATGGGTTGCACAGTAATTATTTAGAAGTACCATTTATAATCCACTTGTACTTAGTAATTGTGCTTTAATATTCCCTCCATTGTGATTTATACTTGGAATTTAAGTTGTGAAACTCCCACATGGATTTAAGGTATGCAAACATGTGTAATAATATGAGGACTGTAATACAGAGATTGAACATTAATCATAGAAGAAATAAAGACAGGACATGGTGCTCATGTAGACTTGGAGGAATTTGCCCCTCATTTTCCCGTACGTAAACAGGCAAACACAAAAGCATGTACATGCATATGCTCAGTCTAACACATTTCACGATGCTCTCACACACTTACACATGTTATAGCAAGCCTGGCAATAAACACAAATGTTATAGCAATCCTGGCAATAGAGGGGCACTAGGGGGACACATGAGCTTCTGAGGAGCACAGTCACTCAGATTCCCAGTGCCATACAGAACCAGTGTTCCCTAGTGATGGCAGGAACTGAGCGGTTTCTGCAGGATGAGGTATGGCCAATATGATGTGGATTTCACAATCTAATCACTGACAACATAGCACACATCTCCTCAATTCAAAAGTATAGAAGGAGGAGACTCAGACTTTGGTGCCATTATGTCACTGTTCCAGCCAGAAAGGCCTTGTTGCACTTATCAGCTTCATGAAGTTAACTTTTATGAAGACAGCTTTCTAACAGAGATTCCCCAGGGATCATGTAAGGTAGAGACTTTTCACCAGTGAGCCCACTATCCAATGAGGAGAGTGGGCACAAGAGCCCTGAGATGAGTAGGAGATTGGTGAATTGGGGGCACAGTGTGACATACTGTACAATGTTAACACTGTGTAGCATACAATGTGTACCAGGGACACAGTGTGATATATAATATAATCATTTTGCTTCTGGAAAATTAAAAAGGCTCTTATAATTTGCAATGCTATGTGAGCAATTTACAGTAAATCATGGTTATATTTTAGCCCCAATAAACTTTGCATTCTCTCTTATTTCAACTCTGTACATAACAGGGAGAGATGGACTGACTCCAAGATTTCTTCATAGGGATGTTTCTTGGTAGGGTTAGCAGTGCATTATCCTATTTGTACCCAATCTAATAAAAAAGTGATATATACACTAGAAAATGAGTGTCTTATTAATAAATGCAAGTGATATTTACCATATAAAATTAAAAGTAAATACAAATTAAATTCAAATAAAAGAAAAACAAAAATGAATTATTTTCCCTTTTATAAATTAAATTAGACTTTTTCTACCACACCGAAAATGGAAATCTCAATTAACTGAATAGATGGTCATAACTCTATGTAATATAGCAGCCACAATAATGAATCATCAGCTAATGTGTCCAAACCTCAATCAGAAGTGGTTAGTTAGTTCTGCAGATTATCATCATTATTGTGTCTCATTGCACCAGCCCTCCAGCACCCACAAGAGAATAAGCATCCTGAAAGGTTCCACACTTTACAAAGTACATAAACAAAAAAGTGACTTACCGTACAATACAATACAAGCAGGACAAGGACATGGATACTACACATTGCTACATTGGCAACCATAACACCCAAATAAACAACAGAGCATAAGCAACACAGTTTTAGGTGCCCTAGTGGGAAGTAAGAAGTAGATGAAAATAAAGTAAGGAGAAGCACAAGAGGGTAGAGGGCCCTAATCACAAGAGCTTATATTCTAAAAGGGAGGGGCAACAAACAGACGTAACACAGATGGAGTAGAAAGGGAGGAAGGAGCATGTAGCAGCAAATTAGGATGAGAGCTGGAAAGCATTGATGAAGTAGTGGGTCTTGAGAGCCCGTTTGAAGGATTGTATAGAGGTGGAGAGTCTGATGGGGAGAGGGAAAGAGTTCCACGGGAGTGGGAGGAAGTAATCAGTTGGTATGAGAAGTGGCGTGCATTTGTTGAATGAAGAGGGCGGGCAGGATAATGAAGGGAGATGAGTTCAAAGATGAACTGTAAATGGGAGATGAATGGGTGAGGGCTTTGTAAGAGAGTGTGAGAAACTTGAATTGGGTTCTGAAGGGGAAAGGGAGCCAGTGGAGGGCTTGTAGGAGAGGGGAGGCGATGTAGAGCATTTGGAGAGAAAGATGAGTTGAGCGGCAGCACTGAGGACAGACTGGAGAGGAGAGAGATGGGAGTTGGGGAGGACAGATAGGAGGAGGTTACAGTAGTCCAATCTGGAGATGACCAGTGAGTGTATTAGTGGTTTAGAAGCATCATGGGTGAGAAAGTGTCTGATCCTGGAAATATTTTTGAGATGGAAATGACAGGACTGTGAAAGGTTCTGGATATGTGGTTTGAAGGAGAGGGAGGAGTCCAGGATAACTCCAAGACAGTGCACTTTGGGGCTAGAGGAGATAGTTGTGCCATCAATTAATAAGGATATAGTGGGAAGTGAGGTTATGTGGGAGGGTGGAAAGACGATCAGCTCTGTCTTAGACATATTAAGTTTAAGAAATCGCTGGGACATCCAGGAAGATATAGCAGAGAGACAGTTGGAGATACGAGTGAGGAGAGAGGGGGAGAGGTCAGGGGAGGAAAGGTAGATCTGAGTATCATCAGCATAGAAATGATAATGGTGGTCAAAATAGCTGATGAGTTCACCTAGAGAGGATGTATAGAGAGAAAATAGGAGTGGTCCAAGAACAGAACCTTGGGGAACACTTACTGTAAGAGGATGTGGTGGGGAAGAGGAGTCAGAGAAGGATCAATCAGAGAGGCAGGAGGACAGCCAGGATAGGGCAGTGTCACGTAGACCAAGGGAGTGAAAAATTTGCAGCAGGAGAGGGTGGTCCACAGTGTCGAAAGCAGCAGAGAGGTCAAGAAGAATGAGTAGAGAGTAGTGGCCCTTGGATTTGGCAGCAAGGAGGTCATTGTTGACTTTTGTGAGGGCAGTTTCAGTGGAGAGGAAAGAAAGGAAGCCAGACTGAAAAGGGTCAAGGAGGGAGTGGGAGGAAAGAAAGGTGGTGAAGTGGTTGTAAACAATACACTCAAGGAGTTTGGAGGAAAAAGGGAGAAGAGAGATGGTTCAGTAGTTGGAGAGAGTGCTCAGATCAAGGGTAGGTTTTTAAGAATGGAGGAGACAAGGGCATGTTTGAATGCAGAATGTACAGTGCCAGATGAGAGGGAGAGATTGAGAAGGTGGGCAAGAAAGATGTATATGTTTCTATATTAAGGTCTATTGTACTGCAGGAGCGTTTAGAGGGGGTGGGAGTGGTTACTAATTACATGGACTCAGGCTTGATGGAGAGGCCTGGCTCCATCCTGCCCCTCTCTTACCTGCCAGCAGCAGCAGCCTGTGTCTCCCCAGCCTAGCACACACAGCATAGAAAATGCTATATTTTCTATATTTTAGTTGGCATGGCCATACATCCTTACATTAGGTCATGTCCCTAAAAAGTACCTGGGGCTTGGAACAGCTCGGAACAGCCCTGTGAATATGCTCTTAGTATACTAACTGTGCATTGTTCCTTCTCTCCATTATTATGCCTCTCCAGTCTTAAGGAGTTGTAAGTGTAAAATGCAACAAATATGCATATGGGCTTATGTTTAGCCAACTGTGGTGGATTTGCATAATTTACACAACAGATGTTTATCCAACTTTTTATGGGTTCCTCTATCTCTTATGTGGCCCTCCAATCCACATCATTATATATAAATATATATATATATATCCACATTTATAGTCATTTGTGCTTTGTGGATTCTTAATTATAATGTAAAATCCTTCCTGCAATTTATAATTACTGTGTTATAAATGACCCTTGATTAATGTAGTTAACCACATTAGCAAGAGGTCTCTATATATTGGTCAAATGCATCAACTTCTGTTCAAGAATTAATTAGCAAGGTTTTTCAAATCTATTTTCTGAGACTTGCATTGAACAGAATTAATTAAGACTGCATCTGCTATTACAGCATATGAGCTTATTTAGTGATTTTTTTTTTCCTGCCGGGACACGTGGTCCCCTAACAAACAGAAAACAAAGCAATGGGGATTTGCGTTCATGCTGTGTAGATTTTCGTCTCAACTTATTTCCCAATGGGATACAATCTGCATTGTGTATAAACTCCCTTGTTTTTTACAGCTCACTGAGAAATCTTAACTTAAAGGAGAATAAAGCAAACATAATCTTCATATAGAAATACCAAAGTATTATGGTTTCCAAGTAAAAAATGCAGGTTGAATTATTATTCTGTATATGAATATACATATGTATAATAGTAGTGAAATATAAACATGTGCATATAGCAATACAATACAAAATAATAACAACACTAGCTAGAAAAGCATGCACACATGTAAACATTGTCATTTGTCATTTGTTTATTTTGTAATTGACTTATTTTGCTTTAGGACACAGTCTTTCCAATCGAAGAACTGCAGGTAATAAAACTGATGTGACTTTAATTAGCAGTGACAACTCTAATCCTAAGAATACAGATAGAAAGCTTGCCTTTGGTGGAATGGTAGATAGAAGATTACAACAGCCCTGTGTTGGGAATTAGATTTGACCTGAGATATAAATGACAGTGTGTGTATTGAACTGGGGTCTTGGGATATGGTCCAGGATTATAAAGAAAAGAACATCAAACAAACACAGAGATTACTGGCCACCAGATGATTTACAATCAAGCAACAGTGTACGTCATTCTTTTTATACATCATTTGTATTTTGCTTTTAGAATTTCTCTTTAATAAGATAAAATAAATAAATATTTTAGAGTGGTTTATGGATTATATAGAACATCAATAACTAGATATGTGTATTTAATCAGAAAATCATATTACAGTAACACTGTACAAATAATAACACAAAAAAGCCGATGCAAAGGTGAACGCGAGATTGCAGTTATAACTCCATGCACAGAACTAAATGTACGAGTATATATTTGGCAGTATATTTCACAGAGTTGTACATATCTCTGCGTCTAAAGGCTTGGTTTCATAGCAGTCATCACAATCAATGCACACTTGTGTCAGTACTCATCATTAGTCCAATGGATATTATTATTTTATTATTACCAGTTATTTGTATAGCGCACACTTATTCCACAGCGCTTTTACAGAGATAATATTTGTCCATTCACATAGATATGTCTGAAAACAGGTGCTGCTATGCTTACACTCCGCTCTGCATAGCCCGCAGTTCTATCAAACCACCCTTACTGATTGTAACCTACATGGGAATGCCCCATTACCAACTAGTTATGCAGAGTCAGCCTCAAGTTCAGAAGTCATTTGATTGCATATAACTCAGCATCATCTTTAGTTGCAAGATTCTTCTGTAAAACTGACTATTACTTTGGCTCCAAAATTGGGGATTGAATTTATCACGCAATAAACGACCAATAGAATCAGATGTGCAATAATTAAGTCTAGAAATACAACTAATGAATCAATCAAAACAGCTAGCATCTACCACCCCTTCAACTATTGGACCAAATAAGCACATCATGCTGAGAAAGGCAGCAGTTGTATATAAAAAGAAAGACTTAGTGCAAGCCATGCATGGTGAGAAGAGCTAAGGAATTTACCATAACCCTAAAGCTGGCCACACATCTAAAGATTATCTGTCCAACCAGCCAACTTGTTGATTGGTTGGAATGAAACTGTGGTAAGGGATGAAAGCAAATGACAATCAGCAATTTGCTCCCAAACGCCAGAAAATGGACAAAAACTTCTGTTTGAACAAATTGTTTAGATCAAACATTTAACAAACTTGTCTAACGTCATTTTCATCTGTTTTCTGGCATTTAGGAGCACATTGCTGATCATCATTTACTCCCATCCGTTACCAGATTTTCATTCCAACCAATTAACAAGTTGGCTGGTTGGATGTAAGTTGGTCTAGTGTGTGGCCAGCTTAAGAGTGTTCCGCTAAAGCCGCTTACTGGTTCCTCACATGAAGATTGACCTCAATCAACAGTAGCAGGCTGTTATGAGCCACCGCTGTGGCTAGCAATCTCTATGGCTTCACAGCCTGTTGGGCCTGGCTTTTACTAGCAACCAGTATATTTCCTCTTTATGTGCAGCTACTCAGCTGCAGTACAATTATGGAACATGTCTCTGTGTGTGCAGTTACTCAGCTGCAGTATAAATTATGAGCCTGTCTCTGTGTGTGCAGCTACTCAGCTGCAGTGTGATGAATTGCAAGGGGCTTATCGCTCTTCTGGGATCAGATTGGTTTCTTCAATAGTTAAAGCACAGTCAGCGCTCTGGTGCCTCGTCGGTTGTAGCTTCAGTTTGTCTGAGGTTACCCACTCTGCTGTGGTTGTTGGTGGATTTTCTTGCAGTTTCTGTAAGCTTCCTGCCCTTGTTCCTGTCTTGCCGGTCTTTGCTGAATCCCAGCCGAATCTAGCCTTGCCTGGTCCTGCTACCTTTCTCCAGCCCCAGTACCCTGCCTTGTCTGCTGTATTGTCAGCATCCATTTTCCATTTCAGCTCATTCCCAGCTCATCTAGTCCCACGCTACTCCTTGTTCCTGCATTAAGTCCTGCTGCATCTTAGTACCAGGTAAACTTACAGTACTTCACCCGGGAAGGGCGGCTGTTATAGGTGGGGCTTATTCTAGTTTATATTAGTGAGAACTTATTTCCCGGCTCCATTGGGCTTCACTACTTGTTATGCATTAATTAACAGAAAGATGATCATGTATCCCATATTGCATTGTTACAGAGTGATACTAATCATTTGGACCAGATGTACAGTTGGTCCCAGAATCAAATTATCATTTCCTCCATTTACATCTCTGAACTCTTGAAAGGCTGCATGTTCAATTAATAAGGATCTTTAGTACTGTTGTATTCAGTTTATATACTACGTCACATCTTTAGAGAGTATGTTATCTGCAGTGATTTATGCTGTTCTTATTGATATGCTATTTGATTCATGGGAGCTTTTCATAATAGTTTAATATTATTTTGATTAGAATAAACATTGTTTGATGTACGCTGATCTTGCACTACACTATTGTTTTAATATACAGTACAACTACTGGTTTTCTCAGTGCTACAGACCATGATTCTGCAAGACCCTTTGGCACTACCTGTCCACACTGTGTACCAGACCCATAATATGCTTACAGACCACACTTTTGCCTGCTGCTTTGTTATTGCATGCTTGTGTTGTGTATCAGACCCCTGGAGCTGTCCCTGACTTTCCTACTGCCATTTTTGCTTAAACTTCCACTGGACTTGGAACTATTTTAAGCCACACTCATTATTTGTTCCATATGACTCAGTTTGCCAGCATAATGCTATCTGCTAACCATCTGTACCATCAGTACAACTATAAAAACACCTTTGTATCACAGCATATCTAATGTCTGGGTTGTTTCCTTGCCCCTGCCATATAACCTGTAATACGAATCATCTGATATTAGTAAATTCCCTAGCATGAAATACACCTTACCAGGAGAAAAAGATCCCGATTATGAATTTCCTTCCACCATTTGTAACAGCATTTGAAAACGTCATTGATGATCCTCACCGCTCAACCACCTTGGCTAACTCACTAATCTTCAACAAATTGCTCACTCTGTGCTACAATATACAGTTGAGTTTAGACACTAGGGGCCAAATGTAATAGGGTGAGAGTTTAGAAAAGTGAGAGTTTCTGACACTTTTTAAACTTTACCAATGTAATAGAGTCCAAAAACAAAGTAACAGAGCGAACTTGCATGTTTTTTTAGACTTAAAAAACTCTCACAATTTAAAATCTCATTCAGATGTTTTCCCATTTTGAAGATAAAACTCAACCAATGTGAGAGTTTACTGCTAAACTCTCACATTTTCTAAACTCTCACCCTATTACATTTGGCCCTTGATGTTAGATACAGAATGGAATATGGCATTAGTATCAGAGTAGCCTTAATGATGGTATTAAGGATGAACTGGATCATATGGATCCACATCCAGGCCTCAAAGAATTCATGAGCCACTGCATAGCCATAGACTCATGTCTCAGCAAATTGAAGAGTGCAAAACACAGCACTCCATTACCTCCCTAAATGATCCTGTTGTGTTTAGACTCCATGTGCCTACATGAGAAACTCAGAATTCACAGCCTATGCAGATTGGAGTGGTAGAGGGTCCACTTTCCTCTCAAGAAAGAGGATCCCTGCTCACTGAATGTGCTTTACAAAAAAAGATGTCCAATTGTTAGTCATATACTGCACAGAAAAATGCTACTCTATTGTCAATCATAGACCTTTTGCCAGCCTTCCCAATTGTTATCCATATAATATACTGAGATTACCCAGAATCAAACAAGTATTTCACTTTTCTGATCCACGCCATTGCCATTTCTCCTCCCCCCAGCCCTATTTGAGTCCCGGTGAACATTTTGTGGTGCACATTCATGCTATCTGGAGATCCAAGGACTATTCAAGGGCACCATTGCATATGCCTGAATGACCATAAATGACTGCGAGGAGGAAACACTATATAGAGGCTCCAGGGATTATCATTATAAAGGAACCCACCACTGTGAAGCAGGCATTACTTCTGTAATCACTAGTCAATAGCCAGTGTGAAAGCTGCAGTGCTGAAAAATTGGGAACCTTAGAGCGGAAACCTTTTATCTCCATCAGCTCTGTACATGGGTGGAAGGCATTTTATCTTAAATTCTTAAAGTATGGACTGTTCTACTAGTTGATTCATCATCCATAGAGTTGTTCTGGAATTCCCATTAAATATAGTATGATTTATTGCAAGATGTATGTGGTCTTTTCTTTATACAGTGCCAATTCCTGACATTTTAATACATGCTGTTTTCCCATTACATGCAGGTAAACTGTTGCCTGCTGTTTTGTGTTCTGCAAGTATTTGCTAGTTTTCTAATATTAATTGCACAGAATGATCAAAAAGATCCATGCTTCAAGCAGGAAAATAGCAGTTTTCTGTACTATATTCCATGTGAATAAGTAAATAATATCTCTACGGGAATTTCCTGTTGCAACTGAACACTTCATCATACTACATATTCCCAGATCCACACTACAGATAGCACAATGAAACATCCCAGTGGGCAGCATTTGTTTCTTGTTTAAAATTACAAGGTTAAATTTTGTATTCATTTATGCCTCAGAATATTATCTATTCACTGTCGCATTTGACAAAGGATTAATATAAACTCTCAAAGAGACATAGAATATAGAACACTAAGCTGGATACCAACCTTCAAAAGGAAAATTTACTTTTCATATTCATTTTGTTTTCCTTTAAAACCAACAAAGATCTATAAAATTGAATTGGCAAGATTCAAACAGACATTTTCCAAGGCACAGAAGATTAAAGTAGAAAACCCACCATACAGGCAAGTAATATTTGCTAAAATGTAATATTTTAGCAAATATAACTTGTCAGCGAATGCCTGTCTACTAATATCAGCTATACATTTTATATATATATATATATATATATACACATTAGTATCAAAACGTTGGTATTTACTCTGCATCCTAGTCACCATCATGTGTTTTATATATATATATATATATATATATATATATATTTATATATATATATATCTCATGACACATCATATGAAAGCCAGTTGATCTTATGGGCAGTGTAGACACAAACCTGAAAGCTTTAGCTTAAAATACATGTTATTTTGATTTCATTACACTTCAATTGTTTACTATAAGTTGAATAAACTTGCTCTATCAAAGTTTTTGCCATCCACTACTTCTGCCAGGTGAATTGAGCTTATCTGCATGTTTTCGGAGCATATTAAGTGTGGATGATCTTTTTTTTTTGCAAGCAAGCCTAATGTTTAATGCTTAATAGACCGGAGCTTATTCCACTGAAATGGAAATGTGATAAATTTTCCTACCTGAGCGCAGCGTGTCCTTCTGAATGCTGTCATAGTCATGCCAATCCTTCCTTCTAAGACCATCTGTCCATGTGTAAAGCTGAGCATCACTAAGTCCAAGAGAAAATGCCTACATGGAATAAGAAGACATTGAGAATTATATGAGATACAACAGAATTATTATGACATAAAATAGGTGTCTATTTTTTTGTAGTGCATTATTTAGTTATATCCATGAATATCATGTTTCATATTTCTGTTGATAATTAAGGAAAAAAGTAATTACTTTTATAAAATAAACACCTGCTACCTTTTGAAGTTCATTCGATTTTTTTCTTTTTTTTTACATCAGGGTGGTGCCAGATTCTAGTATGTTCTCTTTAAAGAATACTCAGTAATTCCTGTCTATGTTTAAAAGGGGTCTAGGTGACGAAGGTAACTTATAGGGAGTTTACTGAAGTGCAAGCCAGGTATCTGGCTAAGCACAATTTAACCCCTAGGTAGGGGGTTGTCCCCCTTTTAAGACATCTTGGTTGCTATTATAAGTTATAGTTTTAAATTATGTTATTATTAGAGATGTGCAGGTCCGGTTCTCAGAGAACCGACAACCGAATTTAAGGGTTCCAAGTCGATCCAAGTCTGAGTTCGGAATCATTTGGGGTACACATGCGGATTTTCCTGCGGTTCAGAACTTGGTTTTAAAAACCAAACTCAGGGTTTGGATTGTATGATAACAGGTAAAAATTACTTAATTTTAGCTGTTTTTTTTTTTTAAATACAGATCCAAAACTAAAACCAAAACAGGGTGGTTTTGCAAAACCAAAACCAAAACACGAAGATGGTTACGGATCCAAAACATGGGGGTCAGCACACATCTCTAGTTATTGACAATTCAGGTTTGAGTGGTGTGTTTTAGTTTATTTATATATAGTTGTTTCCTGGCAGTTCCCTCTCTTTTCTTCTGGAAATCCCACCCTCCCTCCCTGTTTTGTTTAGGTTTTTATTAGTTGTTTGTGAGTTCGATGAGTTTCTGGTGGCGGTAAAAGTGATGCATGTTTTTTCTGTAACATTATTTAGCTTAGGGTGTGCGCTCAGTTTTTATGATGGCCAAAATCAACTTGTCTACTGGGAATTAACACAATCCTGTCTGGATGTATTATTTGAGTTGTACACCAATGTGTGAATTGTATGAGTGAATTATGAATTGTTGTTTTGTCATCCGTTCTTGGTCCATCCCCATACTAACTTTAATGCACCCAATAAAAGAAAAAACTAAATGTATTCAATTTGTCAAATAAATTTGATCTCAATTGGAAATGCCAACTCCTGTGTTTGTGTCTTTATTTTATTTATATGTTTGAGTTAAACATCTATAAGTTTAAAAGGGGTCTAGATAAAGGAGGTAACTAATAGGGAATTTAATGTCTGTACCATTACCCTTTCTTTTATTTGATAGTTGCTATATATAACTTGAGCCTACCTTAACAGATGTACAGTATATGTGTGCAGCCGAAGATCACTAGATGTTCAGTAGCTTATCACTGCTAATTAGAGCTGTACCTATGTCTCTTCTAAATCAATGCTAAACCAATAATGAATTTCACCATTATTCCACATCTATATTAGTACTGTCGATATTGATATTCTGTACATATTGGTAAATGAAAACTAAAAAACTCCATACTGATTTTGCCTGATCTGTTTATATCTTTATATTTTATATCCATCATTGTCTTTTAGAAATCAGGGCTTTGCACTATTTCTCATCCTGTATTTCTGACTGGTCTTCCTGTATACAGATAGCTGGCTTTATTGCCTCGCCATTTACTCTCTCTGTTGGTATAACAATTCCCCTTTAATTCTGGTATCCTCTTGGACATTGGTTATCCGATTCTGGCTGTGTATTAACTCCCTTTGGATTTTAGTATTATTCGTGTGTAGAGGATTTGTGAATCTACCACTGCTCTTCAAACCTCCTCTTTCCTGCAATTGTATTACTGAAGGTCTTGCAGCTATTTCCTCTTGTATGTACTCTTGCACCTAAAACTCAATCTGTTTTCAGTTGTTCCACTGCCTAATAAAACCACCACTGTAGAAAATGCTACAATTTATCTGGATCCTCCAGCTACCCTCCCTACTCTTCAATACTCACAAACAGCTATTTTCTTTTTGGAAACCATAATTATCTATTCATCTACAAAAACTGAAAGGGTGTGAATTATTTATCAAATATGTCAACAGCTACCATTGCCATTTTTGCTATAGACACTGTTTTTGGTATTCACTGGAGATTGGTAACATCCCAAGGGAAGTAACCCATTGGCTCCCACACGTCCTTCTAGATCGAATCTTTCTTCAACCTCTGTTATTTTTTAAAATTGTGTCAATTACCAGATGATGGAAACAGAGCACTGCCAGAAACATGTCGAAAACATTGGGAAATGGATGTCTATGGAGTGTAGTGTTTTTGCACAGAGATTCCTCATCATCCATGCATAAATAATACTAAAAAATACAATCGGCAGAATCTGATATTTTGGAATTTAAGAGGAAACAAATATACAAGGTACTGTATATACTGTATGGTGAGGTGGGAGAACCAGCATTGAGGACACTGAAAGCCATCATCAAGACAGAATAACACTGCAAAATAGTGCTTTTAAATACATTCCTTACTATGCACAGATTATGCACCTAAACAAGTGGGGTGCAGTTTTGGAATGATTATAGCGTATTTTCTGCAGACACACTAGATTTAAGGTTGCATTATTTTTTATATAAATATACTTTAGCTCAAAATATGATAAGATAAAATGTAGTGTACAAATGCATATTTGGACATACTAAAATTGGCAACTTTTAAGTTCAACACACAATCCCCCCTTTTATAGTTATTTTGTTCAGAGACTATGTGGCTCAAAACACACAATTTAAAAACCAATTTTGGACTGAATCCCAAATCTTTTCTTAACATGACCTACAAAAACTGTCATGAAAGACTTATATTCATAGAAATCCAAACTTTTCCTTAATGTTTTATGCAGACATGGGAATATTATTTTACATACAGGACACATTAAAGTCTATAGCTAATATTATGTTAAACTGTGTTTCCTCCGAGTTTACAGACAGAAATCTATGAAATGACCTTTTTTATACAGTTTTCTATATACATGATTAATGGTGCCTGGAAAGCGAAGGTTTAAATGAATACACATCTTTTATTCTGCATCTGCAAAATCGAATCTATATACATGAAGTTAAATTCAAAGTTCTAATTCCCAGTCTGCGGTAATCAGTGCACATAAAAATTATAAAAATCAATTGTTCATGGAAGAACAAATGTGAAATTGCTTGCTAGTAAGTAATTATAAACAACTGAATAATTACAGACATATATTCCTTAATAGGTATTTTCTGTATGCTGCAAATTGTTAGTTTGTCCTATTAAAGTTATTAATTTACTCTATCAATGGAGATCTCAACTATATAGAGATATTGTATGAGGCTTTATTAGTGTGTATTACCTGCAAAGCTAGAGAGGGCACTACAGGCTTATAAGAACATATCAATGTAATTAGGTGAAACACAATAGTTATCTAATTTACATTAGTGTGAGAGTTCTTTGTGCTTTAATTTAAATAGAAAATCATATATTTAATTATATAGCAAATCTGAATATGTTAATTCTTTTGGAAGCTTAAATGTATGTACACTTGTGTTCACTGTATAAATCTGGATTAATGTTCCTGCTACTGTAAAATATAAGGATATTAAAAGTCCGGAATATGTTGACCATATAAGCTTAACTCCCAACATTAAAGGTGAGTAGATCAGACAGGGGGTCAGTTCACAGAAGGGGCATTGCCAAGCTCTGTTTGGCTTGCACTAGGCTGCATTTTATAACCTTCTGTTTCACCTTCTATCACTCTTTCACTATTGCATACACCATTGGTGGGTTCATGCTGCACTCATCCATCACTGCTTTTCTATGCAGAACAGCAGTGAATAGACATATATGCCCAGCGGATCTGTGACCAAAGTAATGCAGTCCTGATCCTGATGGTGGGACAGAGCCCTCCAATCTTCACTGTCAAATCGAAATCAGTGAAGATTGAGCATAGTCTTGGAGGATTTATCAGTATCTCAGACATGTTGGATGGTGTGGCAGTTAAGATCTCCACGACTTTCTGAATGTCCTGGTCTATTTTAGGCAGTGCAAAGGAACACCAAGGTGAATTGGATTCACAATCTTTTTTGGTACAAGGACTGGCACACTACTAAAGGTCTTAGATGATGCTTGAAGCATGTTCTGAATATTCACATGGCTCAATTTTAGAAGAGGTCACATCAGGAAGTTCTAGCTGCAGTCCAGCCAGGCTAGTTGGGCAGGCTGGAAGTCATTTTAGAAGAGGTTCAGCTAGTAGTGACCCAAGTAGAAAGGAGTAGTTGCAGGCAGTAGGCTGCAAAGAGTTGAGCAGGCTGGGAGGAGTTCCATGCTAGATGTATAGTGGTCATTAGTGTGTCTGTGGGCTGAGGCAGTGGCTATTATTTCTATGGCCATATTAGAACTAGAATTGTGGGGGCAGAATTTTGTGTGTGATTGGAAAAGTATGGGTGCCCAATTGCAAGAGAGAGCAAGCATAGGGGAAGGGGGTGTAAGGGCAGGGGGCTGTATCTAGTGTGGCAGATCCCCAATTGGTAAGTGGACTAGGCTGGAACAATAGCCTCAAGTAGTATGAATGCCATGGCTTTCATTACTGTGGATGCTGGAGCCAGAACATTCAAAACATCTGGGTGCCAGTTGGGTGGATGATGGAGCAACCCTAGATTGAAAAATAGTTCCAGAAGTTTTTTATTCTGTTGTTTATCCTGTTTGTTTTTTTAGAATCTATTGCCTATGCAAATCTTTATATGACATTTGTTTTAATTGTTTCTGCATATCCCTTAATCATTGGGAATATTTTTCTCATATTAAACTTCTTTAACAAGCTTCGTCTCTTTCATTCTTATCAAATTAAATTTGCCTGTGATTTAGGCTAATCAACACTACAGTAATAGAGGTTGTGTACTAGAGGTTATTAGAGTTTACTATTTGGAGTAAGTAGCTCCTAAAACAAATTTAGAGTTGGCAGATATTGAAAATGAATAGTTAGTATGTGAGATAACGGGGAGTACAATCTTTTTTAGACAGGTCACGCGGTTGGGTGTTTTGTTTATTAGCTCACATAACTGAGGCTCAAGTGAGTGTTGTTCATGACAAGTTAATGAGGCTGATGATAGAAATCTTTTAAAACTGAGTCCATTAACTTTGGCAATACAGGTGTTCCCTAAAAAGCTGTAATTGTGGACATATGCACAGTTGTAACTCTTGCAAGCTATATATTGATTTGCTCATGTAGTATATAGACCAAATTTATGTTAGGCATGCATGATTTTAACAATATATATTGCTTGTGAAATAAGAATAAGCTATTAGGTTTCAATGACACTTAAACAAACATAACTATTACAGTACATTGCATACAACTTTCCAGCTGCCATAAGAAAATTAACCTTTTGCTACTAACACACACACACAAAAACATTACATATGCATGAGAAATGAGGAAAGCACCTATCATCATCAATGGTGCATTCACAGTCATCAAATCACAAGTTGTTTGCTAGTCCAGGCAACCATCATTATCATCATCATGTATTTGCACTTCCCATCGAACACTAGCAAACAATACAATGTGTCTTTGTGCCAGACAGGTCATGCTTAAAATTGCACAAACAGGCCTTTATTGTGCTTATGTTAGAAGACCGAATCTTACACCTATTAAGGGGGAGATTAGCACTGCCAATAACAATACCTCTCCACACCTCTACCCTCGCCACTCCCCCCCCACACACACACTAGATAGACCTGTATGTTCTTTTCTGCTGTTCAGTTTTATGTTTTATGTTTCTATGTCAAATCCTGCAGAAAAATCTGTTAAGCCACAATTACACACTTCTTGCATGCTTCTTGTATTTTGCCAATTTCAATAAAGAAAAATTATCTTTTCCACCATTTGATGATGGTGATGGTAATTCCAATAGTACTTTTACATACCATGTAGTATGAGTTATTTCACCTGGTTCAATTAGTTAACTCATTCATTAATAGATGTTACTGCAGTAGGAAAATAAATATGAACAGTGAGAATAGACCATTATGCATAAAGTGACCCTCATTTATAAATGCATGTGAGTCCATTTGCTCCTTGTAAAGATGCACTTTGATATTCTGTGCATTCTTTATAAGTTACACTTAGAGTAGAATAGAATTCAAATCTGCTGCTCCTTGTATCTATACAGATGGGACATATACGTTCATTAACAGCTTGAACACACAAGTGTAGCACTAATCCTACAGATCCTATACATGCTACATAACTACATTTCTTTAGCTATGGATCTTAGGAAAGTATACTTTGTGCTTACATTAACCCAGTTGAAAATGTGTGTTGTTGATGATGAATACACTATCAGTTCCAATCTGTACAGTGTTTGTTTTTAAATAAACCATTCACCCATACAAATAACTAACCTTAAGCTGGCTTTCGATAATGCAGGGTATAACAAGAGTGATTTTACACTGCTGAAGTGGTAACCACCACAAGGTTAGGACAGATTGGACTGACCAAACTATAAACAGTCTCAGCCCAGGAATGGAATCCTTAGTAGGACCCACAGAGATTTAGTGAGTGGTTCCCTCCTAGAGCCAACAAGTCCTATGTTTCTCAACACCATTGGAGCAGTGGGTACCAGTGAAATACTAATTGCATATAGACTGCTTAAGTGGCAATTATACCACAGCTGTGGTCATAGCAATTATAAGACTGCATGCTACAACTAGCCCTGGCAACCATTAACTATTTGTGCATGATGTGCCTTTCAATATTATAAACACCAGAACATGTGTGGTATGTAGCGGTTTGGGCCAGTAAAAAAAATTCTGAAAGTGGCTTCATGTAGGTAGGACCAGATGAACTGTAGGCAATGCCAACACAAAAGTCAGCTTAGAAGCACACCATTATCTCTAGTCACATTGATAGTAGTTGAGGCCAGTGCAATGTGCAATGGTAGACAAGATCACAACAATGGTAGATATTTTAGGTATCTATATACAATACAGAGAGCATACCACCAACTGGTATATAATACAAAGAGCATTCCAGTGATCAATGCACAATATGGAGAGCATTCATGTGACCACCATACTATACAGAGAACATTCCAGTGACTGCCATTCAATGCAAATAGGATCATAGTGTCCACCATATAATACATAGAACAAAAAACATCCCAATATACAATACAATAAGCGGTTTGTGACCCTCACACAATACAAAGAGTATCCCAGTAACTGCCATCAAATACAGGGAGAATCCAAGTTACAAGCATACAATACAGAAAGCTTCCTAGTGACCCCCATAATAGACATAGATAATCCTGTTATTGCTGTACAATAAAAAGAGCATTTATGTGACAACATATAATACAGTGAGAACCTTAGTGACTGCTATACAATGCATAGGGTATACCATTAAATAATGAAAGCATTCATGTGCTACAATACAATGCAGAGAGCATCCCAGTGACCACAGTAAAATACAGAGAGCATTCCCTTTACTCCATACAAATCAGTTACCAACATATCATCATAGTGACTGCTATACAATAAAGAAAGCATCACACAGAGAACCACAAAAATGCAGAGATCATTTCAATGTCCTCATAACATAGGGAGAATCCTAATGACTGCCATACATTCCAGTGACCTCTATTCATTACATTAAGCATCTTAGTGACTACTATAAAATCCAGAGAGCATCCCAGTGAATGCCATACAATATGGAGAGTATCCCAGTTACAGTGTATAATACACACAGAATCATAGTAACTGACATGCAAAACAAAGAGCAGTCCAGTGACAAACACCATGTACCATACAAGGAGCATCCTAGTCATTCCATATAATACAGAGAGCATCTTAATGACAGCCTATCATTCCTCAATACTAATTAACCCCTTCTCAAAAATCATAAAAGGAGCACCCCATCCACTCTAAAATGTATTAAATAAAGTTTTGTAACAGTCAGCAAATCACAAGCAGATTTTCCACACAATGGCCAATCACACTTGGGACAAAGTCTCTGGAGGTCAATTTTTTCTAGTTTATAAATTGTGGAATAACAGGTCTGTAGCATATGGGTGCTTACCTGTGTTTCTCCCATGCTTACCTATATGTCTACTATGTGTCTCCAGTCTTGGCTGTGTCTTTATTAGTGACCCCTGCCTGTTTTTTTGTTTTGTTTATGTTCCTAGCTTGTTCTCCCATCCTCATGCACCGTTTGTTTGTTTGTTTGTTTGAGAGAGAGAGAGAGAGAGAGAGAGAGAGAGAGAGAGAGAGAGAGAGAGAGAAAAAAAAAACTTTTCATCCAGAGAGTGTGAGTGGGCTGAGTATTTACATTTCCTTTCCTTATATATATTTGCTGTGTATATATCACCATTGCCCAACATTGGTGACAAGTATTTAATGATTATTATGTTAATTTACGGTGTAATACAGCGACAAATCTATATTAACTGTTCACAGTTAAAAGTATTGATACTTTTAATTATATGGGTGTCACAGTAGCTTGTTGTGCCGATTCCAGTTGAACTGTTTTTTTAAATCTCCAGCTGCCTGGCTCAGGCCAGACAACCAGGGATTTGAACAGTGAGTCATATACTGTTAAAAAGCATATAATATACAACAGTCATTCATAACTTTTTAGCCATCCTCAAAAAAATGCTGTAACTATTGTATGCTAGGGCAAAAGGATAATCTTTTATGATATGTGACAAGCAGACTATTTCCTATAGCAAATCTTACCATTTATTTCCAGGTGTGACATTTGTTACACCTGGCAGGTGACTTGGCGTTCCATGTTTAAGTTTAGGGTAGTCCTCAAGGAACTGACCAAGTGCTGTATTACATGCAGCGTCTGCCTTGCTGTTTGATTCCTGCATTAACCTGAAGCCCAGTGGAATGTGAAACTGATAACGTACATCTTGGATTCAGAGGATCTGTTTCCTCTAGAGAAGATTTAACAGCTGGTTCAATTATAAAAATGCACAAAGTTCAAAAAATGAGCCAACTGCATACAAAAGATTTGCTTGATTATTTTGCTCAATTTTGCTAAGAACCAAATGAAAGGATTAACATGCACCAGGTAGTTAGCTGTGGAGCACATTTGTTGCAGATGGAGTCTTTTAATGGTGATTGCGGATTCGCACCTGTCTCAGGTTAAGTCCATAGCAAATCATCCATAGTCTACTGATCTTAGAAATATTTCTCAAATGCAAATATCCCTCAGCATTCGGCAGCCTCAGAGCTTTACAGATTTATACAGCCCAGCAGGAAATCATGTCAGGGAGTTATGTGTACTTAGAGACAGAAAAGGAACGCTTTCAAAGTTGACAAAAAAAATATACAGTATATATATTTTAGTATTTTTTTTTAAGTGTTAACTTTAACTAGGAACAAATAGGATATATTTATTAAGGTTTTAACAAAATACATCAAAGTGTAAATTTATTTCATTACTTCAATAATGAAGTGAACCTTTACTAACCACTATTTTGTTCAGAACAGTGTAATGCAAATACAAATTAAATTGTAAAAAAGGAAAGAATTTATTGTGCCATGGATACAATTGGTGATCTAGAAAGTTAATGTCATGGTTGTCTATGTAAAATTCTATTAATAAAGAATACTGGATATATTGAGATTAATACCGCACAGAAGTAATATAACCACAACGGTTCCATTTTGCAGGAAAGTTTGCGATACTGACCCAATATTTAGATATTTTTAAATCAAGTCACAAATATTTTTAATAATTATTGAAATATATGGGTTACCAGCCCACATAAAGACATAGGGGTATATTTACTAAAGTGAGAGTTTTTAGAAGTAGAGATGTTGCCCAGAGCAAACAATCAGATTGTACTTAACATTTAACTGGCACCTTCTAGAAGATAAGAGCTAAAATCTGATTAGTTGCTATGGGCAACATCTCCAATTCTAAAAACTCTAATTTTAGTATAATATACCCCATCATATTCTATACTTGAGGGAACAGAAAGCCTCAGTCTTTTTCCATGAACACCGTGTTTAAGTACTTATAAATCAGTCTTTCACAAATGTAAGAAAGTGGTGATGTTCGTATAGGAACAAGTCAACTAGGATTAATCTTTTGAATACAACGATGATAGTAAAAAAAGGGTCTGATTCTGAGATTTAGGAAATGCCAATATTTTTGCACATGGAGCAATTATTTGCTTTTATGCATGCGCAAAAGCTGCACTGAGCACGTGCAACGATTGCAACGCGATTATGCCTGTACAGAGGAGCCACTCACAAAGTAAGTGACAGGTAGTCAAAGTTTGGGGGTGGTAACAGGGGGATGGTTAAAAAAACACAGGCGTGTTTAACCATTTAAACGCCGTTTCATGGACATGCATAAATTAGGCACTGCGATCTCCTTCACAGCATGAGAGCTCTCTACGTGTCAGGAGATCTACAGAACTTGAGTCTGGTCAGACTTGACTCACTTGCCGCCAGACTGCCTGATGTGCATAGATGCTACCGATGTTTACGCTGTCTCACATCTTCAGATGGATATGAGACGGCAGCAGTGGGCATCCCTATCCCCGGCTGTGCTTTGGAAGGCATTAGCATATTTTAGCAACAGTGAGAGAATGCAATTGCATTAGCTTAGATCTCGGAATCAGACCCTTTATGTACATACAACATTTTATAGACCCATATGTCTCTTTCATAAATTTTCGTTAAATTACGTCTTCTTATCCAACAGTTTTATTGGCTAGAGGGAAGGCACTTGGCTAATACGATATTGTTTTTCTACAATAAATCTCATCTCTTCTTATAGTATATAAAGTATATATATATATATATATATATATATATATAGAGAGAGAGAGAGAGAGAGAAAGAGAGAGAGATACAGTAGATTATATGTATATATATATATATATATACATGTGTGTGTGTGTATGTATATATATATATACATATATATATATATATATATATATATAAACTAGCTGGAGTACCCTGCCTTGCCCGGGATTTTAAGAATGTTTATTTACACATCATCCTCCAACAAACCTCTCCTTAGGCAGGCCTCACGAAAAGTGTGACAAACTTCCCCATCCACAATCCTAAGATCTTTGAAGGAAGTAGGACCTGTAACAGTGTAAAGTAAACTTCGGAGATGGAAGCATTCAAAATTTGTCGGATGTACAGTGTAAACACGGCCAAGAGCTTCTGTTGCTCTGATACCAGGATGACTGTGTACTTCCTGGTTGCTGGATCGCAATATGAAATGCACAGCAACTACTTCCAGTTCCTTGGGCAGCTGTTTCCGGCATTCAGGGTCTCCACGGTGTATAAGATTCATCCAATCAGTTTTACCCTTCAGGGGCTGACAAAGGAATGAACTGGAAGTAGCCTCTATGCTTCCATAGTGCAGTACAGCAACCAAGGAGGTAGACAAAAAAGTTTGGTCGCCACTGTTGAGACCATCTAGTTGTGTAAGCTGAAGCATGAGCAAGTATACATAAAAATTTGTGCTGCAGAGCTGCGTTTTTGCATCCCAGTATATTTATTATTAACAGGTTCTTATACAGTGAAGCATATTCCGTTGCGCTTTACAATTGTAGTTGCCATCTTTATGGGCCTGACTGTAAATCAGATGGATCTCTCCTCATGGATGCAGATATCAATTTTTACCATATTCAGACTCATAAAAAGCCTGGCTTAATATCAATAGTGGTTCCTCAGTGCAGGTTTGCTGACTGTGTCGGCAGTGCAGGGGTCTTCTCAATGCAGGGTGCCGGCGATGTCGGCAGTGCGGGGGTGCCAGCACTGTCCTTAGTGCAGGTTTGCTGACTGTGTTGGCAGTGCAAGGGTGTTCTCAATGCAGGGTACCAGCGGTGTCCTCAGTGCATGTGTGCTGAAAGTGTTGGCAGAGCAGGGGTGCTGGTGGTGTCCTCAGTGTGGGAGTGCTGGCAGTGTCGGCAGTGTGGGGGTCACTAAGGGTGTCCTGAGTATGCGGGGCAGCATTGCAGGGGTGTCGACAGTGTCGGCAGTGGTGGTGTCAGCAGTGGAGAATGCTGCCAGCGGAGTTGCCGGCAGTGTCTGCAGCGTGGGGTGCAAGTGGTGTCAGGCAGCGAGGGATGGTGGGCGCCATCTTCTTTTGCTTCCTGTGTGCATATTAAATGAGCTTAACCCTTTGGCTGAGAGCCAAGACAGATGGCTCTCTCAGCCAATCAGCGTTAAGCCTGCTCAATACAAAACCTTGCGACCCGACAGAGGCATCGCAAGCTTTTGCCTCGGGTGAGGGATCCAGGGCAGGCAGGAAGATCCGAGCTTGGCTCGGATCGCCTCGGATCCCCGAAATTCGGGTGGGTTCGGTTCTCTGAGAACCAAACAAGATCATCCATAGTAAATTCATGCAGCATTTAAAAGGTAATGTAAACTCCATGCAAGAGCCATAGTAAATGATGTTCAGAGACTCAGATTATATGCTACAGAATAAAATTCCTTAATTCCTTAGTATGTAGCAAAATGCATGTTATAAAATCAAATTATGAAATTAAATAAAATTTTTATATTTTTATTATTGACCTTGCAGATGGCCCAAGAAGAATGGTGTCCAAATAACAATAACCCAAACAGGACAATGCTTTTATTCTTCTTTGCTGTTTTAGGTGTAGAACCATGAGATCTTTTCTAATTCCGTACCTGACCTGTAGAGGGGCGAATGCTATGCAAAAATTGTGGTTTTTAATTATTTAAAAATGAACAGCAATTCATTTTGATTTAAAATTGTGTTAGTTGCCTCTGCCATGTTTTAATAAGATTGTATGTAAATTTCACGATCTTGGCTTGTAAACTGTGGATTTGTATAGTGCCGGACCCTTGGTAGATATATATATATATATATATATATATATATATAGATAGATAGATAGATAGATAGATAGATATAAAGAAATCCTGTTCATTTCTTTTTAGATCAATTGTTCCAGAACAGAAGAGGAGCAGGGGTTCAATTATATTGCCGTGGACGCTAGTGCTTTTAAGACTTTGGTTGGTTCCGGTGAGCTGTGAGCACACTCTCACAGTATATATAATTTAGTGTTTTTTCAGCACCAGTCATTCGTTTATATATATATTACATATTTTTTTCTGGAATGTGTGGTTAATATGTCATAAATCTAATATCTAGATGCTTTTTATTTTGCATATTTGAGTGGGCATAACATCACAATGTACATTTTCAAATAATTGGTTTGAGTCTAGAGTGTATATACAGCAAACAATCCATAAGTTTGCAATTGCGGTAGGTGATCTATCCTTAACAAAAAGTACTGTATCGCTGTGCTGGACTCTAGAATGTATGTTTCTTGGTATTTAAATATACAGTAAGTCATTCATAAGTCACAGAAAGTCTATAATAGGCTTGTCTGTTTTCTATAAGCTGTTTTCACCAACTAATGTGAGTTTCTTACAGGTGTATAAGGGTACTGAACATTTTCTTATCCTGTCTGAGCCTTTGAACTACCTTGTTTCTATATAAAACAGCTGTCCAATATGTTTATTTGAATCTGGACATTAATTCAAGCTTTTTGTTAGCAAAGTGATTGTAATTATCCACATATGTAATGACGATCATACATAACCTCAGGAGAATGGTAGATCGTATTTATGTCTCAGGATGGACCTACAGACCTTTGGCTGTGCCAGGTTTACAATTATATTACAATAATTATCTCCTGCTGTCACTGGTGAAGCAAATGCTAAACACAATGCTGCTGAAGCGACCGGCAGTCAGGTACTGTACTTAGCACAGGTCTATGTATTGGCAGCAGAATAATTTATTACTGTAATTGATCATAAACTATTTTGTGATCATCAAGTCGATCAGACCGCAGAAACTGTCCTACAATCTTTAAGCGCATATCTTTTTATATATTGTTTTCATTCTAAGTTTCTACTATTGGCAATGCTTGCAAACTGTCTATTAAATAGGATTTAAAGAAGGCTATATTTTGTCACTCTCGTATAAGTCTTGTCCTTCTCAGCTAAGGGTAAGTTCAGTGCAGTGTGATATTGGCTATATGTCATTCAAAGCAGAAGCAATCAATGCTGGATTTAGGTACTTTATTAGAAATAAGCAAGGTGTTCCACACAGACAAGAAAAATATGAGAGAGATTGTGCTTCACCAACTGAGCCTGGTGCATAGGGTTATAAGAGCTTGACTTTATACTTTCCTTACATCAGAGGGACTGCAGTCCCTAGAGATGTACGAAATATTATTCTTCCGGCAAGTCACTGATATAATGTAACACTGTCAAGCAGGGGTGATTTCAGATTGTAGTACACAAAATGATTAACACAACAATATCAGACTATAGATAGACAGATACAAAGTTTAGGCAGGAATTATCAAAATCAGTATGAAAACAATAGCCAACATCAAAATCCAGACAGTTCGCACAAACGAAGAACATTTTACCTCATTCACAGTGACTTTAATTAAATATAAAAATTGTCTGTGCCATAGTGCAATGTGCACATCACACACATACACATTAAACATATACCAGACACACTACACATGAACACACACCTCACACATGCACACACATCTCACAAACACCACACACATACAAACATGCACACCCATAGTTTTACATAGACACACACATGCACTCTCAATCCGTACCAGAACAAACACAGGAAAAAAAATAATAATAATTTTTCCTCCTGCTTACTGTATATATCCTTCATCGGTGACCACTATACATTTGTAAGAGATCTTTAACTACAAACTCAGCAAACTTTTACACAGTTTTAATATGTTCTGTATACTTTTTTTCCCTTAAATACGCTACATCCTTAAATAGTATAGTTATTACCGTATGAATAGTAACATCAGTCAGACCTCCAATATTTTGGCTATTAAAGCTGTTTTTTCATTCTCAGCATTCACCCACTCTTACCTATTCCCTGCATGTCTCTGGCTAGACTGTGCTTCTGACACACTTGTCTGTTATGCTAGCACCATGGAGAGCATACTACAGAAACCACAACAGATCTTTCTATCCTACTGGTCAACTTTTGGAGAATAGCTGATTCAGATTTATTTTTCTGGCTTATTATTCAGTACAGTCATGGGCACAGGAGTCAAAAATTTGTAATAGTGTCTCCACTTTCTCTCTTTTAGCTGTAATATGTCTTTAGCACTTAATGCACCTGAACACTGTTTTCTTCCCTAATTCTGACATATTCTTATACTTCTGGGTCAATCTCTGGTAAATTCTGCAACTCCCCTTTTCTTTCTGACCACAATCAACATACCCTCCTTGCATTTCTCCGCAGCTCATATGTCAATGAGAATGTGTGCTGAAATCTTCCTTGTTACCACCCAGTCCTAATGGCTGCAAAGCCGACCAGCCAGCACCACATACACATGTACACACGCAAACACACAATCACTAGAGATGTGCGGTTCGGTTCTCCAGAAATCCGAATCCACATGAATTTTGTGAATCCGGGATAAATCCAAATCGCGGTTCTGATCTCCTGCGAAGATCCGGGTAAATCCTGGTCGCGGTTCTGATCTTTTTGCGGTTCGGAATTTGGATTTTAAATCCGAATTTCTGGTTTTGGGTTGCATAAATTACATGATTTTAGCTGTTTTTAAAACTTTGTATCTATTTTTTTTCTTAATCCAGATCCAGAACCAAAACAAAAACACTCGAGGGTGGTTTTGCAAAACCAAATCCAGATCCAAAACCTTGAAGGAGATACAGATCCAAAACCAAAACCAAAACACAGGGGTCGGCGCACATCCCTAACAATTACACAGCAGAACTTTTGCGAATATATTTTATGTTTTATACTTGCTTTAGATTTACAGTAACAACACTACACATAGCCCCTCAAGAATAAAACTGGATGGAAAATATGTCTACAGTAGGTCTTGTAAACAAGCTCATTTATCACACATTTATCACATGTCAATTCAAATGAAAGAAAACAAAAACACAAATATTGAGTTATTGTTATGTTGGTGATTTGTCCCCAAAAGTAAAAAATCAACTTCTGGAAACATTTCAACAAGAGTAAGTAAGAAAGTTTAAAGTGTGTCTATGTCAGGCAAGCAATCATTTTCATACACTGCAGACTTTATAAAGATTAAATAGAGACAATTATAATGTGCTACTGTACTTTAGTGCTAATTAAAACAATGCAAATCCTAATATAGATTTAAATAACAGGGATTCTGTTGCATAGCGCAGTTGTGTAACAGAAAATATTATAAGAAAATATAATACATTTATTTAGATGTGATAACCCAATGATAAGTACAGGATCATGTAATTATAAGTTGGAATAGTGCTATGATACGTTAATGTTTTTCTTCTGTGGTCCTTGAAAATGGTCCTTTGGAGCTTGTAATGTCCTGCTCTCTATTTAAGGGTTTACTAGTAAGAAAAATAAACCTGTTAAATATGTGTGTTGAGGTTGTGTCAAAGCTGATGTTGTCTTATAGGGAAGAGGTGTGGATTTTATGCATAAAGTATATATTTATTTTACTGGATTGAATTAGGAATGACTGGCACATCCATGCCTGGCAATGGTTGGCACATCTTTCATTTTATTGCAGAAGCAAAGCTTATATAATTGTAAATGCAAGCTGAGCTATTACAGTAATCTATTTTTGCACCATGTTAAAGAACACTGTATCCTACATTTGCAGGCTTTAAGCTTATGTTACATTTTAGATGTCTATGCTTTTTTTAAGAGCAAGTCAACCATGCAGATTAACCTAATGCTAATTAAAAAAAAAAGCAAAGAGAAGGTGGTATTGCATATTGTTGGTGGGTGAGCTAAACAGCTAATGGTTGCAAATCATCTTACATAATCATTACCATAAGGTGAACATTAATCATACTTAATATAGTGACAAAGAACCAAAAACACAGTAAAGGAAGATTATAAAATAAGATAGATTGAAGTTGTGAAGCAGATGCAGTGGAAATACTAGATCACACTTGAAGAGAAAGAGAAGTGAGAAGCTCAACACATTTAATAAAGCACTTAACACCTAGACAGAAGTGTAGGTTGGCTCTGCAATGTGTCATACATAAATGAAATACAAATTGTTTTATGACATTAACAAAAAAGCAGATAATTATAGAACTCTCATGATTCACATATTTGTCTCACTATGATTGTAAATACTCAACATCATCTCCTAGCATTCATGAAACCCAGCCTGGCCATTGTAAGAGAACTACTGTGCTCTAATGAAGCCACAGTCTTCTATTTTTTCCCTAACTGAAAATGTGATTAATAATGTATTACTATGGAAAGGATTTTGCAGTCTGATTGGCTGCACAGTTAGCTAATTGCTCATACATTGGGAACTAATGGCATCAATACAGAGATGTAATAAAGTAGCATTGTGTTACTTACTGCAGCAATAGATTATTGGACAGTGTTGCTATAGGAGAATATGCAGCTGATTACTGTGAATTGCCAATCAATGTAATATAATAAAGCTTATAATTTGTTCATGTGAATATAAGTTAATCATCTCTATTAGTGTCCACTGCTGGGAATGATATATTCTATTTCTGCTTATATTTTTTTTTTACATTTTAAATGACTACAAGAAAGTAAAAATTAAACAGAGGTATGCAAATGTATATTAGGCCTTAGCGTCACATAATAAATCTAATGAACATTATACTATAGTGTGCTCTAAACATAAAAGTACTAAACCAAAAAAAAAAAAACAACACAAAGAAATGGACTGCACAGCAACAACTGAACTATAGAGCTGTAATACATATAGGTAAGAAAATATACAGATGTACAGCACTTAACCTGTGTGAGATGGATATGATGCTCATTCACCTAGACGTTTTGAGGTTTTCACCCATGGACATCACATACATCTCACAATACACATGTTAAGCGCTGTACATCTGTATATTTTTATACCTTTGTGTATTGTTGCATCCAAAGGTTTGGGTTACCTTACATACAGTAGCTTACCAAAATCTTAAACCACTCATTCCACTTCCACACAGTTGCTGCAATAACCATGGTTATTGCACGTGAATGTGCAGCAATCCAGGTTACTGTGTAGTGTGAAAGGGCCAGGTTGAAATAAGCTGGATCAAGTGACCCATCATTCCAACCCTGGTTACGAGAAGGGTTGAACTCATGTTCAACCCGGCTAGTGATGCAGTGTGAATGGGTAACCTGTTCACTGCATAGGAAGAGCTGACGCTTGGAGATGATCTCATCTCCAAGCGCTGACTAACCATGTGATGGCGGTTGCCAGGTCGATGACGCCAGTCTGAAAGGGGTCTCAGTTGGGGCGTACCGGGGATGGAACCATGGACAAATTCCTGGGAGTTTTGGGACAAATTGGTTTTATTAGCAAGTATGATTAGAAGTAACAAGATCCACAAATGTATCTAAAGCCTTTGAAAATTAGTTGATCACTAAAAAGGTAAATTCCAGAGAAGAAAATATTTATTTATTTATTTACGTACTGTAGATTGGACATTTCTCCGCAGTCACCTAATACCCCTTTTACACCAAAATCCTGGGTCCGACCCTGGAATTTGAACACTGGTCAATCGCAGGTCGAACTCGTCTTCAGACCCCGTTTACACTGCAACTCGACCCGGGTTATTCCCAGGTTTGCCCCGTTTACACTGAACCCGGGTAATCCCTGCTTTTCTCTATAGAAGTAATTAAAAATGGTCTCTTTTAAGGTCTGACAAAGATGGTCACAAAAGGCAACAAAAGAGAGGGGTGGGGACTGCTTACAGCATTGCTACAGGTTGCTGTTCTGGCTGTGGCAGGCTGTGTGTCAGCCTGCATTTGTGGCTGCTGGTCAGGCTGTGGTGCAGGCAGCAGTTCTGGCTGTGGGAGGCTGTGTGCCTTCCTGCGTTTGTGGCTGCTGGTCAGGCTGTGGTGCAGGTTGCTGTTCTGGCTGTGGCAGGCTGTGTATCAGCCTGCGTTTGTGGCTGCTGGTCAGGCTGTGGTGCAGGTTGCTGTTCTGGCTGTGGCAGGCTGTGTATCAGCCTGCGTTTGTGGCTGCTGGTCAGGCTGTGGTGCAGGCTGCAGTTCTGGCTATGGCAGGCTGTGTGCCTTCCTGCTTTTGTGGCTGCTGGTCAGGCTGCTGTGGTGCAGGAGGTTAGGCAGGCAAGTGATGGCTTCATGTGCGCCTCTCTCTGCAGGGCACTGACAAATTACATCATCTGCCGGTGCCCCAGAAGCTCCAATCAGCAACTTTCAGAGCTAGCCGGGTCAAATAAGCAGGGTAGCACCCGTTTACACTGCCTCATGACCCGGGAACAACCCGTTTTCAACCCTGCTCTCAACCCGAGTAAGATTGCCCGGTAAATCGACCCGGGTTTTTTAGTTGGGAGCCGTTCACACAGAGCCTCAACCAGGATCGACCTGGCAATAACCCGGGTTAATTGTTTGGTGTAAAAGGGGTATAAATGAGAGATACATATAGCATTGCAGCATGAGATTTCAAGCAACCTGACTTAAGCATAAACAAAAAGAAAATCATGCTATTTTAAAAGTTGAAAGTTATTGCAACAACAGATGATTAGTCAGGGAACATTGTTACTTAGTTTCGGAATATTGATTTTTTTTTACCAGATGTAATAAGTTTGATGCTTAAATGATTTTGTATCTAGAAAGAATTGTCTGCTGACTGTGGTGATTGCTCAGCTTGTACTGTACCATTTCCATTCAGATCTTGGAAGTTAAAAGTGGATATGTTAAAAAAAAAAGACTGGAATCATTGCAAGGACCTACAGTATATGTTTTAAGTTTCAAGAGAGGCACTTTATATCAGTTCTCTTAAGTGAGGGATCTAGTTTGTCTGTCATTGGCACTGTATGTCAGCACACTGTAACCCCAAGCATACAGGCTAGGCTTTGATCTTACTTTGTAAGCTTACTGGTTCTCTTGCAAAAAAATAAATCAAATCATGATCAGTAAATTCGACCTTAGTTAAAATGTTTTCTAGGAACAAAGGCCCTCATTCAGAGCCGTACGCTCTGAGCAGAGCGCACGCTCTGAATGAGGTCCGCCCTCCAAAATTATGGAGCGTCCTCCTGGACGCTCGTATAGCTGTGGGTCACCACCCACAGCCTATACGAGCGTGCAGTTTGATGGCCGCGATGGTCTTGACCATCGCGACCATCGCCACTGCGAGCCGGAGCCTGCGGTTGAGTTTTTCAACCGCAAGGCCCGGAGTGATTTTGGCTCTATCAGAGCCAAAATCACTCCCACTGACATCACTAGTGATGTCAGTGGGCCGGCTTCTGACGGTAGGCATTCCCTTGGGAACACCCCCGTCAGGGAGGCACGCCCCCGGCACGCCCACCAAAGGGGGCGTGCTGTCAATCAACATCGACAGCACGCCCCCTTTGATCAGACACAACGAGCGAAGGAAAGTCCTTCGCTCGTCGCGTCTGGCGCATGCGTACGACGGAGCTCCCGCCGTCATGCGCATGCTCAGTGCACAACATCGACCCACTTGCGAGCGGACAGCCGCTTGTGAGTGGGTCTGAATCAGGCCCAAAATCCCTTTTAAAAACTCTTCCAATTCCAGTGACAAGTTCTCTTACTTGACTCTGGAACCCAAATACTTGTAGGTGAATTTTCTCAGGCTCTATTATATAGAATTCAATGCTTTCATTGTGAAATGAACATATCATACAGTTGGCATACAGTAAATGCTTCTGAGAAAAATGTAAAACTAGGAATTCAGTTTGCCTGGTTATAACACTACTAATGCTCCTCACAGTGATGTAACAAGAAGGCACGGTTGTCATGGGCTTGGCTGGTATACCAAGCAAAATATTGCACCACACAGGAATTAGTTTTAAATAAGTACAAAGTCAAAGATGAATCACAACAGAACTTGGCATGAGATTCAGACTAATTTGCACACAGATTTACAAATGTTGCACATTAAATTGATCAGTGTAATCTAGCAAAGTAGCTTTGTTTCTCCCAATTGTTTTATTTGTGTGAAAAAGATGCACATTTTCAGGGAACAAGATACTCAGCACAGCTGAGTTGCCCAGGACCTGATGTGCCGAGAGGGGCTGTTTGCCGTGACTGTTACAACTCTGGAACTCTGATTTTCACATACTTCTCCAATGCTTTGAGATCTGCGTATTTGCAGAAGCCACACTGCACATGTGCAAATCCCATTGTGACCTCACTTGCAGTGCCCTGGATGCTACAGCCTGATTGACCGCTGGCCTTCTAGGCTGGAGCCGTAAATCTGAGTGACAGTGACTGCATCTTCTGATGCAGATTAATTGGCCCCGGATCGGAGATTAGGGGCCATTCTGAGGTGCCTTATGCTCACTCAGATGGCCAATGCCTCAACAAATGGTCACAATGTAGATCTGTTGCTGCAGGTTTGTATACTGAGATGCCGGCAGTAGGCATCTTTTTACACTAGACGCCTCATGTGGCATTAGCATAACTTTGCACAGCTGCTGAGTACAAATATGCAGCAGTTGTGCAATTTGCATCCATCTTTGAATCAGGCACTGTGTTGTATACAAATTGTACACTGCAAATTTAGCAATTACTACTAACACTGCCAAACCACATCTCTTGGAGTAAATGAGGCAGGGGCACCAAAAAGGGGGACCAGGTATTAATTACCCAGGTAATGGCCAATTGGAGGGACCCACGGGAGCCCGTGCCAGCTCCGGGTCTCATACCAAAGGGGGTGTGCTGTCGATGTTGAGTGACAGCACGCCCCCTTTGGTGGGCGGGCCAGGGGCGTGGCTTCCCAGACTGAGGCGTTCCCATGGGAACACCTACCGTCTGGGGCCAGCCCCACTGACACCACAAGTGATGTCAGTGGGAGTGCTTTCTGCTCTGTTTGAGCCGAAAGCACTCTTGGGCTTGCGGCAACGAGACCCTACCACAAGGGTCTCATCGCAAGCCCGATGGCCGCGATGGTCTTGGCCATCGCAACCATCATCATGGCTGCTCGCTATAGCTGTGGGTTGTCACCCACAGCTATGCGAGCGGCCAGGAGGCCGTTCTAAAAAAACATAGGGCCGGCCCTGATTCAGAGCGAGCGCTCTGTCATAGTGTCTGGCTCTGAATCAGGCCCTCAGTTCAAACCGGGTCACAGAAATCAAAAATCCGGCCTCGCACATCTCTAATATCTATGCTACTCTTGTAGAGCTGGATGCATCTTGAGATGTGTTCAACTCTGCAAGCTGAGAAAAATGCACATTTTTTAGGCACTTTTACACTGGCCTTTTAAGCAAAATGTGTTTAATTCTGCCCCAGCACCATAGAGAGGAGAGAGGAGAAGAGCATGCCACATGCATCTCTGTAGCAGCTTTACTTCCTGCAGTGTGTCATTCCAGACACCCTGCAAGCCAAATTCAGGGGCCATAGGGCAGCAACGATGCTGCTCCCAGGGTATTTTACTTTGTGCACGGGCACCACTTGCATACCCATAGTTATGGCCTTGTAAGTCCTCGAATGATCTCTTCGTACATTTTTGTAGACTCAGATTTTCAAACCTGTATGGGACCCCACCTGAAAATCATTCAGTGAGACCAAAACTTTTTCCTGTACTGCTTGCTTACTATAATTTATGAAGCAATGTAGCTGCACAGAAGTGGAACATAGCTGATCAGTATTGTTCTCACTAATTAAGTTTCTATAAAGCCACTGGCTGAGTTCCACATACTGTAATAACTAGATTTCTAAGTTATTGGCTCTATTTCTTTAATGCCCTGAAAAATAACCTGTGTAATGTTATAGTCAGCATACTGATGCATTGCTCATAAGACACTAATTACATGTTTTTAAATTGATTGGATCTTATAAAAGTCCCCTTACCTGTTTAATGGTTTTTACACAAGGAAATTAAAGTCATCCACGTTTAATGGAAAGTTAATTGATTTAAAATCTGCAATACCTAACATTAAACATTGGTTCTCCACGACAAATGTGCAAGACTCAGCATGTTGTAACTTAAACTTAAATCTAAATATATAAACCATATGTTTATGATTAACTACCCTTTATATTCATTTAGCCATAAAAAATGTACATAAAGAAGTCAATAAATGTAACCCTCTTGCAGACAAACAGCAGTGATCCAGGTATGATGGAATTGCTGCAGCAATAATGATAGCTAAAGGAAAGTTGTTACACAGGAAGGGCATGTGAAATAAGGGGTACAGCAAATTTGGGGGAGGCGGGGAATGCACCCTGGTCTCAGGGGGGTGGGGCAAGCGGTAGAGCATTGGTGAATTGACTATAGGCCTGTTTTTGGTAGGCCGACAGTCTAACAGAGCCAGCTTATTTTATTTTTATCATTGTTCTTTTTTTACTTGTTGGGGATTGGATTGCAAGGATATGGGAGGGATGTAGGCAGAATGTAGGTGGGCCTGAGATGGATGTGGGTGGGAAGAGTAAGCTGCTCGATTGCCAGACTGTTGTGGCCTTCCCAGCAGTGTGCTGTGCATTGCAGCAGCATTGCAAAAAATTAGATGAAAGTATGGTGGACTGTGGTTTGGAGCGCCCCACAGAAAAGCATCTGCTACAGCAGACATGACAGTGCAAAGTCAGTAAGTGAGTAAGGGCAGCTCCACTGTTTATCTGTCATAAGAGACGGAGTGATTAGAGTTATAGTCACATCCTTTGTTACTGAGATTCAGTATTTAATTTTTTGTGCGGTGGACACTGATTTTTTTTTTATAGTATCTGGCAGTCACTGTGATGTTCTCTGTATTGTATTGCAGTTTCTGTGAGGATGTTTGTATTATAAGGCGGTCACTATGATGCTCTCTGTGTTATGTGGCAGTTACTGCAATATATTCTTTAAAACATGGCAGTCACTGTGATGCTCTCTGCATTATATGGCAGTTATTCTGATGTTGTATATATTATATAAGGCGTACACTTGTCTGGGGAGATCTATAAAAGGCCAATTTCCCAACTATTTTTAAACTGATCAAATTAGAAGAGAGCAGAGGAAAAATTGTTATTCTCTATATCAACACTGTAAGCCAGAGGTACCAATTTTTATGAATGTAAGCATTCATTTAAATGGCGTTTACAAATTGTTGAAATTTATTTTAAAAGCTCTAACTTTTGAGTTTTACATTGTTAGCCAAATGGCCATGTAATAGAATATTCTGTCAATTAGATGCCATTCTGTAACATCTCAATTGATTGTATTCTTTTATGTGCTTCCTTGTCCCCAAAGTTCTCAGCAGCATTAATTCTTTTAATTTTACTCATATTAATACAGGTTCAGATGTCTTTAATTGAGTTGCTAAATAATTTTTAACACCCTATTATTATGCTAACTATTGAAGATTAACCACTTCACTGCTGAGGGTTTCCTCACTCTTGTGCTGAGGTCATTTTCATTAGGGATGTGCGTCGACCCCGTGTTTTGGTCTGGATCAGTATCTCCTTCATATTTTGGATCTGGATTTGGTTTGGCAAAACTGCCCTTGCTTGTTTTGGTTTTGGTTTTGAATCTGTAATTTTTCAAAAAAATCATATAAACAGCAAAAATCACATAATTTGGGCCTGTTTTTTATCCAACAGTATTAGTAACCTCAATAACATTAATTTCCACTTGTTTACAGTCAATTTTGACCAGCTCACAATATTGTTTTCATCCAGTTTAGGCCCATAATTTGCACTAAGCTAGCTGGCTGACTAAGCTAAGTGGCAGCAGTGGGTGGCACAAACACATGGCAGTTCAACCTCCAACATGGCACATAAGGAAACATATCTTTTCATTAAACAAGAGGCCTGAGGTAGATGGAGTATGTATGTAGTTGAAGGCAGGGAAAGCAAGGGTTGATTCATAGTAAATTTAATTTAAGTTTTGGATACCACATTAAATTTATGAGGGAAGGAGGTGAGGAGTCATTTTCAAAGAATATATGACTCATTAAAATCAGTCCTTGCTACAGTTGGGCTCTTGTGGTGGTCCAGCATTTTTTTTTAAATGAAAGGGGCATGCAGGATATGCTGTCTGTAGCAGCACACAAAATGGAAGCTCTGAACAGGATGGGGGCAGAGGGATTTTTAAAGTCTGGTACTAAATATCTCTTATCATTGTGCTTCTGGGTGTATGGATGGGAAGGCTTTTTTGTGATGGTATCTCCAGATACCATCACAAAATAGACTTTCCATTTGGTGTTTGAGTTGCATCTGACCAAACATGGCTGTTTTACGATCAAGGAAAACCAAGCCCACCAGGTTGGTATCTACAAATCAAGGTTGAAAAATGGCATAAGAGTATTTAGCAAGTATACCTATTCGTGATTTTAGATTAAATAAATACAGTATGAAACTATAAAAAGTAAGCATCAGAGCAGGGGCACAAAGGGATGGCAGTTTAAAAAAATATAGGACATCTATTAAACTTTTGCAACACAGCAGTGGCAGACAGAATGGCAGTTTCGTAAAATATAAAATTAAAAATTTCAGACAGCAATGCCCCAAACAGCACATAATGCAAAGAAAAGAGGTGCAAAATGGAATTGTCTTTGGATCCTTCCACCCACGCTTATGTTGTATATAGGACATGCACCGTTTAACAAACCAATCACTTACCGACAGGGACTGCCAATTGTAGCTGAAGCGATTGCTTTGTTTGGGCTCCCACAAAACAAGCTACTAACGGGCAGCTGACATTGCTGGCAATGATCTCTCCATGCACAAACTGGCTTTACAGAGGCAAGATGTTTTCGCCATCATCATCCGACTCCTCACCCTCATTATTGTGTACATCATCTTCACACAATATTAATTTGTCCCCGCTGGAATCCACCATTACAGCCTCAGGTGCCTCTGTAATTTTTAGATGTAATTGGCGGTAAAGGTCTTCCTCGTGACATTTGTAGTGCATTTTGGTAAACATCATCTTTTCCACATTTTGAGGAAGTACCCTCTTTCGGAGTACACACTGGAGGGTGGGCAGCTCAAGTAAAGCAAAGCCAGTATGTGCAAGGGCCTCCAAATTACCTTTTTTCCTGCCAGTAGTGAAACGAACTATTGCCATGCCTATTTGGGTGCTATGTTTAAAATAGTCCTCAACCATGCTTTGAATGGTGATCATATCAGATGGAATAATGGTATAGGTCTCATTAATTGTAGGCAATTATTTTAGACCCAACCAGATGTCAAAAGTTGGTTGTGTTGACTCATCTGAAGCACCAGTGGGTGTTTTTTTGGGAAAGTTTAGTTTTTTCCTGGCAGCCACACTTGCTGGAGAAACTGAAAAAGGAGCCATCTCTGCAACATGTACCGCTTGAGCTGACAATTTGCTTATGAACAGCTCTTTGCATCTCTTCAGATCTGTGTCCATTGGGAAGAGAGACACAATGTATGAATTAAAACTAGGATCGAGCACAGTTGCCAAAATGTATTGCTCCGATTGGAAGATCCTGACAACCCTTGGATCCTGGCAAAGCAAATAAAGGACTTGATCTACAATTCCGACATACTTAGCAATAACACTTTATTTTTGCTTCTCCTTCAGCTTCTCAAGTTGCTTTTCCAACAGGCTAATGAGTGGAATTATCTGACACAAGCTGGCAGCGTCTGAACTGACTACTTCGAAAGGTTTTATCACTCTGCACAACACAGAAAGTATTTTCCACTGAGCTTGAGTAAGGTACAGTCCTCCTCGTCTTCCTATGTCATAGTCTGTTGTGTTGCTTTGGATGGCTTTTTGCTGTTCCTCCATTCAATCAAGCATATAAAGGGTGGAGTTCCACTTTGTAACTACCTCCTGCTTGAGCTGGTGACAGGGCAAATTGAACATTTGTTGCAGGGGCTGCAATCTTCTACATGCACCTGCTGAATGGTGAAAATGTAAAGAAATTTTGCAGGCCATGGAGAGTATCTCCTGCAGAGCCCTGTCATTTTTAAAAAAAATTTTGCACCACCAAGTTAATAGTGTGAGTAAAATATGAGACATTTTCTGTAGCGCAGTGTACATTGTCCATTGATCATAGGTAAACACCAGATAATAAGCACTAAGGGGACCTATAATTTCAAGGAGGTAACCATCCTCCTTCTAAAATGGGTGCATGGTTGACAAGTTGGGGGGAGATCTTCCCCATCCCTTGATTCCATGATTTTTCTGTAGGGCAGGAAGTTTTGCCTAAATAATGATCACCAAAAATAACTCTATGGAGGCAAACAGTTTGAAAGAGGGAACTCCTTTCTTTCAAATGAGTGTGCCCCTATCTTGCTAGGTTCTTGGGTGAAGGCGATAGAGGGACTTAAAGTCTCTCCCCCTATTTCTGGCAATATATTAAAGTTTAAAAAAGAAAATAAACAAAGTGACATTGGCATGCATGTGCCAACATCACTGCTCCAGGACTAGCCCCCAGACCCTTGGAATGCCCCAGCAGTAATTAGTGCCAGTGGGGAGAAGGTAAGGTGGGGGTATGGTCATGTTGCCCCAGTTTGAAAGACACAGTATATGTGGATGATGAGCTCCACTTATCCTTCGCAGTGAAGGTGTTAAATTACAATGACATTCATTAAATTGTAGTAAGCTTTCAATATTGAGCAAAAACAAAATATTAACAAATAACTGTAAAATGTAAAGAAACGGTGTCCAAAAGTCAGATTATTCTATATCTAGCACATCTAGATAGCAATGGAAATCTCCATATACATTATTTAACAAATTCATTTCACTACATCCACTAATTGCAATGTAAATATTGTAATGCCCATAGAAAAACTATTGAAATTAATGGGCATAATAGAATCTAAGCTCTTTTGGCCAATTAATTAGCGCCTCTCCTTAGTCGAAGCAGCTGCCCAATACAGTTTTGCCCTAGATTCTGTAATGAAAGGATTACATTTAGTAACTTACTGTAATTTTTCAAGAAGTACATTAAGATGGAAATTTCTCTACTTTCCGCCACTTTAATATGATGGCAAGGCAGGAGGTAAGTGGGAGGAACACCTCATTGCAGCTTGCAAATAATGGTCCACTCACACTCTCCCTCATAAATCTGTTGGAGCTGTGAATTCTGGGTTGCAAAGGATAAACAATTTTCCCAAATCACCATAGAGAGAAGTATGTTAGAACAATTTTACAGCAGGTTGTAGGTCAGATTTAAAAATGTATTAAATATGGATTCATAAAGAGTTGAAATATTTACAAATATACAGATGAATAAAATTAACGAACAGTAACAGCTTTCGATCAGATACATGACCCATTGTCATGAACTCAACAGCAATCTTGTTTAACTGAATACTTATTGGTCTCAATAGCAGGACATAGCAGGAGTTTTGCATTATTTCCCATAGACCCTAACCTTAATATTTTCTTTCCAGTAAGCAGTCAGCAAATAGGTCAATGTTAGTAAAAGGCCATGTAGGCTATTTCTGAGCTTATAATATAAAATGGCAATTATTATAGTAAAGGTTTTGCATATTGAGGCAAAAATAATTCATGCAATAAAAGTATTCAGAAAAAGAAAGAAAGCAAAATATCATTTTTAGGAGAGATTATATTGTCTTTTTATCTGGTATCTTTTACTTATACCACATTATGTCATAGTGAGGATCATTTGTCTTACTTAAATTCCTTGTGAGTAATTTCCTCCCTGAGGCACATTTTATTCTCACAGCTTTTGATAGGGTAATTAAGGATTGGATGGTATTTAAGTATTATGAAAGCATAATGAACAGTCACATTACATGCTACTACAATGGATACAAATATCATTTAAAGCAAATATAAAATGTAGCCCCCTTGTGATGGTGAGACATTTAAGGTCCATTGGGAGGGTTTAGTTGCTCACCACTGGTATATTGTTTGGATGTACAGTAGGGCTAATTGTTTTCAGAGTGGAAATTGATGTTATCCACAGAAAAGTCTTTGCAGCACAATAGTCATTAAAAGAAACAATTTATTAACGACTTTTGTTGTTTTTTACTACTAAAATGATCCTGTATACAAATAAACATATATACATACATATATTTTATAATGTATGAAATTAATTTTAAATTCACTATGATTAGTTAGTTTGTATCAACTGTGTCATATTTTCTATCTCAATCTATCATATTATTAAGTACATTGTGCATTATAATTCTTTAATTCTGATTATTTTGGTTACCAGTGCTCATCACAACACACCTGAGATTACCCTACATATAATGAATTACAAACGAAATCTTTAATAACTATAGAAAAGGATTTGGACATTAATACCATAGGATAAGCCATGATAGGTTTTATTTAGATGACCAATCTACTCAAAGGGGTACATTTACTATGCAGTGCTTTCCTAAGAAGATGCATCATTAGCAGTTCAGCTGCTGGCAGTGTCAAAGCAGGGGAAGGCACTGCTCCTTAAGTCGGCCCCACACATGATATCATGGCATCACACTGAGCCACCAGCACTGAAAAGTACAGCTGGCATCCTGCAAAAACAGGGGCCATGGGGCAGCGACAGTGCCACCCTCAGAGCCCTGCACCCTGGCCAACAGCACTGCTTGCACACTTCTAGTTACAGCCCTGGCCACTGGATTATATGGGGCAATAATACTAAATTCAAAACACAGGGCCTGATTCAGACCCAGACGCTATTTGCATCCGCTCGCTGGCTAATAGGAGCCGGCTATTTAAATCACGTGCTCGCACTGCGTCGCGTAAAGCCGCCCACTAAGTAATAGCGAGCGGCCACATTATGTGCTCGCACCTGTATAAAGACGTCCCTTTGCCACTCGCAACACACGTCATCTCCGGCAGTTGTAGGATTAATCGGGAACATCGAGAGCCATCGGAGCTGCTTGCAGTGCTTGTGGTTGCCTTTTCCCACCACAACATTGCGAGCAGTTCTGGCTTAAATACAACCTAGTCACATGTGTAATGACGCTACTTTGCTAATTATGCACACCCATTAAATGCCGGTCTGACGGTCGGGCACGCCTGCGTTCGCACATTCACACCCCCGTTTTAAAGCACATTCCCCTGTTACCACCCACAAACGGCACTATCTGTCACTCAAAATAGCGACCCAACTGCGGACTATGGGCGAGCACTTTCCCATCGCAATGACTCATGCACATGCGCAGATTGCAAAAAATCGCTCAATGCGAGCACAGCATAGCGTCCGAGTCTGAATCAGTGTATTTTGTATTTGATATTAGCGCCTCTTTAAATCCAATGACAGAGACGACTGTTTTTTCTGTTTTGGTTTCAGTTTTATATTTCTTAAAATTTAATAAAAACAGCTAAAATCATGTAATTTGGACCTGATTACCTGCAATCCAAAACCTGAGATTCTTTTTTTAAATCCAAGTTCCGAATTACATCAGACCCGAGCTGGGATTCGGTTCTACTTGCAACCCCAAAAGTGATGTGAGTTGGGACTCAATTCGTCTCAGAACCCCAAAGTCCAGGTTTGTTTGGTTTTCAGCAAAACCAACCTGCACATCTCTAATTGGAAGATATACCCTCACCATCAAATACTGCTTCATATTCTATTCTCTCATGTTTGTAATACAGTTTATGTAATTTCAGTGTTCCTTTTTTGTATTCTTAATCTTTATACATTGTTGAAACTGTATCTATTATTTATTAATCTGTTTGGAGAAATGAGTGGAAATGTCATTTCAAATCCTGACTGCCAACAACCCTCTTCATTACCTAAAATACTGCTTGTTCTAACCTTATGTATGTGTTTAATCATGAGATTGACACTACCTCAGTACTGTCTTTATTAAATGTAAGCTTTTGAATATTCATATTAAATGGGTGTGCAGAAAAATGTTCTTAATCACATCAAATGCTCCCACTGAAAGCACATATTGGGTCTTTCTAAATACCCATTAATACTAAAGGCTTTATTTACCGAATGGAAGTTTTATGCACCATGTATTGCTTTTAAAAAATCTGCACTTTAAATTCTGTGGCAAAGACATTCAAAACTCACAGAAATCAGTGGTTTGTAAACACGGCGTTTAATAAATACGCCCACTAGTCTTTTTACCATAACAAGAACCTCTATGAATTCAAGACAAATTTAATCCCCTTTAAATATTTCAATATCTCATCTTATGAGTGCAATTTGAGGTGCATTTAAGCATCCAGCCTGCATTAAGGAAATTCAGATCAGAAAACATAGATGCCACCAAAGAACATTTGAGCATCCCATAAAAATTAGAGATGTGCAGTTTGGTTATTCAGAAATCCAAATCCACCAGATGAGAGTCGTGGTTCTAATCTTCTGAGGAGATCCAAATAAATTCAAGTCATGGTTCTGATCTTCCAGCGGTTCAGAATTTGGATTTTAAATCCGAATTTTGAGTTTTGGATTGCAAAAATTACATGATTTTAGCTGTTTTTAAAACTTTTTATTTAGTTATTTATTTTTTTAAATCCAGATCCAAATCCAAAACCAAAACACATGAGAGTGGTTTTGCAGAACCAAAACCAAAAAGTGAAGATGAATCCGAATCCAAAACCAAAAAAGCTCACATCTCTAATAAAAATGGGCACCTGAAATCAAAAATTTACAAGACATATTTTGTGTAACGTTGGCAATATTGTATATAGCATTTACTATCTTTAATGACAGTCCTATCTGCTCTAATTGTAAGAAATATTATTTACCCTTTCACTTGGAAATTAAGGGGGTCATTCAGACCAACTCGCGAGTGGCAGTACGCTCGCAAGTGGGACGATGTTCCCCACTGCGCATGCGCAAGACGGAGGGAGCTCCGTCGTGCGCATGCTCGAGACCCGACGAGCAAAGGACTTTCCTTTGCTCGGAGTGTCTCATCAAAGGAGGCGTGCTGTCGATGGTGACTGACAGCACGCCCCCTTTGGTGGGCGTGCCGGGGGCGTGCCTGCCAGACGGAGGCATTCCCAAGGGAACACCTACCGTCTGACGCCGGACCCACTGACATCACTAGTGATGTCAGTGGGAGTGATTTTGGCTCTGATAGAGCCAAAATCACTCCTGGCCTTGCGGTTGAGAAACTCAACCGCAGGCTTTTACTCGCAGTTCCGATGGTCGCGATGGTCAAGACCATAGCGACCATCATTTTTCACACTCGTATATGCTGTGGGTGGTGACCCACAGCTATACGAGCGTCAAGGAGGACGCTCCATATTAATGGAGGTGGGCCCTGATTCAGAGCAAGCGCTCTGGTCAGAGCGTCCGGCTCTGAATCAGGGCCTAAGACAGCATTAGTTGCAATCCATGTCCAAGATGTTGCAGCATTAGTTGCAATCCAAGTCAAAGATGTGGTTTAATTATACAACAAAATGCCTGATTTGTCAGCATAAAGAGTAAAACACATACAAAGCACTGTACACACTGTATAATAAGTGGATTTTTTTCAAAATCAATCTTTGTGATTAGTATAAAATACTGCCAGAAAATACTGAACTTACTTTTAATTTATAAATAGATTAGAGATCAGTGGACTGATTAATGTGCCTGGGGAATCAAATTACATATTACGCTTCAATAAGTACCTCTGATTGCTGCTCTTTGAAGCTAACCTTTCAAATAACTTTTATCCATTTGCAAATATCCATTTCTAACATTATCCATATTGTAAAGATGCATTTATCCCATATGGCATCACAGATTTCAGCTTCAAGTCTGTAAAACACGTAATATGGCACTGTCTCTGAATCTTATCTCAGAACTTCAGTTATTATTTTAAAGTAACATAAAATGACATTAATGAATACCAATTAAAAAAATCTATACAGTATGTATATATATATATGTAAAAATATATATATATATTTTTAGGGAGGCGTGGATAAAATGTTGCAAAGTTAGAATGCTTTCAAAAATAGAAGTGTTAATAGTTTATATTTATAAATTAACAAGATGCAAAGTGAATAAACAGAAGAGAAATCTAAATCAAATCAATGTGTGACCACCCTTTGCCTTCAAAACAGCATCAATTTTTCTAGGTACACTACTATTCATCTGTGACAAAAGGGAGTAGAGCTGTGATGATTTTGCTGAAGCAAGTCACAGAAAAAACTGTTGTGTTGTGTGAGTGACTGACTGCTGCTGCAGAGACGAAGGCTACACTCTGATTGGCTCTCTGAGACAGTGAGAGCCAATCAGAGATAGCAATAAGCCCTGTTGCTTAGCAGCCGCCTAGAGAGTGGAGTGAGTCAGCTATTGAGCAAGTACATGTTTGAGACAGACAAAGAGTGAGAGACAGCATCCAACAAACCCATGAAGATGCACACACAGTAGCCTGGTAGGAGCCAGGGCAGGCATACATAGCTATAAGGAATTACCAAAAAAAACCAACGGTCAGAACACCATCGAATGATTTCCATTTGATGGTGGCAAACATCATACTGTCACCATCAAATGGTAAAAACTCTACCAACAGAACGAAAATATTGATATTTAGTACCCATCGGATTCCGATGTACATCCCTATGCTGAACCTGCAGACGGACCCCGGTCACCAATCCTCCACCATGAAGTGCTCCCTCTCCAGCATGATGTTCCCATTCAGACACATGCCCTTGGTGAACAGGAGGCACCTCCTATGGAAGTAAGCGCTGTTCTTGGACAGGGGCACCACGGTGCAGAAGCTCAACAGTAAGACCAGGAAATACGGGCTATATTGTGAAAAGAGGACATTGCTCATCTCCATGTTCAGCATCAGGGGAAAGGTGTGCATGGAGGCTGCAGAAACGTACACAGGTGCCGAAGCCCCAGGAACATGATGTTGATAATGTTTACATTGGCTGCAATATAAATCTCTCATCTATGAAGCTGGTGCCCTTTCCAGCACATCCCAGTGGCCTGAGCCCCAGCCAGCTGCAGTGCAGCAGCAGGAGGGGTTGGGTTGAAACTGGTGAGATGCAAAGGGCAGGATTGAGAAGCAGGCAGATGTGGTGAGATGCAGAGACCTGTGGTGAGATGCAGAGACCTGTGATGAGATGCAGGTGGCTGTGGTAAGAACCAGTGACAGGAGTGAGAAGCAGGAGGCTGTGGTTAGAAGCAAATGTCTATGGTGAAATATAGGATGCTGTGGTGAAATGCAGGGGGCAGGAATGAGAAGCAGGAGACAGTGAGATGGAGGAAGTAGGAGTAAGAGGCAGGAGACTGTTGTGAGATGCAGGGTGCTGTGTGGAGATCTAGGGGACTGTAGTGACATGGCATAAGGTTGTTATAAGATGCAGGGTCCTGGGGCGAGTTGAAATTGCTCCCGTGCAAAACTGGGGTGGGTCGCTAGTACAGTATATAATGCTTAATTTTTTAAGTTTTCACTTTGAAGGCAATTTTACTGTATGTGTTTTTGGGTATAGATTATAACTTTATTAATAACCTCTAGATTATGGTGATTGTATTAAATTAGTCTTGAGTTATTTTAGTTTGGGGGTTTACAATTCCAATTCTGTTTTTCATATTGAATTTATTAATAATTAATTCCTAAAAATGAAAATAGAGGAAAATTAAATTGCTCCTTAATGTCAATAGAGAAATGTGAGAGGTGTGACTGTCATGCGATTGTGCTTGTTAGTTATCTTAATTTTCTGCAAAAGTCACTAATACCCCTTTCACACTACCAGCAATAACCCAGGTTATTTCACGTGAACGTGCAGCAACCTGGCTTATTGTGCAGTGTGAAAGGGCCCAGTTAAAATTACCGGGGTCAACCCGCGTAACTAACAGGGTTGAAAATGGGTTCAATCCGGCTTGGGATGCAGGGTGAATAGGTAACACTGGGTGATGTGATGGTGGTGACATCATTGACCCCACAATAAGCCGGGTCGGGCCAACACTCTGAAAGAGATCTCAGCCGGGTTGCACCTAGGATGGATCCATGTACAAAATCCCAGGTGTGACCCGGCTTTGCAGTGTGAAAGGGGTATTATTGTATCTACCAACACATGTCAATTCTATGCCCACACTGTAAAAATGTTAAGTGAAAAATTCCATTCATGGACAGCACAGGTGGTGTAATGGTTAGCATTACCGCCTCAGCACTAGTCTCCCTGTTCTTGCGTGGATTCCTCCGGTTGCTCTGGCTTCCTCCCACAATCCAATAATTTACTGGTAGGTTAATTGGCTCAGAAGAATAGAAAATATCCACTTTTCAGTGAAATCACTGAAAGCTAATTATCCTGGCAATTTTGATATATAAAAAAGATGTCAACAAAACCAATACTGCTTCTAGTCCATATGCCAGTCGCTACTATGGCAAATCAAATGTACACAATCCACTAAAAACAAACAAAATGAACTGCGCTGGTGCAGGAATATAATGTATAGACTTTTCTTAACAAGAAAAGACTATTTAATAAAACACACACGTTACACATATAATACACATAAAAATGCTAAAACATAAAGAGTATCCGTAAAAAGTATCCAGTAATGTTTGCTGTCCTTCATATTGTAAATACATGCGGCACTATTAAAAATAAATCACCGTCTTAAGTTAGTTCCTATTACATGCAAGTTCTCTGCACAACCAATCAATCAATGGGTAATTAAATATCTTATGCTTACTTGGAAGCTGTGTTATCAGTACGTCACCCAAATATAGTCACACTGTGCTAGGAGGTTAATGCAAGCTTGTAGTGATAAGCAGACTTTTGGTTAGATGTATCAAAAGCATGTGCTTGTGGCAGCAGGTCTACCTATGTAAGGAACATGCGACACACAGCTCCTTCGGTGTTGCCGCTTGCAAGCTGTCCGTGCTCCCCTCCACTACACCTCCGGCCTTCTTGTGGGAGCAGGGATCACTGCACACAGGGCCTGTTTCAGACCCGGACGCTATTTGCTGCCGCTCTCTGGCTAAAAGGTGCCGGCTATTTAAATCATGTGCCTGCACTGCATCGCGTAAAGCTGCCCACTAATAGCGAGCGGCTGCATTATGTGCTCGCACCTGTATAAAGCCGCCCCTTTGCCACTCGCAACACACGTCATCTGCAGCAGTTTTAGGATTAATCGGGAACATTGAGAGCCATCGGAGCTGCTTGCAGTGCTTGTGGTAGCCTTTTTCCACCACAACATTGTGAGCAGTTCTGGCTAAAATACAACCCAGTCACGTGTGTAATTACGCTATTTTGCTAATTATGCACACCCATTAAACGCCGTTCTGATGGTGTGGCACGCCTGCGTTCGCACATCCACACTCCCGTTTGCAACCACCTTCCCTTGTCACCACCCACAAACGGCACTCAAAATAGCTGCCCGACTGCGGGCTACGGGCGAGCTCTTTTCCCATCGCAATGACTGATTCGCACACGTGCATTGCGACTCATACGCATGCGCAGATTGTGAAAAATCGCTCAATGCGAGCGCAGCATAGCGCCCGGGTCTGAATCAGGCCCACAGTTCCTTCAGCATCTCGGCTTGCACATAAAGGGTGCTCTCCTACAATACATACATCTCCTTACACTGTGTTACCTCTGTGTAGGATATATAGCTAGTCCAATGCAAATAGGAATATCCCAAATGTTATAGCCACATTAAAATAAAAGCACAATAATAGTCCAAATAGCAGCAATAGTAACTGGAAGCTTAACCCTTTTGACACGTTTCGCTCATCTCCAGGAGCTTTCTCAAGACTGTCACAATTCCGGCACCAGTATTCTGAGCCCTGGAATCGCGACTGCTGGAATGCCAACTACATCTCGGCTGGCTGCGCCTGTGTCATTTTCAGTGATTAGATTCCATTTGGGGGCAGCTTTGTTCTGGGGATATTGCTGCGTACTAGGAACCATTTCTAAAGATGTGGATATGCCTTGGAAATCCCCATCATTTTAGGGAGTCCTTCATTTTTCAAAATCGTGATTGTTGTCAAATGTATAAAAATTTAGATATTGGCATACAGTACATATGAACTATTCCATCTGACCTTCTATGTGGTATTTTATTAAACATCCTCTATATGAAAGAATTGTAGACTAGCAAAAATGTATTTAGGCAAGTCCTTTTGGTTTAACATAACCTGTGTCTAAGAACTTTTCTCATTTAAGGCCTAAGATAGAAAGGCCTTGAACAAATCTGTAAGATCACAAACAGTTGGTCAGTTCAAAGTGTTTTAGGGATCACTCAAAAATCCACATTGCTGCTTTATTGTCTGCTATTTTATCCATTAACTCAGCCAAGTGATTATTCAATGATTTTTCTGAAGCACACAGTACAGTACACTGCCATACTGGGCCAGATTCTGAATTGGACAGATCTCTCCACATGGACACATAGCGATTTTTATCATACAACACATATGTAGAAGTGCGTTTATGCATTTTTGTGTACATATACGAAAAATGAATTCTAAATTTCTGCCAGAACTCACTTTGCATGAAATGGGCTGACACTAGACGGCCACATGCAAGATATCTGTCTCGTGGGAGGAGTGTAACAGAAGTATCAAGAGAGTGTCCGAGTTTTCAGTAAATTGAAGTCTCTTTATGATGGATCTCTTATACCAAGCATAGTGCTGGTTCAAGTGACGATACTATTGTTAACGGTTACGGAGTTTGGTGTAAAATCAGTGGGTGGCATGAATTCCTGCTTGAAGACGCATGGACTGTTGCAATAGCTGTGTGAGATCTCATGTTAGCTTTATGCAAATGCTGCCACTTTGAGTCCGACTTAGAATAAGGCCCATTGTGACCATTGTGAGTTGTAGTCCCCGGGTCTTATGACCTCATTTGATATCGATCATTAATCTTTTCATATCTGATTGGTAATTCAGGACCAATGTAATGTCTATTTCATATGCTCTGGAAGTTGAGGACAAGGTGGAGCCCATATTTAGATATGTGAATACCAGGTCACCAATCATAATATCCACATTCAACATATCAACATGAAAATATCAACATGGGCTAAATGTTAACATTGTGAATGTTGACAAAGTTTAAAAGTAAACAATTGTCATGTTCACAATTTCGACATAATGCCGACATTTACAATTTCGACATAATGTTGACATGTTTGTGTGAGTGTCAAAAATACTATCTTACTCTAACTATAGCCTAACCATAACCACATCCAAGCCTTAACTCTAACCGTAACTTAACCCTAACTACAGCCTAGCCTTAACTCTAACCGCAGCGCAGCTTAACCCTAACCACAGCCTAGCCTTAACCTTAACTGCAGCCTAGCCTTAACCATAACCTAGTCTTAATCCAACTGCAGCCTAACCCTAACCACAACCTAGCCTTAATCCTGACCACAGCCTAACATTAACGACAGCCTAGACCTGACCCTAACCGCAGCATAACCTTAACCACAGCCTAGTCTTAATCCTAACCACAGCCTAAACCTAACCACAGCCTAGCCTTAACCCTAACTGCAGCCTAACCCTAACTAAATGCAAATATAGTCCTAATGTAGACATACATCATTTTGACAATGCTGTTATGGTCTGCATGAAATCAATTTCAATTCTCCCCTGTTTCCACCAACAGCTAAACCACAACATCTACTATTGCATTTAAATGTTTGCTTTAGATTTTATATATATATATATATATATATATAAACATTTATTTAAATAAAAAATATTGTGCAACATGTTATGTGGGGCACCCAGGCACATATGTAACAAATAAGTCTGCCCAGATTTTGTGAACCATAATGCTGGGCATACACTGCCAGATAAAATGTCTGTCAGACCGACAGACATTTTATCTGGCCGGCTGCCAGCCGCAGATGTCCGCGGCATACACTGTGAGAGAAATCTCACAGTGTATAGCCCGACATCCGCGCTCCGCCCCCAGGGGAGGAGACATTTCCCTGTTCCTTCCGTAGGAAGAAACACAGGAAATGTCTGTCTGTTGGCTGCGCTGGGCATACACTGCCCGATGCGGCCGATAGTTTCCCGGGAAATATCGCATCGGACGGGCATGCTGGACAATCCAGCATGCCCGACCGAGCAATATTTAACCCTCGGTCGCCCCCCCCCCATGCTACAATTATCGCGGCGATCCGCCAATATCGGGCGGATCGTCCCGATAATTGCAGCGTGTATGGCCAGCATAAGGAATATATTTAACAATATTTGAAATAATTTTCCTTGTCATTTGTGAAAAACAAATATGCAACTGTTTACAAACACTGGCTCCAAGCCACTGAGAATGAATCCTTATACTTGAAGCACTAAGTAGAAATGCCAGGTGCCAAGACAAATGAAATGGCATTAAAGTAAGAAAAGAGTCAGAAAGACTTAAACATAATTTAAAAGGGTTCTGTTTTCATTTTGTATACAAAGCATTGCCAATCTGCACAGGCTATCTTCTATGGAAAATACACACGCATAACTGAGAGACAACATTGGCAGCACTATGACTATATAACTCCAAGGTTTAGCATGAAATTACTATACTTAGTACATGAGCAGGCATGACTGTCAGAACAGTGCTAGAAATTTCATAATACCTTAAAGAAAAATTATAGATTTAATGGTTTCTTTCCTGGCAGAACTAAATAAATAAAAATCACATAAATTCTTTATAGTTACCCAAGTAAAATGTAATCCTCCTGTGTCTGTCACACTGAGCATGCTCTATAAACAAGCATACACAAGAACAGGGGATGCAGATTCATACACGTTTCAGTTCACTTGTGAGTAGGTGGACTGGCATGTAATGCTGGTTACATATGACTAGCTATATTGTTAGATCGGCCGACGAACTATGTATCAGTAGCAGATCAGCGGGTGGGTAAATCCATTATGTCTGTCAACTATGTCGTTCACAGACATATCAGATCAGCCCTGTAGCACAGCCAAAACCGATATGTCTTGCAGATAAATTGGCACGTTTGACAGTGTGTACGGGTGACACGCCGACCACCTGTACACTGGCTGCAGGGACCACAAACACTGACATCACAACTGATGGGCAAATTTAAATGCCCGCCCAGTTGTAATGTCTTGACAGGCATATAAAATGCTCAACTTGGTGGATGCGATGACCGGCTGGTCACACTGTCAAATAAGTGTGTACCCAGCTTAAGGGGGCATACTCAAGTAGTCTGTTCAAGTACAAGCTGTGCTAGTGTGCCCTGATGATGGCAGTTATTAAAGAAAGCAGACAGATAGGGAGCGGTCCAGCTCAAAGAGATATGTACAACTCTGTATGTGGGCAAATATAGATTTTTCTCCCATGTACGAAAGATCGTAGAGCATCTGACACTGAGTGGCACCAAGAAGGGAGAATACATAATTCAAATGTAATTACCATAAGTTATTGTAGTATTTATGAAAGAAAATGTGGACTACTGCAAAGTAATATGTAATACATGCAGGAAAACAAGACAAAACTGCCTAAATAGAAGTGTTCAGAGCGGAGGGACTACTCAGCTCTGCAACATAAAATGAGGTGGATGGCAGCTATTTAAAGTAAAGAGTCATGTGTATTATAATCTGGTGTAGAGATGTGCACCGGACCATTTTTGCTGGTTTTGGATCTAAGTAATTTTGGTTTTGGTTTTGGTTTTGCCAAACCACTATGACTAGTTTTGGTTTTTGATTGTTTTCCAAAAATTGGCAAAAAAAGATAAAAACACATAAGTTGAGTATTTTTGTTCCTAGAGTATTATTAACCTCACAATATAGTTTTCATCTAGTTTAGACCAAAAGTTTGCACCGAGCTAGCTGGCTGACTAAGCTAAGTGACAGCAGTGGGTGGCACAAACACATGGCAGCTCAACTTCCATCATGGCACATAAGAAAACACATCTTTTAACTAATCAAGAGGCCTGAGTGACATGGAGTATGTATGTAATTGAAGGCAGGGAAAGGAAGGAAGGATTGATTAGTTTGTAAATTTAGCTCAGTTCAAACTGTGTGGAGTCACAGGGCTTATATATGCACGTGAACTAAGGCCCTGATTCAGAGCCAGACGCTCTGAAAGAGTGCTCGCTCTGAATCAGGGCCTTTTTTTTTTTTTTTCTGGAGCGGCCTCCTGGCCGCTCGCTTAGCTGTGGGTGACCACCCACAGCTATTGCGAGCAGCCAGGATGATGGTCACGATGGTCAAGACCATCGCGACCATCAGGCTTGTGACGAGACCCTTGTGGTCTGGTCTCGTGGCCGCAAGCCGCAGAGAGCTTCTGGCTCTAATAGAGCCAGAAGCTCTCCCACTGACATCACTGGTGATGTCAGTGGGACCGCCCACAAATGGCAGGCATTCGCATGGGAACGCCTCCGTTTGTGAAGCCACCCCCATGCCACGCCTCCAAAACGGTGCGAGCTGTCGATCAAAATCAACAGCCACCCCCTTTTGGTGCGAGACCCGGAGCATGCACACGTCAGAGCCGGCTCCGGTATGCGCATGCACAGTGGCCTAACATCGACCTGCTCGTGAGCGCATATCGCTTGCGAGCGGATCTGAATCAGGCCCTAAGTGCACTAGAGTAAATTGCAGCATACACATTGACTAAGAGCAGCACAGCCACTTGTGAGTCTGGACACAGAACAACCTATACAACAGTGTACAGCACAGCATACAGCAGCATGCCTGACAGGGAAATGGTCCCAAGTCCCGGTCACGGTGCCTTACACAGAATCCAAAACCCGCTAGAATATGACGCCGTGAGGATGACATTTTGCCTCAATGTGGAATCTGAGTCCGATGGTAAGACCCGAGCCGCTGTTCAGATCGACTCAGATGTCTGAAGTTCAGGTGGGTTCGGATTGCATGCAATCCGAACTGCTCATCTCTAATCTGGAGATCTTCTGAGAATCAATTTTTTCTCATTTTATTCAAATATAAAGTAACCAAAGCTTATTGTCAAATACAAACAGATTTTTTCAACTCAAAATCCATGATCCATGACAGGTGTTTGGTAACAACCCAATTATCAGATTAAGTTTGGCCTAATGAGGCATAAGGTACAGCCGTATGAACTACATTCACAAGAGGTTGTGCAGCCAGATGGCAACTGAGTTTCTGAACAAATCTCCAGCTAAACTCAGAGTAGAAGAGTTTACACAACTTTTTAAATGACAAAAACTTTCTACAGTGAATCAGTATTATTAGCATTTTGTGTTGTGTCAGAATGGGTTAAAAAATGTAAGGAGTCAAAGCCTAAACTGTTTAACATTAGAGTATATAGTATGACAAGGAACATCCTAAACCTAAACTAAATTTAATTAAAAATTGTTATCAAATGTCTACAGCTTTTACTAAGTGATTATTCAGAAAAGAATAGTCACATAAATATAGGAAAAAAAATATTATATTATCATATTACTAAAAATAACTAATGGTAATGTTAGTGATATCAATATAGTAAAATGCTTGAAGAGAACATGAAGGGACATAGGTCCCTAAAGTTCAATATGCATTATAAATAAGATTAAAATAAACATGAATGGTGATTTTCTTGAAAGCCTGGTATCATTTAAATTTGAAATGAACAATATGTGATAGTACATTCTAGAGCTTACAAATGTTAAAGTTTCATAGTTGCTAATTCACTTTGTAAAAGTAGCACATAAAAAAAGGATTCCTAATTTGGAATACAGTTTTTCAAAGTTGCCATTTAAAATTTCAAATCTTTGAACAAATATATTTTACAAAAGACAAGTTTCTATCATTGTATATTTTAAATGATTTATTAAAACATTAATAAATAATTTTTTAATATGATTAAAAACAAACTACCGACAAAATTATTAAGTTTTGATGGAATGAAACTGCAGATGTTTCAATCAGTGTTTTTTTTATATTCTTTTAGTTTTCACTGCACCAATCTAAAGCTGGGTACACACTTTTACGATTGCAGGCTGATCTGGTATATCTGTCCTGATCAGCCAGGCAGTCTGTCCCCAGTGTGACCCCCTGTCAGCCGCGTACACACTGTGCAGACATAGCACAGTGTGTATGGGCTTCTATGGGATCGGGAGGTCGAACCGCTGAATATTAAACTGTACATAAGATGCGACCTCCCGATACTGACCTTTGCTGGGGTGTTAAAAGCCATTTATCGGTTAACGCTCCTGCATCGGGACAGCATACACACCTAAACAATCCAACGGCCATTCTCTCGATATTGGATGAACGGCCCAATGATTGTATAGGTGTGTACCCAGCTTAAGGAAACAGTTGCCACAAAATTAGCACATGCCTTGCAAGACTTAGCCAACAAATAATACAATAATTTTTGTTGTTACCATAAGTATAAATATATACTGTCTTCTTTGACAAAGCCTGTTTCCGGCATTAGCCTGCTTCCGGCAAAACACCTGCTTCCATCGGCTGGGGGGGCCCCAGTGCGCATTGTGGACCTCCACACTATCAAACTGTTGGGAGAATTAGGGACAGGTACTATTTTTTTCTCTTTATTTCTCTGCTCTCTCATTAGCTGCCAGATACTCTGATTCCTTACGCTGCCTAGTGCAACAGGGATTTCAGGATATCCTAGGCACTAATAGCAGAAGCAGACTACACAGTTTCCATTGTACCCAGAGACAGAGAAACTCATTCATTGTCCTCTACATCGTAAGACGTTGGACAGCAGAATCTGGCCTGTAAGTGCACATACTCTGATATTTCAGCCTATTTAGATTTCAATTGAGCCTTTATTCTCCCTGGTAAAATAGAGGGATGCCTCTAATTACCACTATATCCATTGTGATTATTCAAATTGATTGGTTGATGGTGAAAAGCTTTTTTAAATATATGTATTATGTTATACATTATGTATGTTATATATGTTAGTCTTATTTTCACCTTTCCTTTTCACATCTATGTCATTTTTATGTGTTGCTAATCCTGTGACTTTGCCCTAATTACCACTATATCCGTTGTGATTATTTAAATTGATTGGTTGATGGTGAACAGCTTTTTTAAATATATGTATTATGTTATACATTATGTATGTTATATATGTTAGTCTTATTTCCGCCTTTCCTTTTCACATCTATGTAATTTTTATGTGCTGCTAATCCTGTGACTTTGTCCTTACCGTATTGAGCGATCGGCGTTCTCTTATTTCAGATATACTGTTATATTGTATTTTCAAGAAGACAATATTTATGTCAACAAAACTTTTTCATGCATAGGACCTGAATTGTTTCCCTTTGTATACAGGACTATAAGATTCTGCATATATGTGTGCGGTAATTACAGCAAGACATTACATTTAAAACATATACAATATATCTGTTTTCACCTTGACAAACATCTGCTTAGATTTACTAAATACCAATAATGGTGGGCACAGATAGATTTACATCTTACTGACTCTAATACTCAGGTATACATGACAATATTGTCTGAGATTACACATATACTGTCTCGGTTTTATTTTGGTTTCTTTGTGTTATAACTGTCTTTGATCAAATATTTATTCTTCAACTCAATGGTTACAACCCCCTTTTTATTTTTTATTCAGTATTTAATAAAAGGTGTGTTTTAACTATAAATCTTTTCATGTGAATATGATATTTGGGGTGTGCCTTGCAAAGGAGTCTTTTTCTTTACTCTCTCTATTTGCATATTACTACACACTCTAGAGAGCACCCCCATTTTTTCCTCAAGAAGAAACAATCCCCATTACATTATATTCTCTTATACTCACTCCTATGCAATTGTTCTCCCATTTTCCCTTTTCCCTTCTCACCCAAATTACATGATTTAAGCTATTTATATCAATTTATTAAAAACTAAAACCAAAACAGAAAAGAACCAAAACACTTGAGGGTGGTCTTGCCAAAACCAAAACCATAACATTTGAGGGTGGTTTTACCAAAACCAAAACATGGGAGTCAATGCACATCTCTAGTGTTGACTGCCATATTCAATTTTATTTTATCAGCTAGGGTATTATACAATTTAATTAAAAAATATATAAAATAATAATTACATTTCATGTTTGCACACTTTTTCCTTTCATTAATTTAATTATATTGTTTTCCATATTAATTTATTATAGTTATCATTTATTTATTTATTTATTTATTTATATTTTCATTACTGAATTATCATTTGATAGTTATAGCAGTTTATTTCTTAATCACTACTGTATTTCATTACTTGATCTTCATTCATACAATCATCATATTTAGTAACACTCATTAACCACCACTGGTTCTCCCATACGACATTCTAAGCTATAACTTATTACTGTATGTAAGATTATATTTGAACATGCTCATATACTGTAAATTAATTTCATTTATTTTCTTCATCAACCTTTTACACTATTCATTCTATCATCTCTGAAATATATGCTATTTTACTTTTTGATTTAATACTTGTTTTACTTAATTCTTATTTCCATGTAGCATTTAACTATTTTATTGTTATTTTGTATATATTCTAATCAATATGTTAATCATCAATCCTTTTTTCACCCACCAGCATACCAAAGATAAGGACAGTGGTTTCCTGTAACGGTCATAGAAAATCCATAGCACATTACTCCACACAAGATTTGCCAAGTGTTGCATGCTAACTCTAAACATACTGTAGCTTTCTTCTAGTTAATTTAAGTTATTAAGATTTGCTTAAGTGCCAAGTACAAATTTTATGCACTTTATGTGAAAGCCTAAGACCTATCGAAAGAGGAACCGGTCTCTCAAAGCCAAGGTGAAGCTATTCTTTCTGTAACCCGGAGTGAAGACTTAACTTGCCCTTCTCCCAAGTCTCAGCAATTAAAGGTAAGTAACTTTACCTGCAATACACTACATCACCCACCACAGAGCATCTCAATACCATTCATACAATTCACAGAGCATTACAGTGACTTCCATAAAATACAGAGTGCGATATATTACAATGAGTACATCAATGACCACCATGTAATAAAGAGAGCATCAGTGAACACCATATAACACATTGGGGCAGATGTATTAAGCTATGAAAAGTGATAAAGTGACCAGCCACTCAGCTCCTAACTGTCATGTTACAGACTGTGTTTGAAAAATGACAGTTAGGAACTGATTGGCTGGTCATTTATGAGTCTCGACTTTATCACTTTTCAGAGCTTAATACATCTGCCCCATTGTCCACCATATAATATATATAGCATGAGTGTCCATCACATAATGCAGGGAGCATCACTGTCACCATACATTACAGAAAGCATCAGTGACCATGGTACAATCAACAAAGTGTCACAATTATCACCAATACAATTCACAGAGCATTGTAGTTAAGGAGGACAATTTCGGGATTGGGGTATCCAGGAAATTTGGCCCAAAAACACCAGGATTTGAATCCTGTGATTGGGGCCTCCAATCCTGGGATTTCTGGGATCATGGCTTGCAGGTAGAATCAATCAGCTGGGCAACAAAAGTTATACTGAAATTACCCAGCACACCACCAATGAATCACATGAACACCCTGTCCTTTGGTCTCTGGTGGCAGGATGCACAGTAGTGACATCATGCCATCACCCAACAGCTACAGCATCACAGTCACATAGCATGGCCAGTCCAATATCAGTTTATACAGGTGACCACCCAAAGCTCTATTTCCCCAGCTCCCTCCTGCTCAGAAGTAGCTGCATAGTGACTTTAAGGACCATTAAAAACAGAATGAAGAAACTGGTCCCTCCCTGCTGGAGCTGTATGGAGGAGGGTTTATCAGAGGAGGCAGGGGTCATGCAGTTTATTGCTGCAGAGCATGTTCCCTGGGAAGGAATGCATTTGATATGCACCTGACAGCCCAGCTTCATGCTCCCCTGACTGCTCCTCAGTTAAATCACATAAAAAACCTGTTGTAACACTAAGAAAATAAAAATGAATCCCACCTGATAGTATAAGTTATATAAATCATAATCAAACTTACTTATTATAACATAACATAGGTCAATTAAACACTCCTTAGCTGAATGTCACCTTAATAACACTCACTGCAAAGTCCCACCTTTGTCCTCCTCCTGGCCCACTTGACTCTTTACACTGGCATGGCTGCAACCTCCCCCTGGCCTTGCAACCCTCCCTCTCTGGCCTGCATGTGTCTCCCCCCCAGATCTGCCTCACTCCACATAGAAAAGATCCTATTAGGTTTTTTGTTTTACATCTGGTCTGGTTACAATGCTTGTCTTACTAACACATTTGTTCTTGTGTTCATTGTTTTTTCTGGATGTTTGTTTTATCTATGTATTAATGTTTTTCTCTTTTTTTCCACTGTTTTACAGGATATTTTAATGTGAATGGTTGTCAGGGCATTTTGGACAACAAAATTGTCTGCAGATGTTATTTTGCTAAGTTTCCATTAGCCACTTATGTGCGTTGGCTGGGTTATCGTGTCATTTCGTTGATGGATTTGAAGAGGCAATTGTTGGAGGCAGTGTATGTTTTTGGTGTTTTAAAAGTGGTTTTGACCAACCTAGGAGGGAATGACTTATGCCAACACACATGTGTAGATCTCAGCTGGACTATTGTGCATGATTTGTACCTGTTGTAGCAATCTTGGCCATTTTGTAAGTTTGCATGCTCAGCTATTATACCATGTTGCAAGTGTTGAGCCTTGATGCTGAGTGTGGTCACAGATGAGGTGAATCTGAAGATCAGCTCTGCTGTTGCTCAGTTTTTTATGGATACAAGGTGGTGATATTGTTGAACATTATTTGACTGGGTTAAGTATGCTCATCTCTTGAAGGTGTTCATTTGACAGCCTGAAGGTTTGTATTTGTTTATAGAGGATTAATTTAGAAGTATGGTGGAGTTGGTTTTGGGTCTAGTGTCTAAGTGTATGGTGGCAATGTTGCAACTTTTTGTTGCCTTGCTGTGGCATTAGAATGAAGGCAGGTTCTGAATTGGTATTAGTTATTACTGGGTGCACTCTCATCATGTAATGTTTATAGCCAAAATATGTATCTGCCAGTAATTAACACAGCCCAATGTGTTATTGGGTTATGGAAAGTTGAACACCAATGTTGTATTTGTATGAGTGTTATGTTTGTCTGCTTTGACATCCATTGTTTGCCTGCCACCATACTAACTGTAATAATTTCTACAGAATCAGATTTTAATTTGTCAAAATAAATTTGACCGTATTTAAATATCAACTCCAGCTATCATGTGTCTTTATTCATTAAATGAGTTCTAAAACAATTACTTAATAAGTAACTATGCAAAAAACTGTAACTGTTGAGGAGTTTAATACTAAAGTCGCATTACAACAATATAATAATGTAATGAAGTGCCATATACCCAATAGACTATAGTGTCTTGAAAGTGTTATCAATACATTTGAAACTAGCAATTTAATATAAAATGTAATTATATATAAAATGCAAACTCCAATTAAGTTAAATTAAATACAGATGTCTGGTTTTTTTTGGCTTTTAAAAATCCAGCCGTAATCTTCTTTCCTATAATTATCCAAATAGAAATGTAAAGTAATGTGAATAGACAGCCCAATATATATATATATATATATATATATATATGTATATGAAAGATGGGAGAGAGTAAAAGATGATTACTAGTGTAATATATTAAGTGAATTAGGGTAAACACACAACAGGTAGCCCTTATATGCGTATATGACAAAGTTGTGAGTACGCACTAGTAATACAATTGAAATGAATGGAAAATTGCTATTACATAATTGATACCAACATCATGGTTCATCACAATAAAAACATTTTTTGGATGACTCTTAGTTGGTGGCAGAGGCGTCACTAGGGTTGGTGTCACCTGGTGTGGTAGCTCATGGTGTCACCCCCCCCCCTCTCACTTTCCACAGATGTTATATTACTGTGACCGTGGTATCCAGGGGTGACACAGATGGGCTGGATACAAGGGTCACAGTAATCTAACATCTATGGAAGGTGAGATATCGAGTGGTTTCCAGAATCTAAAACTTGAGGACTCCCTTGGTTGTTCATGCTGATACATAAGTGGTGTATTCCACTTAATAAAGGTAAACCCCTATTCACACAGAGGGTGACCACATCTGGTGAAGGTTACCGATATGTAATAATATTGCACTAGGAGGCGCTCCTTATCCACCTTTTGTTTTGTAATATATATTTATATATATATACAAAAGACGGTGCACTCCACAAAAATTGATGTATTCAAATATGCACGTTGGACACCAACGTTTCGGGACCACCAAGTGTTACCTTGACAAAGGGACATTGTGGTCCCAAAATGTTGGTGTCTAACATGCTTATTTGAATACATCAATTTTTGTGGAAGCCTCTGAGTGCCGCCGTCTTTGTAGCTGCTTGTGGACTGTATTTACGTGGAGGGCACCAGAGCTGCTGAACGCTGCTTAGAGTGAGTGCCGATCCAAACAGGATACACAATGCCCACAGTAGTGCCCTTTATACAATTATGACTGTAGTAGTGCCCCTTATGCAATGCCCACTGTAATAGTGCCCCTTATACACAATGCCCACAGTAGTGCTCCTTATACAATGACTGTAGTAGTTCCCCTCATACAATGATGACTGTAGTAGTGCCCCTTATGCAATGCCCCCAGTAGTAGTGCCCATTATGCAGTTCCCCTTGTAGTAGTGCCCTTTTATGCAATACCCCCTCTAGTTGTGCCCAATATGCAATGCCCCTGAATTAGAGCTCATTATGCTGTAGCCCCAGTAGTGCCCCTTACAGTACCCCCAGTAGCACCCATTATACTGTACCACCAGTAGCTCCCCTTATGCAGTGCACCCAGTAAAGTCCCTTATGCAGTGCCCCCAGTAATGCCCCTTATGCAGTGGCCCCAAAAATGCCCCTTATGCAGTGGCCCAAAAAATGCCCCTTATTCAGTGGCCCCAGTAATGCCCCTTATTCAGTGGTCCCAGCAATGCCCCTTATTCAGTGACCCCAGTAATGCCCCTTATTCAGTGGTCCCAGTAATGCCCCTTATTCAGTGACCCCAGTAATGTCCCTTATTCTGTGGCCCCAGTAATGCCCCTTATTCAGTGGCCCCAGTAATACCTCTTATTCAGTGGCCCCAGTAATGCCCCTTATGCTGTGCCCCCTTCCCTGTGCACTGTCCACTACTTACCCTCTCTTCTTGACCTGGCCTGCACTCGAGGCCTGTCACTTGCTAAATAAATGGTCCTCTCTCTGGCAGCGCTCACAGTCGTAGTCCCTCCGGCTCCTTCTTCTTCTCCCGCAGACTCCCAGAAGCACAAGCGGAGCCAGCGTGCAGCGCGCGATGACATCATCGCGGCCGGCGTCCAGCACCACACACAAGCACAGAGATTCTCTGTGCCTGTGTGTGTGTCTGGATGCCGGCGCGATGACAGAATTAGCTGAGCACTGAAGGCGGCGGCGTGAAGGACCAGCGGCATCCAGCTCATGGAGTCGGCGGGGACCAAGTGCGGTGGAGATGTATCTGAGAAGGGTGCGGCCCGCGGGTGTGAGTGCTGCTCTTCTTGGTGTCACCCCTTTGAAGGGTGACACTCGGTGCGGGCCACACCCCCCGCACCTACCTAATGACGCCACTGGTTGGTGGTGCACCCTAAAGGTTTGTGCTAAACACATATAAAAGTACTTTCTGCAAGAAGCAGAGGAAAAGGACAAATATGCCTTTGTAGGGGCACTCTTATGACAGATAATTGTTTATATATGGATGATGATGGAATGATTATTGTGAATAAAACTTAACGTTTAATAACACCTTTAAAAGGAAGTTCTCCCCAGAGACTGATGTGTAGATATAACATAGAATGTACTAAGGACAGAAAAGAACAATATAAATGTCCTTTGAAGTGTAAATGAGTATTATTATTTAATATTGATAAAATTCAATGAGTAATCAGCTCCTGTTAAGGGTAATGAGTATTCTAATTAACCCTAATTCAATCTACAGGGAGGCACATATGATTACTTCATACAGTACATATCTGGCGAACTATAGTAGTTTTTAATTAGATCTCTGTTGTGATCGACGTATACATTAATGATAGTCGGTCAGAAACAATTGTATATTGTAAGAAACCACACTATGATAACTAAGAAAGATGATTTATTAGGATAATCCAGCAGCTTTGAAACCTGTGTCCCCTGTAGATGAGTGAGGCATACATATTGTAATTAAATATCAGTACACATATATAGACATTGCTGCTACAGGTTGAGTCTCCCATATCCAAAATGCTCGGGACCAGGGGTATTTTGGATATTGGATTATTACGTATTTTGGAATATTTGCATACTATAATGAAATATCTTGGGTATAGGACCCAAAACTAAACACAGAATGCATTTATGTTCTATATACACCTTATACACACAGCCTGCAGCTCATTTTATACAATATTTTTTATAATTTTGAGCATCAAAAAAAGTTTGTGTACATACATGAAATTCATTTATGTTTCATATACACCTTATACACACAGCCTGAAGGTTATTGTATACTGTATTTTAATGAATTTGTGCTTTAAAACAAGTTTGTGTACATTGAACCATCAGAAAGCAAAGGTTTCACATTCTCAGTCATACTAAAAATATTCCGTAATTCGGAATATTCAGTATTTCGGAATATTTGGATATGGGAGACTCAACCTGTAGTGATAAAGTCTGTGTCCCCATATAACTAAGAGGATTGTGTTTGGGAGGACTTTTATCCCAAGTATGTTAACTCATATTGGTTTTAGCAGATATGCTAGGTAAAGAATAGTACACCTTGGAGTAGTGATAAATGCATATATTAAATTGCCATATAATATCAGCAGGTTGCACTGTGAGAAACAAAGTGATATCCCAAAACAGAAAATATGTATGAAAAAGAAAAAGAAAAAAAAAAGAAAAAAATCCAAACAATAATGGTAAGTACACAATGACAGTGTTACATGTACTGAATAATGACAATGTCTTCAGTGCAATAAAGCAAAATAATAACAGAAAAATTATACATGTACTTCAGTGCAATAAAGAAAAATAATAACAGAAAAATTATACTTGTACTGAATATCAACCTACACCATGGACAAATACAACATATTTGTGTACATATGTAATAAGGATGTGCCCTGAAAAAAACAGGGTTATGTGTCACAACACAAGGGTAAGTCAATGCATAAGGTGAATTACAATATATAAAGAAAAAATCATTGATAATAATTAAAAAAATGTTCATGAACAAAGAGAAGCAATAGTATATATACTGAGTAGTGACACTCTCATCAGTAAAAAGAAAAAAATTTTTTTTTGTACATGTACTAAATGAAAACATAGAATGTGACAGTTATATAGCATAAATAGATATATATGAAAGGGTTTAAGCTGAAGGAAGTAAGACCTGGAATAAAGTAACATGGAGTCACTTCTACTTTCCCCTGTCTACATCAAACAGGGGATGAGAGAGTGACTACAGCGTTTATTCCAGGGGAAACAACAGACAGCACTTCTGCTGTCTGAGAATAGAACTAAGTCTCACCCCTGTTACTTTCAGGCATTGCAGGGGGAGTCACAGACTAGGACTCAGATGAGAGAACGCAGGAGAGCAATAGAAAGATACCTCACAGGAAAAGTCCATGGGTCAGAGTTGCTGGTGTGGTTATTCAGAGATCAGCATGCTAAATGAGCATAGATAGAGACAGGACACATGTTTCGCCGGGAGGCTTGTTCACCTGATCTCTGAATAACCACACCAGCAGAGCGACCCATGGACTTTTCCTGTGAGGTATCTTGCTATTGCTCTCCTGCGTTCTCTCAGTAGTAGTAGTAGATTTCTATGTTATATCTACACATCACTCTCTGGGGAGAACTTCCTTTTAAAGGTGTATATTAAACGTTAAGTTTTATTCACACTAATCATTCCATCATCATCCATATATAAACAATTATCTGTCATAAGATTGCCCCTACAAAGGCATATTTGTCCTTTTCCTCTGCTTCTTACAGAAAGTACTTTTATAAGCCCTTATATGCATACCAGATATTCTCTTGGAGATAATCGGTAGATTTGTTCCAGTTTAGATGTTCCAGTGTTTCCAAAAAGTGAACCAATGCAAAATATATATATTGAAATCCAGTGGTGTACCTATGATGTTAATGACCAATTGATATATTCTTCCAAGAGGATATTGGTATAATTCAAATAAAAAAGGAATCCTATTAGAGTTATAAAAAAGGTAAATACATTTATTGGAGTATAGGGGACAAGTAAGTAGATTCAGTTAGGAATCCATAAAAAAGGGGAAGATATATTACAATAAGAATAAAATAGGGAATAAAGAATAGGGAGAGGAGTGTATTAACAGAATAAATATTATCTACAAAAATTCATAAGACTTAACTGAGTAAAGGAGCACAATAAAGTGCTAGGTAGTGCAGATACTCAATAAGTAGTCCATTTTTAGTCCATGTATAGGGGGGTGGAGGGGTCCCAATGTGTTTTGTCTTTCTTAGACTTCTTCAAGGGGAACAGGAGGTGTGAGACAAGATTCTTACATGGCCAGAATTTATATCAGTGTACATCATACTTAATTAATTGGATAATTCCTCGCATATGACCCATGGCCAGAAGTGATCGTCCGGAGGTTCCGTTTGCATATAGTCCAATGTGGTGTCTCAGCAAAGATGGCCGAGTACCTAAAGTGCAGACCTCTTTAGGTCTTTACTGGTGTCATCTGTTGCCAGTCCGGAAGAAGGTCCTGCTGTGGCACGTACGTAGAACACATTCCCGGAAGTGGCATCGTCATCGACCTTGTTGTGGTCATTAACATCATAGGTACACCACTGGATTTCAATATATATATTTTGCATTGGTTCACTTTTTGAAACACTGGAACATCTACACTAAAATATATCCACCGATTATCTCCAAGAGAATATCTGGTATACTACCTGTTGTGTGTTTCACCATCTTTCAGATTCACTTAGCTGTCTTGCTCAAACCAGCACCCTGAGGAAAAAGCTGCCATCTCTTATACACGGAGAATTGTGTTGTTTTCCATGGACTTTTTCTAAATGGACACATTTGAACATTAACTGACTTTCTATAGTCATATATATATATAATTAGCTGTTAAATATTTATAGCCTTTAACTGACAGGGGTAAATATGAAATCAGTGAATCAGAAGCAACTAGATAGTGCTGCTAGTAATCAACTCCACCATTGCTTATTGTTGCACCAGCCCTCAACCAATTGTGTGGCAAATACATTAACATACCTGTTACTGTACACAGCCCATATGTGCCAGCCCCTGTCTGTTACCCCTCTCCAGTCATAAGGAGGCACAAGTCACCGATATGCAAATATTATTAGAACATTTATTAATATTAGTTTTTAGTTACTGAAATAATATGCAAACATACATAGTAGATTATACAGCAGGTATATGCACCTTTGTTGCATGTCTGTAACTATTAACAAATAATTTTACACTTAAGGGAAACATTACGTATATAAGAGCATTTTGCTTTAACTACCTGACAAATGGCCCATGGCTCCTGAAGGTAACATTGTTCCCTGGGAATCACCATCGCTCATCCAAGCGTAAACCCCAGTGATTCCTGTCTCTCTATAATTATTAATCAGACAACCTATCAGTAAAACTGTATCACTTCTCACAGACACACTAGCCTATTAATGAACACTGTGAAAAGAGAAGCCACATTAATTTGTATAAATCAGCAACCTGTTATACTTATAACTGCAGAAACCTTCCGACAGATAACACACATGAACAGTTTCCATTTCCAGATACCTGAATGCATACAACTAATCATAAATGCACTCCAACTCCCTTCTCAGTCCATACTATACTATGAAACAGAATGTGGGCTGATTTACTCGGCAATTCCTACGGGTAAAACAAAGAAGAAGAAAAGACTAAATTGCTTCCAAAGTCACCTAATGCATGATTAGCATATTCCACTTAGACTATTTGCTTATGCTAATGATTTGATATTACACAAGAGAGGTATAGCAGAATATACAGGGTCCATTATAGGTTATGTCACTCTTGCATGTATGTTTGAGTGATGTAAACTGTAATTGACCTGTCACAGGCTGGTCCCTGCTTCTACTGCAGCACAGAGTTCAGCCTCAACTTTCACAACATGTAATCTACTGTATGTCTCAAAGTTACTCGAATGGCATTTTCATGGATGGGAATTTCACTTTCTATAGATTTGTAAAGGTCACCATATAATAAGTAATTTATCTTACACTTCTATATTGTAAATAATGCAGATTAAAAAAATGTACATAAAGGTCAAATCACTCAGATCTATAGTGACAGAGGAAAAATAACGGTGATGCAGATTGTTATGCATAGCTTTGGCATACTGAAAACAGCAAATAATGGGACTTTCTAACATAAATCTGTAACAAATGTTTTCTTGTAGCAATGGGAACAAAACACATACAGTATCTGCAAATACAAATGTGGAATATGTTTCTCCTTAAGGCCTCATATCCACTGGCAGGGCTGTAACTAGGGTAGTGCGGCCGGTGCCATCGCACAGGGCACCACAGGTCAGGGGGCATTGTTTGGGCCTGTCAAATTTCTGTTTATTATTATTCTCACTTGTAGCTACCTATTATTTCATCCCCAGCATCTCCTGACCTCCCCTATCTCTTCCCTGGCCCTTCCCCATGAGGCCATTCCATTTTTTTGGGTGCATTATGTCCCTTTGAAAAATGAGGGGGGCGCCAATGCTCTTTCTGGTACAGGGCAACAAAATGTCTAGTTACGGCTCTTTCCACTGGTGTAAGCAGAGGAGGAGGAGAAGGAGAAGAAGGAGAAGATGAATAAGAATTTAAAGGCTGTCACAAATGAACAAACTGCTTCTCAATATAAATTTGCAGTTAATAAAAATGTTTATTGCGATATAATTATATATCATTATTTAGGTTTAAAAAAGTTAAATTAATGAAAACATGGGAGATGCTTTAGTATAATAAAATGTGAAAAGTCAGAGCACCCTTTTTATTCGAAGTACATAAACAGACCCTGTTATGTTATATGATGTTGATTTTCACTGTAAAGCTATTTTGGAAATTTGGTTAGATAACAATATCAAAGACAGTAAAACTGACAAAGTGGTAATTTACAAACACTTCTGACCTTTTTTCCCTTATCTTAGGTAACTTCAATATCCCTATCAATGCCCCCCTGCCTCTAAACTCTTTGTCCCTGTCTGTGACTCCATGGATATGTTGCCATAAATCCCTTCACTGTTTTTCATCCATGCATCCAAATGTACAAGAACTTAGATGCCCACTGTCAGCATCCGTAGATGCATCATTAAAACTTGCACCAGCCCTATGGTAGGTGCAGTTTCTCCGTCCTTGTATATTCTCTAGTGTGAGTGGTTGACTGCCTGTGTATGCAGCCAATTTCATTGACACACCTGCTACACTCCCATAACATGCCCATAAGATGGATATCTTAAGCCACCTCTCAGTCACTGCCCAAGAATGCCATCACTTTTCAATACCATGCATCTCTATCAGTGGCTAACCTACATTTTTGGGGCCCTAAAGCTTGAACTGTTATGGGGCCCCTTTGCAACCAGCAACAAGTGAGACTGTAGATATATGTAGAAACCCTCTAGAGAGAGATGGCAGATAGATAGATAGACAGATAGATGTTGAAAACCCCAGAAAGTGATAGATAGATATTTAGTTAGAAGTAGAATCCCCCCAGAGAGTGAGAGACTGTAGATAGATAAATGTATAAACTCCCCAGAGAGTGAGAGACTGTAGATAGATAGATAGATAGATAGATATAAAAATCCACCAGATTGTAAGAGAATATAGATAGATAGATGTAGAAACCCCCAGAGAGAGAGAGCCTGTAGATAGAGAGATGTAGAAATCCCCAGAGAGTGAGAGATGATAGATAAATAGATAGATAGATAGATAGATAGATAGATAGATAGATAGATAGATAGATGTGGAAACCCTTAGAGAATGAGATACTGTAGATACATAGATATATGTAGAAACTCTCCAGAGAGAGAGAGAGAGAGACTTTAGATAGATAAATAGATAGATAGATTTAGAAACCCCCAGACAGAGAGAGAGACAGTAGAAATATAGATAAATAGATGTAGAAACCCACCGGAGAGAGAGATACTAGAGATATTTGTAGAAACTCCCCAGAGAGTGAGAGATTATAGATTGATAGAAGTAGAAACCCTGCTGAAAGTGATAGATAGATAGATAGATAGATAGATAGATAGATAGATATAGAAACCCCTCAGAGAGTGAGAGACTGTAGATAGATAGATAGATGTAGAAACCCCAGAGAGTGAGAGACTATAGATAGATAGATAAATGTACAAACAACCGAGAGAGAGAGACGATAGATAGATAGATAGATAGATAGATAGATAGATAGATATAGATGTACAAACAACCCAGAGAGAGACTACAGATAGATACATAGATAGATAGATAGATAGATAGATATATAGATAAATAGATAGCTGTAGAAATCCCCCAGAGAGTGAGAGACTCTAGTTAGATACATAAACCCCCCAGAGAGTGAGAAACTGTAGATATATAGATAGATAGACAGTAGAAATATAGATAAATAGATGTAGAAACCCACCGGAGAGAGAGATACTAGAGATATTTGTAGAAACTACCCAGAGAGTGAGAGATTATAGATTGATAGAAGTAGAAACCCTGCTGAAAGTGATAGATAGATAGATAGATAGAGAAACCCCTCAGAGAGTGAGAGACTGTAGATAGATAGATAGATAGATAGATAGATAGATAGATAGAAAGATAGATGTAGAAACCCCCAGAGAGTGAGAGACTATAGATAGATAGATAGATAGATAGATAGATGTACAAACAACCTAGAGAGAGAGACTACAGATAGATAGATAGATAGATAGCTGTAGAAATCCCCCAGAGAGTGAGAGACTCTAGTTAGATAGATACAGAAACCCCCCAGAGAGTGAGAAACTGTAGATATATAGATAGATGTTAATCCACTCAATAACAAACTTGTTAATCTGCATACATATTTACCAACACTTGCATTTCTACAAATCTCTTGCATTCATATTTAATTTACATTCCAATTTTCATACCTCTAGTTTACTTATCAACACCATGAAAAGGTTTTCTTCAACTCCCTCCTTCAATCAGTCTCTACCTAATTCTCTGTTCTGTCCCCTGCTTCCACCTTTATCTTTTCTCCTTTGTTTCTTCCACCTACTCCACCTATTCTCCTCTCTCCTCTGTCTACATACTCTTCCCTACTCGCTCATTACTCCATTTTGATCCTGTTCTACCCCCCTTTGTCCTACTACCCCACCGCTAATCCCTCCTCCTACACTCCAATCCCTGTCACTTCACCTCACTGCCATCCACATATCCCTGCCTGCCCACCTCCGACAGGTTCCCTTTCTAGCTCAGGTGCCCACACTATCACTAAACTCTATTCATATTGGTCCCCCAAATTAATCTCACCTCCAAATTACAGCAACCATGATAATCTTATTCACATCTCCCCCACAAACACTATCTCTCTATTCTGTGCCCTCTAAAATGCCAGGTCAGTCTGTAATAAACTGGTCCCCACCAATGACCTTTTCATCTCCCCTACACCTCCTAGCCATTACTGAAACCTGGATCTCACCCTCTGACACCACTTCTCCTGTTGCTCTAGCCTCTGGGGGCCTCACCTTCTCCCACACCCCCTGGCCTGGGGGTCACCATTGTTGTGGTGTTGGGGTCCTTCTATTCACCAATTATTCCTACCAGCTAATACCCTCTGAACCATCTGTTACATTCCCCACATTTGAGGATCATGCTATATGCGTCTTTCGACCAGAAAACCTCAGAGTAGCTGTCATTTACCGTCCTCCTGGCTCTCCTCCAAATTCCTTGACAACTTTGCTTCCTGGCTCCCTCACTTTCTCGTCTCAGATCTTCCCTCCATTATCCTAGGTGATTTTAAAATTCATATTGACATTCCCACAGAATCCTCTGCCGCTAAACTCCTTACCCTCACTTCTTCATTTGGTCTCGCACAATGGACCTCATCACCCTCTCATATGAGTGGGCACTCACTTGACCTGGTCTTTACTCACTGTTGTGATATTTCTAATTACTACAATTCCCCCTCTCTGACCATCACCTTCTTTCTTTAAACTTATCCCTCTCTCCTTCCCCTCCTTTACCTCCCAAGGCTACCATTACTAGGCATAACATTGATGCTATTGACACTGTTGCTTTTTCCTCCCTGCTGGACTCGCTTCTTTCACCTGTCCTTTCTCTCTCCTGTCCTGAAGAAGCCACTTTCTTGTACAATTCCTCCCTTACTTCTGCTTTTGACTCTGTTGATCTGGCAATAACTAACCCTTGCAGATCCACACCACAACCCTGGTATTCCAAATGCACCAGATACCTGAAAAAGTGTTCAAGAATTGCCGAGCATAAGTGGATGAAATCTTGCTCTAAGGCTGACTTCATGCATTTAAAATATATTCTTTCATCCTACAGTGCTGCCCTGTCCCTCTCCAAACAAACATATTTCAAAAACCTCATCTCCTCCCAGTCCTCAAACCCCCGGCATCTCTTTGCCACTTTCAACTCCCTCCTCTGCCCTTCCCCTCCTCATCTCCCCTCCTTGCTCTATGCCCTTGACTTTGCTACCTACTTTACATCTAAAATTGACTCCATACATGAGGACATCATATCCCATTAGACCCTTTTGGCACATTTGCCTGACCACCCTCCCCTTCTGTCTCACCGACACTGCAATCCTTCTCCCCTTTTTCTGTAGAGGAAGTCATGGCCCTCATCTGGTCCTCCCCTCCTTCCACCTTCCCCTTGACCCTATCCCTTCCCATCTCCTCTGTTACCAGTCTCCTTCTGCCTGTTCCCATCTTGCCCACCTCCTCAATGTCTCCCTATTATCTGGCACTGTCCCTTCTGCAGTCAAACATGCCCTTGTCTCCCCATTCTTAAAAAACCTACCCTTGATCCTAACATACTCTCCTACTACTGACCAATCTCTCTCCTCCCTTTTGCTTCCAGATTCATTGAGCATATTGTTTACAAATGCTTTACCACCTTTATTTCCTCCCACTCCCTCCTTTACTCATTTCAATCTGGCTTTCGTTCTCTCCACTCCACTGAAACTGCCCTCATGAAAGTTAGTAATGACCTCCTTGCTGCCAAATCCAAGGGCCACTACTCTCTGCTCATTCTCCTTTACCTTTCTGCTGCATTTGACACTGTAGACCACTCTCTCCTCCTGCAAATCCTTCACTCTCTTGTTTTACATGGCACTGTCCTCTCCTGGCTGTCCTTGTACCTCTCTGATCGTTCCTTCTCTGTCTCCTCTCATGACTCCTCTTCCCCCCCACTTCCACTAACAGTAGGAGTTCCTCAAGGTTCTGTTCTTGGACCTCTACTTTTCTCCCTATATAACTCCTCTTTAGGTGAACTCATAAACTGTTTTGACTTCCAATATCATCTTTATGCTGATGATACTCAAATTTACCTTTCCACCCCTGAGCTCTCCCCCTCGCTTCATACCCGTATCTCCAACTGTCTCTCTGCTGTCTCTTCATGGATGTCCTAGCGCTTTCTTAAACTTAGCATGTCTAAGACTGAGCTGATCATCTTCCCACCCTCTTCCACTACCTCACTTCCCACAATTTCATTATCTGTTGATGCCACAACTATCTCCTCTAGCCCTAAAGTGCACTGTCTTGGAGTTATCCTAGACTCCTCCCTCTCCTTTAAACCACACATTCAGCACCTCTCGCAGTCCTGACATTTCCTTTTAAAAAGTATCTCCAGGATTAGACCCTTCCTTACCCAGGATGCCACTAAAAACCTCATCCACTCACTGGTCATCTTGGACTACTCTAACTTTCTCCTAGCTGGCCTCCCAGTCTCGCACCACTCTCCACTACAATCAATCCTCAATGCTGCTGCTCAGCTCATCTTCCTCTCCAGATGTTCTACATCTGCTTCCCCTCTCCTTCAAGCCCTACACTGGCTCCCCTTCCCCTTCAAATGCCAATTCAACATTCTTACACTCGCCTACAAAGCCCTCACCAAATCTTCTCCCACATACATTTCTGACCTTCTCTCCCTTCACACTCCCACCCACTTCGCTCAACATATGCATGCCACCTCTCTTGCAAACTGATTACTTCCTCCCACTCCCGCATCCAAGATTTTGCTTGTGCTGCTCCCTACCTTTGGAACTCTCTCCCTATCAGACTCTCCACCTCTCTACACATCTTCAAAAAGGCTCTCAAGATCACTACTTCATTAAGGCCTTCCAGCTCTCATCCTAACCCACTTCATGCTCTTTCCTCCCTATATTCCCCTTCTGTGTCACACCTGTCTATCTGCCCCTCCCCTTTAGAATGTAAGCTCTAACGAGCAGGGACCTCTTCCTTCATATGCTTCTCTTTACATTTTATTCTACTCCTTACTCCCCATAAGGTCACCTAACACTTGACTGCCAACTCCCTGCTGCTTATTGTGAGTGCTTTAATTGCTATTGCAGCAATGTATATAAATCGTATCCTTGTCCTCCACTGTAATGTACTGTAAGTCACTTGTTTCTTGTTCACTTATTAGTTTTATGTACTATGTAAGGTGCTGCAGAACACTTGTGGTGCCATATAAATAAAGGATAATAATAATAATAGATGTAGAAATGCCCCAGAGAGTGAGAGACTGTAGATAGAGAGAGAGAGACAGAGACAGAGCCTAAGAAAGAGAGAGAGAGACTGTAGATAGATCACATACAAAACTTACTCACTTCCTCTGTAGGATCCCAGCTATTGATCCTCCTGAGTGGTATCTCTGGAATTCCCCTGAGTCAGGTATCTCCCCCACACTGCATGCACCTGCTTCTGAGATGAATGCCATCACCCATGCAGCTAAGTTTTAAGTATGTGGTCAGCACTGCAGGGACGACTTCTGCCAGATGTGACAGCACAAATGGAGATGGGAGTATCTAGTGGCACCTGGCAGTACTGCACTCAGCAGTGACACTGACAGCAGCTCTCTATTCTTCACCTGGCTGGCATATAAGAGCCATCCTCTGGTCAGAGCTGTAGATAGAGTGTCTGCCAGCCAGTACTGATCAGGGGGGTTTCTGGGTACTCAGAAACCCCCCTACATGCATTACTTTAGAGCATATTTTAAGGTCAATATTATGTACCTTAACCAACTGACTTATTTTTTTATAACACACACTTAACCAACTTCATTGATTTTGTTGAAAAATTCACTCATTAAAAAAAATTGCTTAAGGGCCCCATCCGGGGTTAGGGACCCTGAAGCTTAAGTTTCATTAGTTTTACAGTAGATCCACCTCTGATCTCGATCATGACAGCACCTTTGTGCATACACTTTGTGTGATGCATGCATCGTAAGAGTTTTTAGGGATTTCACCACATGCGCAGAAGCAAAAGATTCCTCAACTATGTGAACATCACTATTGTGTGTGGCCTTAATCAGGTTCTATATTTTTATCTCCCTGCTCAACTTACTTCCATCCCCCATTGTCTGCCTCTCCTGCCTCCTGCCTACCAAGCTTTTTCCCTTACTTCTGCACTAGACGGTCACTACTGACCTTTGCTTCAACCTTGGCATTCAACCTTGGCATTCCAAATGCACCAAATATCTGCAAAAGTATTCTGAAACCAAAACTGTGCTCCAATGCAAGCTTCCTCCATTTCAAGTTTATGCTCTTGACCTACAGTAATGCCCTTTCTCTGTTTAAACAGTGTTATTTGAAAACCCTTATCTCCTCCTAGTCCTCCAAACTCTCTTCACCAATTTTATCTCCCTTCTCTGCCCCCTCCTTGTCTCCTCTTCTCACTTTCTGCCCTTGACTTTGTCACCCACTTCACATCCAAAATTAAATCCATCCATCAAGACATCACATCCCACCAGATCCTCATCATCCTAATTTCTTCTTTCCTAGCCAGCCTCTTCCCATCTTCCTCATCCATTTTACCAACTCTGAGATGAAGTCATGGTCCTATTCTGGTCCTTACCCAATACCACCTCCCTCATTGACCTTATTCCCTCTCGCCTCCTCCCCTCCCTCTTTCCCATTGCCTGTTTCCATCTAGCCAATGTCTTGAAATGTTTCCCTTTCATCAGGCACTGCCCCCTCTGCCTTGAAGCATGCCATTGCCTCCCCCATTTTTAAAAACAATTCACCTTTGATCCTGACACTCTCTATAATTACCACCTCATATATGTCCTTAATTTTGCCTCCAAGCTCTTACAAGCTCAATACACAACCTTTCTTTCCTTTAATTTCCTGCTTGACCCAATGCAGACTGGCGTTCATCCATTCCACAGAAACTCCCTCACTAAAGTCAGAAATAACCTTCTTACTGAAAAAAATCAAGGGCCACTACTCTCTGCTCATTCTCCTTGACCTTTCTGCTACTTTTAATGATAAATGTTAACCTTGATGGACTGCAAAACTAATTAGCTGTTTCTGATTGGCTGATATCTAATTTACCCCCTCCAGCTGATAGTACTTATATTTTAATATAACTATATAATATAATCTTGTATACAGTATATGACACATTATTACATTAATATAATGTATATTACAAGTCACCATTTCTATACTATTTCTACATTATCTGGGGTGTATGTATACACACTTCTATGCCTGGAATATATCTGGTCCAAATATTACTGTCTGGATGAATCTTGAGATGTGTCCAACTGAACATATATATGTAAATAGGTTTTATCTTTTTATCTTTAATTAATTTTCCCTACATACGCTCATGGTACAAATGCATCCAACTGTAAATAAATCCTAATATCTTTATACAGCTGACATTTTTACATGATTAAATGTTTTTTATTTTTTTTTAATGCAGCCACTGCAGAATAATTACTGACAATCTCTACATTGATATCAGGAACAATCTGTTGCAATCAATTGCTTCCATTTTAAAAGAGAACACACCAAGTGGGAGTATTAAAACAAAACATAAAAAATATATTTTTATTCAAATAAATTACAAAGTTTAAATGTATGTATTTTTGCACTATTTTTACATGTTCATTAATTTACTGATTTAAAATAGTTTCTGGAAGACATATTTTTTTATGTTACACAAAACATTTGACAAGTTAGTAGTTAAAAGGAAATGGCTGTGTAACTTTAATATGTAATTGGCACAGTTAATATTTTTCTCAGTGGTGTTCATGACATACTTTTCTAGAGACTTAAATAAATGATCTTTTTGTTTCATCACTCTCATCTCCACAACCTCTGCCTGCCTTCTGAAATCCTGGAACATGGGCTGCTTCAGTCTTCACTGTGCACAACCAAAGGAACTCAGAAGAAGAAAGAGGTGAGGACAAGGATTGATGGTTGAGATAAAAGAAATTGCTATTTCTTTTAACCTCTTGATAATTTGTGTAAAAAAAATAAAAAATCTATATAAAGATCTATTTGACCCTGCGAACATGTTTAAGTTCACTTTTTTAAGTCTCCCATTTCCTTGATAAAATAAACAAACAATACAAATATAAAAATTAATATAAAATGTGCTAGATTGTTGTATGTCTCTTTTTTTCTTCCAAAGGCATGAAATACCTTTTGTATTCACTGATTTTTGTTTGTTAGATGTTGAAGGATACTGTAAGTTCACTTTTTCCAGACTTGTTTTTCTAAATACTTTTAAGTAACCCATAATGGTACCTGCCTAACTGCTTACTTGGTTAGTTACACTATTTAAACCTAATGGTATCTGTGCCTACTTCTTTCAGTAGCTGGCAATCCCATGTGTATCCATTAGACCAGTGGTTCCCAAACTTTTTTGAACCACGGCACCCTGGAGCATCAGAAATGTTTTCATGGCACCCCTAAGCCAATAGTTTGTAATTGAGAATTTCAGTTAAAAAAATGAAAGTAGTAAATTGTGCTTACCTGTCATACTTAGGTTCAGTTATGTGGTGGTGGAGGACAGGTTTGTGCTTCTGTTTGTCCACATATTTATATAACATTGACCAAAAATAATTTGATTTGGTGATGGACCACCAACCTGAGGCACCCCTGCAAGTGTACTGAGGCACACAGTTTGGGAACCACTGCATTAGACTTTGATCCAGCCTCCCTGCCTTCAAACGTGCCTTTAAAACTCACACTCTCATTGTAGCTTAACACTTCTCCCTCCTAACTCTGCAGTCTCTGATTCAGAGATTTACGCTAATGTAATTACAACTGCATTCTCTCACGGATCGCAGTTGCTAAAATATTTTAATGCTTTCCAAGGCATAGCCAAGCATAGAGATGCCCATTGCATCCTTCTCATATCTGTCCAATGATGTGCATCATCGGTACCATCTATGCAAATCAGCCAGTAACGCAGCATGTAAGTCAAGTCTGACCAACCGCAAACACTGCAGCTCTTCTGATACTCTGAGATCTCTCATGCTGTGAGGAGTTTGCAATGGCTAATTTATGTACGTCCATGAAATGGCACTTAAACGGTAAGTCATGCCTGTGTTTTTTAACCACCCTTCCAGAGCGGCTTTCGAGCATGTGCATTAGCAAACAATCATTCCTTCTGTGAAAATGTTGGCATTGCGTAAATTTCAATAGATTGGATGCTGATAGGAGCAGGTCCCTCTCCCCTTTGTCTTCTCATTCAAACTTTCTAAAGAGAACAAGTGGAGCAGCTCTCCATAGAAACTATGATTGGTTGCTATTGGTAACTTTTCCACCTGTTCTCTTTAGAAAGTTTGATACATCTCCCCCTATGTGAATTAATATACTGTCTATATTAATTTGCATTATTTCAAGAATCTTGTCAGTTTTTTACCTTGCATGGTGCTACAGGACATTTGTGGTGCCTTATAAATAATAAATAAGTTAATTAATTAAATTATAATAATTAATAATATATTGACTGAAATGAGATCCACACAGCATTTGTCGTAATCCTATAATTTAGCTTGACAATGGTGTTATCTGTATAACATAGCTTTCCCAGCCACCACAACCAATCTCTATCAAGCATTTATGAGGGTTAGCTGGAAAAATTCCCAAGCCAGCATTTTCCATTAACAGTTGAGTGACTGTCTTATGGAAGAATGGTGTTGCAATCCAGTGGTAGCCACAAAGGTGGGGCTGCAGCGCAATCTAAAATTCAAATAGGGGAGCCACACCAACTGCCACCCCAAATGCTGCCAAACATTAATGGCAGTTGGTTTGGCTACCCTATTTAAATTTTGGACTGTGCTGCAGTCCCATCTCTGGGGCCGTCACTGGTTGCATCTTCTACACAGACACAGGAAGTCTCAAAGTCACAGAAGATATATGTACACAAGATGTTGTGCTCTTGACAGCAGCATAAAAAGCATGGTGTACACTGCTAGCCATATACCAGGAGACTTTCTTTAATTTGCTGGCGTTTGAATTCTGTAGGAAGTCCCACAGTATGAGCAAGGATCATTTATCTATGAACGATTTTGGTCAGAACAACATATATATATATATATATATATATATATATATAATGACATAGTAATAATGCTAGTGGCAGCATTTTTGTTGACAGTTCTCTGGCAGCTTGGATACATATTGCTCTTTGTAGCAGTACTTTACTATTTTATTGCAGTTCAAATATATAACTCATACAATTCTTATAACGCAGAAACCTAAGAAGCATGTTTACAGCTGCCCCAAAACAGCAGATTTTCTTATTTTCAGATGTTTAAGAATTCTAAAGCACTGGTGGCCAATTTCTTTCTTTGTACATGCACATAAATAGCCTAGAATGTATCACTGCTATATTTTTAGTTTATTGGCATCACAGTATAATCATCATACAACATCCCAATTTCAGTATTTCAGCACTTTCTAAAATATATCTGTAACTATAATGAAACACAAACACTGCAAGTTTTAGTGTGCGGCCTATTTTAAAGTTTGAAGGAAAAATAACATTTGTGTTGATTTGTATTTAAAAACACAAAGCTTGTGAAATAGGAATGCTTCCATAAATACAACTGTTTTCACATTTATGAAGGAGCAGTCAAATACTTCCTAAGCCATGGAGACATGGAAATACCATGCCACAAATCACAAACAATAGCTTATTTTGAAACTTTATTACGGGGTGCATATTGGGGACATTTATATAAAAAAATCTACACATGAGTCAATGTACAAAAGTATTGTTCAGTCTAACGCACCTATAAATCATATTACACAGGAAATGCTCAAATGCCCTCCAAATGGAGATGTGGATACAGAAAATATTAGAAAATCATGGTAATCTTTTGCAATGTCACACTTAGGGGCAGATAAATGAAGCTCTGGAAAGTGATAAAGTGCAGAGTGATAAACGTCCAGCCACTCAGCTAACTATCCTGTTACAGCCAGTGTTTAAAAAATGACAGTTGGGAGCTGATTGGTTGGTCATTTATCACTCTCCACTTTATCACTTCCCAGAGCTTCATACATCTGCCCCTCAGTGCTACAATGTAAAAAAAAAGTCTGTGAGATAGCCATTGTAGCTTCCACCATAACATTGTTTGATCATGGCTATTGGCAAAGCAGTTTTGGCTAAAAGGGAAATGTATTCAACCTAACAAACTATGCCTCTACCTCAAGTTTGTCAGGGTCATGGGGGTCTACATGGTGCCCACTGCAGAGCCTCTTATTTAAAATTTTGGTTTAAGCAAGTTTGTTCAGAATCAGGGGTGCCAAGAGGGGGGAGGGTACTAATTACCTGGCCCAAGCTTGTTGGAGTGGCCCAGTGGGGGTCTGGGTTCAATGCAGCCCCCTCTCCCTCTTACCTGTCAGCAGCCCAGCACATGCTGCTGTGTGCTGGGCTGCAGTGGGAGACTGCTCACTGCTGCTGCCGAGCAGCAGACGCAGTCTCCTGTCCTCTGCTTGTGGGGAGGGAGTGATCACACTGATTGCATGTCCACTGGATTTGTGCTGGGCTGAGGGACTCACAGCGTTCTCCACCCAAGTGCGCAGTGCCGCTCAGTGGAGCTGCAAATAGGGTTTTTTTAAAAACAAATCTAAGCCTGTGATTAGGCCACACCCCCTCAATACTAACGGGGCCCAGTTGTCTATGGCCCTGCTCATGATGTCTTCCAGTGCCTAAAACTGCACTGATCTGAAGGTACAGGCTGATATGTGCTAGTGATGGGCAGGCAGAGTTGGAGAGTCAACTGTCACACTGCACCTGCACTGACAGTTACTGATTTCTTCCAAGCACATTTTCATATGCCATGGTCTCCAATGTTGGTCTGCAGAGATTTCTGTTTGACAATGATTTCTGTTCTGCCGTGATTTCTGAAATCGCAGTGATTTGGAAAGCTATACTGATTTCTGTCCTATAAGTCACTCTGCTGCTGATATACCCCATTCCAAACAGAGAGAGGGCTCTATTCATCATCACTTAATTTTTACTAAAGCAGGTGAGAATTAACATTTTCACCTGCAATTGTAGAAATTAAGTTTTAGGGTATTATAGATATCTCCTGGAATGACACGCTCTCCCCATTTTTGGTGCTTTACTGCACTCCCACTCCCACCCTGGACTCCTTCCCTGTGGGAAGGAGTCCAGGTGATGAAGAGGGATCTTTACATATCCCTCCGCCTCTGTCCGGCTCCTTACGCCGGACATCGTGGCTCTTGTGTGCATGCGTCACCTGTAGGTCATGGAGGCGCACTAGTTACACTGCTCTTAAAGGAGCAAGGAAAAGTTCCCGGGGAGACAGCTGACTTTTTTTGGATCAGCTGTCTTTGCGCCGGAGCAATGATGAATTGCTCCGGCACTCTCGGTGAGTTCAAATGTTAATTATCAGGGTCCCAATAATTAATATGATGAATAGAGCCCTTAATTACCACCTCATTAATTGAAGATAGCTCTTATACCATTTTCAATCACAGAGAAATAATAATGTTGAGTAAATAAAAACAATCCAGTACATTTTAAAATGCTTCTAAGCCATGTGAATCACCTTTTTATTAGGGATGTGCAGGCTCGGATAGGTTAGAATTTTCCCACCAAGTTCTGATTTTTCTCGCCAAAAATCGGGTCTCAGAAAGAGGCAAAACATCATCTTTCATGAACAAACATCATCTTCCATGGACTGTCCAGTAATGATGATGTTTGTCCATGAAAGATGACATTTTGCCTCTTTCTGAGACCCGATTTTTGGCACAAAAATCCGAACCTGGCGGGAAAATTAAAACCTATTCGAGCCTGCACATCTCTACTTTTTATACTGATATTTACATGTGTGTTTAAATATATATATATATATATATATATATATATATATATATATAAACTCCATATTATACAATTTTTTCACTTAAGCCAACTGACAAAATGCTGCCAGCGCGCGTCCTTGGTTGTTGCACTCATACTTTTCAAATCCATGTACATATTTTCCGCTGCATTTAAAAGGTGGACAATCCTTTTACAGAGTTATCTCCGTGAAGCCAAATAAATAATATTCAATAACTACAGTAAAACAAAAAACAAAACACTGTCATACATATGTAAAACATACTAGGCTGAATCAGTGTAAGATGTACTTTATGGTACAGAAAGCAAAATGTAGTTTTACATTATGAAGATCGGTTCCACTTTGAAAATAAAAGAAATATGGATCTAAAGCCAACTTAGACCCTGGCGGCATTTCATCCCTTTGTTTAGCTTTTTTGGTTCACATCAATTACAATGTATTTGGAAAGAATTCAAACAGTGGGCAGATGCTGCATACAGTATTTGAAATCGAAATGCTGAAAATATCCAAATTCCCATCAGTACACCATAATAACTAATCCAAAATTACCATTGAACCATTAAAATAGAACTTTCATGTATTCCTAAGACTGTCATTATATGTGAACCTCAATCTTAGCACTAACTAGAATTTTGCACTCTGAACAAAAAGCCATCTGGTGAGAACAACTAAAAAATGTCATTGTTTGTTAGACTTACCAAAGTATTTGCTGAAACTGAAATTATCTTGTAAAACTATAACTGCATTCATATTCACATTCTCAATTGCACTCCACCCAGTGTATTGCTATGGTTTTGATTCTCATTAAAATCTCAATTTAATTACCTGGACTGAAATAAATAACTTACAGTATATTAATTATTGTTTCAATATAATTGATTTAATTCATCTCAGATTAATGCAATTGGGAAATGAGTGGAAATAATAGGAGAAAAACAATGTGTCCCAGGTGAAATGGGTGTTGTTGGGACCATGCTAGGATGTATGTAAAGGCCAAAAAGACATAGCCAACAACTGTCTAAGGTAAGCACATCTTCTGGAGTATCCACAGCAGTCCCTCCAGGAGTCCAAAGGTCTCCTGAATTTTATGGAGTCTCAATGGACTCCAGAAAAGTAGATCAAACTCCTCCATCTTGCCCGCTTGCTAGTGGAATGGCTGGTAGGGGTCCATAACTTGATTCTTTCATTATCTTTGCCAAGACCACTCTACAATATCTATTTATCTACAGTGTCTATCTACATCTATGAACTATTATTATTCACAGGAAAAATATAAATGTGCAGTAGCCAATATACAGTATATCTAGATTTTGATTTTGTATAAATGTAACATAAGGTCCTATTCAGAGTCGTACGCAAACCATCGATGTTAGGCACATGCACAGGATCTGTACTGCCAATGCATAATTCTGCTACTGCAAGATCTCTCATACTTCTCTAAAGCCGCAGCTACCTTTTGTGGCGGAGAGTGGGTGGGGCCAGCCATCGCTCATGGAAACGGGGGAATGTCTCCCCCATTTCCTGAGAGTGCTGAGGCCAGGGTCTACATCTTCGTATGCAGATTTCCTGGACTAGGCTATGGTTCTGGAATGGCCATCTGAGTAATCTGAGGGTCACAGATAGCCGTTAGTCCCACAAGTTATCCGATCGCTGTGTCCTCAGATGCAGCTGAATATCACACAAGCATGCAGGAGGTGTCAATTTACAGCAGATGTCCAAGGATACAGCAGCAATGCTAACCATGTACAACTGACTCATGCCCATTATCCATTATATATAAAGTGTTTGCTCAGTGAGTGAGTGGAAGGATAACAGTACTCAGTTATTGATTGTTTAAATTTAATTTAATTTTTTGTAGTTTGAAGGTATTTATGTAATTACTGACTTCCAGTGTTCTTCCTAGCTTGTGTGAATACATTTATACTGTAGTTGTTCAACTTATAGTGTAGTTCATTTTTATTTTTCCATAAAAAAAGAATGTTAATTCTACTCTGTGTGAATCCTGTTTTAATAATGACAGCTCATAGTGCCCATTTAATAAATAGAGTGCAGGGGTGTAACTAGGTATTTGAAGGCCACATAGCAAAAGTTTTTAAGTGCCCCTATGTACCACCCAATGGTGAAAAATGTATATAACACATGTAACTTTTGCAAGGAAGATGGTCCCCGTAAAGCTCTGGGCTCCATAGCAGCTGCACCCCTTGCACCTATGGTAGTTATGCCCATGATAGAGTGGTTCCCTAACCCAGTGATCAGTGTACTTAGCCACTTTGTTGTAGTTCTTATGCAGTTGTACACATTGAATATCTGAATTTAGGTCCTTCTCACTCAGTCATTGAGGAAATATTTAGAAACCACTGTTCATGATTTGTGTTGGGTTCTAGCAACTAGATATAAGTGGTTCAGTTCTACTTGGTTATTTTTGACAAGTTTGGCTTTATGTTATTTGCTATCCACGTGAGAGCTGGACAGCCAATAAGATGCGATTTTTCCAATTCAAACATAACTGAGTAGAACCAAACTACTCATCTCTAGTAATAACTGACCAACTGAGTGAAAAAAGAGCAATCATTTTGCTCTTGGTTGAGGTTATCATTCCCAATTGCTGATGGCAGCATTGTAAAACCAAACATCTCCATATAGTAACTTAGGGCCTGATTCAGAGCCGGACATTCTGACCAGAGCACTCGCTCTGAATCAGGGCCCTCCTCCCTCAACTTGGAGCGGCCTCATGGATGCTCGCACAGCTATAGCGAGCGTCCATGATGATGGTCGCAATGGTCAAGACCATCGCGTCGATCGGGCTTGCGACGAGACCCTGCGGTAGGGTCTCATTGCCGCAAGCCCTGGAGTGATTTTGGCTCTATCAGAGCCAAAATCACTCCCACTGACATCACTAGTGATGTCAGTGGGGCCGGACTCAGATGGTAGACGTTCCCATGGGAACGCCTCTGTCTGGCAGCCACGCCCCCAGCACGCCCACCAAAGGAGCTCCCTCCATCGTGCGCATGCACAATTCGGCACCATCGACCCGCTTGCAAGCATCCTGCGCTCACGAGTGGGTCTGAATGACCCCCTTAGTGTCCTTAGAGACCCTGCACTTTGTATCTTGGAGCAGAGAAATGTTACAGCATACTGTATGTAATACACTGTTATTATATGTAATTCAGCCCTTTTCAAAAAATATCAACTGTGACAGAGGATTTGGGCACATGAAGGAGGGGAGAAACTAACAAAACATGTTATGTGGTAATGATTAATCACCTTACCATGTGCCCTCGGTGGACATCTGCTCAAAGCCACCCAGAGTAGGCAAATAATAAGGAAATGGTGGAATGGGTTGCCCTTTCCTCCATATAGTATTTGCCTTATTACATATACTTACAGCAACCTAACAGTTCAATCTTATTGTATGATTTTGGTATTAATTTATTAATAATTGCTACACCATCATTTATTTATTACCACTGCTTCGTTCAAGGTCTTAGCTAGTCACTCAAATGGCAACCAAGTTACCAACAGCCAGCTGATTCTGGTTCCAGAAACTTAAATGTCTGTATCTGTCAATCAATCAATCCTGTAGCTGTTAATCAAGTATCATTCTATTTCACATTCATGAAAACAATCCTAAATACATAGTTTTCAATCAAACTGTTACTGAGATCCATGGGTCAGCAACAGGTAGTATATTAAGCACAATACCATACAAATCACTAATATAGACAGGTAAAATATTCTCATTTTTAGAATCCAAAATAAGTAAAGCAGTTCTTCATTATGCAGCGTTTTCATCCTCTAAAGCAATTCAATCTAAAATTAACTTTGCCAAAACCAAAGAGTCAATGGCACTTTATTACTTCTGTGTTATCAGACATCTCTTTTCATAGCACACAATCCACGTAATTAACGAATGGAATAGCTTCTGCGTATTGAAAATCAGGAGGGAAGAGATGTTGTACACATGCATTCATTTCATGTGCCAACTCCTATAACACTGATGTGATAATAACATAGTTTCAATTTGATAATGGTAATAGGTACATTGAATTCCCTTTACAGTAGAAGCAGGAGAAAAACAATAGAAAGTCATGCATGTATTAAGACAAGTGATGCCTCACATTTAATTTAAATGTCATGTACAAATTGTGAACATTTTTTAAGCTTCATACAGTCACAAAAGGTCTGTTGTCATCAGTAAAATGTATAAAAAGAAACTGTATAATGTTAAACTTAAAAAAGAGTCAGGTAAGAACATAGTTCTTTTCTTTAAAATACAATCCATTTGCTTTGATCTTTGCACCTTGCTGCTCTTTAAAATATGTATTTAGAGGACATTTTCAAAAACTGTTTTGCTAAATAACCACTTTATTCTGCATGTGACCATGAAATTTCATGTTTCACCAGTGGAATTTGCCCTTAAATGTTCCTTGCATAATGCAAATTTACAAAATCAGTGTCGCATGGCTCAGTGTAGATTGTTGATTGTTTCATAGCAACTTTTCAGTCCAATAAAAATGGCCTGTTCTGCTGCATAAATCAAGTGTCATTTTCAAGCAGATTTACATACAATGTGTAGTATATTGCAACAGTATTCAAAAAATACTGTTTGTTTATATGTTTTGATGATATGTTTGCAAAGGACCCACAAAGCCAAAGTAGGATGTATTATTATAATTAAATATGAACATATTATTTCATAGAAGGATACAGGAATGCTTGTATTGCAAACAAACAATGCCCTTTTTTTCCCCCAGGAATTGCTTGCAATTAAATATGCCAATATTTTGAAAACAACCGCTAAGGTGTATTAATTGTTAGAGTGCATCTAATAATTAAGAGGCACAAATTCAGTGGTCTTCTCTGCTTGGGGGATGTGCCTGCTGTGTTCACACCCACTGACACATCAATGACGTTAGACATCATCAAGCTTGAACTGCAGGTTATTGTTTTTTTTTTTAACAAGTCACTTAAATTATTTTACTTAATTTACCCAGTGCAATTCATCATAGCAAAGACAATCATTATATAATTGGCAGTTAAAAGTTATTAAAGGTTCACTAAACATAATTCTAGTTGACATTTACAAACATACTATAAATCAAAATATTATTGGGACTTACAAGTGTTCCAGATATTTGAGATGATTATGGGGGGGCAATAGTTCTTACATATGCACAGCATATTTCCTGTTATTAATTGAGTTGAAGGATATGGCCGTCAGTCTCTTTTAGCCATATTTTCAGAAATTGGCTGATAACAGAGAATAGTTTGAGCTCATCAGCATTCTACAGTCTGATTAATGAAGTTCTGTCCAGAATGAGATCTCTTATTTATACATGAACTGGTTAAAATTATAAATCTCATACATAAGGTATAATATATTGGGGGTTTAGTAGTCCTTTACCCTTTTGCTGCAAATGTCTTATGCCAAATACTGTATACACCCCTGGTGGCCGCATCATATTTTATTTTGGTGCAATGCATCAGCTTCATCAGGAATAACTTTCAATTTGTACCTTGAAGTTGTAAAAATTTTAATTTCACATTGATTATTTTATTTTATTTTTTCCACCTTGTGTATATCTTACTGTACTTGAAGTCAGGAGCATAGCCAGAACTTTGTGGGCCCCATAGCAACATTTTGTAAAGGTCCCTCCCCAATGCTTTTAGAGAGATACGTCTCTCCACAGTGGTTGTTCATTTTATGTCCCATAATATTGCCCTAGTTCATTTTATGCCCCATAGTAGTGCCCAAGTTCAATTTATGCCTCATAGTAGTGCCCTAATTAGCTTTATACCACACAGTGCAACCAGTTAATTTTATGCCCCATTGTATTCTCCCCAGTTCAAAGTATTTTTTTTTATTATTGTTATATTGTGTTTAAAATGGGATATTTAATCTCTATACTGCTTTGTGTCTACTAAGTGTCTACTAAGTGCCACCTTATACTATTTTTTGTGTGTTGCTTTTGTTGTGAGAGGATTGGCAAAGCCTCTCGTATAGGTGTGCAGCAGTTTGCACTTTTAAATCCGACATTTAAGGGGCGGGGGCGGCCAGCATTCCCGGAAACGGGGGCGTCTCCCCGTTTTCCGGGAGTGGCAAGGCCAGGGAGCTGGCCAGCCTGAGTAGGCTGAAACCTACTCAGTTGGCCGGTGGCCCGGCACCGTCCACCACCGCAACCATTGACCACAGTTGGTCTCGATGGTGATCCCAGCCTTTGCCCTCGGTCGCAGTGCTGGGATCGCAAATGCAGAAGGGGGTGTGCACCTCCAGTTGCTTTTGCAAATTTGCAAGGATGGAATTGCTGCATGCAGTTTTACAATTCTGTCTGATGCTGAATCACCCCCATTGTTTCAAGTGCTCACTATTAATGAGCTTTTCAACTTAATAATGGAAAAATGACCACACATGAAAATCTAGCCACAGTCGTTTCAAACAATACTATATTTGTAGCATTGAAGAGTACAGTACGTGTACTGTACACTATCTTGCACCTTAGTTCTCCAAAACTGTAATGTTGCTGGATTGTAACATCTTTGCAAATTACTTGTGTCGATTAATAGCAAGGCATTGAAGATGAAATGTTAATTTTAGCAATACATATATTTTTAAAACTGTCCGTCCTGTCAATTCCTGTCTCTAGACACTTTGAAAACCATTTTAATTAAGATTTGTCTTTTAAGCCCACATAACAGCAAAATAAAAATTCAGTAACTTTTACAAGGGGCCAAAAAGTTAACATTATAATTTACTTATGTACTCCTTTCTTATTAAACAATACAATTGTAGACAGAAATGAATATGTGTTAGATGATACAGTCAAGTTGGTAACTAGACACAACATTTTTAATGTTGAACTGACCCAGACATATTACAGAATTACACATTTTCCATGATTTAAGACATTTTTATTTAAAAACATGCACTTAGGGGTCCATTCTTCATCACTTAATGGTCAGTTACACATGCAGAAACACTGGTTTCCATATATTTTAGGTAACGGGCCATTCATAATCTGGGGTCCGACTGAATCACCTAATATTCGGCAAACGCCAAAAACGTAAAGCTTTCATAGTTTGCCTGCAAGAACAAAGACCATCTTCAGATGGTGCTTGTTCTCGGAGTCCAGCTCCTTCCTATGGGAAGGATTTCCGGGGATGTGAAGATTGATCCCTCCACCACTTCCGCACTGCACAAAAGCCGTCACAAGGGAGGAAAGTTATGCTGCTTCTGAAGTAGCAGTGTTACTAATTGCGGAAACAAATACTTTTCAGAGCAGCTGTCCCCACACCGAAGCAATGCTGAATTGCTCCGGTGATAAGTATTCCCCCCGATGATGCATAGACTTCTTAGTCACATGTGAATAATTGTAGCAGAAAATTGATGAATTTGCGTAACAATAGCCATTCTAGACTTTAAAGGCTCTTGAATCTGATCAACACATTGAACCAAAAACAAAAAGTTGCAAGTGACTTCATGCAATATTTTTAATTCTATTATTAAAATACAGTATTTTAGCCTGATAAAAATTAGGTCATCAAGATTCCATTGACTAAGTTAACATGAAATAACATATTTTGCTTTCCACTGTACCATTTATTGAACCTAGCAGGTGCTAAAGTCTCCAGTGAGTAGGCTGCTGACATTCCCTAGAGCAAGCGTTATGCGCTGGAAAGTTCCATAATATAGAGAAAAGGCATCAACCAATATGCTGAATGTTTAAATTAGTTGAGCAGTACAGGAGGCCGCCCCAGAACTGTTAAAGGTGATTGCGACCCAGCATATCAAGCAAATGATGCAGAATGGTATGTAAAACACTACATTGTTTTTGTTAAGTTTGTAATCTTCACCCAATGATTAATTTAAATAGTTGGGTACAGTTTTCTTTTAAGTTCCATGATCAACAAGAAAACAAACAGTAAAAGAAAGCAACACATGAAAGAAAGGAACACATTGATCAGCTCTACTAATAAAGTGACCACCTACAGTTAAAATTGCCACCAAATGTGAAAAGAGAGCATTCTGTTCTGCAGCTGGCCAAACACTAGACCAACTTTCATCCAACCATCCAACTAGTTGATTGGTTGTAATGAAAATCTGGTAAGGAGTGGGAGTAAATGATGATCAGCAATTTGCTCCTTAATGCCAGAAAACAGATGAAAATGACGTCAGACAAGTTTGTTAAATGTTTGATCTAAAGAATTTGTTCAAACAACAGTTTTTGTCCATTTTCCGGCGTTTGGGAGCAAATTGCTGATTGTCATTTGCTTTCATACCTTACCAGATTTTCATTCCAACCAATCAACAAGTTGGCTGGTTGGACAGATAATCTTTAGCTGTGTGGCCAGCTTTACTGTGTATCACTAAGTGTCACCCAATTATTTCCTGTCAAGCCCTAACTAAAGTCCTCATCAAGTGAATCATTCAAATACTTATCTTGACAAAAAAAAAATGTTTAACTACTCGTTAGTCAAAAAGACAATAGAAATCTATAGAATAGTGTTTCCCTTATTCTGCTTCATATATTACTGCTGCAAATTACTGTGAGCTAGAAGGGCTCTCTCACTGATCATTCTGCACAGAGTTAAAATATGTTTTATTTCTGTAGATAATAATATATGAACCACTCTAAGGAAAAAAAATCTTGAAAGAGCCATTACCCTGCTTCACTGAAAATCCAAATTTGAACTCTATGAAACCATGAAAATATTTGATGATATCACCTCTTTCACTCTGATGAAAACCTGTTCTATGAATTGAAAACAAAGAGGACTACAGTACATTTCTGGATGAATACTGAAACCATATGAAAGTATTGTTTGGGAACAGTCTCACTGTACTGTATCACACGCAAACATACACTTTTTACTATTCGCTTAACTACAATTTGTTACATTCAATTCATTTATAGGAAATGAAAATTCTTGAACAGTATGTATTAGGAAGATCATCCACTGCTTTTTACAAAGTATATTCAGTATTAAGGGCGCAATACACATGTTGGCCAATCCCTGATAAGACCTAAACCATTGATTCGCTGTCTGATATTGATGGTCACTAATCCGCCAGGGTATTGGTGAAATTCTACATGTTGGATTTCACCAATGCTCTGACCCTGGCTTCTGGGGATCGGGAAATGCAGCAATCTGTCACTAGTGTAGGGGCCTTTAGTTTTGCAGAGGTGCAAATTGCTAGCAATATACTGTACTCTTTGAGTTCTGCGTTTGCGTCACCATTCACCACTATATTTGCCCTGATTTACAGTCTACAAACAGAGCTGGGGGTAGTGATGATGCAAGTTCACTCTGCTTGATGGTGCGGTTGAGGTAGGAATAGGGATTTACCTATGGAACACTTAAGGCTAATTCCAGAATTCCAGCCTATATTCCATTATTCTATGGAAAAGTTTTGAAAATGCTGTTCAATTCTAACTGTGCATTTAACTAATACATTTAGCACCTTGATTACCTCTTTGTGGGGCCTATTTGTTACAAACTGCAATTAATTTGCAGAGGGGGAGGGGCCCTAGATTGCACACCCTAAGCACAATGTGGGGTGCTACCTGCTGAGACTTGTAGTGCTGCAAGCAGAAACAGACAAATGTAAGGGCACACTCTACCATGCTGAAACTAATAATAATACTGCTAAATTGCATAAGAGCTTCTTGGCATAATAAAGGACATAATTATGGGCCTGTCCACCGTGTCCAGCAGTATTATTATTAGGTTCAGCATGGTAGAGGGTGCACTTGCATTTGTCTGTTTCTGCTTGCAATTAATTTGCGTTTATGATGTGAAAATAATGATTGAACTCACATTGCGAGTTTTCTTATGTTCACAAGACTGTATTAATAATCGCATGCTTGTGTTAAAGCTCTGTCCCTGCGAATCTCTCCCCTGCACTCTCAGGGTATTTTTTGCAAAATACTTTGAGAAGTGCACCCAAGAGAGCACTCGCCCCCATCCACAATCCCCTCCCTCTTCCCCACTAAGCTGACACCTACCTGCACGGTGATCTTTCATTGGGTGAGCTCTGGAGCTGATTAAGACCCAATCGCTAGATGCATTCACTCACACCCAGCGTATGCAAATTTAATACACGCCCAGCAAGGCAGGCGATTGTACAGCAAGGCATTAGCATACCCACTATGTCTTGGCGTGTGATCACTTTGTGTATACAGATGCCCACCAGCCAGTCTTAAGACACCCACTTGCGAACGTCATCTCCTGGAAGTGCATGAAAACATTGGTACATGCGATCACTTCAGTGTGAAATACAACCAGGTGACATGTACTATGATGCTGCCTGTTAATTATGCACGCCTCTGAAATGGTGTTGAAACACTCAGGCACGCCTGTGTCCGTACCTCCACTCCCCCGTTTCTAGTGGCCTGCCCCTGTTACCACCCACAAACGGCCTCTCCTGTCACTCATTCAACTGGGCTGTCTATGCTGGGTGAGCGAGCGATTCCCGATCTTTCGCAGTGGTTCGTGCATGCGCATTGCGATGTATACGCATGCCCAGATTGCAAAAATCGGCCAGCTGCGAGCAATCGCTTCCTAGCGAACGGGTCTAAATCAGGCCCTCTGTGCAAAAAAGTCAGCTGATCGCCGGCCTCCTACACTGTGACCCTGGTATCTGACTTGTGCTGTAAACTGAGATACTGGTTTACAGCACAAATCAGATGCTGGGGGTCACAGAGCGGGGCCGGAGGCATAAAGGAGCTCACTGGATCACCGATCACTAGTCCCCTGGTTGCAAGTAGTGTTTTTTTCCTTTACATATTTTACAGCGATCAGCTTGTGCTCTATTCAGTCACACAAAGCTGATCACAGGCACTGGCTCCCACATCTGCCCTGCCTGTCAGAGCAAAACAGGAGTTGGTGTAACGGGGCGAAGCCCTAATAACGCCATCTCCAGGTAGCATTATTATAACAGGGCTTCACCCATTATTTTTTTTAATTTTATTTTAGTAAATCTGAGACAGATCACATTTCCCATTACAAGTATGAGAAATGCAATCTGCTTACTAAAATAATGCAAATGTAAGGGCTTGGAGTAGTTTTTTATGAAAGCTGCTCCTAAAGCCCTTTAATAGATTTAAGTGATACAAAAATAATGTGAAAAGGGTGTGAAAACACCCATTTTCACATTATTTTAGTAAAAAAATAAATGTTAAATAGAACCCTTTAGCTGTTACTATCACTAAAATAGCAGAACTTATTCTAGGACAATTGATGTCACGTCACAACGCTGTTCTATGGCAAGATACTAAAACATATTATTCTACTGATTGTCCAGTGTCCACACAGTACATAGCATGTAAACATGACATAACAATACAGACCTATGTTACACTATACCATGTGAACATTTTCAGGTGTAAAATTAACTTTTGGCTCCCTCCTGGTCAAGTTTGATACTCCAATCATCCTGATCATCATTATTGCTCCAACTGCTGTCGTTATCATAAATATAAAACGAAATGCAAGCAAAAAAACTATTATTCCAATATTTTAAAATTGCCATATTTCAAAGCTGACAGGTACATATAGGAACACATTTGGATGCTTACGCTCAATGCAATTCTGCTGCCACAGGCCCAGAGCTACATTAGGTGGTCTTTCCACAAATGTCCTTTGATGACAATTCTATTAGTAGAACTCCCATTGCGTCCATTTCACTGGTACTAGCTATTTCTATTTTGTTTTGCAATCATACATAAATGTCTTCTCTAATTAATTTACAGTACAAAGGGCTTTGTTTTGCTGAAATGCAAAATGTGAATTGTGTTTACCTATCATTCTGTTATCTGAAGTGGTAGTCAAAAATAACACCTTCCTAATTCCTCATTAATAGTCATGAGCAAAGTCACTGGAATATTTTGTGTAGATAGTAAAACAGGCATTTTTGCAGAGCTGCTGCAGCCATTTTCCAGGTGACTTACACATTGCGCAGAAAAGATGTCCCCCCGGGAATATGGTGCAGGTTCCATTTTCCCAGAAACCAGCACAAGAACAGTAGATTCTAGCATTAAGTCAGAACCTACTACACAGAATTTTAATAAATACAATAGACCCCTTTGTTATTACTATACAGTGGAGGAAATGCTTGGTAATGAGCTGCATGGTGTATAGTCAGTTAAGGTACAGCTGAATCAGAAGATTTCCTGCACGGTATGCAGTCGGGAAGCCGGTGAACCTAATCCCGACAGCCGGCTTCCCGACTGCTTAATCCCGGCGAGGGTTAAATGACAGGTGTCTAAATCTAGACGCCTGTCATTTTACCGATGCCAGGAGACCGGCGCCCGGCATCCCGATCAAAGTGATACCGGGCGCCGAGCGTGGACAGCCATGGGGGGGGGAGGGTTAGGTTAGGGGCTCCCGGGGAAGACTCAGGGTTAGGCAACCCCCCGGGGGACTTAGGTTTAGGTGGCGGGGAACGGGGGGTAAGGTTTAGGCACTTAGAAGGGGGATTATGGTTAGGCACTGGGGGTGAAGGTTAGGGTTAGGCACCCCTAAGGGAGGGTTAGAGGGTAGAATAGGTTAGTGAATACTTACCTGGGGATGATCAGAATTTTCATCCTTGTCGGGCTGCCACTGTTGGGAGGTCCGGAGGTATATCATACTGATTCCTCCTGCACACCTCTTAAGGGGAAAATCCCATAAAATTCATAAGCACTCTTAGATTATCTAATATAAGATAAGTGATGAAATGTTGATAATTTCTGTAAAACAAAATGATCTACAAATATATATACTACTATATCAATATAACCTAGTAAATGTTACTGTAAATTACATTATAAAATCACAAATGAATATTAGTTTTACAGCAGATTGTCATCCATCAGACTTTCCTTCATTGCGTAATTGGTTTTTGCAGCAGAGAGGGTTAAATGCCACAGCAAAAGTCTACATTCTCTAACTACACATACTGAGAGATTATATTTATTCTCTTTTATATTTGTTTGTTGGGGTGGCAGCTGTTTTCATTACTATAAGATTAGCCTAAAGGCCATCTCCACTATTATCTTCTAAAGTTCAAAACCCAGGGCACTCACATTCTCAGTTCATCAACTTTTACAAAACAACACGGTCTGTTCTTCCATGCATGCAGAGTACTAATCCAGACCTTTTTCTCTCTCCCTCCCTGTGTTTTGTGGTTTTTAGAAAATTATTTTGCCATATGTTCAGAAGTGACATTTGCCTGTAGTTGTGTCAAAAAGGAGATGAGCAGCTATACGTGCAGCTTGCCTTAATCAAACAGAGCAACCACATGAGCTAAATAACTGATTAGGTTACCAAGAAAATCAATAGATCCAAATCAGTCTTAACATTACTTCTAAACAAGTTCAAATATAAACAACTGACAGCCAACCACCCATGCATATCATTATGATTGCAGGCAATTAAAAATCCCAACACATATGTCCATAAGGCTTCTGAGTGTTGGTCATAGATTAGATTTGATGGAAAAAAAGGATCTTCCATTCACATACATATCTTTTGCCAGGATTTCATACAAAAGTAATTATATGTATGTATTTATGTAATGAGTATGAACACATACTGATTCATAAAACATCATTTGAGAAAGCATATAAGACTGTGGTGCATTCACCTGGAGAAAGATCATACAAAAAAATTCAGTGCCTTATTTAGGATTTCACAGAACTGTACTGATTTCAAAAACTGGATGGCCCAAAAAGAATGAGGTTATGTAAATTGAGTGTATTCAACACTATATCAAGGACTGTTCTGGAACCAAGTGTGCTATGTATTTGTACTATTTTCAGTTGCAGCTCCAATTGTGATTGAAAAAACATAATTGGGTTGTAGTGGGGCATTCCCACATAAGCAATGTTTAGTGAAGATGGAGATGGAGAGTTGACCACAAGCAAAAATGTGCCCGTTTTCAGATGGATCTTTTCCACCTAGTATAGGGCTGATGCAAAGCCACACTGATGACAGTGATAGAGGGTATCAGATCAAGAGTATGGATTGGGGTGGTCTGGCTATATATACTGTATAGACATACAACTCTGCATATCTGCAAATATCCATATTTGTCTCTACACATGCAGTGCAAGAGCAATTCTGTCCAACCTGTGTTTAACTTTGCATCTCTCTAGTGTCTTTGTAACAGCAGTGAGTATTATGGTTTGCTACTATTCATGATAACATCAGCCCCAAGCAAACTCCTTTGTTCCTTGGAGGCAGTGCTGGCCCTAGCCAATTTGGTGCCCTAGGCAAAATTTGGGCTGGTGCCCCTTAAATGTGTGAAGAGAGAGAGAGATTCCATGAGGGCGGTACTCTGAATAAATACACAGGCAGGCTGGATTACCAACATTTCAATGCTTTATGTGACCCATTTTCATCAGGGTCAGCATCCTGACGAAATCGAGACAAATAAAGCATTGAAATGTTGGTAATCCAGTCTGCCTGTGTATTTATTCAGAGTGCCGCCATCATGGAATCTCTGCATACAGCATCACATATTAAAGTGGCCTAGTCAGAACCAGTGCTGGTTGCCAAAGTACGGGGGACAAACGACGTAGGGGTCTCCCGTATTCTGCGCAACCAGCTCTGGGCTCTGATCCGGTCCTGGTTCTGGAAATACTGGGGAAAAAAATGAGTAGGGTTCCCCTGTATGTTCCAGAACCAGCACTGGACTTTTTCTAGCAGGGGGCTGATGCCACAGCCAGGGGAGCCCTTTCACCGGGTCCCCCAGCCGCAGCATCAGCACTGACCGCTAGTCAGCCCAGGCCGGGGTCCCTGGAGAGCTGGGGACCCCCCCCAATAAAGGGGTCACCCTCTCCAGGGCACCCCAGGCCCAGGCTGATAGCCCGGGGCTATCCCCGCCACCCCTGGTGGCAGTGGGTGGCGGGTTGATAGTGTGGTGTGGTGTAAATAAAGAATATCAAAGATTGTCTTTACAAGTAGAACTGCAGGTCTCAGCACGCCTGCCCCGCATGCTGGTACTTGGAGAACAATGATGGGAACCGCAGGGTAAACTTTAATAACCCTGCGGCTCCCACCATTGACTACAATGGAGGGAGCCGTTCATTGGCTGAGAGTTGGTAGATGACCTCTCTCAGCCAATTAATGCTTAGCAGCGGGGTTTCCATGGTGATACCCCGCCGCTAAGCTCTCATTTGGGAAGTAACCGTTCTATAGAACGGTACTAAGTTCGTGGATCGGGTTTTCGTTTTTTTTTTTTGCCAAGTCCGGTGATGCCTAATTTGGAATGAAGAGGACAGAACCTCGCATAGGAGATGGTGAGTATGTTTTTTTTTCACAGGTCCCCTATGGATACTTTACCGGACAAGTGGACCAATGCTACAGGGTTACATAGGTGAGTATGTGTACATGTGTGTGTATGTATGTTTAATAAACTTATACTGTCACGGTGTGTGTCCTGTGTCTTTTAATAAACTTATACTGTCACGGTGTGTGTGTCCTGTGTCTTTTTTAAACATTTTTTTACTAGTGGGCCCTTAATGCCCTGCATGCTGGTACTTGTGGTTCTCCAAGTACCAGCATGCGGGGCAGGCGTGCTGAGACCTGCAGTTCTACTTGTAAAGACAATCTTTGATATTCTTTATTTACACCACACTATCAACCCACCACCCACCGCCACCAGGGGTGGCGGGGATAGCCCCGGGCTATCAGCCTGGGCCTGGGGTGCCCTGGAGAGGGTGACCCCTTTATTGGGGAGGTCCCCAGCTCTCCAGTGATCCCCACTCTGGGCTGATTAGCAGTCAGGGCTGATGCTGCAGCTGGGGAGCCCGGTGAAAGAACTCCCCTGGCTGTGGCATCAGAATACGGGGACCCTTACGTCATTTGTCCCCGTATTTTGGCAACCAGCTAATTCCCGGGGCTGGTTGTTCTTTTTATTTGGGGGGGACACACATTTTTTTCTATTTTTTTTTACACAGTTTTTTTTTTTTACCACAGCAGCACAGACAGGTCTCACAAACCCATCAGTGCTCTGTGTCAATGACACAGATGCAAGTAGCACGGATCTCCTGGTCCGTGCGTGCATCTGTGTTATTGAAATACACAGCAGCACAGACGGATCTCACTGACTCATCTGTGCTCTGTGTCACTGTCAATCACACAGATGCATGTTGCACGGATCTCCCGGGTCTGTGCTACATGCAAATGAGCACCATAATGCTGACTGGCTGAGAGCCGTAACAGACGGCTCTGTCAGCCAATCAGCACTTTGCCCATTAAAGGCAAAGGCATTTTATTTAAATGGCCGCTTGAGGCAAAACCTCGAGATCCGACAGCAGATCTTGAGGTTTTGCCTCAGGAAAGGGATCCGGGGCAGACAGGGAGATCTGAGCTTGGGCCCGGATCGCCCCGGATCCCCGAAGTTTGGGTGGGTTCGGTTCTCAGGGAACCGAACCCACTCATCCCTAATATATATATATATATATATATATATATATATATATATATGGGTTGTCGAAGCTGGATTATTGGCTGAAACAAGATCAGTAAAAAATTGAATCGCAGCAACACCATCTTGCGACTGGCCGCAAGATGCCATTTTACGAATGGCCGCCTAAGCGCCATTTTAGATAAACTCACTCTTTAGTACATGTGGCGATATTACTATTAGCATCATGCATTTGCATCTGTGACCATCGCCATAAGTTACGGCGATACACCAAAAGCCCATTTCATGACTTTACGTAGTTTGGGTGCTCTGGATAAAGTGTTTATTATTATAATTCCCCTAAAGGATATTGCATTAGCTAAACAGAGCAAATGGCCACGTGACAACTAGCCTGTGTAGACAAGCTTCCTAGATATAACGTCTGCTCTCACTCCAGTGGCATTCCACACTGCTAGGTGTTCGCTTAGTTTAAGTGAGATGTAAGTGCACCATTTCTCATTCACACATTAATACGCACAATTGCGCTGGTAACTAATCGCATATTAGCGAATGCATAAGATCCTATATGAAAACACTGTTCATTAGCTTTATGCGCACGCATCTGCTCCAAGTTAACTAGCGTCTTTATATCAAACCCCGCATACTAAAACATTACATATCCACATACAAGGTTCCATAAGCTTTAAGGGATAAGATTTAACTTTGTTCATATAAATGCTGTGAAATAAAGATTATTTGGTAACTAAGGTTTTATACGTGATAAGTAAGCCATGTTTGGTTTTGTACTGATGCGTACTCTTTCAACAGAATTCCGGTATTATCGGTGTGGAGATCGCATCATGCATTCTCAACTTATGGACCGCAGAGACTTCAAGCAACAAAATGTATATAATATGAACAACTGTTAGGATGTTGCATGGGGCAGGAAACCAGAGACCCTCAGTTGTTGGAGCCTGGGTTGTGTCTATTTGAATCATCCTGTTAAATGCTCTGTAACAGATGTATCCCCTTGAGGACCAATGGCATAAGCAGCAAACTTCTCTATTGTGTTGTCTATTTCTGGGGGGTATAAATATGTGTGCTCCAACACTGGGTCTTAGTCTTCTTGCTGAATGCTGATTGACGAAGGTTTTCTTGCTGATGCCTAACATCTGGTCCGGAAGCGCTGCGTATGTATACTGTACTTGGGTCTGTATAATTCCTTTGCGCCAAATTGTGTCTGGATCAATAGTGTGTAACTGACTGTACTTTTACTTAAATAATACTTGTGCTTTGGAACCACAGATTCCAGGTCTGAAGTCTTTATTTACTGTATGACTGAGTACGCAAATTAGCGTCATCCTTAGAAGGTATAGGCAAGATATTAGAAGGTATAGGAAGGAGTGCATAGAAGTTCAAATATAGATTCCTTAGGGTGTAAGACCAGCCATAAAAAAATATTTATTTATATATATATATATTACGGGTGAGCGGGTTCGGATTTCTGAAATCCAAACCCCCCGAGCCCCCCCGTTCCGAGGCCGATCCGAGTCAGGCTCGACTTTTCCCGCCTGACTCGGATCTGAAATCGAGGCAAAACTTCATCATCCCGCCTTCCGGGTCTCGCGGGTTTTGGATCCTATATAAGGTACCCACATCGGCGCCATTTTCTCACTCGGCTGTGGACAGTGAAGAGGGAGGGTGGGAGTTAGGGCTGGCTGGGCTGTGTAGTGTAGTGTAGTGTAGTGCAGAGTAGTGTTGTGCTGTGCTGTGCTGCGCTGTGCTGCTGTTGTCCATAGGGGCTGTGTCCACTACTTCAAAGTCCATAGGGGCTGGCTGGACTGTGTTGTGCAGTCAGTTGTCCAAAGGGGCTGTGTCCACTGCAAAGTCCTGTGCAGTGTCCCAGTCCTAAAGGGGTGCTGTAGTGTTGTCCAGGGGGTGCTCTGTCCATCAGGGGTGCTCCCCCCAAGTGCTAATAAAAAAATATTTTTTCTGTGTTTGTGAATTGTGTGCGCAGTAGCCGCACGTGCATCAACAAAGTAGTGCCAAGCGTGCGCCTGTGTCATAAGTAAAGGGCTGGCTGGCTTGACCTTTAAAGGGTGCTGTAACCCCCAAAGTACACTCCAAACCAAATAAAAAAATATTTTTCTGTGTTTGTGAATTGTGTGCGCAGTAGCCGCACGTGCATCAACAAAGTAGTGCCAAGCGTGCGCCTGTGTCATAAGTAAAGGGCCAGCTGGCTTGACCGTTAAAGGGTGCTGTAACCCCCAAAGTACACTCCAAACCAAATAAAAAAATATTTTCTGTGTTTGTGAATTGTGTGCGCAGTAGCCGCACATGCATTAACAAAGTAGTGCCAAGCGTGCGCCTGTGTCATAAGTAAAGGGCCGGCTGGCTTGACCATTAAAGGGTGCTGTAACCCCCAAAGTACACTCCAAACCAAATAAAAAAATTTTTTCTGTGTTTGTGAATTGTGTGCGCAGTAGCCACACGTGCATCAACAAAGGAGCAGCGCCAAGCGTGCACCTGTGTCCCATAATTAAAGAGCCGGCTTGCTCATTTCTTAAAGGGTGGTGTAACCCACAAAGTGCACTACTCTCCAGCAAAAATAAAAAAATATTTTCTGTGTTTGTGTGCGCATTAGCCGCACGTATATATCAAATCGATATAACATAAATGGAGGACCAAACTTTCTCCGATAAAAATAAAACAGTGAAAGATCAAGAACCACTTCCTCCTAGTGCTGAAGCTGCTGCCACTAGTCATGACATAGACGATAACATGCCATCAACGTCGTCTGCCAAGGCCGATGCCCAATGTCATAGTAGAGGGCACATACAATCCCAAATGGCAAAGTTCAGGAAAATGACCTTGAAAAAAACATTTAAATCATCTGAAGAGAAACGTAAACTTGCCAATATGCCATTTACGACACGGAGTGGCAAGGAATGGCTAAGGTCTATCCCTATGTTCATAACTAGTGGTTCAGCTTCACATGACGATGGAAGCCCTCCTCCCACTAAAAAAATCAAAAGAGTTAAGCTGGCAAAAGCACAGCGAAGAACTGTGCGTTCTAAGAAGATATCACAAATCCCCAAGGAGAGTCCAAGTGTGGTGGCGGTTGCGATGCCTGACCTTCCCAGCACTGGACGGGAAGAGGTGGCTCTTTCCACCATTTACATGCCCCCTGCAAGTGCTGAAAGGAGCATGCACAGTCCACTTGCTGATATGCAAATTGAAGATGTCACTGTTGAAGTACAACAGAATGAGGATACTGGTGTAGCTGGCGCTGAGGAGGAAGTTGGCGAGGAGGATTCTGATGGTGATGTGGTTTGTTTAAATCAGGCTCCGGGGGAGACAGTTGTTGTCCATGTGATGAAAAACCCATCACGGTCATGCCTGGGCAGAAGACCAAACATTCCACCTGCAGCGCGTTCATAAAAAGTTACTGTCAAGTTCAGAAACTTTGGCTAAGACCGTAAGCAGTCCAGGGACACCTAAATCCCGTTGTCCTGTTGTATCCAAGCGCCTGCAAACCACACCGTCAACTCCCTCCTCGTCAATTTCCTCCTTAGTCGGGATCGGAAGTAGTCCAGCAGGCCATGTCACTGGCATGACTGACTCTCCTATCCGGGATTCCTCCGGAGGATCCTGCATTGCTACGCCTCCTGCTGCCGCTGCTGCTGTTGTTCATCATCCCAGAGAGGAAGTAGGAACACCACTACTTTTACTAAACAATTGACCCTCCAACAGTCCTTAGCGAGGAGGATGAAGTACGACAGCAGTCATCCTGAAGCAAAACGTATAACTGAGGCCTTGACTGCTATGTTGGTGTTAGACGTGCGTCCGGTATCCGCCATTAGTGCAGTGGGATTTAGACAATTGATGGAGGTAGTGTGTCCCCAGTTCCAAATCCCGTCTAGATTCCACTTCACTAGGCAGGCGATACCGAGACTGTACAGAAACGTCAGAAAAAGTGTCCTCAGTGTCCTGAAAAATGCCGTTGTACCCAATGTCCACTTAACCACGGACATGTGGACAAGTGGAACAGGGCAGACTAAGGACTATATGACTGTGACAGCCCACTGGGTAGATGTATCACCTTACGCAGCAACAGCAGCAGCGTCACCAGAAGCAGCATCTCAGAAATGCCAGCTCGTTCCAAGGCAGGCTACGCTGTGTATCACCGGTTTCAGTAAGAGGCACACCGCCGACAACCTCTTAGAGAAACTGAGGGAAATCATCGCCCAGTGGCTTACCCCACTTAGACTCTCCTGGGGATTTGTGATATCTGACAACGCCACCAATATTGTGCGGGCATTACATCTGGGCAAATTCCAGCATGTCCCATGTTTTGCTCACACAATAAACTTGGTGGTGCAGAATTTTCTGAAAAGCGACAGGGGCGTGCAGGAGATGCTTTGGGTGGCCCGAAAAATTTCTGCTCACTTTCACCATTCAGCGACTGTGTGCCGAAGACTGGAGCGCCAGCAAACACTCTTGAACCTGCCCCGCCATCACCTGAAGCAAGAGGTTGTGACGCGGTGGAACTCAACCCTCTATATGCTTCAGAGGATGGAGGAGCAGCAAAAGGCCATACAAGCCTATACATCCACCTATGACATAGGCAAAGGAGGGGGTATGCACCTGACTCAAGTGCAGTGGAGAATGATTTCCGTGTTGTGCAAGGTTCTCCAGCCCTTCGAACTTGCCACACGTGAAGTCAGTTCAGACACTGCCAGCTTGAGTCAGGTCATTCCCCTCATCAGGCTTTTGCAGAAGCAGGTGGAGAATGTGAAGGAGGAGCTAAGACGGAGCGATTCCGCTCGGCATGTGGGACTTGTGGATGAAGCACTTCATTCGCTTTGCCAGGATTCCAGGGTGGTCAATCTGTTGAAATCAGACCTCTACATTTTGGCCACCGTGCTCGATCCTAGGTTTAAAGCATATGTGGTGTCTCTCTTTCCGGCCGACACAAGCCTGCAGAGGTGCAAAGACCTGCTGGTGAACACACTGTCAGCTGAAGCGGAACGTGACACGTCAACAGCTCCTTCTTCATTTTCTCCCGCAACTGGGGCTGCCAGGAAAAAACTTAGCTATCCTAAGCAACCCACTGGCGGTGATGCAGGGCAGGCAGGACCAAGTTTCGACATCTGGTCCGGACTGAAGGACCTGGCAACAATTTCTGACATGTCTACTGTCACTACATATGATACTGTCACCATTGACAGAATGGTGGAGGATTACATCGGTGACAGCATCCAAGTAGGCATGTCAGACAGTCCATACCTGTACTGGCAGGAAAAAAGAGGCAATTTGGAGGCCCCTGTACAAACTGGCTCTATTTTACCTGAGTTGCCCCCCCTCCAGTGTGTACTCCGAAAGAGTGTTTAGTGCAGCCGGGAACCTTGTCAGCGAAAGGCGTAGGAGGTTGTTTCCACAAAATGTGGAGAAGATGATGTTCATCAAAATGAATTATCAACTCTTCCAGGGAGACCAGCCTCCAGAACGTACAGAGGGACCTGTGGTGGTGGATTCCAGTGGGGACGAGTTAATACTCTGTGAGGATGAGGATGTACACAACACTGAAGAGGGTGAGGAATCGGTGGATGAGGACGACATCTTGCCTCCGTAGAGCCAGTTTGTGGAGGGCCAGATTAATTGCCAGCTTGTTTTGTGGGGGCCCAAACGAACCAATCATTTCAGCCACAGTCGTGTGGCAGACCCTGGCGCTGAAATGATTGGTTTGTTAAAGTGTGCATGTCCTGTTTATACAACATAAGGGTGGGTGGGAGGGCCCAAGGACAATTCCATCTTGCACCTCTTTTTTTTCTTTGCATTATGTACAGTTTGGGGCCTAGTTTTTCAAACTGCCATCCTGTCTGCCACTGCAGTGTCACTCCTAGATGGGTCACGTGTTTGTGCCGCCCACTCGTGTCGCTTAGCATAGTCATCCAGCTACCTCGGTGCAACCTTTTGGACATAAAAACACTATTGTGAGGTGTGAGGTGTTCAGAATAGACTGGAAATTAGTGGAAATTAAGGTTATTGAGGTTAATAATAGCATAGGAGCAGAAAAACCAACACATTCTGTGATTTTAGCTGTTTTAATGCTTTTTTAAAAAAAAATACAGATCCAAAACACAAAACCCAGAACCCAAAACACAGTAGGGTGGGTTTGGTAAAACCAATCCAGATCCAAAACACGAAGAAAGATCCAGATCCAAAACCAAAACACAAAACACGAAAAGGGGCCGGTGCACACCCCTAATATATATATATATATTTATCTGCCCAGTGCGTGCCAGCCCCACGGCCCCTCTCCTCTTGAATTCCAGCCTGAGCTAGCTAACTTACCTAGAGGTCGGAGTGGAAGTCACTGGGACTGTCTGCAGTAAGTGCCTGCTTGATGCTGCAGATGCCTGGTGCTGGTCCGATGTATGATAGGCTCAGTGATGATGGTGACTAAAGTGGAGGTGGAGCCATGAGTTGTCACTGCACTGCTCTGCTCCGCAAAGGACCATGGGAGGAGTGGCCAAGGCTGGGCATGCATAGCCCTCCCGCGGCCGTCTTCCTTGTCTCCAAGACCTCCTGTAGCTGACAGAATGAGCTTCTGTGCAGAAGTTCATTCTGAGTCTCTAACCTGGCTGTCATCTGATAGGCTGACCGCTGCATTGCCCGATCAGAGCTGCGGTAACAATGGGGGTGACAAGCTGCATTGTGCAGAGTTGTGGAACACCCTAGGCATTGGCTTAGAATACCTATGCATAGGGCCAGCTCTGCTTTGAGGGGGTATGGAATGGGATCCAGCAGCGGAATACCGACACCTGTCAGAATGCCAGCACCGGCATCCTGACCGCCGCCATCCCGACGGTAAGTACTGGGGTTAGGGGGAGAGTTAGGGTTCGGCACTAAGAAGGGAGGGTTAGGTTTAGAGTGCAAGGAGTGGGGGGTTAGGTTTAGGCACTAGGAATGTATTAAACATAATATAGATAGGTTTAGGCACCAGGGAGTGACAGTTAGGGGTAGGGAGAGGGAGAGGGTAAATATACTAACTGACAAGTGTCAGTATCCTAACCCTGTGGGGATGCCGGCATCAGGATTCTGACTGACGGGATCCCGATCATCCCATGCCCATCCCTAATGGAACATTCGTTGAAAAATAAACGTTAAGAATTTTGTTACTTTGACTATTCTCACTTTTGTTTACAGCAGAGAGCAATGTACAGGTTTACTTATTCATTTGGGTTGTAGATTTACAATGTCTGCCACAAGATGCTTCCCACTGACTTTCCAATTGCCTGGTCTGCAATATGATACTTTCATCTTTAGAACACTCCAGCTTTAGTGCTGTATAATACATGCTTAGTTCTGTTTTAAGCACTGACTTATTTCTATGCATGTAGAACATATGCTGCACACCTGCGAGAAGGACTGCAATCAAAGAAATAGGATGGAAACAAAAGGAAATGATAATGCAATTAAAATAGATACTTACCCCTCGTGTAAGCCTCAAGTTTCACTCATCATTTCTCACAGAGGTAAAAAGATTGCAATCACAGCAAGTGCTCAGGTGGTTGACTTTAATATCCATGCAAATTGGAAGTACGCTATTCTTAAAATGAATACATGAAATATATACAGTACAAGCAGTTGTGATGTTCAAGCGCAATGCCATATTTGAACCACACAAATTCAAAGGGGAACAATTATAAAATAGATGAACATGAAACACATACTTATGATCTTAGAAGAAAGTGTATTGATGAGGCTAATGGTTTCCCCTGATTTTGGAAGCAGTCTATATTATGTTTAATACATTGCTTTGAAACTGTGATTATCCTACTTTTATCTATTAGCATCCTTATAATTCCAGTTTCTTCCATTAGAAGGAGTTATCTCCTGAACCTCCTGCAGTCACTGCAATTCTGACATGAACCTACAGTAAAAATGTGTGTGCGTGTGCAAACTATAGCACATGATCTTATAAAATGGGATTTTGCAGCTTTGCATGGGAGCCAACAGCTTTCATGTGCCCTATGTAACATGACTCATTCCATTGCCAAAAAATAAATCCTCTTTCTACTGGATCATTAACTAATATGGGTGTTATAGGAAGTTTGTTCATTACATGGGAATAGCAAGAGTTTCTAAAATGCAAGTGTAATGACTAACCAATCCTGGGCTTGCACGACGTGTGTGAAAAGGTTAATTGAAACAAAGCTACTTTGTCAGTCTAAAAAATTACCCAAAATTACAGTATATCTCACACTCACTATTAAACAAGCAGTTCTGCCACCACTAAGATTTTTATTCTTAAAATAATACAGAATAAAAATAGTACTCACACACTTTTCATGTAATCTGCTGCCTGAGGGAAGTCTAGAAAGTGGAGAGTTCATCAGTAGCAGATCCCAAAAAATCAAACTGACAATTTCTAACATCATTTTAGCACTTTTGAAACTATTTTTTTCTTTGTCCAAGTTCCCCTTTGTGGCTTTAAGGCCATAGGTGTGCTGCTATGCTAAGCTGTTCTATAGCTGCTTTATTGTTTTTTCCCTACAACACTTCTAGTAAATTAATTCTATAACTTGGATATATCTCTACATAATAGAGCTATAATATTACATACACTACACAAGTAATAGTTTTGAGCGCATATGCTTAGGCAACATGAATATTTTATATAGAGTTTTGTGAAGACACTACATTATCTCTGTCACATACTAATAGTTTGGTATCTACTGCTGACACATGTCATGTCAATGGTTTCACTAGCTACAAATATATACAGAGATCTCAACTACAGATTATGGACAATAGTGTTAAACTGTTGTATGTTTCCTAATTTAATCTATAACTTCTTTGAGGGACTTTAATTTGTTCTTTCTAGTTAAAAGGATTTCTGAAATGTTTTAGCACTTGAGGACAATGCCATATACCAAACAGTAGTCTGTGTCACCTGGCATTTCTGTATAGAAACTCCAGCTAGATATTACAATGCAGAACTTCAAAGACGATACAGTATCAGCATATATTAACTCCATGTTTGCTTATACACAGTGACTTCACATATGAAAAACAACTCGGATCTTGTAAGCCTTTAGTACCACATTAATATATTAGTTTATTAATTCATTATTAGGCCATATGCATGACAGCCAACTCTGGGTTCAAGTTACAAATTAGTCAGACATTTATTTGTAGTTAGAAGATGGTTCTGCTTTTGTTGCAGGACCAGATCCCCTAGGAATTTATGAAAAGTTATCATCTATCATGATTATTGTCTTTCAGGAAATTAAAATTGAGATGCACCACAAAATACATCGATGCTCACTGCAGTATAGTAAATAATGAGTTTTAGCTGCAACTGTGAGTGGTATAAATGCTTAGTGATACTGTGCAATATCCGCTCTGTTAATGTGATAGTGCAGTTTAATAGGAGTGATAAATAGAATTTAGCTTCTATCCAGTGGTGATTCATTGTACTGCAGCTTAGAAAGAGAATATATAAGTGGTATCTTTCACTAAAGAAGACTATATATAAGAATAAGAAAAAAATAATCATAAACATAAGGCACATGCTTATACTGTAGCTCTCTATTAATAAATGCACCCCAGGAATGGTATTTACAAACACATAAGTCCAATGCTGAGTTTGAATGCATTTGCATCCAAAATGCATTTGCATCCAAAATGTGTTCACCCAATAACAATAACACACAATATGCTGCATCACAAGAAATTTAATTGCATGTGAATGGTTATAGCATGATGAAATGCTATTAAGCACATCATCATACTGTTAGGGCATCAGTTATTATTATCATGTTTATATTGTTGACATTGATGATGATAACATGTATCACTATAATGAAATATAGATATGTACAGTGGCGCTTTGTGAATCCTTCAGAATTTTCTTTATTTCTGTTGAAATTTAGCCTAAAACTCCCACAGATTTTCACACTAGTCCTAAAAGTAGATAAAGAGAACCAAATCAAATAAATGAGACAAAAAAATTAGACATGCTCATTTTTTATTGAGGAAAATGATCCAATATCACATATATGTGAGTGGCAAAAGTATGTGAACTTTTGCTTTCAGTATCTGGTATGACCCCCTTGTGCAGCAATAACTGTTTCTAAACGTATCCGGTAATTGTTGATTAGTCCTGAACATTGGCTTGGAGGAATTTTACCCAATTCCTCCGTACAAAACAGCTTCAACTCTGTTATGTTGGTGGGTTTCCTCCCATGAACTGCTTGCTTCAGGTCCTTCTACAACATTTCGATTGGATTGGATTAAGGTCAGGACTTTGACTTGGCCATTCCAAAACTTTAGATTTGCTCTTCTTTATCCATTCTTTGGTAAAATGACTTGTGTGCTTTGGGTCATTGTCTTGCTGCATGACTCACGGTCTCTGGAGATGCAGTTCATGGACAGATGTCCTGATATTTTCCTTTAGAATATTCTGGTATAATTCAGCATTCAGTGTCCCATCAATGATGGCAAGTTGTCCTGGGCCAGATGCAGCAAAATAGGCTCAAACCATGATACCACCACCACCATATTATACAGATGGTATGAGGTTTTTATACTGGAATGCAGTGTTCTCTTTTCTCCAAACATAACACTTCTCATTTAAGCCAAAAAGCTCTGTTTTTGACTCATCTGTCCGCAAAACATTGTTCCAATAGTCTTCTGGCTTGTCCAGGTGATCTTTAGTAAACTGCAGATGGGCAGAAATGTTTTTTTTTGAGAGTAGTGGCTTTCTCCTTGCACATACACATACTGCCATACACACCAGTGTCCTCCTGGTAGTAGACTCATGAACATTAACATTAGCTAATGTGAGAGAGGTCTTCAGTTACTTAGAGGTTACCTTGAGTTCCTTTGTGACCTTGTGAACTATTAGATGCCTTGCTCTTGGCGTGATCTTTGTTGGTCGACCACTCCTGGGGAGGATAATAATGGTCTGGAATTTCCTCCATTTGTATACAATCTGTCTGACTGTTGATTGGTGGAGTCCAAACTCTTTAGCGATGGTTTTGTAACCTTGTCCATCCTTATGAGCATCAACAACTCTTCTTCTGAGGTCCTCAGAAATCTACTTTGTTCATGGCATGATACACTCCCACAAACATGTGTTATGAACATCAGATTTTGATAGATCCCTGTTCTTTTAAAAAGATGGGTAGCTCATTCACACCTGACTGTCATCCCATAGATTGAAAATACCTGACTCTAATTTCACCTTTAAAATATCTTCTAAGCCTAAAGGTTCACATACTTTTACCACTCACAGATATGTGATATTGGATCATTTTCCTCAATAAAAAATGAGCATGTTTATTTTTTTGTCTCATTTGTTTGATTTGGTTAGCTTTATCTACTTTTAGGACTTGTGTGAAAATCTGAGGTAGTTTTAGGCCAAATTTCAGCAGATATATAAAAAAATTCTGAAGGGTTCACAAACTTTCAAGCACCACTGTGTACACATATCTCTAATATAATTGATAATTATGTCCCAATCCCTGTGGGAGCCATAGCACATGCCTACACAGCGCACTACCCTTCCCCGCTAATGGCTCCACTGGTGCAATGGATTGACAAGATACAAAGATGCCGCCCACTGGATATCAACAAGCAGTAAAACTGTTTTGCAAAAAATGCTGGTGCCTCAGATACCCGGTCATCCTGACAGTTGCTGCACTTGTCAGTTTTGGTAAGTGCCCAACAGGAGTGAAAGAGCGAGAGAATAGAGGGAGACAAATAGAAGGGAGAAAAAAAACCTCTTCCCAGTGAATGATGGGTATAATATACAGTACATGTATTTTAGGGAGATGAGTAGCATGCCCCTCCCCCTGAAATTGCTGTGAGTGTTGGTGCTATTACTTTTTTTTTTTTCATGGAGGGGGAGGGACAAGGGTTAAGTGGGAATTCATATAGTTATTTAATTCTTACTTTTACCATTGCAAAGGAACATGCTAATTATGACAATTACCCTTGCACAGCCTACCACCAGCCGCAATTAGTATGACTACTATCAGAAATACAAAAGCCTGTGTCTTGGCCTAACTAAGGCACATTTTCAAAAACACAGCAGCCTACAACTGTACTTTGCTTATAGTTTTCTGCCCCTTCCCTTCCGCTTCCTGTCCCACCAATCCTAAGGAGGTGTGAGTGCCAGATGTGAAGCAGTTATCGTATATGCATTCACATGCTTTTGTTAGATTGTGCATTAAATTTCATACAGTATGCGAACTAGAAAGTAGAGATGCGTGTTTCAGTTTTCCTGAAAAATAAACACACCGAAACTTAGGGGGTTCCGAGTCGAATTGAGTCTTAGTTTGAAATCACTTCGAGATTCCGTTTTAAACCAAGCCCTGGTTTGGTTTGCAGTCTGGAAATTGGATTTAAAACTGAACTAGGGTTTTGGATTGCATCCAAACAGGTCAAAAATAGCTGTTTAATCAATTTTTTATCAATTTTCATCGAATTTTAAGGAAATTGAAACCGAACCGAATCCGAACCAAAACACTTGAGGGTGGTTTTGCCAAGACTGAAACCAAAACACAATGATGAATTAGAACAAAAGCCAAACATGGAGGTTCATGCACATCTCTACTAAAAAGTCCACAAAAATAACCTTTAAAAATATCTTTAAATTAATCACCAAAAAGCCTGCCATCATAAACCGCTTTTACTGATTTACCTGTTTAGATAACAGTTATTTGCTTACTATGTAAAGTAGCCAAACATTTGAATTACCTAATAATCTTTATAATAAGTGAGAATGTGTGTGTGTGTGTGTGTGTGTGTGTGTGTGTGTGTGTGTGTGTGTGTGTGTGTGTGTGTGTGTGTGTGTGAGTGAGAGAGTTTTGTACCTAGCTCCACCAAATTTGACATGGTGGTGTAGTTTGACCAGGATTAGGGTTTTACCTAGGTTTGAACTTTGTCAGGACCATACATTGTCACACAATCCCATAATTCCAGGACACACAGGTTCTGGGACTGAGGGGCTGGCTTCATACACACACTATCACAATGTCTGGCAGGCTCATGAGCATCTCAACACTCGATACATTCAGACTGTGGTGGGCAGAATAATAAATCTTTGATCCTGGCAAAGCTTACTTTATGGAGATTACAAACAGCAGGGACGATAGATTACAGCCACACAGTGTCACTTTGGATGGGCCACCTTCAGTCCGGGAAAATGACTCAAGTCCCAGCATTCCCCCCTGATAGCAGCCCTGCTAAACATGGTCTTCAATATTGGTCTGCAGAGTGATTTCAGGGGTTGATTCGGCTGCTGAGGCAGTGACAGGGATTACACAGATTCTCTATTATCGGGAATCTGCGCATGTGCCTGACCCTACTGCGCATGTGCAGTACAGGTCTGTAATCCCGCATACAGTCTGGCAACAGACTGTCGGCTTCTATTTCCCAAACCAAAGGCCTGTTGCTGGCATTGGGGGGGAGGGGAGAGGCCAGGATCTCCGTCAACTGATTTTGGAAGCTATACTGGATTCTGCTCTGTAAGTCAGTCTGCTCCTAATATACTCCATTCCAAACAACAGGATAATACGCCTGTCTGCACTGTAATTTACTCCTAATTTGCATAGTTGTCCACGTTATAGGTGAGAACAATGTAAAAAAATGAAGGCTACTGGTGTACTTCAGGATCTAGTCTTTAACCCAGACAACTCCGGATATCCCGGCAAGTATCTAATATCACAGCAAGCCTGATTTATGCCTCAGTGCTACTAAGTCACGTTCGTTATATATTTAAACATCATTTTAAGTATCAGCAAAATGCTCCTTTACATGGTAAAACTGAGAATTTTGAATTTAAATCAGCCAATTCTTCCTCTTTGAGGTAATAAAACAAGCTATTGAAGGGCCTTTTAGAATTATTATTTGATTCTACTTTCCAGATTGAACTGACACTTTAAAATGACTTTTAAACACAATTTAAACATAAGGTTAATGGCTCCTATTTGTTCTATGCAAAATTAACTTCCTCATATTAAAATCAATAAGGAGCAACATTATTTGAATGTTTTATGCTGCTACATCAACTATTATAAAATCTTTAATGCTGTTGCTTTGCATTGTATTTTATGTAATGTCCAGTATTAGAGGAACTGACCTGTTAGGTTAGTTAAGTGTATTCTGTATCTTAATACTGATTGATCTATAACAATCATTGGATGATTCCAGTTTTATTCAATGTCTTTTAATTATTCAGAGATTCTGTAAATTATTCAGTGAAACAACTATGAATTTTAAAACATGAGAATACATTGATTTTGCAGCTAATTGCACTTATACAATTATATGCGTATGCTAATATCATAAATAAAAATTAAATACTAGGTAAAACATTTGCTGAATCATTCATTCATATCTTCTAGTTTTCAGCAGCACATCAATTATTGTTTGGTTATTGTTTGAACTGCATTCCAGAGGCATACATTGTACTGAATGAGGAATCAGAGTGCAAATGCTGAGAGCAGTGCCTTATTGGTAAGTGATTATTATCTACATCAGTGGGCGCTTATCCATCAGAGTGAGACATCGGTGCTTACCACATGCAGGAACACCAGTAACTGCACTTCACTACCAGCAACCACAGCAGGTAAGAACCAGTAGAAGTCAGAGACATGCAGGGTTGGGGCATATGCAATAATGAAATAATATTGGGTATATATGTGATAAAAGGGGCATTTAAAGGGGATAGGCATGGGTGTAACTAACATAGGTGCAAGGGGTGCAGCTGCTATGGGGCCCAGAGCTGAGGGGGCCCATCTTCTTTGTCAAAGATATACAAGTTAATACAATTTTCACCACTGGGTGGTACATAGGGGCCCATACAAACTTTTGCTATAGGGCCTTTAAATACCTAGTTACGTCCTTGGGCATAGGTCATACTCAAATGGCTCCTGCAATAATAACTCAGCTACCAGTTGTTCTGTTGCCAAGTGCAGGGGGCACTAGGAAGGTAAGTGCCTAAGTCATCCTTCTCCTGGAGCTTAATGTAATGTGGGTTAAGCAACTTCAGCACATTACATTTTACCCATGGAAAGCACAGCAGGTAGGAATATTGATGGGCAGGGGTACACAGGTTTTGGACATACATATCAAGGAGAGATTAGGTATAGAAAATGTGTGAAAAGGAAAGATAAAGAGGGCAGGGACATGAGGATTGGGGCATTCATTCAAATGTTGATTTGGAAGAATCTTACATTTGTGATGCTTTCCATATTTAAAGCTTGGGATGTGGGTGAGAAATGTATATATATTCAGTGTACAAAGATATGCCTTTGAGGAAGTGCTCAAACTTGATGCAACAATCTGTGCAGATTAAGATGATGATTAATAGCACAGACCTTTGCAGTGTCACAAATTTGCTGAATCCCCTAGTAGAATTGGGCCTGCAAAAACAAATGCAGGGTCTCTTTTTCTAAAAAAAATATCCCTATGCTGAAGCATTTGCCAGGTAGGTGGTGGACTAATAAATATATGAATGTATTTAGGATTATATCGGCTATTGGGCCTGATTCAGACCCACTCGCGAGCGGCTGTCCGCTCGCAAGTGGGTCGATGTTCTGGACTGAGCATGCGCACAACGGAGGGAGCTCCGTCGTGTGCATGCGCCTGACGCGACGAGCGAAGGAAAGTCCTTCGCTCGTTGTGTCTGATCAAAGGGGGCGTGCTGTTGATGTTGATTGACAGCACGCCCCCTTTGGTAGGCGTGCCGGGGGCGTGCCACCCTGACAGGGGCGTTCCCACGGGAACGCCTCCCGTCAGAAGCCGGCCCACTGACATCACTAGTGATGTCAGTGGGAGTGATTTTGGCTCTGATAGAGCCAAAATCACTCCGGAGCTTGCGGTTGAAAACCTCAACCGCAGGCTCTGGCTCGCAGTTTCGATGGTCGCGATGGTCATGACCATCGCGGCCATCAAAATGCACGCTCGTATAGGCTGTGGGTGGTGACCCACAGCTATACGAGCGTCCTGGAGGACGCTCCATTTTCATGGAGGACGGCCCTCATTCAGAGCGTGCACTCTGCTCAGAGCGTACGGCTCTGAATGAGGGCCATTATTCTGCACACTGAGTTCTAAGGTTGCGGCAAGCTGCTAACACTCATACAGATGGGTACACATACATCTAGCCTCCTGGCTCAATAAACAGCCCTTCTAGCCGCGCCATTCCGTGGCATGGCTCAGTAGCGCCGATCATCTATTTGTGTGTCTTTTTACCTTCAAATGTATCTTATTCGCACAACGATGTGAATAGCTAGCACAAGCAGCTTCTGCTGATTAAAATGATATGCGGCCTATGTACTATGTGCATCTGCGGGTGTATCAGCCGCTGACACTGTAACATAGCATTTCACATGCAGATACACCCGCATTTGCTCAGAGAACATAGGCATGCTGCATATCATTTTAATTAGAAGAAGCTGCTTGTGCTACCTATTCACATCGCTGTGTGAATATTAAGACAGAGTGCATTTCATACGCAAGGAGTTAAATTAAACACTTGAGCCAGTATGTCTGACTACGGGCTATGGATGGTTAAGGTTTTAGTTACTAGGCAGTGATATGGGATGGGGTGATGGGGGTCAGCCAATAGGAGGGATGCTAGGGAGTGGGGTTTCAGGGACGTTTCAAGGAGATTGCAGTAGCAGCCATTTTAGGTCTTCTTCCATTTGGAGGGTGGCGGGGAGCCACCCTCCCTGTTTTTTCAGTTTATTATTGGTGTCAGCTTGGCGTTTGGTGGGAAAGACCGGTTGGAGTCACCATCTGTCTATGGAGCTTCAGGTGCTCTTCCTCCACAATACATGGCTTAGGGCGATTCTTCCCTACTGGGTAAGTGGTACCCTCGTTCCAGGTGGGCTCATGTTGTGTCATTGGGGCGGGAGGTGGATACCCTGGGTGCGGTAATGGGTTGACTGGTCGCCTCCCATTTTGGTACTGGTGGAGTATGGAGTGACAGTTGGTTGATCTTGCATTGTGGGGCCGTTCTTTCGGTGCCACCATTCTTTATCTGTCTTTTCCTCTTCTTAGTTATATAATATTGTTTAGTATTTTTATTATCTGCTAGTTTAAATAGCCATTTATAGTTTAAATAGGAAAATAAAGAAAAGCTGACCATCCTTTAACTTTAAGCAAGTCTCATTGTCGTTATTTTTATATTATTATGATTACTAGTTTTGTACTACACTGGGAGTGGGAAGACATACATCTGGTGACGGGGAGTTTAAGACTCATTTGAAGGTAAAAAGACACATGAAAAGACGCTCTGTGCTACCGAGTCACACTGAGCTCCCATGTTATGTGTGGCATGACTTGTAGCACACAGAGGATAGATGTATGTGGGCACATCTAGGTCACCCCCAACCCATCAATAGCAATGAAAAAATGGACAAGGTGCAGTGCTCAGCCTATTGTGTATTTGTCCAGTAGTTCTATATGGTGGCTTGATATCACTAGTTAACCAGGTGTAAGACACTTATTCAGATAATGTACCCTAATGATCAGGGTGAGTGAATAAACTCATATGCTATGGGTATATAAGTTATACTTTTATATCAAATCAATAATGAAATAAAAAAAAGCACAATAATATAATCCAAGATAATATTAGCAGGTTCTAAGTAGGTTTCTTTTCATGCTTCACTGGGCACGAATAGTCCAAAACAATATAATCAACTATTTTCCAAGGTGTTGTTTCTCTGATAGATGGATAGCATATAATCAATATCACTGTATAAAAGTTATGACTCTGTAAGTGATTGACCGTGGTCTGTGGGGGAATAGCTGTGACTATCCCCTGCAGACCACGGTCGATCACTTGCAGAGTCGAGGTTCCGGGAGAAACCTGCCGTCAGGTGGATTACTGGGATCCGACCTTTGGGGAGATCAGACCCGGAGCACTGACTACCATCCACTTACCAGACTCCAACCGCGAGACCCAAATAAGGAAGAGGAAAACAGGTGCATCGGGTATGTGCACTAACTTTCAATTCACAGAAAAATCAGCGGGACACTGCAGTCTGTCATAATTTTTAAACAGTGATATTGATTATATGCTATTCATCTATCGGAGAACAACACCTTGGATCATAGTTGATTATATTGATTTGGACCATTTATGCCCAGAGAAGCATGAAAAGAGACCTACTTAGAAATGGCTGATATTATCTTGGATTATATTATTGTGATTTATTTTATTTCATTTTTGGTTTGAAGTAAAATTCTAACTTATATACCCATAGCGTATGAGTTTATTCATTCACCCTGATTCTTAAGGTATATTATTTGAATAATTGTCTTACACCTGGTTCTCTAGGGGTATCAAACCACTATATATAACTACAGTACTGGGCAAATACACAATAGGCTGAGCGAAGCAACTTGTCCATTTTTTCATGAATGTATTTAGGATTCAGCATTTTTTTATTTGTAACGCTTGGTCTTGGCAAGCCCTGGCAGCCATAAACATTTGGGTAAGCTCGGAATTACAATTGCTCACATACACATGACTGCTAGAGTATGCTGGCACTTATAGAGATGCTAGTGCCCGCATGTTCTGGCATCCAGGGTCCACTGGGACATCTACTACAAAATAAAAAAATAAATAAAATAAAAAAAACAAACAAAATGAAAAATATATATTTTTTAAATTAACATTTTCCAAAAGCCTCTTCTGTCAATTTATTATGACACTTGACCTGAATGATTTTAAATTTTTTTTAATCCACTGAAAAGTAAAGAAAACACTGTTAAGTTTACATGCTATAGTGCTAATTACAGCTTTGAGGGGAGAGCCTCACTCTGTACAACTAGGTTTAGATCACTTTTTAGGGGATTGGATATTGGCCCCTTCTTTTAAATTATTTATTGATTTTTTTCAATTCTACAGTAAAATTCCAGTTAATGTATTATGGAATTGTGGGGTCCTGGGCAGCTGCCCAGTGAGCCCATACATTAAGATGGCCCTGAGCAAACAATATTTTTCAATACATTTTGCTTTTTATTTACATTGCACACACAATAAAACACTGAAATGTACTAGAGACACAATGCTGTGACTTTTTCAGCACATGAATTAGTTTTAAACATGTACAGATGAAGTTGGAGATGAAGCACAACAGAGTTTGGCGTGAGAAAAAGCCACAGCCGCTGACATGTAGTATTTCTTACACAGATTCAGTAGTATTGGAAATAATTTTGCAAGTGGCATGTAGGGGGGACCAAATCAGCTGAAGATGGGGGCCAAAGAATAAGTAGGCAGAGCTAACATACATTTCCCCTAGGAGTGAAAAGAAAAAAAAAACATATATCACATTGCTTCTACCAACTTGTACTCAAAACTTAGATCATCCTTGTGAATTACAATACAGAGAGCATCCAACTGACAGCCATACAGTACAGAGGTCACCCCAGTGACTGCCATAATAGAGCATTCTTGTAGCAATTATACAATATTGTCTCCTAATCATTAAACTCTCTTCAAAACCATTACCTCCTTCAACATCAGAATAACATCTCCATTCAACATAATTAACCCTTACAGAATTATTAACATCATCATCCTCATTACTAATTAACCCATACATAATCAATAAGTCCATTCATATTTATTAACCCCCAAATTATTGGTGGTTAATCAAAAGAACATCTTCTTAATGATCCTCATTAAGATCATTAACTCCTTCCCAAGTGTAAAGAACAATGGACTATGCTGGTGCTATATACTGTACACTCTCTCTAAAAAAACACCTCCTTATTAGAGCCTACTCTACTCTCAATTATTTTACTCAAGCTGGTAACCCGTTACTTAAGCTGTGTTCCATTTTTAGTCACAATTGCTGCTTTGTGTCAGCTCTGCTCTTTTCCCTATTATATTGAAAGCTCTCACCCCCTACCAATTTTTTTTCTCATTTCTATTCTTCTGTTCTAAGATTGCTCTCTTTTCCCCACTGTCCAGCATTTCAAGACACGTTAGTTTCCTTTCAAATACAATGAAATTATTATTAATAATAATGTTAATAATAATAATAATAATAATTCACTTACTATAAAGAACAGGTTATAAATAAATTATAAAGTAAATATCTTATAAATTATATATATTAAATTATATAAGTAAATTATCTTGTGATTACAGGCCATGAGAAGCCCTGAGTTAATATATTACCATAAATAGGAACTATATAATATACTGCACTGACAAGTTTAAAATGTTTTATAATCCTGGCTTATTCATTAAAGTGTATTTTACTTTACAACAATATTACAAACTGAATGACTAATACAAAAAAGTTAATTGATACAGAAATAAGCCTTTCTTAAACAAAACTTTCTGGTATATTCTAAATTTTCACACGTCTGTGATTACTGTTGAACCTGCTGTAGAACCTACAGTACTTCTTCTGTGTGAAGTCATTGAAAAACATACTGGATTCTTTCTGACAGTTTGTAAGCCTGTGTGGTGTGTGTCATTTCACCTCTTGATACTAATTAGATTTAGAATCTGTCCACAATAGTTTATTACCTTGGGCACAAATCTTTGTCAGAAGAATCTAACAAATGCAGAAGAGCAGTGGGGGAAAAGGTTACATGTTACTATTACAAATAGGTTTACATCTCTCATATTTGCATTGAGAATATTGAAAAGGAGTTAAATGAAGATTTAAAAAATATCAACAGAACTTTACAAACTAATATTTTTTCTTTACAATTTAAACTTAATTAACGTTCAAGTTGTCGGCTACACTAGAGCAAAAGGTGGGTTGCTTGGCTGGAAAATTTGAATGACCTTTGGTGATGTTGATGCTCTTCTACACGGGTTGGGTATGGGATGTCGGCCTAGATCGGAAGAAGCTGCTGCATCAGCAGGATTTTTTTAAAAGCAAAGAATCTCATGACCAACATTGTATCTGCTACAGTACATGCACAGTGCCAAATTAGACAAATTGTTTTTCCAACAAAAGTAGCAGATACAGTATACTGCAGATCTTGTATATAGTGTAGGAATGGGCAGTTTGGGAAAAGAAAAAGAGCTGAGAGAGTGCAAAACTATTTCTGACATACTAAGATGTCATGGAAAAATTGTGTCATATCTATACAGAATGTAACATGGCCAAAGCTGTGGAACAATCTGGACCTCTTCTGACCATTGAATGATAGGAATCTTGATAGTTGACTATTTTTAAATAGAGGACTCAAGCTGTGGTGAAAAATATGCATTGATCAAGACAGATTTGACCACACTTTGCTGTGGTGCCAACTAAAGGTCAGATAGTTGAATCTGCTACCAAAACTATTTTGAAATATTAAATTCACAAGAATGGATGTACTGACAAGATGATTTCAGTCATGGAGCCTATTTTGTGGGCCGATATACCAGACAAAGTTATTAGCTTGCACACAGTAGATCAAATAAGTAAATATCAACCTTGCATTCTCTGCAGAATAACAGAATAATTGGGTATTTGAATATGTTTACACTGTCCTTTTACAACTTTTAATGACTAAAAGAAAAGAAAAATTAACACAAAATGTGAGTGAACTAATATGGATATGTAACAACAAAATATACTAGACTTATAGATACATTCTGATACAATGTCTGGACCCAGGTATAATGTATATATATATATATATATATATATATATATATGTCTTCTAAAAGGACATTAATATAAATTATGTTAAAGTGCCTTTTACCTAATAACTAAGTGATATATTTATCAAAATAATTCCTCATACAGCTGTGGGTGACAGACATTATTGCAGTCATGTGCTCACTTGTGCCCATTCCTCCAGTTGGATTTCTCTTCAGCAAGCACAAATGAAGATGCCCATCCCAATTGGAGGCATATTATCACAGGCAGATAGCTCATAAAAAACATTCAGAATAGTCTCATTCTTCAACTAATTAATTTCCTCTGCTAGAATTACCCTGCACAAGGAAATGCAGCACATTATAGATGAGGTATTGTCACTAGTTTGGGAACAAGGTAGCATAGAGTTGCCAAATCCAGTTTTGAAAGATTTGAAGAGTCACCTTTTCGCTGTAAAAAATGCAGGATGGGTCTTACAGACCAATGTGGAATGTAAAAGCACTAAATGTTTATGTAAAAGACAGCGGAGGTTCAGAAGGGCCTTTCTTTTACCCAAAGATTTTTCCTGCCTCAAAATAGATCTAAAGGAAGCTTTCCATTCAATCTCAGTTCATGCCAATCATAGGCATCTCTTATGTTTTCTACTAGAGAGATCACCTATTTCAGTGGATGGTGATGGTATTTGGCACCTCCTTTGCTCCTTATGCTTTCACTCATCTGATAAAAACACTGGTCTCTCATTTTCATTAGGAAGGAGTCCACCACTGTACAATATATAAATATAACACACTCCTAGTCAACTGTTACTGAAGCACCAAGAGTCCCATCTCTCTCTCTCTCTCTCGCTCTCTCTCTCTCTCTCTCTCACTCTCTCTACTTTTAAATAAGCTGAAATCAGTTCTGAATCCTTCCCAATCTATCAAACTATTGTGATTAATCATAGATACCTATTTTATCTCCTATGCAGTTCTTCTAAATGATCCAAAAATCTAGGTACCTCATCACAGAAAAGCTCAATGGTATGTTGAAGGCCTTATCCCCAAGCTTCATTCAAGTCCCCCTCCTCAGAAGACAGTCCCAAAATCTTTGCTTTTGGACCATTATACAGTACATCTTAAAACAAATTTTGTCTGACAGTCCCAGTACAGCAGGAGATTTCCGGATGGACCACATTGTCTTGCTCTTCTAGATTACATAGCAACAAAAATATATAGTCTGAGAGGTTCTTGCTTTCAGGACCAGGTGGTTAGAGAGAGATTCAGCCTTCATTGCATTAGCTCTCAGTCACCTTCAGAACATGTCTTTCCAGATATGCCTAGACAACAGAATGATGGTCTTTTAGGGGGTTTCATTCACTTCTTATTTGCAGAGAAGCCCTAGATGACTAGCATTGAGCAAATCAGAAGACCATTCGTCTTACAGCAATATACACATACTTGCCTACCTTCCCGATTCGGCCGGGAGCCGCCCAAAAATTGGGTGACACTCCCAGGCCCCTGGAAAGGCAGGCAAGCCTCCCGGCGGCCACTGACCCATCCGGCTCTGGTTGCAAAAGAAACCCCCGGTGACGCGCTTTGCGATGAATTGTTTCATCATGGCCCGCCCCCTGCTTCACAATGCCATGAATCTTGGCATTGTAATGAGGGGGTGGGGCCACAATGATGCAATCGTGTGGTCACGCCCCATGTTTCACCCCCAATGTTGCATATTCACCTCATCGCACCCCATTTCTGCCACGACAGGCCCCCCACAATGGAAGCCTGACAGCTCCCTCCCAGAAGGAGGGAGCTGAAAGTTGATAATTCTGAATATGCATCAGACAATGACAACTCCTTTGTCTGTAAAGTGAGAGGGAGGGAAATAGCCCCATAGCACTGTAACTTGTGCCCTAGACTGCAGCTCTGTGTGACCCTATAAGTGTGCTGGATCCTCCTGCATATGTGTCACCATGTGCATTTCTGTGTGACTCAGTGTGTCTGTACAAGTTTTTGTCTGTGCATGTCTGTGTGTGTGACTGTGCATAACAACATGTGACTCAGGGTGTGATTACATATGTATGACTCTGAGCATATCTAGGTGTGCCTCTGGGTGTAAATGTGTGCAACTCTGAAAATAACCTTGTGTGACTCTGGGCATGTCTGTGTGTAGCTGTATGCTTGACTCTGCCTGTGTGCCTCTGGCCCACAGTGGCCTCCGTGTCTAAATACCCTGTGCCCCAAACCCTCATCATTCAGCTTTGGGAGACTATAGATGTGTGTTATGGAAGTCAAATCACTAACACAAGGGTCAATGTTCAAGCTAACAGTGTACCAAACTCTGCTCTACCTCCCCAGTACAATAGAAAAAAATTTCTATCCTGTTCATTTTAATCAAACTATTATTATTAAAATCTCTATATTCCTCCTTTTTTAATGTATCTTTATCTATATTCCTTCTTTTTTTGTTGATATACTGTATATATATATATATATATATATATATATACACTGTATATACAATATATATATGGATGTACATATATATATATATATATATATACAATTTATTTTCATTTTACAGTATATATATATATATATATATATATATATATATATACAGTATATTAATTAAAACATTTTATTTTAAGCTCTAATATTATAATTTTCTCTATGTCTGCACACTAATTCCTGCATAACTTATTTCTCTCATTCCATGCCTAAATTCAAATGCCACTCCGCCTTCTCGGCAACAATCATATGGACTCTGAATTCAATTCTAATGGCCCCATTTAATAATGAGTGATATGTATGTTTGCTATCACTTTTTTCTAATCTTAAATGGTGCTGCAACCATTCTGCCTATTTTGTCAGTCCCAGGCCCCACAATTTCTGATGGCAGCCTGTAAAATGACAGTTAGGAGCTATTTAGTTGGAGCACCGTTTAAGATTAGTAACAAATGATAACAAACATATCACTCATTATTAAATGGGGCCCTAAATCACTGCAAAAATCTACCTACACGATATCAAGACATGCATTGCTCTGCAATGTGTATGTATTTTGTGGTACCTGTCAGTGGCAGTGTATGGTGAGGGGGAGATGACAACTAACCTCGGTACTAACCCACTTAGAGCACCACCAATGTGTATTACCAGATTTCTTTACTAGTTTTGTAATCTACTATATAAAAGCGAAAATGTGTCCTTCTGTCTTTCTATACAAATCCAAAGTTTACATGCCACGATCGTGAAATTTTACATACGAGTGTATTAAAACGCTGCGGAGGCAACTAAAAAAAATTGACATCGAAATGAATTACTGTTAATTTTTAATTAATGAAAAACCACAATTTTTGCATAGCATTCACCCTCTACAGGTCCGGTAAGGAATTACAAAAGGATTTAACTTATCTACTATTTTTTCTTTTCTATCTTCTGTATACTATATAAAAGTTTAAATTTGTCCTTCTGTACTTCTGTCTTTCTATACAAATCCACAGTTTACAAGCGAAGATTGTGACATTTTACATACGAGTGTATTAAAACATGACGGAGGCAACTTAACATTTTTTAAATGGAAATTAATTACTGTTAATTTTTAATTAATTAAAAAACACAATTTTTGCTGGACACTCATTGTGGGGCCTCACAGCATTTGGGTAGGGCCTCGGAGCAAGCATTTTGTGTTGTCATGTTTTGTCATGATCTTATTGGTTATTATCGAAGGCTTTGCCAGCATTCTCAGCTCTCTGACTATACCAAATTACGCAACAACATTCACTTCTTTCTTCCAACTGTGTCAAAAATTATGACTTTGCAAGGACCCTGCTGTACTGTGAGCTGCCAAAATATTACACATGGAATGCTTCTCCACAAGTTTTTCTGCGCAGAAAACAGAGAGTCGCTGTCGATGGTCATCATGGTATCAGAGCAACAGAAGCTCTTGGCCATGTTTACACTGTACATCCTACAAATATTTAATATCTTCTATCTCCGAAGTTTGCTTTACACTGTTAAAGGTCCTACTTCCTTCGAAGACCTTAGGACTGTTGATTGGGAATTTTGGCACACTTTTTGTGAGGCCTGCCTAAGGAGAGGTTTGTTGGAGGATGATGGGTAAACAAACATTCTTAAAATCCCGGGCAACGCCGGGTACTCCAGCTAGTTATATTATATATTTCCTTTTCACTGACAACAATAGCTGCAGAAACATAGTGTAGTCAGGGCTCAAATGTGTGCCAGGAGCCTTTGTCTACTCATGTTAATACAAAAAATTATACACATTGAAAACAGAAATGGACAATGCAATCTGTATGCACAAACAAAAGGAGTAACCATTTCTCCTCTATCTCCTTTCATTAATGTATTGAAATAACTTCCCTGCAGTTGTCAGGTTGTAGCTTTAGATCCCTATATCTTTTCTAGCTCTCAGGTAGAGAAAAGTGTCTGTGATAAAATAAACCCAATATATCATCCTGGCACAGTTACTGTGCTCTCCGCAGTGTGTTTTCTTCTGTTTCCGATATACAAAATATTTCTTGTATTTTCTTTCTAATGAATGATCACTAATACAGAAATAGCTGATGTTCAGAGAAAATTGAATGCTTTACCTCCTATGATAAAATGGAAGTCAGGGCAAATTTAACAAAATGAACTTGAAAAATAAAATAATATTAATAAAATTAGAAGTTTCTATGCCACTACATTGCCAGCAGTGCAAGGCAATTATGGTATACAAACAATTGTCACTGCGCTGTGGAAGTAGGCATGCAGCAAGTATGGTACAATACACATGGAGACGTAGGGCCTGATTCATCATGGATCGCAGTTGCAAAGATGCACACAATTGGTCAATTGTTGCATTCAGCACATGCACATGCACGAACTAGCAATTGCAAACAGAATTATGATTGCAGAGGCTACACAGAGCTAGAGCAGAGTGAATAACGGGAAGTGCCATTTGTGGGTGGTGACAGGGGGGTGGTCAGGCGAACAAAGGCGTGCCAGTGTGTTTCAATGCCATTGCAGGGGCATGCATAAATTATCCACTGTGTGGCCAAAAGCAGCCATAGCACTGATATCGTGTGTGGATGTTAGCAATTTCTGAGTAAGGTCAGGACTTGTGCAAGTGTGTCCGATGTTACCGATGGTTTCACTATGTTCCCCTAGTATATGGATGTGAGTAAGGGGAAGTGGGCGTCCTTATGTCAGGCTGTGTTCACAATGTGAATGCAAACTTTTAAATAGCAGCGCTGATATTAGCAACTGCGGTGCTGCATATAATTAGAATTGCGAACCATAGTGAATCAGAGCCTTAAATCTTTATGTTCACATAAGGAAATATATTATATTTCTTTCTTAAAATAGAGGCCATTTTGCTGCCAAGGGCTATATGAAATGTGTCAAACAAGCTGTTCATTATGGAGTAAAAAGGATAACTTTGAGCAAAAAGTTAACCTTAATGATGAGGATGGACCCAATGTGACATTAAGACATGACTGCTGCTGACCACATTTGTTAATCTGAAATGACAGATGAACAAATATTTGTGCTAATAGAACTATGTGTAAATTTCCTTCACCTCATTTTAATAATGGTGCTACAAAAATGAAATCTCATTTTTGCACGACTCCGTAGTCCACATAATGAATAACACCCAACTCTTGGCCAGTGCAAACTCTGTCATTGTGAACCACCAATCCACGATCTTGGACAAGAACTAGAAATACCAAAGTAAATTGTAGCAAATGAGATCACCAAAGACTTTGCATTGCACCTTTGCAGATTTGGGTACCGGAAATTGCCAAGTAAAATGAAAAATCAATAGATCTCAAGAGAGTTGTAATGATAAATTAAATAATTTCATTAAAAAAATATGTATTTGCAGCTTAAAGTACTTTAAGTTGAGTTTCTATTCTTCTCATTGAATATTTATTTGCTCCAAATTAATTGAATCTATAATATGTAAACAGTCAAGGTCTGTTCATTTCCTTACATAGCACATTTGCAATAAGAGGTTAAGTTTAGGGGTTGTCCAATGAGAAAATTGTTTTAAGAGCATGGGGTCTATTCATCATCACTTAATTTCTACAATAGCAGGTGAAAATGAACATTTTCACCTGCAATTGTAGAAATTAAGTATTCGGGCCATTCATCAAGAAAGTAAAGCAGGAGGTATCACAGATATCTCCTGCTTACCTTCCTATCACGGAATGGCCCGCTGTCCCCATACACTGGTATGGGGACAGAATTCATCAAGCTCCAAAAATACAATAGCTTGAGTGCGGGAACATTCGCAATCTTCAGATGTTTCCACTCTGGTCTCACAACCTGCTCCTTCCCTGTGGGAAGGTTGCCCCTGTCCGGCTCCTTCCTCTGAACGTCAGGGCTCTTGTGAGCATGTGTGACCTGAAACAATTCACTGCTCCTAAAGGAAGACAGCTAATTTTCGGATTAGATGTCTCCATACCAAAGCAATGATAAATTGCTCCAGCATCCACAGCGAGTTAGAATGTTAATTATTGGGCTCTGTTCAGACACAGAGTGTAACATAATAATTAGACCCCTTAGTCTGTGCACTTTAACAAACACACTGAGTAATATTGCAATGTACTGTATATTGTGTTTGTGAATCTATGTTGCAATTTTTTTTATTGTGATAATATGACTGTTTTAGCAACTACAGCCTTTGAGAATGAAATACATTTGTAGTTCTACCCCTAGATAGGTAATGGTGCCATTGACAAGTGCAGAAAGTAATTGCGTTTTGCAGTGGTCTGTCTGTTGTTTTGAGGGTACATAAAAAAAAAGAGAATGGATAAATAAGTCAATGTTGCAGTACTGTTTACACAGCTCTATAGTTTTCATACATAAGTACATTGTATAGTAGCCTGGTCCACTAACTGTCACTGTGACCACATACTGATGAGCAGGAGATGAACATAGGACCCTAATCTAACACACCTTTGTTTAGCACTGAGATAATGGTCTGTCCTTGTGGTGAGAGCACAATGACCGTCACTTTGGAGAATACCTACAGAATTAATATGTTACAGTTGATTGTTTCTTAAATGTTTTAAATGTTGCACTTTCATATTCTTAAATGTTATTTTGGTGCTGCTAGATTTGTAACATGTGCCTTAAAGGAACTATCATCACTGAAGGTCATAAAAGCACCATTTGTAGTTATTTCCAGGACACAATATCACCTTCAAATTTAATATAGGGTTAATTTTGTACTGGGTTTGAGATTACCATTTATTAATGATTAACCTTGCCTGGTTAATTGGGAAACCATTGATGAGTTGCACATTTAGCTCACCATATGATACCTTATTTTAAGAATTTCAGGGTGGCTAAGTTACAGAAAATACCTAGCTCACATATAATCTCTTTCAGTCATAATATTTCTTTGGCTGTTTCTGTAAGAGTCATGTACTCTGCCTCAGTACTAAATAAGGCAGCTGTAGGCATTTCTTCAATTTCTACATTAATAGATCAAAATTGATTAAAATAGATCTTTAGTAAATATACCCTCGTGTCAAATTTACAAAAACAGCATTTCAGCAAAGAACTTACATCAAGCAGAAACAGTGTCTGTTAGTAGGCCTCCAGCCTGGCTCCACCGGTATTGAGACTATGTACCTCATTCAGAGTCGGTCGAAGCGGCCGCACAGTCGTACGGGAAAAGGGGCCGGATATGCAAATGATTCCCTCGCAAGTTGCGTCCCTAAGTTCGGATCGGTAGCTGGCCGACGAAGGGGAGGAAGCGGCCGGAATTCAAAAAAATACGCCCCCTTCTTGTACGCACTGCACGTCATCTCCGGGCATATAAGGATTAATCGAGACCATCGGGAACCATCGGACCTGGTCGTAGAGCTTAAGGTTGACCACACCCTCTCTTAAGCTCTACGATCATGTCAGTGTAAAAACCTCCCATGTCACATGTGCCATGACGCTACTTTGTTAATTATGCACTCCCATAAACCGTATGCACTCCCATAAAATTCCGTTCGCATAATTAGGCATGCCTGCGTTCGGATCTCCACTCCCCCGTTTTCAGGCGTTTTCAACTCCCCCTGTTACCACCCTCAAACGCCTCAATATGTCACTCAAACTACCGACCTGGCTGTGTTCAAGGAGAGATAAATTTCTGATCATAGCGGCTAGTTTGCGCACGTGCATTGCGAACTTTACGCATGCGCAGTATAGCGAACATAGGTGGCGTACGACCATGCGGCCGCTTCGACCGACTCTGAATGAGATTCCAAGACCTAGCAAAACTGACACACCTTTATTCTCCTCTCACATGTGCTCTGGCAATCAAGGCTGTTCATTACCTATATGAGTACCACACACAAGGTAAGTACCTGGGACATATATACCTCCAATCAATAAATTACTCCAGTGCCTTATCACAATATAGAAAGGTAGATATAGATATATATATATATATATATATACACTACCGTTCAAAAGTTGGGGTCACTTGAAATTTCTTTATTTTTGAAAGAAAAACACTGTTTTTTTCAATTCAGATAACATTAAATTAATCAGAAATACACTCTATACATTGTTAATGTAGTAAATGACTATACTAGCTGCAAACGTCTGTTTTTTAAAGGAAAATCTACATAGGTGTATAGAGGCCCAATTCCAGCAACCATCACACCAGTGTTCTAATGGTTCATTGTGTTTGCTAAGCACATTAGAAGACTAATGGATGATTAGAAAACCCTTGAAAACCCTTGTGCAATTATGTTAGCACAGCTGAAAATGGGTTTGCTCGTAAGAGAAGCTATAAAACTGGCCTTCCTTTGAGCTAGAAAAAGAGAACTTTCATGTGAAACTCGACAGTCTATTTTTGTTCTTAGAAATGAAGGCTATTCCATGTGAGAAATTGCAAAGAAACTGAACATTTCCTACAACAGTGGCTCTAACCAGAGTAGAAAGAGAAGTGGGAGGCCCTGCTGCACAACTGTGCAAGAAGACAAGTACATTAGAGTCTCTAGTTTGAGAAATAGATGCCTCACAAGTACTCAACTGGCAACTTCATTAAATGGTACCAGTGTCAACGTCTACAGTGAAGAGGCGACTCTGGGATGCTGGCCTTCTAAGCATAGTGGTAAAGAAAGAGCCATATCTGAGACTGGCCAATAAAAGGAAAAGATTAATATGGGCAAAAGAACACAGACATTGGACAGAGGAAGATTGGAAAAAAGTGTTATGAACAGACGTATCGAAGGTTGAGGTGTTTGAATCACACAGAAAAACATATGTGAGATGCAGAACAAGTGAAATGATGCTGGAAGAGTGCCTTACGCCATATGTCAAGCATGGTGGAGGTAATGTGATGGTCTGGGGCTGATTTGGTGCTGGCAAAGTGGGAGATTTGTACAAGGTAAAAGGGATTTTGAATAAGGAAGGCTATCACTCCATTTTGCAACTCCATGCCATACCCTGTGGACAGTGTTTGATTGGAGCCAATTTCCTCCTCCAACAGGACAATGACCCAAAGCACACCTCCAAATTATGAAAGAACTATTTAGGGAAGAAGCAAGCAGCTGGTATTCTTTCTGTAATGGAGTGGCCAGCGCAGTCACCAGATCTCAACCCCATTGAGATGTTGTGGGAGCAGCTTGACCATATGGTACGCAAGAAGTGCCCATCAAGCCAATCCAACTTGTGGGAGGTGCTTCAGGAAGCATGGGGGGAAATGTGTTCAGATTACCTCAACAAATTGACAGCTACAATGCCAAAGGTCTGCAATGCTGTAATGCTACAAAAGGAGCATTCTTTGACGAAAGCAAAGTTTGAAGGGCAAAATAATTATTTCAAATAAAAATCATTATTTCTAACCTTACCAATGTCTTGACTATATGTTCTATTCATTTTGCAACTCATTTGATAAATAAAAGTCAGTTCTCATGTAAAACACGAAATTGTCTGGGTGACCCCAAACTTTTGAACGGAACGGTAGTGTATATATGTATATATATATATATATATATATATATATATATTGTAACAGTGTATGTATTAAAATCAATATATATATAAATTATTATTACATTCTTATTACAACTATATAATAATATTAATTCCTTATACAACTAAAATATATATATATAAATGTAATCACTAATTACAGACTCAGGCACAGCTTGGCTAGCTCAAAATACAATCTAATTAGCATTTGTTTACCTGTAGCCAGCCTCAACACAAAAGGCCTGGTTTCTGTTGTAACACAATAAGGTTTGAAATATCCTTACATAGGCACGACCTCACAGGTGAGGGGAATTCTGGGAAAATAGCATTCCAGGCATTCACACAGGAACACTGGCAGAGACTCTTGCAGGGCAGATGCTGGCAGACAATTAATTCAGAGACATTGAAGAGAGATGTCTTCCTCTCACAAGACCACAAAAATTGGCCTAAGTACTCCAGAAAAATGGTTAAATATATGATGGAGATTTATCCTCTCAATCTATGCTAAGCATCTGACTAGATAGACATATTTAATGGATAAAATACATAGCTTTACTTAAATATATGGATATGGCTTATGGTTAAGTAGTAAATGTAATGTCTGTACAAGTAGTGTGTATGTAGCAAGTTTGTGTTAATCTGTTTTTAGCCTATATGGGTATTTGTAATAATTGTTGTTAGCATACAGTGGATGATATAGTGTGATCTAATTTGTCTATTATATGGATGACTGGCTGGGAAAGACATACATACTGTCTGCTGTAGGTTTTTAATATAGCAGCCACCATGTGATTTAAACAATAGGTTTGGTTCCATGTGTTGTTCCCTTTTGTGATATGGGCCTTGAACCATGTGCTTGATTTAATGGACGTTGTGAATTACTGGTATTGTGATCATAGTTATAATACTATCATAGGTTTGGTGTTTTATAGTTCAAATAGGAATGTTATAGTTATTATAATTATGATCACTAATGGATATATGATTTACAGAGTTACAACATTATGTGAGTTTTCAGATGGAGTTTGTCTAGGGACCATGAGGCTTGTAAGCAAAGGAAGTCCATGTCTTTCTGCCCTTCTCCCACCCCCATGGGGATTGTGAGGTCTGTGTTGGGATGATATTGTTGGACATTGGAATCAGCTTGTGTTATGCATGGTGTAGTGTTTGACTGATGTGTTAGCAATTGGCATCTAATATTCAGCTTGCATATTTAATTAACTATGGCATTATGGGAGATTTCAATGAGGGTTTCTCTTACATTTAAAATGGAGTTTTGTCTAGGGACCATGCGATTTGGACAATAGGACATGTGCTATCCCACCCCCCTCACACTCGCCATGCTTTCTTAGCAGCAATCTCTCTCTCTCTCTCCTCACTGATTGTATTTTAATTAGTATTGTTAAGTTTAAATACTGTTTTATGAGATATTGCACTATATGAGAATCTGTTTGATTAATATAAAAACACTTTACTTTATCAAATTTTGTGTGCACTGTTCTTATTCAAATGAAATTATCCAAATGATTTAAAAGGTATATAAATTCTGGTTAACATTTTGCGAGTATATATATATATATATATATATATATAATATATATATATATATATATATATATTACTTGTAACCTGATGTTAGTTATTTAATGAACAATAGAATATTTGCTCCAGATACATTAGTTTTAAAACTGGCAATTGCCGGCAGATACAAACAACAGAACAAAGCACAAGGAGGGAAAATAAAGCACCCCCTTATCATATATATATAGTACTGTGCAAAAGTACTTGGCATAAAAAAATGCTGCAAAGTAAGAATGCTAATGGAAAACAGAGCAAGGTGGCTTTAATCTACAGTGATGTGTCTATAATTAGCACTTGGTGGGAAAACCTTTCATATTCTCATTTTTTCATTTCAGAGAGTAAATGGCTCTGTAGTTTATTACTATACTGTGCAAGAGTTTTAGGCAGAAATGGAAAGAGTGCTGCAAAGTAAGAATGCTTTCAAAAATAGAAGTGTTAATAGTTTATTTTTATCAATTATTAAAATGCAAAGTGAAAGAACAGAAGAGAAATCTAAATCAAATCAATATTTGGTATGACCACCATTTGCTTCAAAACAGCATCAATTGTTCTAGGTACACTTAGGAACTCAGCAAAGAGGTTGCTCCAAACATCTTGGAGAACTAACCACAGATCTACTGTGAATGTAGGCTTGCTCAAACCCTTCTGTCATTTTTCTGTACCCCAGTTCCTATGTTTTCGTGCATAGTTGAGTTGCTTGGCCTTGTTTCGAAGCCGAAAGTATGGCTTTTTGGCATCAATTTTTCCATGAAGACCACTTCTGGCCAGACTTCTCTGAACAGTAGATGGGTGTACCTGGGCCTCACTGGTTTCTGCCAGTTCTGAGTTGATGGCACTGCTAGCCATCTTCTGATATCCACAACCTTTGCAGTAGGGTTTGGCTGTTCCTCACCCAATTTTAAGCCTCCTACACAGCTGTTTCTGTTTCAGTTAACGACTGTGTTTCAACCTACATATGAAAATGATGATCATTATCACTGTTTGGTATGACTGGTTAATCATACACCTGACTAAAATCCTACAAAATTCCTGACTTTTAGCAAGTTTACCTAGAAGATTTGATGCTGTTTTGAAGGTAAAGGGTGGATTCAGGAGCGTATCTATAATGGGTGCAGGGTGGCCCCGCACCGCACTGCACACCCTGCACCCATAGTATTACTTACCTCTCCGGAGTCCCACGTCAGTGCGTTGATCCGGCTCTGTAAAAACGACAGGAAAATGGCCACTGCAGCCATTTTCCTGTCGTTTGCACATGTGCAGTACATGGAAAATGGCCACCGCGGCCATTTTCCCGGTGACCTGCGCATACTCTATAGACTCTGGGCGCACTCTAGTGCCCAGAGTCTATAACTCCGGTGCTTGCCGCGCACAGCTCAGTGCGCTGCCGGCCGACGGGCAGAGATGAGGGGGCCTGCTTCGGGCCCCCTCCTCTCTAGAAATTCCCCTGGGTGCATTTCTCTTCTGTTCATTCACTTTGCGTTTTGGTAATTGATATAAATAAACTATTAACACTACTATTTTTGACAGCATTCTCACTATGCAGCATTTTTCCATAGCTGCATAAAACTATTGCACAGTACTGTATATATGGCCGCCGGGTGTGTTACTGCTCATGCACAGCTGCACAATCTTTATTGTGTTGAGTGTTGCAGTGTTGCACAGGCAAGCAGCACTTCTTTAGGGTGTAAGTACATATTACCACTGATATCACCACTGCTGCATAGTCAAGACACTGCTACGTATGTTACCACTGTTATTGATGTTCCTCAATAAAACTGCAAATCTGTTTAAGGTTCACTGTGTGGCCTAAACTACTTTTCACAATTCTATTGGTTCCTATTGTTAACCTCCTAGCTACTGTACTAATGGAACATATCAACAACCTATATGTACATGTATGTATTGTATATAAAAGGATTTAAAGTAGGGGTGAGCGGGTTCGGATGTCTGAAATCCGAACCCCCCCGAGCCCCCCCGATCCGAGTCCAATCCGAGTCAGGCTCGACTTTTCCCACCTGACTCGGATCTGAAATCGAGGCAAAACGTCATCATCCCGCCTTCCGAGTCTCGCGGGTTTTGGATCCTATATAAGGTACCCGCGTCGGCGCCATTTTCTCACTCGGCTGTGGACAGTGAAGAGGGAGGGTGGGAGTTAGGGCTGTGTAGTGTAGTGTAGTGCTGCTGTTGTCCACTACTTCAAAGTCCATAGGGGCTGGCTGTGTTGTGCTGTGCTGCTGTTGTTAATATGGGCTGTGTCCACTACTTCAAAGTCCATAGGGGCTGGCTGGACTGTGTTGTGCAGTCAGTTCTCCATAGGGGCTGTGTCCACTCCAAAGTCCTGTGCAGTGTCCCAGTCCTAAAGGGGTGCTGTAGTGTTGTCCAGGGGGTGCTCTGTCCATCAGGGGTGCTCCCCCCAAGTGCTAAAAAAATAATATATTTTCTGTGTTTGTGAATTGTGTGCGCAGTAACCGCACGTGCATCAACAAAGTAGTGCCAAGCGTGCGCCTGTGTCATAAGTAAAGGGCCGGCTGGCTTGACCGTTAAAGGGTGCTGTAACCCCCGAAAGTACACTCCAGTCCAAACCAAAAAAAAATTATTTTCTGTGTTTGTGAATTGTGTGCGCAGTAGCCGCACGTGCATCAACAAAGTAGTGCCAAGCGTGCGCCTGTGTCATAAGTAAAGGGCTGGCTGGCTTGACCGTTAAGGGTGCTGTAACCCCCGAAAGTACACTCCAGTCCAAACCAAAAAAAAAATTATTTTCTGTGTTTGTGAATTGTGTGCGCAGTAGCCGCACGTGCATCAACAAAGTAGTGCCAAGTGTGCGCCTGTGTCATAAGTAAAGGGCCGGCTGGCTTGACCGTTAAAGGGTGCTGTAACCCCCAAAGTACACTCCAGTCCAAACCAAAAAAAAAATTATTTTCTGTGTTTGTGAATTGTGTGCTCAGTAGCCGCACGTGCATCAACAAAGTAGTGCCAAGCGTGCGCCTGTGTCATAAGTAAAGGGCCGGCTGGCTTGACCGTTAAAGGGTGCTGTAACCCCCGAAAGTACACTCCAGTCCAAACCAAAAAAAAATTATTTTCTGTGTTTGTGAATTGTGTGCGCAGTAGCCGCACGTGCATCAACAAAGTAGTGCCAAGCGTGCGCCTGTGTCATAAGTAAAGGGCAGGCTGGCTTGACCGTTAAAGGGTGCTGTAACCCCCGAAAGTACACTCCAGTCCAAACCAAAAAAAAAATATTTTCTGTGTTTGTGAATTGTGTGCGCAGTAGCCGCACGTGCATCAACAAAGTAGTGCCAAGCGTGCGCCTGTGTCATAAGTAAAGGGCCGGCTGGCTTGACCGTTAAAGGGTGCTGTAACCCCCAAAGTACACTCCAGTCCAAACCAAAAAAAAAATTATTTTCTGTGTTTGTGAATTGTGTGCGCAGTAGCCGCACGTGCATCAACAAAGTAGTGCCAAGCGTGCGCCTGTGTCATAAGTAAAGGGCCAGCTGGCTTGACCGTTAAAGGGTGCTGTAACCCCCGAAAGTACACTCCAATCCAAACCAAAAAAAAATTATTTTCTGTGTTTGTGAATTGTGTGCGCAGTAGCCGCACGTGCATCAACAAAGTAGTGCCAAGCGTGCGCCTGTGTCATAAGTAAAGGGCCGGCTGGCTTGACCGTTAAGGGTGGTGTAACCCCCGAAAGTACACTCCAGTCCAAACCAAAAAAAAAATTATTTTCTGTGTTTGTGAATTGTGTGCGCAGTAGCCGCATGTGCATCAACAAAGTAGTGCCAAGCGTGCGCCTGTGTCATAAGTAAAGGGCCGGCTAGCTTGACCGTTAAGGGTGCTGTAACTCCCGAAAGTACACTCCAGTCCAAACCAAAAAAAAAATTATTTTCTGTGTTTGTGAATTGTGTGCGCAGTAGCGGCACGTGCATCAACAAAGTAGTGCCAAGAGTGCGCCTGTGTCATAAGTAAAGGGCCGGCTGGCTTGACCGTTAAAGGGTGCTGTAACCCCCGAAAGTACACTCCAGTCCAAACCAAAAAAAAATTATTTTCTGTGTTTGTGAATTGTGTGCGCAGTAGCCGCACGTGCATCAACAAAGTAGTGCCAAGCGTGCGCCTGTGTCATAAGTAAAGGGCCGGCTGGCTTGACCGTTAAGGGTGCTGTAACCCCCGAAAGTACACTCCAGTCCAAACCAAAAAAAAAATTATTTTCTGTGTTTGTGAATTGTGTGCGCAGTAGCCGCACGTGCATCAACAAAGTAGTGCCAATCGTGCGCCTGTGTCTTAAGTAAAGGGCCGGCTGGCTTGACCGTTAAGGGTGCTGTAACCCCCGAAAGTACATTCCAGTCCAAACCCCCCAAAAAATTATTTTCTGTGTTTGTGAATTGTGTGCTCAGTAGCCGCACGTGCATCAACAAAGTAGTGCCAAGCGTGCGCCTGTGTCATAAGTAAAGGGCCGGCTGGCTTGACCGTTAAGGGTGCTGTTACCCCCAAAAGTACACTCCAGTCCAAACCAAAAAAAAAATTATTTTCTGTGTTTGTGAATTGTGTGCGCAGTAGCCGCACGTGCATCAACAAAGTAGTGCCAAGCGTGCGCCTGTGTCATAAGTAAAGGGCCGGCTGGCTTGACCGTTAAGGGTGCTGTAACCCCCGAAAGTACACTCCAGTCCAAACCAAAAAAAAAATTATTTTCTGTGTTTAGCCGCACGTATATATCAAATCGATATAACATAAATGGAGGACCAAACTTTCTCCGATAAAAATAAAATAGAGAAAGATCAAGAACCACTTCCTCCTAGTGCTGAAGCTGCTGCCACTAGTCATGACATAGACGATAACATGCCATCAACGTCGTCTGCCAAGGCCGATGCCCAATGTCATAGTAGAGGGCACATACAATCCCAAATGGCAAAGTTCAGGAAAATGACCTTTAAAAAGACATTTAAATCAGCTGAAGAGAAACGTAAACTTGCCAATATGCCATTTACGACACGGAGTGGCAAGGAACGGCTAAGGTCGATCCCTAGTATGTTCATGACTAGTGGTTCAGCTTCACATGACGATGGAAGCCCTCCTCCCACTAAAAAAATCAAAAGAGTTAAGCTGGCAAAAGCACAGCGAAGAACTGTGCTTTCTAAGAAGATATCACAAATCCCCAAGGAGAGTCCAAGTGTGGTGGTGGTTGCGATGCCTGACCTTCCCAGCACTGGACGGGAAGAGGTGGCTCTTTCCACCATTTGCACGCCCCCTGCAAGTGCTGAAAGGAGCACCCACAGTCCACTTGCTGATATGCAAATTGAAGATGTCACTGTTGAAGTACAATAGGATGAGGATACTGGTGTAGCTGGCGCTGAGGAGGAAGTTGGCGAGGAGGATTCTGATGGTGATGTGGTTTGTTTAAATCAGGCTCCGGGGGAGACAGTTGTTGTTTCTGGGATGAAAAAGCCCATCACGGTCATGCCTGGGCAGAAGGCCAAACATTCCACCTCTTTGGTCTGGCAATATTTCTATCCAAATCCGGACAACAACTGTCTTGCCATATGTACCATATGTAAAGGTGAAATAAGTAGGGGTAGGGACGTCAACCACCTAGGAACATCCTCCCTTATACGGCACCTGCAGCGCGTTCATAAAAAGTTACTGTCAAGTTCAGAAACTTTGGCTCAGACCGTAAGCAGTCCAGGGACACCTAAATCCCGTTGTCCTGTTGTATCCAAGCGCCTGCAAACCACACCGTCAACTCCCTCCTCGTCAATTTCCTCCTTAGTCAGGATCGGAAGTAGTCCTGCAGGCCATGTCACTGGCATGACTGACTCTCCTATCCGGGATTCCTCTGGAGGATCCTGCATTGCTATGCCTACTGCTGCCGCTGCTGCTGTTGCTGCTGCTGGGAGTCGTTCATCATCCCAGAGAGGAAGTAGGAACACCACTACTTTTACTAAACAATTGACCCTCCAACAGTCCTTAGCGAGGAGGATGAAGTACGACAGCAGTCATCCTGAAGCAAAACGTATAACTGAGGCCTTGACTGCTAAGTTGGTGTTAGACGTGCGTCCGGTATCCGCCATTAGTGCAGTGGGATTTAGACAATTGATGGAGGTAGTGTGTCCCCGGTTCCAAATCCCGTCTAGATTCCACTTCACTAGGCAGGCGATACCGAGACTGTACAGAAACGTCAGAAAAAGTGTCCTCAGTGTCCTGAAAAATGCCATTGTACACAATGTCCACTTAACCACGGACATGTGGACAAGTGGAACAGGGCAGACTAAGGACTATATGACTGTGACAGCCCACTGGGTAGATGTATCACCTTACGCAGCAACAGCAGCAGCATCACCAGTAGCAGCATCTCAGAAACGCCAGCTCGTTACAAGGCAGGCTACGCTGTGTATCACCGGTTTCAGTAAGAGGCACACCGCCGACAACCTCTTAGAGAAACTGAGGGAAATCATCGCCCAGTGGCTTACCCCACTTAGACTCTCCTGGGGATTTGTGATATCTGACAACGCCACCAATATTGTGCGGGCATTACATCTGGGCAAATTCCAGCACGTCCCATGTTTTGCTCACACAATAAACTTGGTGGTGCAGAATTTTCTGAAAAGCGACAGGGGCGTGCAGGAGACGCTTTGGGTGGCCCGAAAAATTTCTGGCCACTTTCGCCATTCAGCGACTGCGTGCCGAAGACTGGAGCGCCAGCAAACACTCTTGAACCTGCCCCGCCATCACCTGAAGCAAGAGGTTGTGACGCGGTGGAACTCAACCCTCTATATGCTTCAGAGGATGGAGGAGCAGCAAAAGGCCATACAAGCCTATACATCCACCTATGACATAGGCAAAGGAGGGGGTATGCACCTGACTCAAGCGCAGTGGAGAATGATTTCCGTGTTGTGCAAGGTTCTCCAGCCCTTCGAACTTGCCACACGTGAAGTCAGTTCAGACACTGCCAGCTTGAGTCAGGTCATTCCCCTCATCAGGCTTTTGCAGAAGCAGCTGGAGAAAGTGAAGGAGGAGCTAAGACGGAGCGATTCCGCTCGGCATGTGGGACTTGTGGATGAAGCCCTTCATTCGCTTTGCCAGGATTCCAGGGTGGTCAATCTGTTGAAATCAGACCACTACATTTTGGCCACCGTGCTTGATCCTAGGTTTAAAGCCTATGTGGTGTCTCTCTTTCCGGCCGACACAAGCCTGCAGAGGTGCAAAGACCTGCTGGTGAACACACTGTCAGCTGAAGCGGAACGTGACACGTCAACGGCTCCTTCTTCATTTTCTCCCGCAACTGGGGCTGCCAGGAAAAAACTTAGGTATCCTAAGCAACCCGCTGGCGGTGATGCAGGGCAGGCAGGACCAAGTTTGGACATCTGGTCCGGACTGAAGGACCTGGCAACAATTTCTGACATGTCTACTGTCACTGCATATGATACTGTCACCATTGACAGAATGGTGGAGGATTACATCGGTGACAGCATCCAAGTAGGCATGTCAGACAGTCCATACCTGTACTGGCAGGAAAAAGAGGCAATTTGGAAGCCCCTGTACAAGCTGGCTCTATTTTACCTGAGTTGCCCCCCCTCCAGTGTGTACTCCGAAAGAGTGTTTAGTGCAGCCGGGAACCTTGTCAGCGAAAGGCGTAGGAGGTTGCTTCCACAGAATGTGGAGAAGATGATGTTCATCAAAATGAATTATCAGCTCTTCCAGGGAGACCAGCCTCCAGAAGGTACAGAGGGACCTGTGGTGGTGGATTCAAGTGGGGACGAGTTAATACTTTGTGAGGATGAGGATGTACACACTGAAGAGGGTGAGGAATCGGTGGATGAGGAGGATGAGGATGACATCTTGCCTCCGTAGAGCCAGTTTGTGCAGGGACACATTAATTGCCAGCTTGTTTTGTGGGGGCCCAAACGAACCAATCATTTCAGCCACAGTTGTGTGGCAGACCCTGGCGCTGAAATGATTGATTTGTTAAAGTGTGCATGTCCTGTTTATACAACATAAGGGTGGGTGGGAGGGCCCAAGGACAATTCCATCTTGCACTTCTTTTTTTTCTTTGCATTATGTACAGTTTGGGGCCTAGTTTTTCTAACTGCCATCCTGTCTGCCACTGCAGTGTCACTCCTAGATGGGTCACGTGTTTGTGCCGCCCACTCGTGTCGCTTAGCATAGTCATCCAGCTACCTCGGTGCAACCTTTTGGACATAAAAACACTATTGTGAGGTGTGAGGTGTTCAGAATAGACTGGAAATGAGTGGAAATTAAGGTTATTGAGGTTAATAATAGCATAGGAGCAGAGAAACCAACAAATTCTGTGATTTTAGCTGTTTTTATGCTTTTTTAAAAAAAAATACAGATCCAAAACACAAAACCCAGAACCCAAAACACGGAAGGGTGGTTTTGGCAAAACCAATCCAGATCCAAAACACGAAGAAAGATCCAGATCCAAAACCAAAACACAAAACACGAAAAGTGGCCGGTGCACACCCCTAATTTAAAGTAAATAAAATAGAAGAATCTACAGTGTATATACATTTTCTTCACATTAATGTGAATGTGTAGTTATGAATTTTAATGCAGTTTCTATATTTGCATTCCATAGGGTTTTCTATAGTGAGAAATCTCTGTTGTAAAGCTTTACATGTGAGAAACAAAGGTCACAATCTGCTTCCAGCTATGGAAACCTCAATGATGGCTTCTAAGTCATGTGAATTATCTACAGCTCATAAATAATAAGACTGAGGCAATAATAATGTACATTCCTTATGAAACGTTATGTCCTTTGAAAGAGATAACATTTTAAAGAAGTTTCTATATCTTAAGTGACATAGCACCGTATTGATGGACTACACAATCCAAATTTTCTTGTATCTCTTATTCTGAAATGTACATTATATATATTATATATAATTATATATATTTTTTATGGTTGCTTGTATCATTTAACATGTTCAAACATAAACATACAGAGAGCAAGAATATGACTATGCACAGGGGTGCCGAGGGGGAGGGCAGCGGGCCCAGGCTTTTTAGAGGGGACCCCGGGTCTGCGCCCACCTTCCCTCCCTCTTACCTGTCAGCAGCCTCTCACCCCCAGCCCAGCACATGTTGCTGTTTGCTGGGTTGCAGTTGGGCTAGGGTGCTGCTGCCACTCAGCAGTCTCCTCCTTCCTGGATTTGCCCCTGGTTGAGTGGTTCATGGAACCCCCCTGTTAAGTTCAATTATTTTTTCTATGCCAAGCCTTGTATTTGCAAAGAAGCATAATAATATAATAATGTAGCAGCCAAAGAGAGTTAAGAACTTCATAAGTCTTGAGGGTAAACTAGCCCTAGTTTTATATATACTTTTATAAGTATTTTATAAACATGTAATGTGACTTTTAGAAGTTAGAATAAAATTAATACATTTGACTGGTTCTAGAGCTTCAAACATGTACACATATTATGTCAGTCTAATCTGGTTTGATTGACATGGCTGCCACACACTTAAACAACAAACTTAAAACCTGAGTTAGTGGTTCAAAGGTTACATTTGCGATTCACATTCACAATTGAAATTCTTAAAGATGTTAAAATGAACTAAAATGCAGCTTGTTCACAAAATAGCTCTAATTTATTTTAACAGTTCTTATTTTGAGCAGCAATCATAGGGCCTGATTCAGAGCCGGACACAATTAACGCTCGCTCGTCCCGAAAATAGGGGTGGCTATTCAAATGAACCGTTCGCTCTTTGCAGTCTGTTCACGCCTCTAGGTCTGAACGAGCGAACAAAACTTGCGGTCGTTTTTTGGGAATCTACGCCCCCTGGCCGCTCGCATCCTACGTCATGTCCGCTATTTATTAGATTAATCGAGTACATCGACCAGAGTATGAGCTGCTCGCTATTCTTGTGGTTGGTTTTTGCTACAACAATTTTGCGAGCAGTTCTCGCTATAAAATAACCCAGTGACGTGGTCAATGACGCTGCTGTTTTAATTATGCACACCCATAAAACGCCGTTTTGACCTTTAAGCACGCCTGCGATCGGATCTCCACTCCCCGTTTTCAAGCACCTTCCCCTGTTACCACCCACATACGCCTCTTTCTGTCACTCAAATTATCAGGCATTCGCTATTGTGTGAGCACATGAATTTCGACCGCACTGACTGGTTCGCGCATGCCTATAATGATCCGTACGCATGCGCAGTTGGGCAAACATCGCTCAGAGCGAACGAGCGGCCGCTTACGAGCGGCTCTGAATCAGGCCCATAGTCAGTTCAAAGTTAGATGTTCAGCGATCACATGAAAGACTATTAAAATAACTATTCAGTGTGTACTCATTAATGTTAAATATGGTAAAACATACTTCTCCTGTTAAAATTTCACTCAAGTTATCAGCCTAATCTAAGTCTGAGAATTTATTGCAAATTTTGAAAAAGGATGAAAAAGAATGTATCCACAAACTAATCATTTCCCTATTAGCCTACTTAGGGCCGTATTCAATTTGAGGCGAAAAGTCAGTTTCCGCGATTCATTTTCGCCTGTTTTGAGTTTCCTCCGTATTCAATTTGGAAGACTTTTCGGCCATGCGGAAAGTCAATGCAATGTAATAGGCGAAAAAGTTTTGCCTATGAATAGCAGGCGGAAAAAAGTGCAGAATTGTGGTTTTGGGGTACAACATTGTGGGAACCCCGTGCAGCCTTAAGACAGTCCCCTAAAGGTAAACTGCATAATAAAAAGTTTAAAAATATTCGGGACACCCCAAAAAAATGATGTCTAATTTTAGGGGTAAAAAATAAATAAATAAATAGGGGAACAAAGTGCCAAACTATCTAAATTAATTCAGGTCAGGTCCCCATGTATGCGGCAGGTGTTTTCTTCATTGCGGGGAGAAGTGGCAGGTGCAATTTTGCAGATTTTTAAAAATAACTTTAGGGACTTAAAAAAATGCTTACCCCCATTTTCATGTACCCCAAATTTGATAGGAATAGTTATTTTCTCCCCCCAAAAAATCTAAGTGCTATTCTTTGCCAGTTCTTCATAGCCGCAAAATTGCACCTTGCGCGGCTATTACAAACCCCGACTTCCTTTAGCAGGCAAAAATGGGGGTACCCATAGTGATCCCCCATGTCTGGACATCTTTAGGGGGTCCCAGGCATATCTCCTGAAAATTCCCATTTTTTTTTGTAAATGGGGCGATGGGTCATTTAAAAAAACAGGGATAATTTTTCAATTACCTATAGCAGGTGAAAAAAAGTGCAGATTTGGGGTTTAGCGGTGCAGGCTTTAAAAAAATAGCTTGCACCCTTGGGAATGCCCCTTTAAGACGAAATGTGCAAAAAAATGTAAAAAAAAACAATCGGGACACCCCAAGAAAAATTAAAAAAATTTGGGGTGAAAAAAAAAATAGGGAAACAAAATTCCAAACTAACTAAATTAATTCTGGTGGGGTCCCAAGTATGTGGCAGGTGTTTTTTTAATTGTGCAGAGTAGCGGCAGTATTAAAACTAAGTGCTCTTCTGCATCACTTCTTCAATGTTGGGAAAAATAACCACCTACCGCATCTATTTAAAAAGCCGTCTTTCTTCTGCAGGCAAAAACTGGGGTACCCATAGTGATCCCCGAGGTCTGGACATCTTTAGGGGGTCCTACAATTATTTCACGAAAATTCACGTATTTTTTCGCAGATCCAAGTTTAGCCTGTTCCCGATTTCGCCTACTTTGGAATTGGATACGGGGAATAGCGGGCACACGCGCAATACTTTTCTTCCTGGAAAACAGGCGAAGGAGGCGAAAAGTCTAGCAGGCAAAAAGTCTGGACTTTTCACCTCAAATTGAATACGGCCCTTAGAGTGATAACTTAAAACTATGGGCCTTATTCAGATCCGCACACAAATGCCATCGCAGCTGTGTTGTCTCCCGAATCGCAATTGGAAATATATGCTAATAGTTCACTCACAGTCCAGTTCTTAGAGATGCCCACTGAAAGCATATCACATTTGCTGTTCCTGCAAAAAAAAAAAAGAAAGGTTGGATGCAGATTGGGCAGCCGTCAGCCTTCTGAGTAAGTCTAAGGTACCGTGGACATAGTGGATTATCAGGCACGCAGAGGGCTCCCCTGCTGCAAGCAAGAACGCAGTGGCTAATTTATGCACGCCATGAAAACAGTGTTTAAACAGTCTGACACTTCTGCGCTTATCACCGCTGTTACTTCATCTAAACACTTACTACCTGTCTCTCACTTTGCGAGTGAATCCCCTGTATGTGTGATCACAAAACAATTGATGTGCATTTACAATGCAGCTTTTACGTGTGTGCAATGGCTAACAATCACTCAAACTACGTAAATATCAGCATTGTGTGCAGATCTGAATTAGGCCCATATCAGCATTGTGTGCAGATCTGAATTAGGCCCTATCAAGCAGTTCAATCCCCTTTACTAGAAATCTGTATTTTAATAGAATCTTTATTTCTATTATTTTGGTTCTAAGGGCCCTATTTACTACAATCCACATTTAAAATGCTGATTGTACTGTAGTGTGATATTTTTGCCTATATTTGCATTGCGAATTTGGGAAATATCACAGAGATTTATTAAAAATCCCTTACAGGGACAGAGCTTGCGATAAATGTCTGTCTCTGCTTATACCCTCCACAATGTTTTCACTGTATTTTTCAGAAAATAAGAAGGTGCCGCGCATGCACCGACCGGCTCGTCTAGCCCTCCCCCTGTGATCGCAAACCCCCTGCAACCACAATTACCCCTCAACCCCCTGAGACCACCACCCCCCTTGTGACTGTATCCCATCACGGCCACCACCCCCCACGACCTCCCTACCCTTACTTTAACTTACCTCTGTTTATTGCTGCTCAGAGATGTCCTCTTGGGCTCCAGTCAACTGGTCTCCTGGCTCCTGCACTGTGACTGTGGTCAGCTGTTCTATGCAGTATCTGACCATGATTACAGTGCAGGAGCCAGGAGACCAGCTGACCGGAGCCCCAGAGAACATCACCGGAGCAGCAATCACCCTGGATGCAGGTAAGTTTTTTTTTTTATGTGATCAGCGTGTAGTCTGTTTAGACCACACAGCAGATCACTGGGGCCGGCTCCCAGCACTGCTCGGCAGAGCAGAGCAGGAGTCGAGGAACTGGAGGAAACCCATCTCCAGGTGATTTTTATTATCACAGGGCTTCCCCCAGTATTTTTTCACATTTTATTTTTAGTAACTTTGGCCAGATCACATTTCCCATTATATTATGGGAAATGTGATCTGCTTACTAAAAATATGTGATAATGAGGGTTTGGAGTAAAATCTTATGAATTCTACTCCAATTGCCCTTTATTAAATTTATGTGAAACTAAAATAATGTGAAAAGGGTATGAAGACACCGTTTTTCACTTTATTGTCATAAAAATAATGTTAATAAAAAGAGCCCTAAGAGTATAAAAATAAGTGAAAATATGTGATCCCTTCCTTTTTGCTGACCATCATGGACACACTGTGTACAAAATTCAGATTTGTCCACAGTTACTCAAAGTTCATTATTATTTTATATGGATGCATCAATGTGCAGTTTCTATATCAGGTGTTTACTGACATAACGTCTATGCTGAAATAAAACAGCATCTCTCCAATTTTTCTATTATTTATAATGAAATGTTAACACAAAATAAAATGTGTATCATATTAAAGAAACACTTTTGGCAATCACAGTATGGGATGGCACGCTGCCAACAATTGTGATTTACTATCTTATTACTGATAGGTTACCAAGTTGTATTAACGCAATTAAGTGTTTCTGCAGTTTCTAACAGTGATTAATCACTGCAATTACAGAAACATAGAAACACTTGTATCTGCTGATAGGCATATAAGACCCCACTAATTAAATAACTTCCAGGAAACAATTGAGCGGACCTAGTACCTGGCCATATCTTGTCAGTTGTGGAACATTGTCTAAATTAATGTATTGCAATGAGTAAAAAAATTATATTTGAAAGGAAAAATGAAAAATATTTTGAAAGAAATATACTGTAGTTTAATCTACATTAAGTGTAATATGAGCGAGTGGTACAATAATGAGTGTTTGCAGGCAACAGTGAAGCATGGTGGAGGTTCCTTGCAAGTTTGGGGCTGCATTTCAGCAAACTGAGTTGGGGATTGGTCAGGCTTAATGTGTCCTCAATGCAGAGAAATACAGGCAGGTACTTACCCATCATGCAATACCATCAAAGAGGTGTCTGATTGGCTCCAAATTTTATTCTGCAGCAGGACAACAACCCCAAACATACAGCCAATGTCATTAAGAACTATCTTCAGTGTAAAGAAGAACAAGGAGTCCTGGAAGTGATGATTTTGCCCCCACAGAGCCCTGATCTCAACATCATCGAGTCTGTCTGGGATTACATGAAGAGACAGAAGGATTTGAGCAAGATCTGTGGTTGGTTCTCCAAGATGTTTAGAACAGAATGGGTATGTAATGCCTCCTGTCAGAATACTGACAGCGACATCCTGATGGTTGGTATCCCAACAGGGGTTGGGTAAGTATACTTGATTTGATTTAGATTTCTCTTCTGTTCATTCACTTTTCATTTTGTTAATTGATCAAAACAAACTATTAACACTTCTATTTTTGAAAGCATTCTTACTTTGCAGCATTATTTCCATACCTGTCTAAAACTTTTGCACAGTATAGTAATAAACTACTGAGCCATTTACTCTCTGAAATGAAAAAAGGAGAATATGAAAGGTTTTCCCACTAAGTGCTAATTACAGACACATCACTGTGGATTAAAGCCACCTTGCTCTGTTTTCCATTAAGGAAACATGTTGATATTCTTGGGCTCCAAAGTCTGTACTGTATGTTTCTTAAATATGTGCCCAGTTGTCTGTGAAATTAGTATTTTGCATGAATAATTTCATTGTTAACTATGTTATTTTTTAACATTGTATTTTTATTTACAGCAATGTAGTCATTCAGTAGAACAGTGAATATTATATCCACAGTTAGTAATAAATAACATTTCTTCCAGTTTTCATAAACATGTTTCCTACAGTATACCACTCATGTTTCTGCAAACTTCTAAAAATTGCCACAGAAAAATGCTTTTGTGCACATGTATAATAACACAAAAGAGGAAGCTAACTGTGAGTTTTTGGTGTAAATCTAACATATCACATATTCAATTTGCCAATAATTTCTAGTCAGGGGGTAGCTTAATTTAAAATCATAGTGTAAATAATTTTTGCTCAACTACTGTAAATTCTTCTTGGTTTAGAGATCTGGTAATTTTACTATTCTTGGGTGGAGATGTACCAATTAAAGTGGATACCTAAAGCAACTAATCAGCTGACTATCACAACTAATGGTAAGTAAGGGGGTGGGGGATATGGAGAGGGCAAAATGAAAAACATGGAGGGAGCAAATGGAGAATCATGGAGGGGGCAAAGGGAGAGACATGGAGGGGAAAAAGGGAGAGACATGGAGGGGGCAAATGGAGAAACATGCAGGTGGCAAAGATGGAGAGACATGGAGTGGGCAATGGGAGGAAGCCAGAGGGGGCAATAGAATAGCACAGTTTGTCTCTTTCTTTTTTAAATACTTATTACTTTATTTTGACCCAACTACTTAAAAAACTGGACTGCTTTGTGTTTATTTTGCTTTAGGGGTGCCTTGAAAATATTATGGAGACTCTATGAGTGCCTCAGACTGAGAAAGTTTGGGAACCACTGGCTTAAGTTATTCTAATGTGAACAGTAGCCCCATTAGAGAATTAGAGAATTCCTAAACTGTTTGTTATTTTTTTGTCCACTGGCTAATGTCTAATACAGCTATAGATCACTGTTCTGTGGTATTTCATCATTATCACTGTTTTGAGATGAATAAATGTGTTATATTTTACAGTTAGTATTCCATTGTGTTAGCATTTTTTCTGATAAATCAATGTGTGCTAAAAACTAGTGATATTTATGATATTGTCTGCCACCAATAATTATATCACAAGCATATATAACAAAACAAGAAAGTGTATCACAAAGTAAAACAATTATAGTAGTTCCAGATTAATAGCAAAGATGTTTAACAGCACATGCTAAGAAGTGGGTTACCTAATATGAATGCCACAGACAGGCTGGATTCAGATTGGGCCTTTTCTGCAGCATAATCACCCTAGTGTTTAGGGCCTAAACACTACCCTCATGACAAGAAACCATACCACAGCCACCAATTACACTACCAGCAAGGCTTCTCCTCTACCAGTAGGCAATCTATTGTATTTTGTTCGCAAGATGCATCAGTTGCATCATCTGCAATCTGAGTGAGCCTATGGCTACTAAGAATGGGCACCACATCTCTGCTGCCGAACCAGTAAATCTGCATCGGAAGATACAGTCACTGTCCTCTGCACTCCCACAAAATGGAGGCGATACACCTTTCGGAAAACGGTCCCTGGCTCCATCCTGGACAACAGCAACCTGTCAATCAGGCTGCAGCAGCCAGGCAACTGCAAAGAACATAACAAGATGAGATCTGCACATACACAGATCTCAAACAATCAGAGATGTATGTGAACATAGGAGTTTTGTACATCTCTGAATTAGGCCATATGTCATGGAGCTTTCCACGTTGCTGGAAAGAGCTTACATACATCCTAGTCAATGGTTAATCATGTAAGACTTATGTTGGAGTATTTTAAAAATTTAATTAATTCCTGCATATGGTTGCTTCATTATCTCTTCTTATGCATACTTGCCTACCCTCCCGATTTGGCCGGGAGCCTCCCGAAGATTAGGTGCCGCTCCCGGCCCCCCGGAAAGGCAGACGAGCCTCCCGGCAGCTGCCGGCCCCTCCTCCCCCCCCCGCAATTGTATGAGAATCCCTTGCAGTGGGGGGCCGGTGACACAACTCACGCCGAATTGCATCATTTTAGCCCCGCCCCCTGCTGCACAATGCCGGAAATCTTTGGGGGGACAAAATGACACGGCCGCATGGCCATGCCCCCCACTCCGCCCACAAATGCAGTCCATGCCCCATTTGGGCTGATCTGTCTGCCACCTCCCGGAAGGGGCAGCCAGAATGTCGGCATATATTATGAAAAGCCACATTCCTGCTAATAATTTCCATCATCTGTTTATCTGCGGTCCTTAATTTGTAATCCCTGTAAGTCAGACTGATGTGATCATGTTATTGATTACAATATATGAAATCTTAAACAACGTATGATGTAAAATGTATGATAACATGAGTTTTTGTAACTCACCAGGGTGATCTGCAAATGAACCTGTATATGCAATGTCCAGCTGGTGTGGTGATTTGTGTTCTATGCCGCATACAGTTTGAGCTATCAGAAGTAGGTCTAAAACAAGTAAACATTTTTCATGCAGTTTCACATACAGTATAACAAACTGCACATCCATAAATATAGAATCTTTTGTATAGCTGCCATATGATAAAATCAGGACAGGCGGTTTCAGACCATGTTGTTTGTAAACCTGCATAAAATCAGCCAAAAATGTGCAGTGCAAAATGAATGATGATAATAATAAGTGTCCCCAGCAGGCTCATTCAGTGATACACAGAGCATTATACACACAGCAATATCAATCACCAAAGTCCTTTAGGAATGAGTATAAAGGGAATGATGGCATGCCAAGTAACTGGATTAGTTTTAGCTGTGTACATACAGTACACATACGTAATTCGTCATATAAGCCTATTTGTTTGTAATACAAAACACAGTGGTTAAAAATTATTTAAATAGAACCTGTCACCAGATTCATTGACATTTGTCTTTTCTCAACCTACAGATGTGCCCTCATACACTGTTACTCAAGTCGTGGCAAATACAGGTTCCGCACAAGCATCTTTCTCGCTCAAAATGTGTGTCTTATTCACATAGATAAAACCACTGTGAGTGTGCAGAATGGATTTTCTCATTAACAGCCCCGTTGAAACAGTGAATGGCATAGTCGTATGTGATGGGACTGTTTCAGGTAAAGCCCTCCTGGCTGTGGTTATATACCATATGACCATGCCAGGTAAGTGTTAAAAATAATTCCTGCATGGTTAAAACTGCAGCCCTCAGTCTCTAGTACACTGTGTGTGGTGTATTGCTGAATATGCAATGTGGATTAGATGCAAAATTGAAAGAAAAATATTGTACGCTACTCCTCATGGAGCATCTCAGCCACATCGAGCAGCTTGCGCTGTTTGGCGTATAGTCGCTAGGTGTATGAGGTTGTTGAGTCTGGGATCCCAACGCTGATAATTCCGGTGGTCAGAAACCCAGCAGCGAAATCCCGATGCATGCAAGTATTGTAGCCCTATTCCTAACCCTGCCCCTAGCCCTAACCCACCTTTCCCAAAGCATAACCCAAACCCTCCCCTCTCTCAGTCTAACCCTAACCTTCCCCTCCCTCAGCCTAACCCTAACCCTCAGGCTAGTGCCTAACCCTAACCTTCCCCTCCCCCAGCCAAACCCTCACCCACCGCAGCCTAACCCTAACCCTCCCCCTAGTGCCTAGCCCTAACCTCTAACAACCTAACCCTATTCCTAATACTCACCATTGGAATTGCAGCCATCAGGATTCTGACCACAAGTATTGTGTGTAACGACTAAATCCAGTATGAGGTCACATCTGTAGATGCAGTGAAGTTATACAAAGTACCCTGATCATACCCTCACATAGAACTACACTGATATGATCAAAACCTTTGCATAATGAATTGTCTAGCAGTTATCTGTTCTATATACTGTACATATATACTATATACTGTTCTAAATTCAAATTATGTTTCTTAATTTCCAGTCATAGACATTTGGAACACAAGTTTTTTTATTATTATTATTATTATTATTATTATTATTATTATTTTAAATGTACTGAACCAGAAAATACTAATTATTAATGAAAGGTGCCCTTTTGATTGACTATCAATTTGCAACATATCTAAAGTAAAAGTGTCAGTATACAGTACACAATGTTAAGTGAAATGAAGCTACCATTTTACTCTGCCTTTTTTTTCTTATTTTATTTTATAATTAAGCATTAAATAGTGATAAATCTTATAACATTCAACAACTTTATATAGTGATTGATTGTGGTAAAATATTTTACAAACATGTAATAAATTGGATATAATAGTTTTGTTTTAATATCTATGAACATTTGCATGTATACATGTTTATGGCTTTTTCTGCAGAGAGAATTATAGTAGCTATAATGCTGACATTATGCTCTGAACATTACTTGACTAGCAAATATGAACTGGCAGCCCAAGAAAATTACATCAATCAATCATTTTACTCATAGTATTAAAATTTATATTATTATATACAATCCTAATAGATTGTATGTAAGTAGGTAGGTGCCAGAAATCATAAGGCAGATTTCTTTTTCCTGATGAAACTATTTCTCTTTTTGACAACTGTCAGACATCTCAGAGCTATGAATATTAAAACACTGTTGGCTGGCACATTTTGTATTCTGAAGCTAGGTAAATAGAACTCATGAAATATGAAAGGAGTGCTCCATGTTCTAGTGTAAAAAAAAAAAGCTGTTAAGGTGATTTATAAAGATTTGCTCACCTAAACCTTAAGCACACGTTCCAACATTTCAAAAATGTAGGTGGACTTTGCTATTGAGCAGGAGAATGTGTACAGTGCATGAGTGCAGTATAGTCTATGCTGGCCCAGAACACAAGTGGAGATGTACATAACACAATCTTATTACAGTCTATAAAGTCATACAGAAGTCCTTTTTGCAGGGAGATCTTATATGTTTCAGCACTGCACATGCTCCACAGGCGAGTGCACACACTTAGGGGCAATTCAGAGTTCTTGCACAACACAGTCACAGCCCTGTTTATAGTAAAAAGGTTTTAACAGGTTGTCAGGGCCATAACTAGGGGTGTGCGAGTGATGCCACCTCTCAGGTTGCAGGGCCGGTAACACGGTGGCTGGATGGTAATGGGGTGTCTGCACATAGACTATGTCTAGTGTGGAGGGCATGCTGACAGAATCCCAGGCTATGCTGAGCTATGCCAATGCAGAGATCTGTATAATTTCAGAAGTATCTCTTCCATCAAGGATAGGGCTAGTGCGAGTGTGTGCTGATAGTGATGATGTCTATGATACCAAGAGTATGACTAAGAGAGGTACAGTACAGTCACATAGGTGTGCACACGGGCAAATATCCACATTTAGGGCCTAATTCAGCTTTGGGAATAGAGTGAGAAAGAGCATGTAACTGTGAACCAGGACAAACAATGTTGCAATGGAAGGGGTGCACATGCATACATTTTATTTTGCATGTAGGGTAAATACTGGCTGCTTTTGCATGTAGCCCACAAATACTGCACAGCTTTATTTTTACACTGTAATTTAGATGTTAGTTTGGACACACTCCTCCCAAATCTACATCTCTCTGCACATTTTACATCTGTCCCACCTGCAGTGCAGCATGGTTTCACCAAGATGATCAGTTACGTGCTGTTTCTCACTCTATTCCCAAAGCTGAATCAGGCCCTTAGTTCTGTGCATGGGTATAACTAAAGCTGACTTGCATTCAACTCTGCATCAGACCCATAATGTCATACTTACCAAGTATAATCTGGCCCGTGGACTTGACCATAATAAAATTATATTACACTTTAAGTAACCATAGTTAATTAAGTAAACATAGTTCATTACACCTACTTTAGACACAAATTACTGATTGATATTATCATAATAAAATTCTATTACAGTATAAACAAACATAAAACACTACAGGGTATGGATGGATGCGTTCTCTTGTCACTCGAAAAATACCTGGGCACCATATCCTGACTGTCTGCTGTGTTTTGATCCCATTTATAATATCTATCTGGTACGGACGCAACTCTTTATTCTTATATTTTTAATCTGTATTAAAATGCTTTTTATTGACAATATTGTATTATGAGAGGTTTCTTTTCTCCATATGCCTAATATACCATATGAATAAGACAATGGAGACCGGCTATTAAAGAAACTTTGATATGATTTTATCCATGAGTCACATGTAAGACATAATTTGAGCATCACCTGCCTGTATATTATCCAGTGTGTGGGAGTTGTATGCTGTTTGCTGAAATACCTTAGAGGACGATAAAAGAAACCTGTATATGAATGGTAAACATTCTGGATGTAAGCATTGATGTGAGCCATATTACATACCCCACTTACACTGATCACGTCCTATGGTGGAACGGTGCATATCTTTACTTACCTGCATTCCTATGGGATCTCACTCTTATATTTATATATCCTGACTTATCCTGACTATAACTTATATATACTTATATATTCTGAATTAACACTCAGGGTGTATATATGTATATTCTCTGTTAGATAATTTTCTAATGCCTGGTTTTGGTGTTATTCTGTTTTTTCATACTCTGACTGGGGAACTGTGACATCATTGAAGGCGGGACAAATAATACATCTCATCTTTGAGTTAGAAAAGACTATATTTTTTGGAACTGAATTGGTGCAAGGTTTCATTTCCTTCTTGTATTTTATATGTATAATTTGCGAGTTGTAGTGACTTGTTATAATGTTGCAATCTGCTGCCTTTTTTAGCGCCCAAGTTACTTGTACATTTTGTCATTTATTGTATCAATTCTAATCCCAATTCAACCCTGTGAGTGGCAGCCGGTCTGCCAATGATTGGAAGAGTGTGCACGGTAACACAATCCTTTCGGAAGATGACTTCAGCAGATGCAGACTGGAGATCTGCAGAAAATTTTAACAGGTGTGAATGCATAGATTGGGTATCTGCCACTGTATTGTGTTCACAGTCTGCTTGGGGAATAGATTCCTGTGTGACAAGTGTGTACCCAGCTTAAAAGACACTAGTAATACCTCAAGACAAAATCTGTACTTCTGACAAAAATCTAAAAAAATATATTGTTTGTATATTCCCAAACTAAAAAATCACAAAATCTTAAATCTCACATTTGGTGATTCCATAGACAGGTTAGGATACCTGAAAATAGATTTGGTCTGATTTTGATTGCACAAGAAATGGAAGAATTTGTTTAATGATTGTAAACTAATTTTGTTATACAGATGTGTCCTCAAACACCTATCCTTTTTGTGCTATATGGCACGAGATGCCTGGCTTGACATACATTAGACTCTCCACCTCAAAAAGTAGTAGTTTTAGTACATTGATGTCTTAACTGCGAAGATAAGCTATGGTGGAGATGTGTCAGTCAATTTTGAAGCAAAATTGAGGAGTATATCTGTGTTCTAGTCTCTCTTTGGTTAAAGATTTGAACTAAGGTATCCTACTTAGGTTTTCTGCAATACTTTAGTCTTTTAAAACTCAGTTATCTCCAGTGTAAAGAATTCACTGGAATAAATATTTCTGGGACTTTCCTATTACAGGGACTAATTTTGTTGTTAAAGGGGCTTCTTGGGATTACCTGTTTTTGGTCTTTTTTTAACACAAATAATCTCTGTTGCTGTCTTGGGGAAAGAAAATGACAGTTGTGCTACCTGGCCCCGCCCACAATTAGCTGTTTAACTGTAAATCGGTACTTTGCTGCTAATGATTGCTCCCCTGTAGTTCCTTTTTTGCACTCTGGTTGTTGTTAGAAGAAGGATGATCAAAATTTGGGATTTTACCCCAGGCAGAAGGGCATTTTGAGCAGTGTCAGGATGTGCACCATAGCTGCATGCAACCAAGTGGTATGAAGCAATACTAAAGGTCTGTACACACGGAGCGATCAGACAATGATCAGAATCATTGTCTGATTGACCTGCATGTGCTGGATGTTCGATATCGAACATCCAGCACATGCACCAACTCCCAAATGACTATAACGACCCGCGATCGATGATCACGGGTCCCTATAGTAACCAATATATAGTGATCAATATTGACCAGGTTAGCCTACATGCATGGGCGATGGTTGATATTGATATCGACCATATGTGCCCATGCATCAACCATCGTTTGGTGGTTGGAAGGGTCCAAAAAGGGTCCAAAAAGGGTCCAAAAACAGGATGATACGAATGATAACGATATGATTGATATCGTTATCGTTCATTTCATCCGGTTATATCTGACTGTGCATACACACCTTTAGTATTTGGCTAAATACTAATTTAAATGCTACAAACCAAAATGTTACAGTTTTGTTAGGATGTTATTGAAACATAGTTTCATAATGAAAACATAAAAATCATACAAAAATGAACAATAAAAGGTGGTCCTTTTACCAGCATTTACCCCATTTTCTTCACGCTCTATTACACAAGATATGCTGAGTTCAGCTTTAGGGAGAATAGAACTGGTGAGGGTGAAATACTGAACTCAAAATGATTGATACTGATTAAGCAATCTGCATCACTTTTATTCTCTTTACAGTTACATGTATTGCCTATCTGGCAGCAGGTGATTTAAAATTGTGGGATAACAGATTCTTTAGAATGACCCAACTCCTCTACCTCTCATAGAAATAAAGTGGTTAACTTAGATAAAAAACCTAATTACAGCGGCATGTACACCTCCGCTACCCCCCCCAGAACACAACACACACACTCTGCATCTGTACTCACTGTCCTATGTATCAGCTAGGAGGAACGGTGATCTCCACCATCCAGTACAGCCTCTCACTTGGTGCTGCCTTCTCTCCGCCTACATCTAGTAATTCCCTAAAGTCCAGAGTTCACATCCCAGTCAGTGCTGCCATCTTCTACCTCTTCTGTAGGTCCCTCAGGTCTCTCTCCAACTGACCTAACTGTCACTGTCCCTCACCGCACCAGAAACTTCTGTGACATGCGGTCCTCCAAGTCCCTGCACTGTGTCCCACCTCAAAGGCAACTTCCCCCTCTGCTTCTATTAGTATGCGACACAATTTAGCCCTCTCACTGCCAAACCTCAGAAGCAGTAATAGGGGGTTACATACATCACAATCTGCCTGTGTCTGCAGTTTAACAGAAGCCTCACATCATTACTCTCTGCTGTTACTGACCCCGTTCTTTGCAAATCTCATTTTTAGCCTGTTGCTTTCAGCTTACTTCGGTTTCTCTCCTCACACTATGACTCGCAGCACTGAACTCACTAATAAAATCATACATGTGCTTAAACAATATGTACTGCTGTGAGCATGCCATAATTCTGATAATAAATTGGGTGCATCTAAAAATAATCAGGAGATAAAGACACAACATAACATAACAGAACACAACAATTATCTCTCACTCTAGTCAAACACACCAAATAACAAATATTAGTCATTAATAAGAAAAACTTTAATGTTAAAATTGATTGTATGAGCCTCTCAGCTTAAATAGGAGAGATGGCGATTGCCACACTGAAACTGTATCCCCCTCTCACCACCCATCATTACTACAACTCAGCTATGCCTCCAAGGTAGTCAAAATGTAGCTGTTTTTCAGCAGATTTTTGTGTCTTTAATTGTTACAGTACATGGGGTATCTTGCAGGGGTAGATCTAGGGGTCAGGACTCCCCTAGGTACAACAGTAATTCCCACCGCTCTCTGCCCATTTTTATTATTTTCATTGTTTGGTTATAATCTCTCATTTGATGAGTAGCAATTTATTATAATAGTAAAACATGGACTATGACATTTTATTGTATTTTTAATTATGTATAGATATTTAATAAGTAGGACAGTTTACATGGGGGCAGTCTGTGTATGACCTACCTGTTTATAATCCACTCAAGAAGGCGTATGGTACAGTAGAGTGGATATATTTGTAGATACAGGTTGAGTCTCCCATATACAAAATGCTTGGGACCAGGGTATTTTGGATAACGGAATATTCCGTATTTTGGAATATTTGCATAATATAATTAAATATCTTGGGAATGGGACCCAAATATACACACAGAATGCATTTATGTGTTATATACACCTTATACACACAGCCTACAGGTCATTTTATACAATATTTTCAATCATTTTGTGACTCAGACAAAGTTTGTGTACATACATAAAATTCAGGTATGTTTCATATACACCCTATACACACAGCCTGAAGATAATTTTATACAATATTTGTAATAATTTGTGCCTTAGAAAAAGTTTGTATACATTGAACCATCAAAATTCAAAGCTTTCATTTTCTCAGTCTAGCCAAAAAAATTCTGTCTTTCGGAATATTCCATCTTTCGGAATATTTGGATATGGGAGACTCAACCTGTACTGGAAAATTTCAGACTGACAGTACTAAAGCAAGCTTCCAAGTGCAGTCCCAAACAAGTGGCACCCCTAGGCACGTGCCTTACATGCCTTATGGGAAATGTGGATATATTTGCATTTACAGGTAAATTTCGGACTGACAGTACTAAAACAAGCATCCAAGTGCCGTCCCCAACAAGAAATGTGCCACTGGTTTCTTGTGTATTATAATCTGCACTGTATTTGTAAATGTGCAGTTCTTGACAATGGTCAATTAATGCTGCTGTTTGGTCTAACTGGGATAGGTCTAAGCAAATATTTTGTGGAAGTTTTAAAAATTTTGCTCATTTATACCAAAAACCATTCTCTGCAGATCTTCCAAAAATTGCTATCTCCACTCCCTTCTTTAAGGTAGTCAGTGGCGTCACTCACCTGGTGACCCCCCGGTGCAGGCCCCAGAGAGGACAGTAGTGCATGCAGAAAAAGGGGTGAGGACTCAGGGGTAGGGGGCATGGACTCTCAGGTAGGGGCTTGGCCTTGTGGCTGCGGGTCCGGAGATGTGGACAGCCCCTGGGGACCAGCCTGTGAGCAGTACCAGCTCCCTCACTGTCAGGAGCTGAGTTCTGCATGCAGTGCTACAGTGCAGCACCCGGCTTCTGTCACTGCGGAGGAGTTGGCACTTTGTCCTCACATTCCAGCCCATCTGTGTCCCCCCAGTCTGTCTGCCCTTCCCCTTTAGAATGTAAGCTCTCATGAGCAAGGCCCTCTTCCCTCACATGCTTTTCCTTCCCTTACTTATACTTTAATTAACAATGACACCTAACACTTGGTTGCTGACACCCTGCTGCTTATTTAAGTGTTATGCAGCAATGTTTATAAACCATGTCCTTGTCCTGCATTGTTTGTACTGTTAATAACTGTTTTCTTGTATGTACTTTGTAAGGAGTTGCCGAACCCTTGTGGCACCATATAAATATAGGATAATAATAATATGATTGATTAATGTGCTATTCACTATCTTTAATATATGTAACTATGCCATCTGTACATGGATATAAATAATTTGTACCTACTAGTTTTCCATTTATTTTCCAGTCCCTGTTATCTGTCTGTATTAGAAACATCTTTAAAATGAATTACTGAATATTGCAATTAGATAATGTGTGTGAAGCAGACAGTGTGATTTTATGTAAAATGGCATAAGTCTGCAGGTATTTACATGACTCTATACTATCTGCCTATGACTTGTGAATTGTCTGAAATTTGCACAAAAACTGCATTTTTGTGTGCGATGTGCGGTTACAATAGGAGTTGCTTTAAAGAGGACTATTGCCAAAAGGGTCAAATATTTCTTATATATTAATATATAAATTATTTCTTATATATACATACAAAAAAAGTGCTCTGCATTCATTATGCAACACAAAAAAAATCCCTATATTGTCTGTTATCCTCCATCCTCCCTCCTTTTTTGTCTCCAGTACCAACTCTGCTACCTCTCCCTTTTAGAATGTAAGCTCTAACGAGCAGGACCATCCCCTCTCTTATTAAATTCCTCACTTTTTTAGCTCATGTAACATAGGGGATATCTATAAGGTTGTTTTAATGTGTATGCTTGTAATTATGGTTGCTTGTTACCCTGCAATTTTTTTTAACTCTGTGTACTGTTTCACTGCTCTATACGGCTCTGTTGATCTGTGTGGTGCATTAATAATTAATAATAATAATAGTATCCTATGATATTATGCACATTTTGTGAAATTGTGTTAGATTTCTTCTATCTCATAGTACTTTTTCATCCATGTATGTCATCTCTCCCAGTTCTTTAATAACCCAGCTCCGCCTTCCTCATTTAATCCTGTCCTCAATCCACCCTTGTTTTGTGACATGGATCATATAAAGTGATAAGTCTGTGATAAGGTGCCAGCCAGTCAGCTCCCAACTGTCATTTTTCAAACACAACCTGAGATGGTAGTTGGGAGCTGATTGGCTGGCACCTTATCACTTACTTATCACTTTTCACTCAGGGCCTGATTCAGACCCGCTGCGCAAGCGCACGAGACCCGAATAGCAACGGCCAATTTGTCATTATGGGTCTCGCACCAAAGGGGGCGTGCTGTCGATGTTGATTGACAGCACGCCCCCTTTGGTGGGCGTGGCTGCCCAGATGGAGGCGTTCCCATGGGAACCCCTACCATCTGGGGCCGGCCCCACTGACATCACTAGTAATGTCAGTGGGAGTGCTTTTGGCTCTGATAGAGCCAAAAGCACTCCTGGGCTTGTGGCAGCGAGACCCTACCGCAGGGTCTCATCGCAAGCCCGATGGTCGCGATGGTCTTGACCATCGCGACCATCATTTTGGCCGCTCTCTATAGCTGTGGGTGGTCACCCACAGCTATTCGAGTGGCCAGGAGGCCGCTCCAAGAAGGAGCAGGGACGGCCCTGATTCAGAGCGAGCGCTCTGTCAGAGCATCCGGCTCTGAATCAGGGCCTCTGGGGGTCATTCAGACCCGCTCACGAGCGCAGGATGCTCGCAAGCGGGTCGATGTTCCCCCACTGCACATGCGCACAACGGAGGGAGCTCCGTCGTGCGCATGCGCGAGACCCGGCGAGCGACGGGCTCTCCATAGCTCCGGGTCTCGCACCAAAGGGGGCGTGCTGTCGATGTTGATTGACAGCATGCCCCCTTTGGTGGGCGTGCCTGCCAGATGGAGGCGCTCCCATGGGAACGCCTACCGTCTGAAGCCGGCCCCACTGACATCAGTAGTGATGTCAGTGGGAGTGATTTTGGCTCTGATAGAGCCAAAATCACTCCAGGGCTTGCGGCAGCGAGACCCTACCGCAGGGTCTCTGTCACAAGCCCGATGGTCGCGATGGTCAAGACCATCGTGACCATCATCATGGACGCTCGCATATGCTGTGGGTGGTCAGGAGGCCACTCCATTTTCATGGAGGAGGGCACTGATTCAGAGCGTTCGGCTCTGAATCAGGCCCTCTGTCTCTTATCACTATTTAGTACATAGACCCCAAAGTATTGTATAATCCACAATTAATCTGTTTGTACCGAGTGAAAAATTTCTTATTAAGCCTGTTATAATCGTAGCTGCACTACACATAGACATGACATATTCTATACTTTATGCTATACAGCCATTACAGATACTATATTTTATATCATGTTATTGTAGAACAAAATATATGATGCTTTGATAGTGTGCTTGACTGGGTATCATTGCGTTGTACTGATTACATGACATGTCCCTAAAAGTTCAGATGGGACTTGTCAACAATTTTTATTCCTGTGGAGTTTCAAAGGGAAAATATATATATAGTACATCTGTCACCAGTGATATATGATACTGGTGGAAAATAATGGAACCATTTTCTCCAAGCCATATATTTTCGACCAATATTGCATGAACAAACACGATGGAAATTTACTGTGTGGCTCCAAGGACAAAACAAAGTAAATCTATTTTTTTTTCATCAGTGAAGAAACAACAGGAATATCACTAGAATGGAATGAAACATCTGACTTATTTTAGCTTTAATCAAATGCTAGCAAGCCAAGACACATTGTCTAACAATGCATTGTATTATTGCAGGCTAAAAGATCAGAACTTAAATAATTTGCAGGGACAAGTAAGGACTTCCATTCAATGCAGCCAGCAACTGTCACATCCATACTCTATCCTACAGTAACATTTTCCTAAAGGCTATTTCTGGTCAAGTGGTGATATTGCTACTTTCCAAACTTATGTGCCAGGAAGAATTTAATTTCCTTGAAATATTGCTTATACTGTATTTCAAGGAAATGAGATTGTGTTCAAGCAGGATGAACCCTTAATTCTGTTCTTTTCAAACTAATCATTTATATGTAGCGAGTCATTTCATAGATGTTTAGACTGGATATAATAACTTGCAGGATCATTTGATTCCAGTACAGAATTATGAGCAATGAGAAAACAATTCTCATTTAGGCTTCATGCACACAAGTGGCCTGTAATATAAAAACATTTCACCATTTTTAATGTGCACAAAGCAAATGCAGTACTTATAAAAAAAAGTGAGTACAGCAATAAAATTGAGTATATATAGCTTAGTTTCAATACTAAATCTGATTTATACATGATAAGGGATAGGATGCATCAAGCATCGCATGCATCCAGCCACTGATCGCAAGCATAGCGGCAATTACTGTAGTAACGCTGTATGCTTTTATAATTGTGGCTAAAATGACAAAAGACAGCTCTCCTGATAGGTCTATGACTCCAGAGTCCTCCTGAGCATGCCCTGCTGTCAACCAGTGCATCCACAAGCCACAGGGGACACTGGGAAGGATCCATTTCATGCAACTATGTGGTAAGAAGCCCATAGGCTTCTATTATGCAACATTACTGTATCTATAGAAGGTGTTGCCTATTGGGTCCAAGCTACGAAAAGTTTCATTTTCCAGAGCTTTCTGGAGCTTGGTGCATATTGGGAATGTGGTCAAACCTCTGAAAACTGCATTTTTGGAGGGTTGACCGCATTTTTGATGTTGATGCGTCCCACACATGAAGTTTAAACAGTCCCATCAAACATCATTGATAAAAAAAAATATTTGTGTGTCGCTCAGTTCTTGAAATGTAGATATTAACTTAATTTAGGCAATTATTTTTAAGTTCCTTTCAAAGCTCTTTATCGTGTCTGGGAGAGGTGATGACAAATCAGCAAGCAGATATCATGGAACAGTCCTGTTTAGTCAGCTTTCCCCATGTAATAACTGTTGCAAGCCTATTAGAGGACCTCACTCCATGCTCCCATTATTACTAGAGATGTGCGGGTTCAGTTTTACTCGGATCTCAAAAACTGCATTTTATTGGCTATCGGGTATAACGTGTTTTGGATAGCCAATAAAATAAAACTAATCCGAACTTGCAATAAATTTGGGGTAAAGAACCGAGTAAAACCATCGTGACCATCGGGCTTGCAACAAGACCCTCGTGGCTGCAAGCCCCAGAGAGCTTCTGGCTCTAATAGAGCCGGAAGCTCTCACACTGACATCACTGGTGATGTCAGTGGGGCCGCCCACAAACGGCAGGTGTTCGCATGGGAACGCCTCCGTTTGTGAAGCCACCCCCATGCCACGCCTCCAAAATGGTGCGAGCTGTCGATCGAAATTGAGAGTCGCCCCCTTTTGGTGTGAGACCCGGAGTGACGGAGCGCCCATCGCTAGCCGGGTCTCGCGCATGCACACGACGGAGCCGACTCTGGCATGCGCAGTGCCCTAACATCGACCCGCTCGTGAGTGCATAGCGCTCGCAAGCGGCTCTGAATCTGGCCCAGTGTCTACAATATCGCAGATTACTTAGGGAAGGAAAGAGCGCTAGAAATATTGTATAATTTGGTAGTCTAGATTAAAACTAGTCCTTTGGGAAAACAGAAAAGTGGTAACCTGATTATTTTTGTCCATAATTTGGAGAAATGATGGAAAACGAGAAAAATGGTTGTATCTAGTGGTGTCCACCGGCCACTTTTCGTGTTTTGTGTTTTGGTTTTGGATCTGGATCTTTCTTCATGTTTTGGATCTGGATTGGTTTTGCCAAAAACACCATTCCGTGTTTTGGGTTCTGGGTTTTGTGTTTTGGATCTGGATTTTTTCTTAAAAATAAAAAAAATCACATAAAATGGGCCTTTTTTTGTTCCTACGCTATTAATAACCCCAATAAGATTGATTTCCACTCATTTCCAGTCTATTCTGAACACCTCACACCTCACAATATTGTTTTTAGGCCAAAAGGTTGCACCGAGGTGGCTGGATGACTATGCCCCCCCCAAAAAAGAGCAACCAGCCCTGGGCATTAGTGACCCAGTGCTGGGTGTGCGTAAATACAGGGGACAAATGACGTAGGGGTCCCCTGTACTTAAGCACAACCAGCACTGGGTTAGTCAGAACCAGTGCTGGTTGCCAAAATACGGGGGACAAACGACGTAGGGGGTCCCCCGTACTCTGCGCAACCAGCTCTGGGCTCTGATCCGGTCCTGGTTCTGGAAATACAGGGGAAAAAAATGAGTAGGGTTCCCCTGTAGGTTCCAGAACCAGCAATGGACTTTTTCTAGCTGGGGGCTGATGCCACAGCCAGGGGAGCCCTTTCACCGGGGCCCCCAGCCGCAGCATCAGCCCTGCACTGGGTCACTAATGCCCGGGGCTGGTTGCTCTTGTTTTGGGGGGGGGCATGCCATTTTTTTCTATTTTTTTTACACAGGTTATTATTTTTTTTTATACCACAGCATCACATATGGGTCTCACGGATCCGTCAGTGCTCTGTGTCAATGACACAGATGCAAGTAGCACGGATCTCCTGGTCCATGTGTGCATCTGTGTCATTGAAATACACAGCAGCACAGATGGGTCTCACTGACCCATCTGTGCTCTGTGTCAATCACACAGATGCATGTAGCACGGATCTCCCGGGTCCGTGCTACATGCATATGAGCACCATAATGCTGATTAGATGAGAGCCGTGACAGACGGCTCTGTCAGCCAATCAGCACTTTGCCTATTACAGGCAAAGGCATTTTTTTTAAATGGCCGCTCGAGGCAAAACCTCGAGATCCAACAACAGATCTCGAGGTTTTGCCTCGGGAGAGGGATCCGGGGCAGACAGGGAGATCTGAGCTTGGGCTCGGATCGTCCCGGATCCCCGAAGTTCGGGTGGGTTCAGTTCTAAGGGAACCGAACCCGCTCATCCCTAGTTGTATCTAATCAATTCCATTTTATTTAGTGTTAGCAACATAAGAGTAACATCAAATATTCATCTGTGAGCACATAGCACAATCTGAGTAAGGGCATAATTCTCATAGCAGCTGTAGATAAGCTGGACAGGGTGGAGAAGTGAGTAGTTTGTTCTGCAGAAATCATATATCTTCCATGCATCTATGAGTGACCATAAGTGTTTACTCCCTGACATCTCCATTTGCTTTTATGACTGAAATGCCTTTTAAATTTTGTGTGGAAGTGAAAGAAGACCTGACAATTACGCTATTGTCACTACTGCAATGAATGCCAGACATATTTAGCATTTTAGCAGCTGAACTATCATCAATCATTACTTGTGGGAAAATAGCTTTGCTTCCTTTGATTGTCATGGAGAATCATCTTTGTTTTTTTAATGCTATGGGTGCAGCTTCTATCTTTACATGGCCAGTTTGCCCTATCTCATCTCTTAAATTATAGGGTTTTTTCCTCACTTGAAGCAACAGGTGTGCCCAGCCAGTGTTGGACTGGGCCATGAAGGGCCCACTGGGGCAAAGCAGTGATAGGGGCCCCTTTAAAAAAAAATATAGTAATAGTAAATACTGCTAGTGCATGCATGTTATTAATCTGGTACATTATAATTGATAATGTACCAGATTAATAACAGCATTGCAGAAAATACACCATAGACCTGTGCAGTATACTGTCACATGTATAATTCAAGTGCAAAGTCTGAAACTTGATCCCTAGAGGAGGGGGGTAGGGCCTCAGGCAGTGGGGCCCACCGGGGGTTTCCCCTGTACCCCTGTGGGCCAGTCAGCTCCTGTTCCCAGCTTAGGTGAAGATAACTTGCCATGTATCTTTGCATATTCTGCATTAAGGATACATTGGCACTCTTTATTAGGATACCTTTGCCAACTAACCTTTTGCAAGCCAACCATTAAGTTTAGCAAGGAGTCTTAGGAGTGCAATTATTTAGTCATAATAAATCAGTGGTGAAATTTATGAATATTTTTTAACCTGTCAGTAAGTCCTAGAAAACCCATTATACTAAAATGTAATTATTACTAATATAAATAGGTATATAGGTTGTTTAAGTACTAGTGATTTACTCTGTATGGTTAAGTAATGAGCTTGCTCCATACAAATCATCTACTGACCAATGGCAAGAATTGGTTGCATGAAGAATACTTATCTGGTCATTTTGAATTTCTCCAAATAACCAGAGACTCGCTTATAAAACTTTTTTTTTTTACTATCTGTTTAGACCTATAATTTATTGCTTTTGAAGTTGACTAATTAAACTATCTATTCATTTGTATTTAGGCCTTACATGTCTCAGTTCCCTTATTTGTTTAAGCCACAGATCAATACATTGCTTTAGGAATAACGATTTAATTAAGATAAACACTCTGCTAAATATTTGTCTCCATGGCCAGGGAAAGACAATAGCAGGAAAGGGATTTTCAGTTTAATCCCCTACTTTGTCATGAATAACAAAATGAATTCTTACAAATGACATTTCAATTTAATTTAAGTTCAGTGGTTACAGGCAGTAAACTCTGTGATTGTTATAGTTATTATTAAATAATAAAGGACCTGCTTTATTGTGCTCTGTTATGTGACTTGTGCCACATTTTTTGTCTAACTATTGCTTTCACGTTTTGCAATGCCAAGGCTTACTGTGCTCTTGAGAGAGCGGAATGAAAGGCACACAGTATGATATACTGTGCATGTGCATTTCCCTTTATAATGTTTGCAAAAGTTGTATGGCATATGATACATAGGGGTCTATTTACTAAGCAGTGTTAGGAGACAGAGTGAAAAGTGATAAGGTACCAGCCAATCAGCTCCCAACTGCCATCTCACAGGCTGTGTTTGAAAAATGACAGTTGGGAGCTGATTGGCTGGCACCTTATCTCTTTTCACTCTGTCTCCTAACACTGCTTAGTAAATAAACCCCATAATCTCAAGAAACCAATCATATACCTGTATGCACATGGACTTGTTCACTTTGGGTCAGACAAGATGTAGACTTATATCCTAAGGCAACTGTATCCTAAAACTCTAACTTCCCTGTACCATAGTTCTACCTTATAAGTTACAGTGGTTACTGTTCTGTGCTGTATTTCCTGAGATAATTGAAGCACAAAATCCCTTTGTTTTATCAGATTACATTGTGCCCTGGGTTTTATAAATTTTACTTACTTTCATAATCAACAAGACCCCACATGTATTTTCTCCTTAGAGGTGGCCACTACATATCTAACTGGTAATCAATGCCGCTACACTTCATATCTTCAGGCAAGCAAACACTTTAAAGATTTTTTTTCCAACTATTGTACATTACTAACTGTTGACTTGCAAGATGAGAAATCCCCAAATGTGGTTGATTTGCCTGAATCTATCACTAATTAGTAATTAATCCATGTTGAGGTCAGAAAAGTCAGTATCCTGTTCATCTTTTATTCATATCAAATGCCAAGTGAGTCTTTCTATTTCTAATTCATATCAATTGGTGCAAAGTGAGTTTTATGTGTCTTTCATATTAATGAGTACCACATTTTACTGTGCATACATCACCATTAAATATTTGGTGTATGGTTTCACATGTACAGGTACAGTACACACTAAATGCTCAGGACTAGAACAACCAGTCTAGAGAACCAAGGGGGTCATTCAGACCCACTCGCGAGTGGCAGTATGCTCGCAAGTAGGTCGATGTTCCCCACTGCACATGCGCACGACGGAGGGAGCTCCGTCGTGCGCATGCGCGAGACCCGGCGAGCGACGGGCTTTCCATCGCTCGGGGTCTCGCACCAAAGGGGGCGTGCTGTCGATGTTGATTGACAGCACGCCCCCTTTGGTGGGCGTGCCGGGGGTGTGCCTGCCAGATGGAGGCGTTGCCATGGGAATGCCTACCGTCTGAAGCCGGCCCCACTGGCATCACTAGTGATGTCAGTGGGAGTGATTTTGGCTCTGATAGAGCCAAAATCACTCCAGGGCTTGTGGCTGGGAAACCCGACCGCAGGGTTTCCCTCGCAAGTCCGATGGTCGCGATGGTCAAGACCATCACGACCATCTTTTTGCCCGCTCGTATATGCTGTGGGTGGTGACCCACAGCTATACGAGCGTCCAGGAGGACGCTCCATTTTAATGGAGGAGGGCCGTGATTCAGAGCGAGCGCTCTGGTCAGAGCGTCCGGCTCTGAATCGGGCCCCAAGTCCACAGTGCCTAGAGTCAAGAGGACAGAACATGTTATCAGGCAAGCTTTGACTTACTACAGTGTTGTCTCATATATTGTGTTGTCTCATGTATTGTCTATAACGGTTTCTCTTTTTGACATCCACATACGATTTAGAGATATAAAGAATTACTGTACTGCAGAGTACGGAGTGCATGATGAAACAGCATCTTTTCCATCCTTACAGGAATATTATAGAATGTATACAGTGGACACAGAGTGAGATTGATCTTCAGTGGGCTGCACTACTTTGTGTGTCGTTCTCACTTCCCATTGGTACCTGTTCCCTGAAATGGCATGTAGATTGGTTCCCAGCTCCCACATCTCTTATGCATTATGTAACGTCTGCAATGCTCTGTCTGCATATAGCACAGTTTTAGGAGTACAGGGATGTCAGCAGCAGGAGCCTGAGAGTGGCCACAGTTGCACACAAGGAAGTTGTGAGCAATGGGGATGCAATGAGGGCACAATGTGGCATAATATGAACTGAGAGCACTGTGTGGAAAAATATGAACATGGTGCTCTGTGTGGCATAATGTGAACTTGGGGACACTACAGTGTGGACTAATGTGAATTGGGGAGCACAGTGGCATAATATGAACTAGGGGCACTCTCATAATGTGAACAGGGGACACTGTGGCATAATGTGAAATTGGGATACTGTGATATATTGTAAACTGGGGAGCACTGTGTCTCATAATGTAAACTAGTGGCAGACTGTAATCTAATCTGAATTGGCAGAAGCCACAGTGTAACATAACATGCCCAGGGGCAATACATCTGTGGCATAAAGTGGTAGGTATTTTAGTGTGCAACATAATATAATTACATTAGTAGTGGTCACCACAAATTAGTTGCCTTGGTGTCCAACAATCCTTAATCTAGCCATGCTTGTAGTAACAATATGGATTAACAAGTGGCAACTAGAGATGTGTGCGGACCCCTGTGTTTTGGTTTTGGCAAAACCACCCTCAAATGTTATGGTTGCGGCAAAACCACCCGCTAGTGTTTTGGATTTGGTTTTCATTTTGGCTTTCATTATATTTGCTAAAAACAACTAAAATCAGTCATTTGGACCTGTTTACATGTGATCCAAAACATCAGATTCGGTGTTTAAATCCGAGTTGTGAACTTACAGCAGACGGAGCCGGGACTCAGTTCGACTCAGAACCCTAAAGTCTGGCTGTGTTCGGTTTACAGGAAATCCAAACCGTAGCTCTCTACTGGTAACCCATCATTCACTGCACATTTTACCTGAATTTATGCACTGCCATTTCTGATAGGGATAAAGAAGACTAAAAAACATTCCCCTCTTTAAATGTATTGTACATAACGCTGCAGAGAGCAAGCTGAATGCAAACGTCCTCCCTTATGCAGTAAGTTTAGTGCACAAATTGTATTACCTTGGAGAAGGTTTTGTCCCTGACATCTACATTAATGGTAATCCCTTTTCGTACATTCAGATAAGTACAATGAAAGCAAAAGCTAGGCATACATAACTTGTCCTTACTTCCACTCAAGATTCCAGCACAGTTTAGAAATTAGTGCTAGGGCCATGTTTTCGAAAATGTACAGTATGTGCCATGTGGTAATTTATGGATATTTTCCCTTTTTACCTGATATTTTATAAACATGGTAAAAAAGTGTCTGAAGACAAACATTCCTATATTCAGTGATTTGACATATCCCTGTATCCAGTAATGTGCATTGAACAGCCAGAACAGTCATACAGTAACTGGACATTGTAAGACTCATTGCAGCAACTTCTAAATTCTCCTGGGTCTGGGCATTGTGACAGCAAAAGTGTTTTGCAATTTACAACATTGCAGTTTCCATTTATTCAAGTGGTTCCCATATAGCTTTATCAGCAAGCAACAATGTGCTTTTACGTCACTCTTGTAGCCCAAGGGTAGACATTGAAGGTTAAGGGATCATTGTGATAAAAAAGTAATTTTTTTCTTAAAGAAGTGGGGCCTGATACAGAATATAATGTCAATATATATGTGTCTCTCTGTAGGAAGATGTATATGTATAATGCCATGCTAAAGTCTAATGTGAGGTGTCAAAACCCTTAGTGTTTAGTTATTTGAAGCTGGGATGAATGTTAGCAAGGCTTTCCTTTCCATAACATCATAAAACTTGGTCAACTGTTAAAATCTGTGGTTGTGGGTACAGGGTCTGTTCATAGCCCCAGGGGGCCAAGTCTATAGATCCTGGAGTCAGGATGTGCAGCTGGGCATAACAAGGACCTTACTTTGACCTGTATAAATGGTATCAGTTTGCTGTCCCACAACTTCAAACAGATTGGGTGAGCCAATCAGCCACTCTCTGCGGGGAGGGTTAGTATTCCCCCCCTCTCAGGGGGGTGAGGGGTAAATAGCTGGGCACACAGGGATAAAATACAGGCTCACTGGACAGAAGGTGTGATTCTCTGCTTGAGGATGTTGGCAAGACACAGGGTACCTGAATTCGTCATTGGGAAGGCCTCATTCCAAAGCTGTTCTATACGTCGCGATCTGAATGGTCTGTTTTCTCCCATTTTATTATTTTCTTTGGTTTACTTGAAATTGTTATTAACTGTGTTTGTGACTTTTTGTAACATCCTTATATCCTTTGTAATTTTTGTATATAAAATTTGAAGATATTTCTAGAATTAAACTAAACTAGTCTTGGAATCTGTGTTTTTATGACCCAAACGCCTCATGTTTGGCATGTTACCTATGTTTAAATATTGATAATTTGTGTGTACAGGCGAGAGCAGAAGCTTGCCTAATGCTTAGCGTTAAATTGGTCTCCTGCTGGTGGCAGATACCGGAGTTAATAAGTACACGCCCTGAGGTACCAGTGTAAGGTCACGACGGCGACTCTTAGATTGTCGTATCTGGGAAGAGTCATCACGGTGGTCCGTGACAATCATGACCAAAATTAATAGAGTGAAATATGGATAAATTGGCAGGGTAAACCATCGCAGACAGGCGATATGGTATGCACATACTGTACATGGCAAACAGACTGCTTTCTATGACTAGAACTACTATCACTAACCTCCATGGTCCCTATGACCCAAAAGCTGTACCAAATAGGTCACCCTGAAACTCTTCTTCACTGAGAATATTACAATACAGTAGCAAACTATCAACCAAAAGACTGAAGCAAACCATAAATAACATGTTGTTTCAGGTAAATGACTCTGGGGGGTCTATGTACTAAGCGTTGGAGAGAGATAAAGTGGACAGAGATAAAGTACCAACCAATCAGCTGCTAACTGTTACTTTACAGGCTGTTTGCAAAATGACAGTTAGGAGCTGATTGGTTGGTACTTTATCTCCGTCCGCTTTATCTCTCTCCAGGGCTTAGTGCATAGACCCTTGAGGGAGATGTATACAACCTTCTAGTAAAGACAGGTGGAAAATTTACCATAGCAACCAATCAGCATTTACTGATCATATTTTAAGAATGTACTAGACAAATTATAGCTAGAAGCTGATTGGTTGCTATAGGCAACTTCTCCACGTTTCCTCTGAAAATTTGCTACATCTCCTCCTCTGAATCACGAGCAAGTTCTCAGTGTGGCAATGTACAGAGAATGGCTTTTTCCCATGCTACCAAAAATCCCACGGGTTTACTCCTTAGAACGAGTACAGACATGTACAGTGACTCACCTGAGCACATGTAGTAGTACATGTGACTGCTACAGGGACTTAGGGCCTGATTCAGGTTGGTTTGCAAGGCTGCATTCGCACGCACCCCGCTCGCTGTGAAAATATGCTAATGAATGCAATTGCACGGCAACCGCAGCACTATACCAAGATGCTAATCACCGTATAAAGCCGCCCACTGTCCATGACATGAATCCGCAAATCAGCAAAAACATTGGTTCCATTGAGTAACATCGGAACCATCCGCACAGTTGTGGTTGACCTGACCTTACCTTGGAAACTGCTAAACTTCCTGTCACCATCTAGACTTCTACCAGCATATGCTTTAGCAGGGGCTTAATTATGCATGCCCCTGTAATGGTGTTAATACGCCCAGGCATACCTGCGTTTCTCTGACCACCCACCGTCACCACCCTCAAACGGTCACTTCCTGTCAATCACTGTGCGAAGTCTCTGCGTGCTCACTGCGATGGCTTCCCGATCGTTGTGGCCAGTTCGCACATGCACACTGCAACATATACGCATGCGCAGATTGCAAACATCGGGTGGCTGAGTGCGAACACAGCCTTGCAAACCAACCTGAATCAGGCCCTTAATCCACACATGTACTACTGAGTCATAACAAGTTACTGCAGACAGTTAATTGATTTATGCTATATTGCTACTAATGCAACCAGGACCTTTGTACTGTTAGATACAGTGTGGGGAAAGAACAGGCATTGTGATGGTTATGACTTTGTGATAGTATAGGGCCATCAACTTTGTGATGGGCCCAGACATTTCTGGATATTTGCCTGTCTAAAATCCTGCAAATTTCAATATTTGTGCTATCAGGTTCAGTGATCCCACCCGCACTAACAAGCAAACACATTGAGAGCCCTTTCATATGTGCACACAAGCAGAGACACATTTATTTAGAATAAAATGTTATAATAGGTAAACATTCCCACATTACAATTAATGTACACAATGCAATGCAGTCAATGATGCAGCTTTTTTCCACACGTCCTTGTAAAAGTAAAAAAAAATTATGTTGACTTGAGGCAAAAACACAGATGCTCTTCCCAAAGAAGATTGTAAATTTGACATTGCTTGTTAGAGACAACATGGAGAGGCAAGGAAAGATATAAAAAATTCCCAACATCATTACACCAAGGAACCATTTCAGACCCACTCGCTAGGCTGCGTTCGCTCGTAGCTGCAGATGGCTCGCAATCTGCGCATGCGTATGCATTGCAGTGCACAACCTAGTCCAGGCAATTGGGAAGTATTCTCTCACTGCACATAGACTGCTTGCTAGACTGAGTGATAGGACAAACCATTTGTGGGTAACAGGGGTTGGACGATGGAAACGGGGGAGTGGAGGTCTGAGCATCTCAACACCGTTTAATAGGTGTGCATAATTAACATTGAGCATCATAGTACATGTGACTTGGGTGGTTTTCACACTGAAGCACTCGCAGTGCTTGCGACATGGTATTGTCAGCCACAAGCGCTGCGATCGCATCCGATAGTACTCGATGGTACCGATGGCTGCATACTCTTCCTGGGGATGACGTGCATTAGTCTTAAGACAGGCTGGTGGGCGTCTGCATACACACCACGACCACATGCCAAGACATAGTGGGCGTGCTAATGACTTGCCGTCTGATCACCTGCCTTTGCTGGATTTGCATATGCTGGGTGTGAGCGAATGCATCTAGCGAATGGGTCTGAATCGAGCAGAAAGTTCCATACACATTTCAGATGATGACAGTGATATGGCACCATTGACATACTTCCTCTCCAGCGGATGATGTCACAGATCCAACAGTAGTAATCATCCCAATGTCACCATTCAAATTCTACGCAGGTCTCCGCAGCACAATCCAGAAAATGAACACAACAGGACTCATTCTGATTATCAAATTAATGCCCCAGACATCATGTTAGCATAGTGCTCAGATAGAGTGTGCAACTGGGCTTGGAGAAATACTTTCAGCTGTGTCCCCAACACACATTTCAGAAGGAAAGCTGAGCTTTGTGCAGAACTGAAACAAGAACCAAGGTCATTGTTTTGCCAATGAGCTCTGTGAACACTGGGCCTGATTCAGAGCCGCTCGTAAGCGGCCACTCGTTCGCTCCGAGCGATGTTCGCACAACTGCGCATGCGTATGGGTCGTAATGCGCATGCGCCAACCAGTCAGTGCGATCGGAAATCGAGTGCTCTCAAAATAGCGAGTGCCTGCTAATTTGAGTGACAGGATGAGGCGTTTGTGGGTGGTAACAGGGGAAGGTGCTTGAAAACGGGGAGTGGAGATCCGAATGCAGGCGTGCCAAACGGTCAAAATGGGCGTTTTAAGGGTGTGCATAATTAACAAAGCAGCATCATCGACCACGTCACTTAACCTACCACAAGCACTGCGAGCAGTTCAGATGCCTTTCGATGTACTCGATTAATCAAATAAATAGCGGAGATGACGTAAGATGGGAGCGGCCAGGGGGCGTCTTTACAAAATAGCGAGCGCATATTTCGTTCGCTCGCTCAGACATAGAGGCGTCAACAGACCGCAAAGAGCGAGCGCTCAATTTAAATAGCCGTCCCCTTTTTCTGACCGAGCGAGCGCAAATAGCGTGCGGCTCTGAATCAGGCCCACTGTGTTAGCTACAGAGTAAATAGAGTAGAGATGTGCCCCGACCACCATGTTTTGGTTTTGGATCCGGATTCATCTTCGTGTTTTGGTTGTGCAAAACCACCCTCAGGTGTTTTGGTTTTGGATCTGTATTTTTTAAAGAAAACATTAAAAAACAGCTAATTGATGTAATTTTGACCTTTTAGCATGTAATCCAAAACACGAGTTCGGTTTTTAAATCCGAGTTCTGAACCGTGGGAAGATCTGAACCGGGAGTCTATTTGACTCGGTACCCCAAAGTGATTCAGAACTCTGACTCAGTTTGACTCGGAACCCCTAAATTCAGTTGTTGGTTGACTGAGAACCGGACCCGAACATCACTAATATAGAGTATAGAAAGTATAATATGTAGGTGAGTTGGATTAGACTAGATAAACCTACTTTGGCTTAAAATCCCAAGGCTTTAATATTAACACTTACAGTACAGTAAGTGTACTTTCAGTCTTGTTCTGTTGTGGTGTATTCCATGGACTTTGGACATTTCTTGTTTACAACTTTTTATGACTTCATGTAATTTACTTTAATTTACTGTAGTAATAATAATAATCAACATTTACAGCAGTGGTAGGCATGATTTTTTTTGGGTGCCATTCACTCAAATTTACAAGTCAAGAATGTTTCTGGAGTGCCACCATTATGAAATTAATAGATAGGTATTAAAAATGTTAGTGGCTTCACTGTCATTTAATTTTTTGAAGCGAGTTTCCTCAGCTTGGGTTAATAATTTGTAGTCTGAATACATGTTTCAGGATTTTCTGTAATTCAACTGTGAGAGAACTAACTGTGCTTCACTCACTTTAAGGCCCAGGCTTCATTGGGTATGCAGGCCATGCTTTCAATCTTCAGTTTGGAGAGGGCATAGCACAACAATCGGCTATAATTTGTAGAGTTGATCATTTCGGTTTTGGCTCAGATCTTCCGGCCAAGTTCGGATCTCAGAACAAGCACAACATTATCTTTTATGGATGCAGATGATGTTTTGCCTCATTTTGAGATACAAATTTGGTGGGAAGATCTTTGCCAAAATTGAACTGCTCATCTCTAATAATAGGTGAGGAAAGGAGGTATAAGAGGAGGGGAGTAGCACACATAGTAGGAAAGAGACCCCATGAGTACTACTCAAAACATCCTAGAGTGTGGCACTAGTGCCAAGGGTTGCATACGCCTCATTTAAAGGAGGCTTTGCTTGAAAAAATAATCAGAAACAGGTATTGTGCATAAATAAAAGCAGGATTCACTATTAAACATTGTTTTATTTTACTCTGATGTGGTTGCACATTATAAAGTGACAAGTCAGAGAAACAATAACGGAAGACAATACAGCACATACATTAAGAATTATTTGATATGCTTTGCACCATATCAGTGGTCCCTAAGTCTAAAATAAACATGTAGTGTGCCATCTATAGCTAACAAATAGATAACTTGCATGTTTTATCTACATAAATTGGTGTGAACAAGAACTTGTCACACGATGCATCAATCACAATTGGAAAGGGTGGGAGCAGAGCAGTGAAATCTGGCAGGCCTGGGGGAAGCTGGAATTCATGGAGACAAAGTTGACAGCTAGAAAATATTGTTAGTTGCACAATGGAAAGTGCTTATGCAGACAGAGCTTCTAAGTTTTCCGTGGAACTTGTGTTAAAGCTGTAGTTCCAGCTATGGTTAGCTTTATAATTAGAATTTCATAGGATGCGTCCATCCACTGTATTGTATAGAAATGTATTGCTGAAATACTGTAGACTGTACACAAAAACAACAGGTGTTTTGCCTAGCAAGAGTGAAGTGATTTTAAAGCTTATTAACTACATATTAATCTGTCTCTATTGCTTATAGCACCAGCTTTAAAGTTTAAAGGATCCATTCTGCAAGCATAAATATTTTGTTCCAACAATAAAAATGTGCAATACTTTAGCAGGCAGAACAGGCAGGCAGATGTTAGTGCATCTCTGTTATATATAATTGTACATCTGAAAGATGCTGAATTGATTTATGCTGAGTTTGTTCCACCAATGTTCTAGTTATATAAATTATAGATGAGAATACAGAGGCACACCCCCAAACAGCCCCAAATCAGGGCTGTCCCTCCACCCCACGTTTCAAGACTTTTATCCTGCTTCTGAGAAAGTTGGGATATGACACTCAGTAGTAGGTGCCCCTTCTAGAGATGTGTCCTGCTACACGCATCATGCCATGCAATTACCTGCAGCAGCATACGCTACGGTACGCTCCGGCATGCACTGTAATTGCACCATGCATTCCTATGGAGGTGCGGGTCGAAATGCAGTACGCGTATCCGCTCATGAGCACATGCCTCGCACTACGTGTGATGCAATTCACTGCATACGCAACAAAGTTGTAGCAGGACACACTGTATGTCTTGTACACCATCAGCAGGTGAGTAAGACAGAGTGTTTTAGGAGAGCTATATGTGGGCCAGTGCTTCAGAATCAATGGACACGTCACTGTGATAGAGGTGGCATTCCCCAATACAACACACCACACCAATTTCCAAAATCAAAAACTATGGAAAATAAGCATTGGTATCATTATTATATCTTCCATTGGAAAGAATATCAACAGTAGTCATTACCGTGTTTGTTGTGTGATTGTTTTAGTGATAATGTAATTAAAGTTCTAAAATCTTTTTAAAGTTTTATTTAATTTGGTACAATATTGCATTATGAATTATTATGCTAGTGCCATGTTTTACAACTTTACAAGTCAGTCTTGATCAAGCAAAATAAATATTTGCTATGTTCAGGAATAAGATGTTTTATTAGATTTTTTTCTTTTTTTGTGAACAATTAATCATGTGTTTATTTGTACATGGAAAATATATAAATCTATACTATATGACACCTCATAATTCAATTTGTGAGTCTTCTTGTATATCTTCATTTAATATATCCCAATGGGTTTGGTAGCACTTTTTTTGAACCTATGCTATGTAACCTTGCATTTCTTTTGTGTTTAAATATCATCACTTATCTTTATTAGTAGCTACCTACAGTATTTAGTAAATCAAATGGTATTATATTAAATCACACTTACCTACTCTCCCAGAAGGTGCAGGAGACTCCCAAGTTTTTGGGTAGTCCCCTGGACCCCAAGAAGAGCAGATGAATCTCTTGCATCCCGTCCACTTCCTAGTGAAGTGGGCAGAATGTAGAGATAAATCCGGGAATCATGGGTCCATAGGGAGGGGACAGGGCTGAAATTATGCAAATTGGATTGTTTTAGCTCCTTCCCCTCATCACGACCTGCAATTTATAGCATTTTGCCATGACATGGGCGGGGTTTAATGACATAAAAAGCATGGTCCTGAACCCGAAGTGGTCAGCTGTATCTTCTTTCCGGGCTTCTCCTGGAGAGGACAAATATAAAGTCTGTAATTATGAATTAAATATATAGAATATTATAATAAAAGAGACGTTTATAAGCCAGACAATTCAGTGTGAGCAGTATTTCTACACTGTGAGTTGATATTCTATTACTGTAATGTAACTTTCAAATATTCAGGTTGTAACTTAAGTTTCAAGGCAAAATCTTTCTCCGATTAATAATAAGATCCATATTTTAAGTGTTACAATTCTTAAAGGGCTTAACTAAACCTTATATTTTTTCTAAAAATCTTTGTTAATTATGATAATCAAAAATGTAAAGATTTTATTATAAGGATGTTTTTCTGTGAAACTATTGATTTGTCGTTCTCGCTCTGAATCAGTGCCCTCCCTCTCTTTTTTTAGAGCTGCCTCCTGGCCGCTCGCATAGCTGTGGGTGACCACCCACAGCTATAGCGAGCGGCCAAAAAGATGGTCGCGATGGTCAAGACCATCGCGACCATCGAGCTTGCGACGAGACCCTTGTGGTAGGGTCTCATTGCCGCAAGATCTGGAGTGCTTTTGGCTCTATCAGAGCCAAAAGCACTCCCACTGACATAATTTGTGATGTCAGTGGGGCCGGCCCCAGACGGTAGGCGTTCCCATGGGAATGCCTCCATCTGGGCAGCAACGCCCCCGGCACGCCCACCAAAGGGGGCGTGCTGTCACTCAACATCGACAGCATGCCCCCTTTGTAGCGAGACCATAGCGACGGCTTGCCCATCGCTATGCAGGTCTCGCGCATGCGCACAACAGAGCCGGCTCCCTCATGAGCATGCGCACTTGGCCAACATCGACCCGCTTGCGAGCGCTCAGCGCTCGCGAGCGGGTCTGAATCAGGTCCTCTGCACATAATGGGGTTCATGCTGAGTTTAAACATAACTGCGTCAAATAATGCAGATGTAATATGTGTTAATTAAAGAAATCCATGTGTTCTGCACCAGTAGCATATGTAATAGGTTTACATCATATTCACTTAAGGCCCCTACACACTAGACGATATTTTGAACAATATGGCCGATTCTGACGCAATGGAATGACAAATGGTTCAAATCGTCAAGTGTGTACTCCAGTGGTGTCGTCCATTGCATCTTCAGATATTCTTTACATGTAGGAAGATCTGTCAATCTCATTAACAATTCTCCTCAGATCGTGCAGTGTGTACGCACTGACGATCAGGCAATATGGTTACATAATATAGTTAACGATGTAACCACCAAACAAGATATATCATTTGCTCCTTTGTTATATTGCACAGTGTGTATGCACTAGATAGTTTGGCTGGGAGTTCAAGGGAAATCTTTGACGACATTGCATCGTTTGCAAGTCGTCTAGTATGTACCTAGCTTTACACACAATTTATTTAACTTTGTTTTTGTTCCTTTTTATGTTAGAGTAAAATAAGAAAAACCTTACAAACATACAGAATACTCCCCATGTTAATGAAGAGAAATAAAAGCTTGCTAAAATTCACTCACAACATCATGTAACATACAGTAAGCCTGATCTTTTGAAAAACAAAAACATCCATTTCAAAGTCCGCAATCAGCCAAACAAAAGTGGTTCTCAAGTATTGGCAACAATCATCATGATCAATATGTATTGACACTAGCTCTCAGGCACCTGCAATTGATTAGACTTTGTCTGGCATATACATTATGCATCTCTGTGCCAGTTTGAACCTGTTTGCTAGTAAGCAAACAAAACACATCCTTACTGTAGATGGACTATGCTAACCACCACTTTCATTCTTGTTCTGCCACTACGCTTGTAAGTAGACATAAGGTGATACAAGTAAATCTTTATATGCACATACACTGTAAGTACAGCCTGTTTGTGAGCATGCACAGAAACAATTTGCTGATTTTATGGGATGGTACGGAAACTAGCGTATGTCCAACTCAGCATCAGTTCCTGTGTATCCAAGTATAGAAGGGTAGATGAAATGCCACACAGTGCATGTAGCTAGTTTTTTTTTTTCAATTTCTTTGCAACGTAAAATAAACAGAAGAACAAATAAAAGAAGCAATTTGTAAAAAATGAAAGAAAAAAACAGTATTATGTGATCAGAAATATTGTTGATCGTAACTGATATTATTTACCTTGGTAAGCAAAAACTGAGGGCACTATGATTTTTAAAGGCATCTTACTAGACAAACTGAGACAGTTACATCGTGTGAAACAGCATGTGTTCAATGCTGTACATTGTTTAGAGTTAGTTATTAAGACAAATAGTCAATAAAAGACACAGTGAAAGCTCACATAAAATATTATTATGGCTGGCACCCAACTAATTAATTGATGGATGTACTGGACAAAACCATCAACACATAATAAACAGAGTCTTTATTAAGCTCTATGCAAAATTTTTAAAATCATGCTGGGTCCATGAGATTTGCCCCAGAAAATTACATTTTGCATGGGTAGCTAAAGGATTCATCACTCTGTGTTGTATTATTAGGTTATTATTTGCATTTCTATGGGGAACATTAATTAAAATATGCAGCCAGTATCCCTATCCTCGCATGAAATGGAAAAGGACATGATGGGTATTTGGATTTCCTGCAGCCCATCTCCGGCAGGGTTGCCCTATTGAAGGTAACGTGCTAACACTATCAGGGCATGGCTTTATCCCATGCATGCAATATCCACATAACAAAGTTTTATAGATCTTGTTAAGTACTGTCCCCATACAAAACTATGGTGGCCATAAAGCATGCGATAGCTTTGTATATTAGAAAATTTAAGGGATACTTAATTTTGCTCTAATCAAGCATTTTTGTAACATTTTAAGGGCAGAATTGATTAACAAATAGGTCCCTTATTCATGAAATGCTATTGCCTTTATAAAAATGCACATTGCACATCATATCTGAGATATGATATATTTAAATGATATACAAAAATAATAATTGAAACTCTTCACTCACTTTTTGTTAAAACAATGTGGTCACATCCCTCTAACACCGCAATTATGTTAGTGGAATGTGTATGGTACTGGAGAGTGCAGTGGAACAATAGTATATATACACAACCATAAAAACTCTAGCAGAATATGCAAATTATGCAGTACTGTAGCTCTATTTACTACTGTGTAATAGGTGAATAATTTTATATGATAGAAGGCTCAGTAGTGACTATATGTACTGTATAATACTAATTGAAAAGTTTATCAATTGCATTGCTCACCTCTAGTAATGCTGCACTGCCACTATAATACAATGGATTGGTTGGGCTAAGCATGTTGCAATTTGAATTGTATCTCCCACCATATGTCCTGATCATGGTAGGCGTTTAATGTGGGCGTGTGTTTTCACAGAATTTCTAAGTGGTTCTCTTCCCAACTTGTATGATTCCACAAAATTCTATAGGCCATGGGAATCAGTTATCAGCATACTATATGCAGAAGGGTTGCTTGTCTCTAATGTCATGAGCTTTCCTTTTAGTTAGAAGAAAATATTCACAACACACATTTTTTAGAAGCACATCTCTAAAACTGATTAAACATTGATATTTCATCAAGGAATTTTGGTAAATGAAATTTCAGCTCCTGAGTAGATGTCACAGTCTCATTATCAATGTGTATTTTATTACAGACTCTAGATTAAAGGATTCCTAGCTGTCATTATGTCAATACATGTTTTAACACTATGTCACAATAAATAAATATTCATGAGATCATGTACCTCATATAATCAAACAAATGCAAAATTATCTGTATTAGTTTGCATATGAAATTCTTCTGTATAATCTTCATTAAAAGGCAGAATAATTAAGCCAGTGAATGCCTGTTATTTGGGAGTATACAATAGCTTGGCTGCTATTTGACAGTAAAATCAAAGCGCACTTTATTGAAAAAGATTAAGTACAGTGAGAAGCCTGGGGTAACAGAACAATGTGACACTCACTTTGAATGCAGAAAGAATGGCATCTTAGACACATATTGTGTGTGGGAAACATTATGAAATGTATTTCTAAATGTTAGTGTAATAGAAATCTGTTATTTGGCATGGGCTTATGTTGAATATGAACTTATAAATACAATGGATCCCCAAGTAGGGGTACAAACAAGTTTGAATTCTTACTTGTACCAGCAGGAGTATAGGTCATGACTAAACTTGAATTTTTTATTTAAATTATATTTAATAGGTTTATTTCAAATTAAGCAGCTGTGGATTTCAGAACCAAAGTAGCTATTGTAAACAGACATTCCCTTTATTATTATTGTCACCTTTGTATTGTGAGCATGTACATCAGTGCTATAGTGTTGGACTGAGTCATTTAGGGCCCACTAGGGGAATGCAGTAGTAGTGGCCTATGCTTAAGTGGTGTGGTCAGCCACCACAGGGGACGTTGTCAGCCACCACAGAGGCTAACCATTAGAGAGTGCATGATCTAGGCCCTTTTATAAATATATATAGTACATACTAAATAGTGTATGCATGATAATGCACCAGAATGATAACAATGGACTGTAGTGAATACACAATTGTCTTGGGAATGCCTTATAATATAACATATGTATAATAATGAAGCACTATACTTGTGATAGGATATGCCGATACTGACTGGCCAGTGCCAAAAACTCAATGAGAACTACATTCAGTTTAGTAAAGGCGGAATACATGCCATTGTAAAAAAAAAAAACTACCTAACCTCTTACCACTAGGATGACTTAACTGAAAGTAAGTGAATGAATGCAGAGATACAGTGTAATTCCAATCACTGGCAGGAACTGTACTCCTTATGTTAAAGCCTGCAGCCAACAAAAGGAGCGGATAAATATGTGTCGTTACCATCCACTTTAATTGGCAGGAGAATGAATCTGGGTGTAGGCTCTATAAAAGCAAACCAAGCAACCATGTTCATTTGTGATCGTGCTCCACCAGGTAACTGTAACTGACCCTTTAATAGAGTAACAATGTATAATTTGAATGCAATGTCTAGAATTTGACTTCTTGAGGAGGGGGTGAGTCTTCATGCAGTAGGACCTTCTGGGGATTTCCTCTGTATCCCTGTGGGCTAGTCTGACCCTGCATACATGGATAATTCTAGCACCAACTTGTTTTCCAATATCACTGCATATATCCATTATATCATCCCAAACCTCCTCCTTGTTTACAGCACCACCACATCATCACCAAAACTGGCACAGAAAGCTAGACAATTTGTAGGCCACTGTGAGACACATCATTGACCAGGGAAGGATGTTTCTGCAACAAGTAACAATCACCTATGCTGCGCTCATAGCCTTGCTTCATGGACAACTGCACTGTTGCTCCAGCCTCAGTTCAACCCTGTTGTGTAAGATTGGGGTAACTATGAATATTTTTAAAAGGCTCTAGTTATAAACTAGCAAAGTACCAGGAATTTTGAAAATTGTATTTCAGTTAACCCCACCTACTAATAGATTAGGATGTTGATAGGGATTCTTGTTTTTCCTCATAATGTACAGTACCTGTGAATTACACTGGAAAATACACTTAATGGGAAATTGACAATGGACTCAGCTTAGAGTTTAGTGTGGTGGGAGACAGCATTTAATTCTGACCACTTTATTGAGAGGAATGTTTACAAAGACATGAATAGTATGCTTGTGATATACTTACTGTATAACAGTATATTCAGTTTTTCCCATCTTTTTCAGGTCTTGCATCTCTTCTCATGACCTGTGTTTTAGCAGCATCAGAATCTAATCATGTAAAATGTACCATATGTGAACAAAAATGATAATAAAAAGGTGAAATAAATCCCAAAATTAGATGAATTTTTAAAGTGAGTCCATACACTCCCGACAACAGATCACTAGAGAGTTGAGGTGTACTCTAGGAGACAGAGATGTAGGGCCACTCAGGAGTGGACAAGAGGTCTGTCCCAGGAGATTTGGATTCTGCCAGACAATAGCTCAGTGAAGTGAGTTTAGGAAGGAAGAGTTGTGGTGTGTCATGCAAAGGGTACAGAACTAAAGAGAACTCCTGCAGGAGATGGAAGAAGGTACATCCCAGAAAAACTGATTTCCACCAGAAGTACTGTGCCTTTCCAAGAAAAATTATTATTGTGTATTGTGTATTTGTGCATTCAGTCATTAAAGTAAAATAGATACCCACTGAATAGAAAAAGTAGACTAGGGGTGGGCACTAAGCAGCCCCCCAGCTGTTGTAGAACTAAAACTGCCTTACTACAGTCTTGCAATCTTACCATACTAAAACTGTTGCAAGACATGACGGGATTTGTAGATTAACAACAGTGGAGGGCCACTTATTACCCACCCTTGGAGCAGACAGTGGTGATGAAGAGAGTGGATTCTACAAACAACAAGCCAGTGTTATTTTCCTGCATAGCAGCAACTCCAGGCTACACTGTAGGGCTAGCTGCACCTCAATGCAATGGTATAGCTGAAAACAAGGAATTATTAGGATGGTTAGAAGGCTACAGGAAATTTAAAATTAGACACAGGGAAGCAAAGTTACAAGCACTGTGTTGGATAGTGTAGACCAGGGTTTCCCAACTCTAATGCTCATGGAACTCTAACAGTGCATGTTCTCCCCATCTCATCAAATATCACATGTGAAGTAATTAGTGCTACCTGTGGATCTTTTAAAATGTGTTATTCAGTAATGAATACATCTGTGTTCCTTGATGAAGTATGAAAAACATGCACTGTTAGGGATCACTGAGGACTGATGGTGTAAAACACTGGTGTAGACTGTGAGCAGGAGTTAGTCAAGAGAAGTAGAGGGTGGATGAGTTTTTGTAAAAGGTGATAAATATGTGTTTAAAATTAATTGTGGCAATAAAATTAACTAATGTATGGTAACAAATGCATGGAACCTTCCAATCAAAATGGCGGAACTAGAAATTTTTTGGGAACAACATAGTCTTGGCTGAATGAAAGCTATGACTTGCCAGGATATACTACAGCATAAAACTTTAAAGAATCAATAAAAAAGAGTGAAAGGGGGAAGAGAATTCAAACCATAAAAAATTGATCCAAGGGGCATAATGGCACAAAAAGACCAACTAAAATAAATCATCAAAAATTAATTCTGGAAAATGAAAATCACCTACTTGTGTTTATTTAACAGCTGGTTTAAGATCTATTCAGCAAGATGTAATCTACAATGATTTTGATAGCTACAAAGAGTTATCTCAAAGATTATGATGTAGTATCTACAGTACAAAGTGATATCTCTAAATTCTAAACAGGTAGACATACAGTACATCAACAAAAAAAGCCTCCAGTATAGTGCTAATAGGGTTGTAAGTCAACTGGAATAAATAGGTGTACTGAAATTGAATTGTTATTAGAAACTAAACGGATGGCAAACAAAAAGGGGCCCTACTCTTTGGTGAATTTATCGCACCAGATGTGAATTGAGATAATGAAACTAGTGGTTCAAGTAAATGACGCAGATTTTTATCAATTTAAAAACAATTACCATTAGCAAGTGATAGAAGAACCAATTTGAAGGGTAACTCAGCTGGAATTAATATTACAGTATGTATATAATATTATAATTATATCAATGTAAAGGTGAGGGGGAATTTAGGGAATAGTAATCACAATATGGAAATATATTTGACTTGACTTGTAATTATTTTTCTTTGCAAGAGAGCTTTAAAACTATGAGCATTAGAAGTGCAAAGTTTTATTAGCTAAGAAAAGCGTATGTAGTCTGAATATATAGTAATAGCATAGAAACTAAACGGTATATATTGAAAACACATTTAAAAAAATACTGTTGCAAGTACATCCATATAGCAACAACTTTTCTAGGAATAAATGCTAATAGATACATTTAAATAAGAAAGTATTGGCGGTAATAAGAGGAAGAAGAGAATATTTTAATTATTTTAACTAGACATATTGTATGTAAATGGGAAATCAGGTTACATAATACCAGAAACTGGAAGCTAGTAAAAGGTTGCTAAATATGGAAAAAATAATCCAAAAACACCTCTCAAGTACATACAAAGCAAGAAAAAAGAACAGATAATAATGTATAGCAATACTCTATGCACAACCCATTTGTGTAGCACTACATATGCACATTTGTACTGTGCATGCCCACAAAAAGCTACATGCACATGTTCATACAGTATCTGACCCTAGCACTTGCTAGTGACGAGAGGTAGGAGAGATGAGGTTGTCAGAGTAAGCTTTATACAGCAACAGTGTGTTGGTGTAATTGCAAACAGATGCAGATCCACAGAGAGATACATATACACTTCTCAGCAGCTGTAGCCTGATGTCTGGTGCTAAATCAAATACAGTTCCCCCTCATGATGATGATTGTCACCAGTAGTAACTAGTAAGTGTTTCTGGCTGGATGATTATGAATTCTGCTGACAGCTGCTACATTTATCAGTTGGGCCTATATCATATGAATTTGGGTGAGATTTTGAAAATATTTTTTTTGCTACTTTCATTAATAGATAAGAAGGAATATTGCTGTTTTATAGAGGGTTTTTGTTTTTAATTCAAACAGTAACAAGTGTACTTTTTGCTTTCAAAGCAAATATTGAAAATCTTTTCTTGGATTTATGACCTGGTTGGGGGTATAACTGTGTCTGGGTGCATGCATAGTGTGTGGTATGATATGTTGACAGTCATAATGGCGACATTCATGTTGTTGACATGGCCATAATGTCTACATTGACCATGTAGAAAGTCACCATGTAGTGTTGTAGTAGTGAAATGTCGCTATGTTAGAATGTCGCTAGTGGCCCAGTGGTACCTGCTCTGGGCAGCTGCAGTGGCACCCGCACGTCTTTCGGATCCTGGAGGCCATGTGCCCATCACTTCTGGGTCAGACCCCTGGTCATCCAGCGTTTGGGTAGGTTTGTATCTGCTAATCTCCACCAATACCCCTCCCTCTAGTGCCTAATCCTAACTCCCCCCATAGCCTAACACTAACCTCCCTTTTCAGCCCAACCCAAACCCTCCCGTCCGCAGCCTTATGTCGACATTCTGTCAATGTTGACATTTTACATGCCAACATTGTGAGCATGTTGACACATTGCCTGTCGACATTTTGACAATGATGACACCATAACTGTCAAAATTGTGGTGTCAACATTAATGATTGTTGATATTGTCATTGACATCTGTTTAATTACATCCCGTATGTATATATGAGGCAAACTGGTTGTTTCTGTTACTGATTCATAGCTGCTGTATACATCTTGCAATATGCACGCTTCTTCATATGGATAATAATATGCTTTTTTACTCCAGGTTTTTGTGTGTAAATTATATCCAAGCCAGCAACGGGATCAGTGTCTTTAGGTTTCATGAAGGACCTGTCATCTCTGACTTATATTTCTGAGGAGGTACAGTATTATGGGATGCAGTCAGGAAGCCGACGGTCGAAATGCAGACCGCCGGCTTCCCGACTCTGTAATACTGACAGGGAACTAATGATAGGTGTCAAAATCCTGACGCCTATCATACCGAACAGACAGCCACGGGGAGGGAGGGTTAGGTTTCAGGGCTCCCATGGGGACTTAGGCTTAGGCACCCTCAGGGGGGGTAGGATTAGGCACCCCTGGGGGGAGGTTAGGGTTATCCACCCCCTGGGAGGGATAGGTGTACCCTGCAGGAATGGAGAGTTTAGGTTTATTCACTGACGGGGGGGGTTAGGGTTAGGCACTAGGTGGGGAGGTTAGGGTTAGGCACCCCTAAGGAAGGGGTTAGGGTTAGGGGGGAAAGGGTTAGGGATAGTTTAGTACTTACCGATCAGGATTGTCAGTGCTGCCGGTGTTCCAGCGTCAGGATTTGAACTGCTGGCCATTGGTCCGGCGGTCATTCATACCGATCCCAGTATTATACAAGTGATGTTTTATATTTAAAATTTGTGGGAATATTCGGTACTGTGCCATGTATCAATCTGCATTTGGTGTTGCTGGGCTGCTCTGTGGCACACTTTAACACTTTATTTAGCACTTTAACACCTTAAAAAAAAAATTTCTCTTAGCATTTTTTTTCTTACCATTTTAATTACACCTTTCACCTATGTATCACCTATTAACACAGTTTTTGCTTTATTCTTATTAACACTTACTAACACTTTAGTTTTTCACTGGTGTGCTTCCCTGGGGTGGCTGGCCGTCACCGGCTTTTTGGGGTTCTGCACCCCAGACTTTAACCAAGTATTAGGGACCTCCAGTAATCAAAGAAGCCGTGACGTGGCCTGGAGGCTTAGCCATATTTTTGCAAATATACTGTATGCAACTGAGATCTCTGAATTATCTACCACCATGTAGTTTTTCAAATCTTATTGCTGATATAATTTTGATTGCAGGGGGAAAAGTTTTTGCTGTTTCTTGTATAGACTAACCCCTCCCTTACATGCACCTGAGTGATATTACTGAAGTTACTGAGCAGCTACCAACATGAAATGATAGATGAGAGTACCATTACAATGCCAGGGCACAGCCATGGTAATCATTTTTATTTTCACTTTTAATTAAATAATTACTATTGTAGAAAACGGAGATGGAAAATGACACATTAATACAGGTTAATAGAAGACAGAGAAGTGCATATGATGTCTACAAATTATTAGCATTATATAGGTCAAAATGTAGGGGCTAATTCAGCATAGCACGTATGTGCAATGCTGAATGCAGATTACTGATTATCATGAATCTGTGCTTACCCAGGACCAACTCTGCGAATGTGCGAATCACACACAGCCCCTGCTATGCCTCTGCCCCTGCTATGCCTTTGCCCCTGATATGCCCTTGCTCAGCCTGTGACCTCGGTTGCAGTGCTGTGATCGCAAATGCAGCAGGGGGTGTCATGCACCTCCTGCTGCATTTGCATATTGGCAAGGACAGAATTGCTTGTGTGCAGCTTTGCATTTTCATTCTACGCTGAGTCACCCCCTTAGATTCCGTGTTAAGGGGAAGGGTTTTGGGCACCCCATTGTAAAAGTACATTAGACAACTTATGATGAATCAGAGGTGAGTAAACGTATTCATTATGAAAGGATGAAAGTACAAAGTAAAATTTAGAACAACTAAGTTTGTCCACTTTGGGAAAAAGTATACCTTAGTGGTAACCTATATATACCCAAATTTAGAGGATGTGGTTGTGACTCAGTAGGGATGTGATTGCTCATAGCAGACATGGCCTCACCAACAATTCCAGTTTATAACATATCCTAACCCCACTTACTACAATCTAGGATGAATATTCGGATCGCAGGACAATTCCCTAAAATTGAGCCTCTACTGTTGAAATCAAGATGGTTGGGAGGTATGATCTATGGATAGATTTGTCAATAGAATAAAGAAGGTTTCACCATCAGCATAGGAACAATTAATTATTGTAAGAGTTATGGAATTCATTATCACATGTGGTGGACACAGACCTTAATGTCTTACAAGATGCTTGTTGCATGACAGGCTGATCCTGCTGAATCTCTATCATTTTCTAACCTAGAGCTATGTAGCTGAATAACCTGCACCTACAAAAGTACATCTGGTAGGTGGAAAAGGCATCCCAAGGAAATGTAGGCAAACACGTATTTTCCACCACCTTCAAAAACACATAACAGTGAAGTCCTTTGGCTAGGATAAAGTGGCAATCATTGTTGCCCCAGCTATACAATGATTGTCCCTCTACAGCACCATCTCCTCCCCTTTAATCTTGTAATAAATAATCTTGTCCCCCAAAATGAATTCTAGTTTGTACATGTGGATACATTACTAAGCACAACAATATAATTTATAAACTGAAATTCAGTCAACTATACATTCGGTGTGTGACGTAGATATGAGCAAGTACAAATCAACGTTTCACAGACGGCAAAGTTCCAGTGATATATCTTCGATTTCCATTTGTGCTTCACCATTCTGTACTGTATATATTTATTTTTATTTCTTGGAATATATAGACTTTGAATAAAGCTGGGACAATGATAGTCAGTTCATTGTGCTCAGTAATGTGGTTGGGAGAGCACAGAAAAATAGCTAAGCCAAATTCTGTCTGTAATTCATGGGCAAATGTGGATTGAAGTAGATATTTCAATTCAATTAACAATTTTGAAATGGTTCACTCCAGTGTGACCCCGCATACTATAGGTTATGGCTGCAAGGACAGCTACAGAAGGAATTTGTCTTTTCTATTACAGAGTAATTGTTATTGGTCAAGTGCTTATCATTTGGTACCATGCCATGTATCAAAAAGGCCAAAATGAAGTATAAGGGTAAATAATCATTAAACTTGTAATTTTGGTAGTCATGTAACAAACAAGATCAAAAGGCAATTATTACTAAATGATACAATGATTTAAAAAAATGGAATAGCATTAAAATGTATTACTCATACATAATCAATCAATTCAATATATAAATAGATTGCTCAGTTGGATGGATAATGAGTAAGTGAAAATATTTCTATATTTTCTATTAAATAAGTAATGTAGAAATAGTGTAAATATAACATGTCCCAAAATATATTTTATTCCTGTGATTTTTTTTACAAACTCTCACAAAGCTGTGTTGGATCACTGCTCGAAATTCTGGCAAAGGTTAAAGGGAATAAAGCAGAAGTAATAGGAAACCGATTGTGTAATACTACCATTACTGAAACATTATAATGAACTTAGGGCCTGATTCAGACCCGCTCGCAAGCGCTATGCGCTCGCAAGCGGGTCAATGGCTGGGCAGTGCGCATGCGCCATGTGCGCAGTGCGCATGTGCAAGCCCCGGAGCGAGAGAGAAATTCTCTCGCTCCAAGGCTCGCTCCAAATGGGGCAGCTGTCGATGTTGATTGACAACTCGCCCCGTTTTGTAGGTGGGGAGGGGGGTTGGCTGGCCAAACAGAGGCATTCCCGAAGGAACGCCTGCTGTTTGGGGGCGACCCTACTGACATCACGAGTGATGTCAGTAGTGAGCTTCCGGCTCTAATAGAGCCGGAAGCTCACTGGAGCTTGCGGCAGGCGAGACCCTACCACAAGGGTCTCATCGCAAGCCCTATGGTCACAACCATCGCGACCATCACCTTGCCGCTCACAAAAGCTGTGAGTGGTCACCCACATCTTAGCGAGTGGCCAGAAGGCCGGACCGAAAAAAAGAACCGCCCTTCAGACCTGCAAGTGGGTCTGAATCAGGGCCTTAGTCAGTACAGTGGCATCACTAGCAGGGTTTGGAGCACACTAGGTGTCACCATCAAAATGTCAGATTAAGTAGGAGCCGGCTTTGCAGGGAGAGTTTCAGGAAGCAGCCCAGCATCTCTGGGAGTGCTGGGCACACCCCCAGAGTGATGAAAACTGTAGTATGCCATGTGGCCACGCCCCTATTTGTGATGCCACACACCCTTTTCAGGTGCACACCAGACTCTATTTGGCGCACTGGGTGACACCGATCCCAGTGACACCACTGAGTGGGCTTAATGCAGAGTGAGAATTATGCCAGTTAGTGCACCATGCATTAAATCACTCAGCACACGTTTAGAATAGTGGATTCAAACATATACGCTAATCAGATCTGCATAATTCTGGCACATTCTGAACATATGCAGATCAAGCCGCAGATGAATATACACATGATAAAGTAATTTGATCTGTGGCTGGTCAATGACAGGTACAAATAGTGGATGATGACAAGTATCAGTACTAGAAAACATTTACTGTATGATTTGCTGTTTACAAATATACTGCTGAAGCTGATAATTGCTCTCTTGAGTTCTATGGAATATATTGCTTTAACTGTTCAGCTCAATGTTTCATGGTGCAACCTATTATTATTATTATTATTATTATTATTATTATTATTATACATTTCCTCCTGAACTATCCACACCAAGCTGTCATAGATGTGTCATTTCTGCATTTTGGTGTATGCAAATTAATAGACATTCCTACCTCACAACTGCATGTAAAATAAACAGTAAAAACAACCCTATAATTTATAGAAAACATCCATAATGATAAAATAATATTAGATTAAACACATTTATGGCATCCAAATGAAGTGTAAGTTATAAAAGAGAACAGAATAAACAGGTTTAATTAGCAAAAAAAAAAATCTGTTACCAATACCACAATGATAATGTAAAACTTTTATTCATACGGCAATGTATATACATTAATGCATAATGGATAAAAAAAGAAAAATCAAGGAGATAAAGAGAGTAAAAATAAGGGAACATAAAAGACATTTTAAGAAAAGGCTTAGGGGGGAATTTAATAAGAGATGTTAACTTAATGGGGGGTGAAAAAGAGAGATATTTTGGGGCTTTATTGCCTGAGGCTATTCAATTTGGCTCCCTTTGTCACCCAATACCTTTGTTAATACCCATTAAATTACATGGGTTAATGGGTGTTAACATACAGATCCATGAAAAGTTTAAGGATTCGTGCGTTGACAGGGTCGCGGCATCCGTAAACTACCTAGTTATCTGGGATTTTTTCATTACCGCAGCTAATTGAATTCCCCCTTAATGGTAAAATCTTGGACACATAGTTATGTTACTTGGCTTGGGTAACATGTGAACCAGTGACTAAAAAGCCATAACCAATCCAAAAAATACAGAGAACCCTAAAACAAAAAGAAACTTATTTTCATGTCCTTTCTTAAGCATTTGCCTGTTGTCGTTGCATCTGATTCAACTTTGCCATGCTTAGCTTTTCCTGGCATCTTTGCATCTGACCATATCAGAATTGCCTGTGGCAGCTGCTAGAGGATAATCCTTCAGCAGCTATTGGCCTCAGCACAACTGCCAGGCCCCTCTCCCTCCTCAGGTGTCTCCCCTGAGTCTCCGCCTCCTAGCCAAAGTACAGAAGAGTGATCCCCACCCACATCTGCAGAAAAACAATCATCCTGCAGCCCAAGCCCACTGATCAGAATCCCGACATCCATAAGGAAATAAGGTGACTGACCCTTATCCCTACCCCCAACCCTCTCTCCCTGGTGCCTAACTCTAACCTTTCCCCCTAGTGCCTAAACCTAGACTCCCCCTCCCCAGTGCCTAAAACTAACACTCCCTCCCCAGTGCCTAAACCTAACACTCCCTCCCCAGTGCTTAAACCTAACCTCCCCTCTAGTGCCTAAACCTAACCTCCCCATCCCCACACCCTAGACCTAACCCTCCCCCTAATGCCTAACCCTAACCCCGCACGCTAACCCTTCCCCTAACACCCAATATTTACCTTCAGGATGCCAGTGGTCGGGATTCTGGTGCCGGGCTCCCGACACTGTCGGGATTCCCGAAGTATATATATACAATATCTGTAATATAACTTTATTGTATTAACAAATATGCATATTTGTTTCCAAAATTATATTGAATCAGGTTTGCATAGTCATAATTTACATAATTTTAAATAAAAAAGATGACAACAATCTTGGGGATACTTTTGGGAAAACAGTTTACAAAACATGTATGACTTTATTGGGCCATCTGATAGAGAAATGGTATATTATTATTATTATTATTATTATTATTATTATTATCATTTATTTTTATGGCACCACAAGTGTTCCACAGCGCCTTACAAAGTACATAAACAAATAGGTTGACCAGTGACTTACAGTACTATACAGTACAGGACAAGGAACATGAATAATATACATTGCTACATTAGCGATCATAACACCCAGATAAGCAACAAAGCAAAGTAACCAATTGTTAGATGCCCTAGTGGGTAGTAAGAAGTAGATGAAAGTAGAGTAAGGAGAAGCACAAGAGGGTAGAGGGCCCTGCTCGTAAGAGCTTACATTCTAAATCCAATGTAACCCACAATAAATTTGTAATCTATCTCTTTTTGTTTGAATGAGAGGCATTTTCAAGGGGTTGGGTACGGGATGCCAGTGCTTGGGATACCCGACTAGGTTATAATCCCAATGCCTAGAGGTAAGTGGGCCTACCCTAACCCTACTCCTAACCCTTAGCCTCCATCCCTGCACCCTAAACCTAACTCTCCCCCTAGTGCCTAACCCTAAACCTCCCCCCTAGTGCCTGAACCTAACCCCCCACTAATGCATAACCCTAATACATACCATCAGGATGCCAGCAGTCTGGATGCTGTCACCAGGATTCTTACAGGTGTCAGGATTCTGGTGCCGGTATTCTAAGTGCCAGCATCCTGACTGTCTGTATAATGACTACACTCCTTTTAAAGGTTTTATGCAAATTTGAATTCAAGTCAGCTGTAATTACTATATTATTTCGTGCAGGGAACTTAATGCAAATATTTGTCCATATGTCATCATTTGGAGCAAATGGCCCTATGTGTATGCTTGGTTCCAAAGCACTGGTTCCAAAGCATGCACAGTTGGCAAACATCCAAGTTTAAGTCTGCATAACTTTAAGTCTGCATTGGCCTCTGTATGTCATGACTGTTTTATTTACTTCTGTATTTCCCATTTCTCCAATTTTTATCATCCATTAATGTCTGTGATCAGAAACAAGACCACTACTGAGGAGTAGATGCAGTGTTGCAAGTAAATCAGACATATGTTGCTCCAAAAAAGTGTACTTGGAAAACATGCATTCCACCCCAGAGCATGCGCAGTTCAAAAAAAGTTGCACTTTCAACTCTGCATTAGGCCCAATATGTTGTTAATGTAGTAAGCTCAATTAGAACAGTACTGAGTTACATCATTGTTTCACTTTATCCATGGTTATGCAGTAATGCACTATGGGATTGCTCTGTGTCTGCGTTATATACTTTTACCAAATTTTATTCTCTAAAATATATTTCTTTGTAATTAGTAATTATCAGTAGCATTTTATACAGTTGATACTGCAAGTACAACATGCAATTTTTCCACATTAAATTTTCATTGTCATGAATTTTAATCAAGTCTTTAACAACTTTCATTCAATTTGAATAAGCTTGTACATTCATCTTGAGGAAGTTTCTGCAGTAAAATAGATGTCATTTGTCATCAAAGTACTTAAACATTTCCTAAAAAGTGTATATTTTATTTTCCAGCATTAATTTGCTGACTTTTTTGTATTCTTGTTTTATATGTGGCATACTATTTATTTTTTGCAATTGTGAATTTATTTTACATTTCACATCGTTTTGTAAATAAAACACGCTGTGAAGTTCAGTAGTAACCAACAGAGATGCTTGACATTTATTCAGTGTGGTACTCAAACTTCTTTGTCACACTAGTGGGTAAATTTACTAAGAATAGTGTTTGGGCAAGTTTAAACTCAAAGGTATGCACGAACAAGCACAAGTTTTCCCAGACCAAATGTGCAAATTTACCAAGAAGCGAGTTTTGCAAAATTGTGTTTTTTGATGGTGAATGCAAATGTGTTTTGTCATGCAAGTTTTTGGCAAAACACATGCGGGTATGGATGTGTCTGTAAAACACGCACAAGAATGCATGCATCATCCTAGAAACATGTTCTGATTGGTTGAAGCTGTCACTTCTTGTACACACTCCCCAAGCATATAAAAACGCCAGGAGGGTTTTGTTGGTTGGAGTTTGCAGAGGGACAGTGAGGAGTGTGTTTAGAGGTGTATGAGAGTTTTTGGCTAGTGGAATTGATTGTCGCTTGGTGTGTGTAATTTGTTTTGTGCTTATTTATTGTCTAGTTATTTATTTGTTTGTCTCATTTTTCTGTCTTAAATGTGTTTTTTTGCTTTGTCCTGTCAGTGTTTTTTTTGTGTGTGGTGTGTGTGTCGGTAGTAGGAGAGGAGGTTTGTGTCATTTTGTCTTTTTTGTGTGTTTTGTGTTTATATAGAGAGGGGGACAGGAATATGTTCATGACAGAGGAGAGGCAGGGAGAGGTGGAGGAGGTTGCTGCTTAAGAGACCCTATTGAGCAGTACAGACAGCAGTGATGAGGTGCCCATGCAGATGGGCAAGACAAAGATGGAGTGCAATGTTAAATTCTCTGAGAAGAAGAACATGGCCCTTGTGTAGGAGGTCATGAAATCCCACTACATGCTGTTTGGATGAAAGGCTGCCAGCACATTGACCCACTGCAAGAATGCCATCTGGGCAGCGGTTGTGAGTGCAGTCAATACCACCCAGAAAATTAGGCATACTTGCAATGCTATAAAAAGCTACCCTGACTGCATGTTACTGTGACTCCTGGCTAGAAAAGCATATGCAGGTATCCATTAGTGGCTGAAATGCCACCATTATCTGAGTTAGGTACTGTGAGAATGTTGACTGGGATATCCTGAGAACTCTACCAGTCACAGACTGAAAATAGCCAGAAAGTGCAACACAGCCAGAGACTTATGCAGGTCTGAGACAGAGTGGGAATGTGCTGTGTGAGGTCCAGTTGGATTTGGCCTAACAGATGGAATATGTTGTTACGATTCAGTCAGAACATCTGTTTGACCTCACCATCGGCCATTGCGTTCACGTTTAAACACCTCCTAAAAAGATGTGGCCTGTGCAGCCTTTGTGGTACCTGCATTACCTCAGTTTCTTGCTCCTGGGTCCTTCCAGGCTGGTGATAGAGCCTCTGAAATGCCTGCAACATGCAGGGAATAGCACTGGTAGTACAGTATATGCTGCCATTTTTGCTTCACTCAAATCAATGCAGCTGATGTAGCGCCTTTTATAGGCATCATTATTGAGTTCCCACTAATTGCAACTGAAACACCTCTGAGCACATGGAAACACATCCAAACTCACACAAACTCTCACCTTAGGAGGTAGTCTATTTGAACAGTCTATTTTGATGCGAGTTTGGTAATTACCGTGCAAGGTTCAAAACTCGTTTTTTTGAAAAATTTGCTTGTTGTATTGTTTCCTATGGAAAGTACTTGCGAGTTTGGCCGATGGTGTGTTTGGTCGTGTTTTTTAAGTTTGTGCGAGCTTTGATTTTCGTTTCCTGCAAGTTCGCATGTGCTTGCCCTTAGTAAATTTGCAAGTCTGGAAAACAGGCTAAAATCGCACAACAATACAATCTCGCCCAAACACGATTCTTAAATTGATTAAATTTACCCCTAGTTCTGAAGTTGAAAGATTTGCAGTAAAGTTTGTATACAGTAGAGTAAATTCTAAAACATTTCAGCAAGGCGAAACAAGTTCTATTATGTTACGGTGGTTACAATACACTTTTACAATTTTTTGGTGTGTACTGTATGTGAATAAATTTGTATAAAGGGAAGAAAGATCAATACGGCCCTGTCACTGAGCAGCTAGTTCAAATGGAAGGTATCAGCCTCCTTATACAAATTGCACACAAAGAAAAAAGGGGGTGAACAGCGCTATATAACTAATGACCATCAATAATGATTAATCAATATCAGTTCCAAGTGGGCAATCGACATGAGCTTTTACTTCATGTCGATTGCCCACTTGGAACTGAGATTGATTAACAGTTAAAGCTTATTCTAGCTTTTTTATTTGCATTATTGCATTGTTTCTACACTCATTTATTATTCATTTTATTTTTATTATTATTTTCAATATTTTTTACTGCCATTGGTTATCAAATGTTTGGATGATCATTTGTCCATATATTTTATATTTTTATATTGTATGTTTTCATTCCCCCTTTTATTCATATGAAATTGCAACAATAAATAGCTTTTTCTCATTCAAAAAGCCTCTTAGAGCCATTCATATGTATTCTATACCTGTTTCCATATTATACACTAGGAGATTGGTTTTATTTTGTATTTAATTGATTGTGCTAATTTATTATTATTGATGGTCATTAGTTTCATAGCACTGTTCACCCCCTTTATTCTTTATGTGTATAAATTTATTTAATGAAGACTTTTTTTGTGATTTATGAATCTACAAACTATGGCCCTCATTCAGAGGCGCTCGCAAAATGCGAGCGGTCGCTCTGAATGAGGATGGCCGCTTGGCTTTTGAAGTGCGGCCTCCTGGTCGCTAGCTAAGCTGTGGGTTACCACCCACAGCTTTAGTGACCGACAAGGTTGATGGTCATGATGGTCAAGACCATCGCGACCATCAGGGCTTGCGACGAGACCCTACGGTTGGGTCTTGGCAACCGCAAGCCCCAGGGAGCTTCCTGCTCTGATCGAGCAGGAAGCTCCCCACTGACAACACTGCTGATGTCAGTGCGGCCGCCCACAAAACAGCAGGCGTTCCTTAAGGAACGCCTTCATTTGTGTAACCACCCCCCCGCCACGCCTACAAAACAGAGCAAGCTGTCGATCAACATCGACAGCCGCCCCTTTTGTAGTGAGCTCCAGAGCGAGAGAATTTCTCTCTCGCTCCAGGGCTTGCGCACGCACAGTGCGGCCGCAGCGCATGCGCAGGGCCTAAACATCGACCCGCTTGCGAGCGGGTCTGAATGAGGTCCAATATGTAATACAGATTGAGTCTCCCATATTCAAATATTCCGAAATACGGAATATTCCGAAATACGGAATAATTTTAGCATGACTAAGATAATGAAACCTTTGATTTTTGATGGGTCAATGTACACAAACTTTGTCTAAGGCACAAATTATTGAAAATATTGTATAAAATTACCTTCAGGCTGTGTGTATAGGGTGTATATGAAACATAAGTGAATTTCATGTATGTACACAAACTTTGCTTGAGCCACAAAATTATTGAAAATATTGTATAAAATGACCTGCAGGCTGTGTGTATAAGGTGTATATAACACATAAATGCATTCTGTGTGTATATTGGGGTCCCATTCCCAAGATATTTCATTATGATATGCAAATATTCCAAAATACGGAATATTCTGTTATCCAAAATACCTCTGTTCCCAAGCATATTGGATATGGGAGACTCAACCTGTATATATCTTTATTAAGTAGAGTTATATTTTTATATTTTATTTTTACACATAGTACATTTCCTACTATTTCTAACACAAATAATAAAATTAAAATAATTATGTAGTAATTGAAAAAAAATGGATTTAATGTTGACATTTAGGTATACACCAGCACAAAATGGTAGACTATATATCATGTTAAGCTGATAAATGTCAATATCTTTCACATGAAAACCATGTGTTTTAAATGAGATTAGAATATTGATGCAAATAACATTTCTACAGTTTAAAAAGTTACTTAAGGCAACCGATTATTGATTTATTTTTCACTTTGTTACATTTTTCATTTATGAATGATTTTTCTTGTACATGGAGACATATAGAATAAATGTATCAAAATGTATTACATTTACACTATAAGGATTAGTATTGCAGCAGAAAAATATTGACATACATGATTTAAATGGATTCATATCTCTGTCACCATACATTCCTAACCCGCTATGTACGTAAATTAAGTACCTGTTTTATAGCTCCCTGAAATTAACAGAATGTTAGTGATTTGTACTAAAGTAACAATCTCAGCATGAATTAAAGAGATGTCATCAGTTATTTCACCACCAATTACCATTTCTAGTAAATAATTTCTGAATGAACATCACAAATGCAAATAAGGATTGCGCAAAAACTAGCTGTCGTTCTTATTACTGCTTCTCATTAACAGGATGTAATATTTTATCACACTAATTATATCCTGTATAAAAGAGGGTACTTAATGACTGATATATTACCTACTATATTATGGTAAAAAAATAATAAAGTAGAATTAATTCCTAAACAGGGAAAATACATTTTAAATTTCCACACAACAGGCACCTATGATGATTTTAACTATAAGTGATAAAAAATTGCAAAAATTCTTCATTCCATGCACTGTGAATCATTTTTTTAATTAGTTTTTTTTAAATGTTTAAATATACAGATTTCACATATTAATGCAACTTTTAAAACAGGAATTTACTGTAATAGTAATTATATAAGATTATTTACATCAGGACACGGTCAACTACAGTAGACCAGTGTTGCTCAGCTATGGGGTCTTTAAGTACCCTCAAAAGACATGAGTTCTCTAACTGTGTTCTCTAAATATTTTACATTGTGATTTCCCCCTTTTGTGGCTACTCTGAACACACAAATACTCTACTGTAGTGTGTTTATTGTTAACAAAAAGAGTACAGCACAAAATGTCATATTGGGCCTGATTCTGAGTCACATGCAAGAGCGCACACAGCAGCGTCTATTGGCATTCGCTTCCTCTGCAACTTTATGCAAATAGCAGGTGCAGTATCTAAGTCTGACCACAGTCTCTTATGCCTGTGGCTATTCACCTGGGAACACAGATGCTTGCATTGACACTCCCATAACTCGCCCACTGAATAGACCATTTTTGAATGCACTGATACTGTTTGTCCCAATTGCAACAACACCTTTGTGCGTACACTCTGTGTAATGCATGCACCATAAGAGCTTTTTAGAAGTTTTTGCATATGCGAAGTTGCGAAAAACATCACTCAACTGTGTGAACATTAGCATTGCTTGTGGCTTGTGTGCAAAAGAATCAGGCCCAATGTGAGGATACAGTGGAAGAGGTGTGAAAATTACTGACTGCATGAATAAGGACCTACAGTAGCTGTTTCAGATCTGGATTTGGGAGCCCTGACTTATGAAATGTTTTAAATACACCAATATTGCTTTGTGCTGATATGATACATTTTAAATCAGTTTAATTTCACTGTTTTTAGTTTATATTTATTTTCTGAATGTCTATCTGTATCCTCAGCATAGGCATATTTATAATGGGTGCAAGGTGTGCGGTGCACACGGGCCCTCGGTCAACGGAGGCACCAGACCACACACCCTGCACCCATAGTATACTTACTTTATGCTGCCAAGTTTGTCTCTCCTCTTCTGCAGCACCATCTTCCCAGTGACATCTTTGGGAAGATGCATTCTGTGCAGTGAAAGCAAATACTCTGTGCCAGAGGCTTTGCTCTCTTGTGAGCATGCACCATCTGCTCTGGAAGTTCACTGGAAAGATAGTGCTGCGGAAGAGGAGGGACCCCGTTGCCGGCACAAGGAAATTTTTGGTGCACACAGGACCCCTCAGGCATTAATATACCCCTGATTGTGGGCTGACATACCACAACCTACCAAATTAAGGGTAAATTATTTAATTGTATGGTTTTGCTTGATGGATTTGGGGACTAACAAAGTAAACATTATTCCCAATCTATCATCTGAAATACTCAATCTCAATTTATTTTATTTTTAATTACTAAGCTGTCAGTATTAAATAGTAATAATGGTATTGGTATACATTTCTAATTTTGTAGTTAATAATTATAGTAGTATTAGTAAAATTTCCAGTGCTTTTACTTTACAATGATTCTACACCCTATCATTTTCCATAAGAAGTTAGATGAAATTAGTAATTCATATATTTCATTGTACAATATTATATTATAATCTACATAAAACAAAGGGCTGGAATATATTGAGAACTGTCAAATTATACAAGAGATTTTATATTCATAATAACACTAGAGATAAAATGTCATAACTTTCATGCATTGAAATAAGCTGCTATACTAATATACATGAAAATAAAGTATACATATTTATCTTGTTTACAGACAAGGAAATATATTGGCAAGTATCCATTTCATTATATTAATGCAAATTCTATGCTGATTTGAGAACAAAACCGTCTGAGGAAAAATATTAACATTCACATAACTCATCTGTGTTTCAATTGGTGTGTGATTTAAAAATATTAACACATGCACTATGGTAAATATAAAATACATAATTATTATAATTTATTTTTCTTTTATTTCAAATGTCATCCACTACATAAAATAAATTAGCATTCTTTGAAATATAGTATGTATTAAATTTAGAATGCCAGTAACTTAATGTGGCCACCTATATTTTCTCACAGTGATTGTATAACATCCAGCAAACAATTAAAAATATTTTGACGTGTGAAGTCACAGATTGCTGCAATGGGTTACAAAACAATGAACCAGATCTGAAATCAGAAAAATAATGGTCCTCCTATGGCTCTTTCTCTTACCTATCCTATACCGTGCTTTGTAGACACCGAACACTGAATAAATATATGAATGATCATTTACTAAGTACAAGATAGTCTGTGGTCAATTCAGAGTTGAATACAACTCAGCCATAATTACCCCCACATTGCGTGTATGGAACTAAGGGCTGATTCACAGGTGTACACAGTACCGATGTTTGCTCAGTTGACCGATGTTTCTGTACTGCTTATGCAGCTAAGTCGTACGGTGCATGTATCCCGATAGCTTTGAGATGGCGGTTGCAGTGAGGAATTGGATACAGTTTGATTGACAGTCAGGGACCGTTTGTGGGAGGTAGTGGGGGCGGTGAATCAAATGCAGACATGTTGCGTCTGTTTTGTGGGCATATCGCAGACAGTGGCAGCGTCCGTGTACGCAGCTTCAATGGCCCCACCACTTTACTTCAGACGAACATAATGAGCAATCTTAGGGTTGCTCAGAAGTGCAATGGTGCAACCGATGGTGCATCTTTATATGCAAGCCATGGACTTGAGATGCCACTAGTGGCTGCAACATTTGCATATTTTTGCACAACCACTGTGTACGTGATTGCAGCCATGATGGAATTTTCGTCCATCTCTGACTCAGGCCCTAAATGCGAATACTCGCCCATATGCAAAGCTGTATGCATTTAAACAGCCAGACCACCAATATCTGCACTCTTAGTTTCATAGCCATCAATAATATAGGTGCACACTTGCATCAGCTCTAGATTACTCTGAAAACAGGAGTAAATATCTGTATGCACAATTCTGAATAGGACAAATCTCCATCAACATGCCCCTCTGAACTTTTCCTATGTGCGTATGCCATGCTATCACTCAGTTACTCTCTTCAGCCGAGATGTGACTGAATTGCACAGAAGTCAGCATTCAACATACTTGCGTACACCCAGCTCCAGAACATATCACATGTGGAACCACTAAATATATGCTCCACAAAATGACTTACATAAAATCTGTCTTCATATCTAGTGTGACATTTGTACTTTTCATCGTGTTTTACTACATGGCTATAAATGTGTTTGTGCACCCGGTTGTTGCTAAAGCTGGTCCTCTGAAACTATAGATTTGTGGTGAGGTAGATGGGGAGCTCTTCAGTCATTCTGTAAGCTGATAATGTCCCCGTAAAATTTCTATCTATAATCATTGATGCCCATTTTAATATCTTGTCCTGTAACAAAAAATCTTGTATTTGTATCTAGGTGAAATGTGAGACACATTCCAGCATGAATCTCACATTTAACAAGAAATGCCTAAAGTCACCTAGCATCTCATCTACATTACACCCATATACGGTATATAGGATAACTAGTGAAAAGTAGGTGCGTGTGCATGACGTTACAGAATGGGAAGTGCAGAAATAAACAATCAGAAAGGAACAATCTATAATCCTATTTTCTTGTTGACAAAGCTTATTGCTACAGTGAGTGTTACAGAACTGTGGTATATACTGTACCAGAAAATGACTAATTTAATACCATATGGTCTAGTAGTCGTGCTTGTGAGATATGCTGAATTATGTAACATAGTAACATTAGGAATGAAGGCATAAAGGTTTAATAAGCTACATAGAGGTCTGGTTGAAGTTTAGCTAAACTGAAGAATGTAGCCCTTTAATATCAAGAACACTAGAAGTAACATTGTCCAGATAAGCGTTTGTTTTTATTTCCAATTGAAGGATTTAGGGCTCTATGTACTAAGCCTTTCAGAGAGATAAAGTACCAACCAATCAGCTCCTAATTGTCACTTTACAGACTATGGATGGTATTCAGTTAGTTTTGCATTGGCAAAAAAGTTCAGCCTGCCTGACTTTTCGGCTACATCGCGTGTTTTGGACGCGGACGTGCGTGTCCCCGCTATTTGCCGTATTCAATTACAAACCACGTGAAAACGGCAAACGGCAAATTCAAAACAGGCGGAAAGTGCTGTCAGAATTGGGGAAACCAGCCTGAACCCCCCAAAAAGATGAACTAACATTGGGGATCAATGTAGATGTGTCTGAATAGCCCTTATACAACTGTTTGGGGTACTTAAGTTGTTCCAGCAGCTTCTTATTAGCATCTTTGCACAAGTGGTGAAGAATAGCATTAAGCAGTATTTTTTGGGGGTGAAAATAAGTAGTCCTGTCAAATTTGAGGTACTTGAAAATGGGTGCTAGCATGTTTTAAAGTCTCTAAAGTGATGTTTTAAAAAGATGTGAAAAACGCACCTGCTACATGCACCTGCAATCCTAAAACCCCCAAAATAAAAATGTTGTACTTCTGTTCTCCTGCTATTCAGAGGTGAATCTTTATTGCCTATTACATTGCATTGACTTTCCGCGTACGCGAAACTCGGCTGGAATTGAATTTGGAGATAAGTTCCAACCACGCGAAAAGCCGCAATTGGCGATACTTTTTTGCGGAAAATGGCTTTTCGCTTCTAATTTAATACGGCCCCGTGTTTCAAAAATGACATTTTGGAGCTGATTGGTTGGCACTTTATCTTCGTCCACTTTCTCTCCAAGGCTTAGTACATTGACTCCTTAGTGAATAAAAACATTGTATCACTATAAATAGTTGAAGTTGTCCACATTGCTTTCATTTTGCACTCGTTATCTTTTCACTGCTGAATCAAGACAATAGAATATCTACAGAATGCACAAATTCATCATTTCCAGTTTTTTTTGTTAATTTTTATGTATTAGCTGCAATTTTTTGAACTTGAACCATTATAGCAGATACACAATAGCCTGCTTCTACTTTCCATATTTATTTTCAATTTGAAGTCGCCTGGATTTAATTAACTAATTAGCGGATGTTCAAGGTGCTTTATTAACATGAAAATGGTTATTGTGCATTGGATACAATGAGTCATTATCTACAGTACTAATGTACATTATTTATGCACATTATGTCCACATAAAAAGCTCCAACACATGCAGGGACATGCTTGGCTATAGTGCTCGCCACTTAGAGGAAACCAAAACAAGAGCATTTCTGTTCTTGCATGTGCTAGAACCAGTAGTATAGTTCATCAGGTTTATTCATCATTCTGTGGTTGAGAGCTTGATACCCATTGAATTTTCTATCAAACATACTTTCCAGTACACTAAAGAATCATTATACTGTAGACTAGGCCATCCTGGCACCTAATCATTTTTAATTTACACAAATTAAAAGATGACTTTCAAAATATACAGTAGATTGTTGTGAATGAGAAAGAAGAGATCATGAGATTTTAAAACTATTACAGTACTGTACTGTCAAATCTATAGATAAAAAATGAAGGAGTGATCATTAGTTTGTCAATGTTTTGAAAGTGTCCAGTTCACAGCACAGAATGTTTTACAGTACATCTCAATGTTGAACCTATTTTGGCACCTTTTGGAATGGGCATCTTTTCACTCTCTATCTCCACCTCCCCTAATACCCTAAATTTAGCTGTATTGTTGTATTACTCTTCATTATATTTATTTATTTATTTACTTTGTATTGCTTAGCAATGTATGCCAGTTTGTGATGCCATATCAATAAAAATTAATATAATTTTACTAACTTCAGTGTTTTCTATGGCTGTGCAGTATCCATGTATTATACCTTTTTTCAGGAAACTTTGTATATTTTTTAAAAAACACTATTGGTTTCTTTATAACACCTCACAATACAATATAATACATACTCAAATGGCCAAAAGGTATTTTCTATTAAAATTAGATTCAATGGAAAGAGAGGGAAGATTTGGGGACTCCACCTATATTTCAATGAGCTGTCTTTAATACCCTGCAGTCACACAGTAATGTGCATTTTGACCAATGTAGCAATCAAACACAAAAAGTGGCATATTCAATTACCTGTAAGGTTTATTTGTGGGGAAAATTATTGCGGATTTGCAACCATTTTTAATTAACGTTGGTTTGCGCACTCCCAATTCACGTGCTATCCAATTGAGAAAAAAATGGTTGCGGTAAATTGTCCAGCAAGTACTTTAGTTAAATATGGGGTGCATAAATTACCGAAAAAGTTTATTTTCGGCCATTTTCTTCTCACCAATAATGACTTGTAATTTTTGGACTAATTAAGCTAAATCAAAATTTCCAATTGCCTAATTAGTCATTAAGGGGGATGTCCAAAGGGTTCTGAAACAAATCCCAACATTTTTAACTTAAAATAAGGATGTTCACAGACTTTGGACCTGCTCTGAAGCTGTGAGAAAAAAGCCACATTATTTTCTATAGACACTAGCAGGGCTCAATTTCTTGCAGCCAATTGAATGGGAGAAATCCTGTGGCTGCGGGAAAAACCCAAATTGTGCTCTCAATTAAATGTGCCCCAAAGTGACACTGTCAGTGCCAGATTAAGGTCCACATGGACATGGAGCTAAAATTTATGAAGGGCCTATTGTGTGATGCTGCAAAGGGTGTGACTATCAAGGCAGGGGTATGGCCTCTGATGTGGGGGTGCGACCAGTGATGTGTGGTGTGTGGTCTGTGCCAAGGGGTGTGGCTAGCACCATGGAGGGCATAGCTATTCGCCTACCTTCAGCAATCTCAATCTCCCTAGTGCAGGTACTAATGATGACACTTGTGGCTTTGAACAGAAAAACAGTGGGCGGAGCAGCTTCCTACTTGCAGGTGCACAGATTTTTGAATTAGCCGAATGGAAACTTCCTTTACCATAAAGTGCAGTGTAGGCATTAAGGCCCTGATTCAGAGCTGCTCGCTCTGACACAGCGCTCGCTCTGAATCAGGGCCGGGCTATTTTTTTTTTAGAACGGCCTCCTGGCCACTCGCATAGCTGTGGGTGACCTTGTGGTAGGATCTCGTTGCTGCAAGCCCCAGAGAGATTTCAGCTCTAACAGAGCCGAAATCTCCCCCACTGACATCACTCATGATGTCAGTAGGGTCAGTAGGGCCGCCCCCAAACGGAGGCATTCACATGGGAACGCCTCTGTTTGGGCAGCCACTCCCCGGCCCGCCCACCAAAGGGGGCGTACTGTCACTCAACATCGACAGCATGCCCCCTTTGGTACGAGACCCGGAGCGACGGATTGCCCGTTGCTATCCGGGGCTTACGCATTCGCACGACGGAGCCGGCTCCGTCGTGCGCATGTGCTCTGGGCCACCATCTACCCTGTTGCGAGCGCTCAGCGCTTGCGACCGGGTCTGAATCAGGCCCTAAGTTTGGTAAGGATTAAGGGCCTAATTTATGAATTAGTTTTATAATTCACAAAGAGTGGGAAAACCTGTTGCATATGATAATGGTGCTCCAGCCAATCAGCTCCCAAATATCATCTGTTTGAAATATGATAGTTGGGAGCTTATTGGCTGGAGCGCCATTTATCATATGCAACGAGATGGTAAAACTTGTTGATAAATGAGTCCCTAAATTTGTATGCACTCTGACAAAAATTTTAATCATGCACCTGCCCCCTCCTATTTCATACAAATATTGCGCTCTTTTTTGCCATTGTTTCCGACATCCAAAAATCATACATGGGGGTAAATTTATCAAAGGTCGATTTGGCATTTTGAGTGATTTGAGGTGCGATTTTCATTTGATTTGTATTCGATTTTGCTTTTTGGTATTTACTAAAGGCCAAATCGAATGTAAAATCGAATTTCAAATCGAATATTTAGTCAAATCGGCCTCAAATCGGCCATGGGAAAAACATTGGCGCAACACACAAAACCCTTATTTACTATCATTCGATTTGAAATCGACCTCAAAATCGGACTTCAAAGCGAACTTCAAATCACCAAATGAATACACCTGCTTCATGCTTTCGATTTGAGCATGAGCAGGTCAGATTGACACAGATACATGCAGACATCAGTGAGATGCCTGCATGTATCTGACTGTAAAAAGTAATCAAACAGTTAAAAGTAAACAAAAATTTGCGTAGGGTCTCCCTGTAATTCGCAGAACCAGCCCTGGACCCTTTCTAACGAAGGACTGATGCCACAGCCAGGGGAGCCCTATGACCGGGCCCCCCAGCCACAGCATCAGCCTTAACCACTAGTCATCCCAGGCCAGGGTTCCCTGGGGAGTTGGAGACCACACCAATAAATGGGCTAACCCCGCCACCCCTGGGCGGTGGGTGGCGGGTTGATTGTGTTAGTGTAGTGTAAAAATAGAAGAATAAAAACATTGTCTTTACAGTAGAACTGCAGGTCCCAGCAAGTCTCCCCCGCATGCTGGTACTTGGAGAACCACAAGTACCAGCCTGCGGGGCATTAAGGGCCCACTGAGACCTGTAGTTCACCTGTAAAGAAATGTTAAAAGAAACACACACACCTTACATAGTATAAGTTTCATACATACATACATACTCACACATACCTTGAGTGGTCCCCTTGTCCAGTAGGCATCCAAGGTGTTGTTAAAATAACAAAAATTATCATCACATCATTTAGTGCATTAGAACAACAGAAAGCATCTATATTAATGCTGAAGCAGAAGAAAATTGATAATCACATATAATAAGGCAATCATAGAGCATAATATTACTGTAACCTCATAAAAAACAGAGCAATCCTAAATTTTCGTTTAGACCTTTAGGAGCAATAGTGCCCAACCGATAGATCCATTGTGTTTCTCACTGCAAAAGCTTGCGCGATCTATCACCACCTCCTAACAAGTCACTGCTGATTATGAACATAATATAATAAAGTATATAATTGGATTCACGGTGGACGCAGCGAGTTTCAAATACCCAACAAATGGGGGGCCAGGAGACCTCGTGAAAATTGGGACATGTCACCTTATAATTACTCCACTAGTGACTCTGATAATGTTCATGTCAGGGATAATGGCAGTGTCCACCCTTTAGGGGAAACCAGTGGCAACCAAACCGCAGGTCGTGGCGTAAATTTACCAGATGGGGTCATCAGTGGGCGAGGTCGCAAACAAGCCGGGAGACCGCCCCTGTCCAGGAGGAGATAGTTTTTAACTTATTCTCTCACACCCTATCTGAACTTGAGATTTCTGTTTTAAGTAATGGACTTTCCTTTGTACCTACTGCCAGATTTGACGGATTGAGGTGGGAGATTGAGAAATATCAGCTCAATAGGCAATTGAAGTTGCATGAAGTTTTTCATGGCACGAAAGCGCCACCTCCACCCGCCATTAATCAGGCATCTGATATACCTGTACAGCTGTGTAAGTTATTGGGTAAGTCTAATTTATGAAGTTATATTACTCTTTATGATGTTATAGTAATATTATGCTCTATGATTGCCTTATTATATGTGATTATCAATTTTCCTCTGCTTCAGCATTAATATAGATGTTTTTTGTTGTTCTAATGCACTAAATGATGTGATGATATTTTGATTATTCAATTAATGGGGTGTATATTCGCCTATCATAACATGTGTAATGTAAGTGTGTTATTACCGCATTATATAGACCAAGCAATAGTTTGCTTGGAGCTCAGCCATCTATCCATTATTTTCTATGTTTATGTTTACCGGTTTCCATGATTCCTGACGCTGGGTGATGATGTCGCATACGAGCACCATCCCTATGCCTTTCCCGGAAGTCCTGGTCACGTGGTGTGGTGTCGGTGGTATAAAGTAAGTGTATTTTGTTATTTGTATATATTGTAACCCTGAAGATGGAGCATTAAAAAGCGCTCCAAAACATTGGAGTTTCTACGTACCTGCGTGTGACTGCTTTTTGTTGCTCTGAGTGTCGCCGCCCATGTTGTATATATATATATATATATATATATATATACATATATACATATATATATACATACAAATATATAAAATACCTAACCACCAACATGACCCATTAGGCACATATAGGTGTGTATACACACATATATATATATATATATATATATATATATATATACACAATCAGAAAACTCAGCACTCACCATGTTTAAACACTCACAATAATGTATAAATAAATAATGGGGTTTTGGTTCATGGATTGATCAATGTATTTAAGCCTGCAGCCCACATCACGGGACCCCACTTCTCTGCAGGTCCTACATTATCTGTCACACTGATGGAAACCTGGTAGCTGCTATCACAGAGTTTAAACTGAAAAAATGTTACCTGGTTTAAAGCTCACCTGCCAGCTAATGGCTTTTAAAGGCAAGGCAGTCACCAAACATAGCTTCTATCATACTACCAAAAAGACAGCTGACACAGGTTATTATAAACAAGTTTGCACATGGGGTCCGCAGCAGCTAGAAGTCGCAAGCTATTATATAAGCCCCAGGTATCCTTAGTGTCAGATTCCTGTCTAATTACGTGAGTGCAGACATTAGATCTCTGTGCACCTCATGATATATTAGTGATATTAGTGATAACAGTAAAGCACAGCAGGGCCAAATTATAGGTGGGCAGATGGGGTGGTCCCCACACTTCTGAAAACATTGCACCTTGGCTGGCTCTTGGTGTTAAAGGTGCACTCTGCACTGCCTCTGCTTAAGGTACCTGCTACAGCCCCTGGCACTAGAACATAGAGTGGCTGTTGCCGGTAGACATGACCTGAGATAGTAATACTAATAATGAGGACTGCAGCTACAGATGGAAAACAAAGTGGGCAACACAGTCCTCCACACAGGGGCATTATAAGAGAGGAGGGGGCCCATGTGCAACCTCTGTTTGGGCCCCTTCCTCTCTGACAGCAGCTCACCGGCACTGAGCGCTGTAGATTAATGCCAGAATCTACAGAGCATGCACGGGTCTCCGGGAAAATGGCGGCCGTGCCTTCTTTCCCAGGGACATCTTTTCTGCGTATGTGCAGTTTACTGGAAAAAAAATGGCCACCGCCATTTTCCCAGTGAGTGTTTGCTGCACTAGAGCGCCGGTCCGGCGCTGCGGAGCAGCACTTCGGGAATCGGCAGAGAGGTAAGTTTAATTACTTATGGGTGCAGAGTGTGCGGTGTGGGCCTCCCTGGACCTGGGCCCCGTGTGCCTTGCTCACCCTGCACCCATTATAGATACCCCTCTGCTTCCACATGAATATGGATGGATATTCATTATAGATGGGTGGATACACACATTAGCATAAGGTAGTGAGCAGGCTGCGGCAAATGTAGGGAAAGGTAGCCCACGTGCATCTGGCTCAGAGTTTGCTATGTATTAGATAATATTACTTATGAAGATAACAAATGCTGAAATAATGGCTAAGTGCAATTTGATTTAGTATTTATGATCCTTTTATTCATCTGTAAAATATGATTTTGCCACTTGAAGTGTAACATTGACATCAGTGCAAAGCTTAAAGATTTTCATCTCTTAGACCAGTGGTTCCCAAACTTTTTTGAATCGCGGCGCCCTAGTGCATCAGCATTATTTTCACGGCACACCTAAGCCAAAAAGCTTGTTATTGAGAAATGCAGAATAAAATGTAGTGAAGTAGTACAGTGAGGTAAATTGTGCTACCTGTCATCCTTAGTTTAGTTATATAGTGGTGGACAGGTTTGTGTTTCTGTTTGTGCACAAATTTACATTATATTGACCATAAAGAATTTGATTTGGTGCTGGACCACCAACCTGGGGCACCCCTGCAAGTGTCCGGAGGCACCCCAGGGTGCCGCGGTGCAGTTTGGGAACCACTGTCTTAGACAAATCAAAAGTCTCCTATTTCCAGTAGTTTTACATTTTTACATGATTTCCTATTGGAATATAAGAGCTTGATTCATTAAGGATCGCTATTGTTAAAGAGTATGCAGACGGGCGATTGTTGCATACTCCGTATGCGTATGCATCACAGTGCGTGCGCGCAAAGGCGCCACTGTGATCGCATTGTGATCACACAGACCACAGAGAGCCATTGCAGAGTGATTGACAGGCAGTGAGCGTTTGGGGGTGCTGAGGGGGAAATGGTCGGAGAAACGCAGGCATGTCTGTCCACTTGAACGCCGTTGCATGGGTGTGCATAAATTAGCAAGTGCGATTGCATATGCAACTTGAGTACTTACTGTGTGCATTGAGGTTAGCAATTTCTAAGTAAGGCCAGGACTGCTCTAATTCTGTGTGAGAGGCTGATGGTACTCGATGGTATTCGATGTTACCGATGTTTATGGAGGTTTGCAAGGTATTACGGATGTGAGATAGCGGTAGTGGGAGGCAGTGGGTGTCGATGCTGGCAGTGCGACGTCATAGCGATAGCATTCATTAGCATATTTCTGCAGCAGACCTGCATACGATTACGGAGCTGCAATCGCAATAGCGATCATTAATGAATCAGGCCCTAAGTATGGATAATTTATGTCTTAGTGTTTACTTCGTTTTCACAGGGAAGCAGTAATTATCAGCATTCCCATGATATTTTGAAGCTTTCCTTTTTTTCTTACACTCTTTAATAAGAGCAGCTGGTATGAACTGATGAACAAACATCCAAAAATAATGCATATGCTGCAATAGCGCTCTTCTAATTTCCTCTTCCTTAATTTACAAGTGAGCCAGGATTAGAAGGTTTTCATTTGGAATTCTGTGATAATATAAATTATCCTATTTAAAACAGCAAATGCTGTAAAACAGTCATAATGACTAAAAGGATGGTAAAGAAAGGCTTTCTTTTTCCTTGCAAGCTTAATGCCAAGAGACCCGTTGTAAATTATTTATTTCTATATTTTATGAGAGTTAAGTAACATGGAACACCTACATTCAGAATTAATTTCCAACTTTCATTTTAAAGTGCACTATCTAGTGACATAAAGGCTATTCGAAATTAAATAACATTTTATAGGCCCTAAAATCACAGAGACATTGAGTTCTCTTAACTTGTTTTAAGTAACTTTGGCAAATTTATTTTTTGTGATCTAACTCCTATAATACTTATTAGTTGTCACTTCCCATATTGATATTTCAGCTGAATCTGCATTTGCCTCAGTGAACCTAATTTTATTAAGCACAAACATTGAGTTTGATAAATATGTCATTCGTTTTTAAACTATTATAACAACACAGCTAATGTTTGTATAATTGACACATGTTAACATCAAAATGTGTATAGAACTTAGGGGTCTATTTATCAAAGTTCGATTTTGCATTCGGTTCAATTTGCCTGAAATCGAAACAAATGGAATGTAGAAATCCTTGTCAAGATCCCACATTTACTAATATTTTGGTAGCCTTTTCTAAATCGAATTCAATTTGGTTCAATTTTAAACAGTGATTTCTTGATCGATTTTGCATACCCATGTCCAAATCGAACACCAAATCAAACACAAATCGAACTTCAAGTCCCCAAAATAATATACTTGCTTCATGCATCATTTTTAGCATGAGCAGGTGTGAATTACACAGATTATCAGTGAAATCTGCGCATGCTTCTGTGTATAGAAAAGTTGTAAAGTGTTACAATGTAAAAAAAATCATGTGGGGTCCCCCCTAAAAGCACAACCAGCACCAGGCTTTTCTGAGCCGTCCTGGTTGTGAAAATACGGGAGACAAAAGATGTAGGGTTTCCCCATATTTTGCACAGCCAGAACTGGGGTCAGTGAGCCAGTCCTGGTTTTGGAAATACAGAGGACAAAAGACATAGGGGTCCCCTGTATTTTCCAATACCAGCACCAGACTCTTTCTAGCGGGGGTGTAATGCCACAGCAGGGTTACCCTTTCACTGAGTTCCCCGGCCAAAGCATTATACCTGACTGCTAGTTAGCTGAGGCTAGGGATCCCTGGTGAAGTGGGGAACCCCCAAAAAAGGAGTTCCCCTTCTCCAGGGCACCCTAGGCCTGGGCTGATAGCTCAGGGCTATCCCCGGCACCCCTGGCCGGTGGGTGTCTGGTGTGTATAAAAATAAATTAAATAACATTGTCTTTTACAGTAGAACTAGAGGTTCCAGAAAGCATCCAACATATGCTGGTACTTGGAGAACCACAAGTATGAGCATGCAGGGCATTAAGGGCCCGCTGGTACCTCTAGTTCACCTGCAAAAGTAATATTAAAATAAACACAAGACACACACACCATGAAAGAAGAACTTTACTACACTCCCACATACTCAACTACAATACATGTACACATTCTCTTTTCCATGTAGGCATCCATGTCTTAATAAAACAATAAAACCAAACATCCCAAGTCACGGTAATAAGTGCCATCCTCTAAGGATGGTACTTCATGAATGACATCTCAGCCACAACATTTCAATTAGACATGCATGGGGTGAGCATTCATTGGCTTAGAGAGGCAAACCCCCACCTCTCTCAACCAATGAATGGTTTCCATCATTGACTTCAATGGTGAGAACCGCTAGGTTACTAAAGGTTACCTAGCAGTTCTCACCATTTAATTAATAGTGGGAACCGTTCATTGGCTGAGATAGGTGGAAGCTCATGAGGCTCATGCAGGGCCGATGGGGGATGTCATTAAAAGTACCAGGCTGCTGAATGCAGTATGGCTCCCACCGACGCTGTCGCAGCATACAATAGAAGTCAATACACCATCGAACCAACCCACAAGTACTTCCCATAGACAGGAATACTACACAGGGATTTACCAAGAATCGTGTCTGCAAACCCAATCATAAACGGAGCAAACTTAGGACAAACTATGCTTGTGGTGTCTGTCTCAAATTTACTGCATTTGTCAGTACTGGAAGATTCAGTGCAACTTGGATCTAGCAAGAGAAGACTCTCCAGCCACTGTTTAATACAGGTAACATTGGATTTATCAATGCTGACATGCAAGCATCTGCAGTTGCTCCCTGGCTTTACTTACACACATAGAAATCGCATGGTAATCTCACAGGGTTTTTTTGTACAAATAAGGAAGCTGGCACTTTAAGTTGTACACAGCTGACTTCAACAAAAATCAATTGATAGTAAAACCTGGACATTAATTAGATTTACAGATCATGGTCGGGAAGAAGTTAATTTTCTGAAGTCTTGACAACTAGTTGATAATTAATAGGAGATTACTTTAAATTAATTTGAGTGGCTTTCAGCACATTGTGGATCCCCTCTTTTTTATTGGCTACAATGCTCCTTTATTTATGTGCCTTGGCTTGTGGTAATGCATTTATTGTACATGTATTGTACATGTTGTTTTATTATTGAAAGCACAAGGATTAAGAGAACAAAGCTGTTTTTGAAATCAACCCTTGATCAAAATGTATTGTTTTAAATCTTTACACCTTCATAAAACAGCCTTGTTATTCCAATTTAACACAGACATGATATATTGTCACCTGTAGTTAGATATTATCTGTACAATACATGCAGCAGTAGAACACAATAAGACTATGTGTACATGAGCTTTAATAAAAAAAAAGAAAGATTTCTTCTCCAATTTGTAGTGACAGGTGAATGGAGGTGAGACAAACGTTCAGATGATTGATGTCTATTGAGACTGAGACAAGACTGCAGTGCACATAACTCTCACATCAGATATGATGACGTAGCAGTGTTGGGGAAAGTACAGCCTACTCTACTTTTTACATCTTGTTCTGTCTAAGACAGCTACTGTATATCGGTGTCTCTCCATAAAGGTCTATGATCCATGGCAGCTTCTGTCTTCCTTCCAGCACCTCAATTTGAAATATATGTTTTACTAGATGCAGGTTGCACATGAAAATCATAAGAAAAATGTTCCTAATGATCTTCTTTAATTTCTGCATACAGTAGTGCGTTCCGAACCCTTTAGTGCCTTTGAACTGCCAGGAAGCCGTATGTTTCAGTGCTATGAAATGAGAGTTCAACAATCACAGAACACGAAATGTGACAGCATAAAGAAAGGCTGCACTTTTATTTAGATTTACTTTTATGCTGGACTCATTATATGTCTTCTCTACATTTAAAAAAATAAAAAAAAACATAAAAGTAAATTCCCAATGTGTAGACGCTGTGCTAGGCTCAAAGCCATTACAGACATTAAAGCCTCTCTTTCAAAAAACTAATGTTTCCCAACTTCTCTACCCAGTAACTCTGAGAACCCAGCTGTCTGTAACTTATACAATAATGGAACTGCGCCTTTCAAAGTGAAGTTATAATAGGAACCCCTATCGAAGCATAAGGTCAAGGCTGCAAATTGAGTTTGAATGGTAGTTTCTGTCTGTAAGATATTTCTTGTTCTTCTCCCTTTCAGAATTTCACTTTGTCATAAGATGAAGCATTTATTAGAACATGTTAAAGTAAATTCGAAACAGTCTAATTTGATCTGTAAATTAAATGAAATAAGACAAATGTGAGAAACAAAGACTAAGGGGCATATTTACTAAACAGTGGATTTACAGAACCCTCACATTTTTTACAGATTTCATCTGCCATTATCAAAATAGTAATATCAGCATATGCAAAATCAGGTTTGTTTCCATTTTAAATCTGGCAGGCAAACTCTGCAAAAGCAAGGGTTTTGTAAATCCACTGCTTAGTAAATCCACCACTAAAACAGAGAAAGAAAACAAATACCTACAGACAGATGTAAAGGTCTAATAATAATAACAACCATGAAGCCAGTAATCCCTTTGTTGATATGTACAATACACATCAGGAACAGACATGAGGAGATGACACTGTGCCAGAGCCTTTGTTCTCTTGTGCACATACTGTATGCCATTTTCCTTAATATCACTAGGAAGATGGCACCACGGAGAAGGGGAGACCCACTTGCCATCACAAGGTAAGATATGGAGGGCAGGGTGGGACCCGCTTCTCAGAGGAGTGGGCTTGCTGCCCATGGACCCCCTGAGTGCATTATAGTGTAATTTGCAAACATAGGGAGGAGTTCAATTCCCTACAATGTGGTGTAACATTCCGGAACAGCATTTTACATTCTGCCGGCAAGTGAAAACTTAAGATGTCTTTAAACTGACTTTAAACATATTTAAGAAGTATCACTGTGTCCAGAATGTTATCCTATATACCACTTTTTCTCCTTGAAAATCCTACAATTTGACCATTAAAGGCCATATTCAATATGGGGCAAAAAGTAATTTTCGCCTATTTCCAATATCCCCATATTCAATTTCACTGACTTTTCGCCGATGCGAAAAGTCAATGTAAAAAATCGGGGATAATTTTTCGTCTGCCTTTAGCAGGTGAAAAAAAGTGCAGAATTGGGGTTTAGGGGTGCAGGCTTAAAAAAAAATAGGCCGCAACCCTGTGAATGGTCCTCAAAATGATCTGTGTAAAAAAAGATTTAAAAAAAAAATCATAACACCCCAAAAAATATTTTTACATTTAGGGGATAAAAATGGTAATACATCCTAAAGTACCCAAATAGATTCCAGAGGGGTTTGGAATTATGTGGCAGGTGTTTTCTTCATTGCGGGGAGTAGCGGCAGGTGCGTTTTTGAAGAATATTTAAAAATCATTAAAAGGGACTTAAAAATATGCTTGCACCCATTTTCAAGTACCCCAAATTTGATGGCCATAGTTATTTTTCCCCAAAAGAACTTCCAAATGCTCTTCTGCATCACCTTCTTCAAAGCCGCATTTATGCACCTGCCACAGCTATTTAAAAACCCGACTTTCTTCTGCAGGCAAAAACGGGGGTGCCCATAGTGATCCCCCATGTCTGGACATCTTTAGGGGGGTCCTAGGATGATTTCCCGAAAATTCTTGTTTTTTTTGCAGATCCAAGTTTGGCCGGTTCCCGATTTCACCTTCTTTGAATTGAATACTGGGAATAGCAGGCACGCGCGCGATACTTTTCCGCCTGGAAAACAGGCGAAGGAGGTGAAAAGTCCAGCAGGCGAAAAGTCTGGACTTTTCGCCTCAAATTGAATACGGGCCGAAGTTACATACAAAAGTGGTATACAGTAATCAAGCCCTTGCTTTTTATAAGGAAATTACTGTAATTCAAGTCTATATGAAAACTACTGTCATTAAAATTGGTACAATAATTTCTATTCACAGAGTTCTTTGTTCTTTATATTTAAGATTTGTTTTTCAATGTTACCTGTCTGATAAACCATTTCCTCTCTTAGTATGTTTCCATGGTAATTACATATATTGATATCTACAAATCATGTTTCTTTTCTGTACACTAATCAGCTATGGAGATAAATACAAAGGCAATGCATTTGGATCTCAACAAATGTATTTGTCAAGGGGTTGGGTACGGGATGCCGATGCACAGTATCTCGGCAGTCAAAATCCCAGTGCATGCATTCCGACAGGGTTAGGATACTGACACCTGTCAGTAGATATCCCAACCCTTTCTCCTACCCCTAACCCTAACCCTCCCTCCCTGGTGCCTAAACCTAATCTCCCCCTAGTGCCTAAACCTAACCTCCCCTTCCTCACATCCTAAACCTAACCCTAACCCAACCCGCTAGTGCCTAACCCTAACCCTCACCCTAGTGCCTAAGCCTAACCCCTAACCCTTACCCTCCCCCAAACCCTGCTACTTACTTCGGGATGCTGGCAGTCAGGCAGTCAGTCAGTTATCCTGACCCTTTTCCTACCCCTAACTCTCACTCCTCGGTGCCTAAACCTAACCCCCCCCCTAGTGCCTGAACCTAACCTGCACCTCCAAGCACCCTAACCCTAACGCTCCACCTAACCCCGCTAATTACCTTTGGTATGCTGGCGGTCAGGATGTTGGCAATCAGGATGTCGGCACCGGGATTCTAACAGGTGTCAGGATTCCGGCACCAATATTCTAAGGGCTGGCATCCCATGTGCCAAGCTATTGACCGGATCCCTTTGTTAACATGCAATGGATAGTGTAAAAATATATAATTCTCATTAGTGCCATTAACTATATAGGTGTACAAAAAACAAATATACTGTACATTGTGATCTCAGTGAAATTTTCCTTCTGTATATGTCATTATCACCATTACTTAGTTATCAAGGTGTAGAAATACTTGATGCGCTTGGTCATATAAAAACAGTGTAGTTTCTGTACTTTCCTTCAGCACCATTAGGTATCTACAGTAAGTGTAGTAATACACTGCAGGATTAACCAGTACTGTATAGAGAATGTAAAGGCTACAAGAAGAAATGGGCAGATTTGTTTGCTACATGCATCATAGAAAAATGTGTTATTATATAATAAAAACACACTCATGTTGTGGATAATTAACATAATAATCCAATTCGGCAAATTTTCATCCTCTTTTAAATAAATGAAGTTGAAGACAAAATCATGGACAGAACATTGTGGAAACACAACTGAAGACAGATGCATTGAGGATGAAGATTTTATTGTAAACTACATTTAAATATTTAGAGCAGGTACCACATTTACTATTAGAAATATACTATTTAACTACAGTTTAGTATACAGTACAGTATGAACATATTTTATATTTACTCAAGTGCACTGCACATCAGTCTTCTATCACTTCCACTTTGATCTGCAATTGCTGTAAGTGATTCATTTTTCCTTTTGTTCAACTCAATTACAGTCCAGACTCCAGAGTGGATATAGGCATAGAGGAGTGCACTTGAATCAATATAAAATTTCTACTGAACATTAACACATACAGTATGGATCACATAATTGAGCAGGCTTAAAGCATGCCTGAAAGAGGACTAATATATGAAGCCAAGTATACCATGGAGCATTGATGAGGTACTTTATTGGTGGCACTGCTGGTATAATGTATAGTGCCATTGGTTTATTAAAACGCTCAGAGCACTGTTGTATGTAGGTTATACTGCTAGTGTGAACTGATGGAGGCATGTCCAGTTAATGTGTACATTGCAGATGTAATATGCTGGTGATACTGTACCACTGGTATAATATACTAGGTCAGGAATGATGGTATAATGTGGTAAGGACAGTATAACATGCTGGAGCAGTACTGATATAATGTGTGGGGTGCCACTTGTACTCCGGTAATTGTACAATGAGATTTGTGTTGCAGAATGCCTTTATATTTAAACTTGTTCTCAATAAAATCGAAAATAAGTTATCATAAACAATGCACTTTACTCCAATGTTACCAGTTTATAAATAAAAAAGCATTATTTGTTCTTCTTGATCTCTTATTGATACATCAGGTATTTATGTATTTGTTTGCACATATTGGAGAATGAGAAGAGGTCATGTAATGCATTATATCGGGACCTTGGCACATATAATTGCAACTCTATGGGGCATATTCAATTAGCCGCGGGGGTTAACCCGTGGCTAATAGCTGCGCCAGACCTATTCAATTAGTGGGGATACGTCACGCGCGAGTCTCCGAGTCCCGCAGTCGGACTTTACCTCGCAGTTCAAGGAGGTGCGAGGTAAAATCCGCTCACAAACCACCAAATCGGGTTCGGGAATGGGAAAAAACCCATTGATTCCGCAGTGAGTCACGATTTTTCGTCACGGGAAAATGGCTATTTTATTGAATAGCTTTTCCCCGCGCCGCAAGGATTTTGGCCGGCGATTAGTCGCTGGCTATGTCCCGCTGTTAATTGAATATGCCCCTATGTATGTGATTAATTGTACTATGTTAATATAATAGATTATAATACTTATGAATATTTCTAAAATGTCGGTTTCTACTCAGTATGGTATATTTACTTTTATACAGCACAAACTTAGAGCAAACAGTATTATGTGTGACCTGCATTGGCTGTTGATTAATTGGTGCTTTTACAGGGTACTAATGAAGCCAATCAGTGCACATACAGATGTGTCCACATCCATCTTACTTCCGTGCATGGTAAACAGCACTTCTAGACATGCCATGGCATGACTGGGTAGCGCCTAGCGTCATTTCGTGGGACTTTCAGAAGCGCATGCAGGGGAGGTTCTGAGTACCTAGAAACCCCCCCCCCCTGATAGGCTCAGTTTATTTATTTTTTTGAGATGGAGACAGCTCTGCCTCCGTCTGTACAGTGATCCCGCAGCCACAATATGATCTGACGCACGTGAGCGGTAACTCAGATCAGAACTCTCTGTGGTTTGCAATTTCCAAGGGGAGCTGTGGGCACTCAGCAGTGGTGGGAGCAGATAGCACTCATCTGCGCTGTGCTCCAGAGCGTCCAGGACTTGGCTGCACTGTTATACAGCAGAAGTGTGCCAGTCAGGGGATGGCCTCCAGGTGCAGATGTTTAAGTATGCATGTGTATATATTTGTATGTATGTATGCATGTATGTGTCTGTATGTACTTGTATGCATGTATGTGTGGATATTTGTATGTGTGTATATGTATCTGTATGTAAGTGTGTTTGTATTTGAATCTATGTGTGCATATATATATATATATATATATATATGTATATATACATTTGCTCGTGGGGGGGGTTGGTGGTTTATATATACATACGGAAACCTCCTCTTCCAAATCCTGCATTTGCCCCTGACTTTTTACCTTCAAACGTGTCTTATACGCAAAGCAACACAAAAGCATATTCTTCTGATTAAAATGATATGCAGCATGCCTATATTATGTGTGCAAATGCAGGTGTATATGCATGCGTAATGCTACGTTACAGTGTCACAGCTGCTGACACTATAATATAGAATTTTGCATGAAGATACACCTGCAGTCGCCCACATAATATAGGCATGCTGCATATCATTTTAATCAGAAGAATATGTTTTTGTGTCGCTTTGTGAATAAGACATGTTTGAAGGTAATAAGTCCCGGTTCAGGACAGTGGTTCTAGTCAGCGTAGTGCGGTCCGCACTGCATAATAATAAAAACACACCAGTCCGGCTTTTGGTAGTACACTCGTACTAACTGGCAGCGGTGTGTCTGTTTTAGCAACCAATGACAGTCAGACAGACTCTCATTGACTACTGTACCCATGGCCGGAGTCGGGCTGGAGCTCACTCATGAGCTCCGCCTTTCCGGCTCCCACAGTGGGTGATGGGAAAGTAGGGACCACTACTGGGGGCACTGTATAAGGGGCACTACTGGGGACACTGGATAGTGGGACCAATACTGGGGGCACTGTATAAGGGGCACTGCATATGGGGACCACTACTGGAAGCACTGCATAGGGGGGCACTGTATAAGGGGCCCTATTTTTCAGTGGTCATGCCCCTTTTAGCATGTGGACAAGCCCACTTTTTCGGCATGTCTACATACTTGGCGGGGAGCTAAGTTTTTTAACTTGACCTGGGCTCCAAATAACCTAGTTACACCACTGATCTTGACAGTCCATCATTGATTTGTGTGCTATACTCAAAGTTTTATTTTTTTTTCCCTGGATAATATTTTGTTTGTACTAATTTTAAGTGTACATGTATTTGATTTGCTGTGTGTATTATTGGGGAGGCCTGTGGAAATAAAGGAGAGCTGCAGTTAGGATTAATGATTAGCAAGGATTTTCTGGAATATGTGAAAATTAGCAATGTGCATGTGGATTGTGTTGTATTGTTCAGTGCTGGAGTAACCATTTTATGGATATTATGTTTCTCCTTTGCAGTTGTCTCAGGAAGCTCACAGCTACATCTTACCTGTTTACTGTAGAAGCAAAATTAGACAGAAGATATGGCTATTTTACTTCCTTTCCTCCTTGACTTCTGCAGATATACATTGCTTGAGCAAAAAATTTCTCTGACTAACTAATTGACTGGTTGTGGTTTTCAGCAGATAATATTCCTTATATGGATGATCTCTACTTGTATAAGTAGACGACTGTGAGCTCTCATGCACAGGGTCCTCCACTCTCTTGGTTCTCACCCTTCACTATCATTGTCCCACTCACTGTCGTTTATGTCCATCCTTCCCAGTTACAAACTCCATCCTGCAACAGGAACTCTCTAATAGCAAAACATTTCAAATTAATATTTAAAGCTGAGCTTTAAACACAGGACTATATAGCGTAGTACAATACTACAAACAACAAAATCAGGAACAATGTAAGAAACAATACAATGCTATTTACATGTTATTGACATGTTCCCAACTATTTATCTGCCTCTCTTGGGTTTAATAAAATGTACAGTAGGTTTTCCAACTAGCTACCACACAAAACTTGTTGGACAATAGACTAGAATGTTGAGGTTTTCTTGAATTGAGTGAATTGTGACCATAATCTGTGCACTTCCATTTTAAAATTGTGATTGCTACAACACTGTGGTTGTCATATTTTAATAGACCTTGTTGTCTGTACACCTTAAATATCAAGTCACAAAGTTTATAATACAGCACTTTGGAAGACAGTGTTCTCTCTCCACTACATACTGTAATACATACTTGCCTACCCTCCCGCTTTCTGCGGGAGCCTCCCGCTTTTAGGTGGGAGCTCCCGCTACCCCGCAATATAAAGGGAATCCCCCGCTTTCCCCACTGCCCCGTCAGAAATCCGGACTGCGCATGCGCGACTCAGTCCGGATGTAACAGGCGCGGGGTTTGAGATTGCACGACACTCATGTGTGGACGTCAGGCTTACTGTAAGCCAACCACCGCGGGGTTGTGAGTGATCCAGCCAGATCCCAGTGTGGCTGTATAATGTGCGTGGGTGGTCGGCAGTGTTGTGCTGCGGCAGCGCTGTCTTTACGGCCACAGTGCCCTTACCTCCTCTCCACAATGCAGCGGGACCCGCTTCCTCCGCAGCAGCAGTCAGTGCCACGAGAACTGAGCTGCAGCAGCAGAGTCATCATGTGTACCAGGTAAGTGACTGCACACTGACCTGGGGAGGGGACACAGCTTCCAGTAAACACTGATATGTGGTATTATGGAGGGGAGAGAGGACTGTATAGTGATATATCTGGGGACACAGCTCACAGTACACACTATGTGGTATTATATAGAGGAGAGGTGACTGTACAGTGATATATGAGGAGATACAGCTCACAGTACACACTGATCATGTGGTGGTATTATTATATAGGGGAGAGGGGACTGTAAAGTGATATATGATGGGGAATAGCATAGCTCCCAGCACACATTATGTGGTATTATAATATAGGGGGAGGGGACTGTACAGTGATATATGATGGGGAATAGCACAGCTCCCAGCACACATTATGTGGTATTATTATATTGGGGAGAGGGGACTGTACAGTGATATATGATGGGGAATAGCACAGCTCCCAGCACACATTATTTGGTATTATTATATAGGGGAGGGGATTGTACAGTGATATATGAGGGGGAATAGCACAGCTCCCAGCACACACTATTGTGGTATTATATAGAGGGGACTGTTTAATGATATATGATACATCCTGCACTGCTGCAACAGCACTGAGACATCAGCCCACACACAGCAACTGGCAGCCGTTGCTCTTGCCCGCAATCCCCAGCACCTGCATTTTGCAGTATACAACCCAATCTCCCGTTATTGCTGGCGTCTCACCCCTAAGTAGAAATAGATATGGTAGTGTATAGATCCCTTTCAGTAGATGTACCTAGAAGTGATGTAGAGTGGGGGCGGAAGTGCGGTTCCATGCCCATAAAGGACACCAAAAGTAGAAATTTGTTAGCTCGCTACGATTCATTCGTCACAGGTTTATATTTCCCCTCCATGTGCACATGGATAGTAACTAATGACGTTGGATAGTGAGCGATGATGTCGGGGTACATCTGCTGAAGGGGATCTATTCACTACCAAATGGATATGCCCATAGGTAAAGCTAGACATGCCCTTTGGGCGGAGCATGGCACACCTCCCTCGAAGGCACATACTACAACCGACTGTAATCTCCCTGAAACTAATTTTCGAAAGTAGGCAAGTATGCTGTAATATGGAGTGAATAATCTACTAAATTCTTTTATAAACCAGTTTTCTATACTGGTTTATATTGTATATTATTTGCTTCTTCGTTCTCTGGTAATACCACAAATCTTAAATTGTTTCTAAGTCAACTCTCAAGGTCATAGAGTTTTTGTTTGCATAAAAATGTTTGCAAAGCCAAATTAGAAATTTCCTCATTTATATAGGTAGTAGAGCTTTTCAGAGAAGAAATTGTTTCTCTATTGAAAAATCATTGTTTCTCTTTTACACCTCTGTTAGACACAGGAAAAGGTCATACTGAACCTTCTAATTTATCAAATTGATTTTCAGATGCATTAATGGCTGAAAAGAGTCAATGTTGGTTCCACAGCAGTAGAAGGCTTCTGCTGGGACAATGATATCTCGCTAGAGGTGTTGTTAAAATGCAATGTGTAGGTTTCACAAGCTGTGCTGGTGCCTGTTTTATTTTTTACCCAATTTTGCTTTTGAAATATCTATCTCAAGATTAAAGCAGTGTTATGCAGTGTCACCAGCCATATTAAAAAATAATAAAAAAAAAAATATTATATATATATTATATACATATATATATATATAAATCCAAAAAGAGATGGGTACTCACCATTTGTAGAAACGTAACAGGGTTTTACTTACTCACAAATGACCTATGTCAAGACAGTAGAACCATGGGTCTCTCTGGTTGTCAATTATGTATTCTACTGTCTTGACAAAAGTCATTCGTGACTGAAACATCGACTTTATGTACCTATGTCTGTGAGTAATTATAACCCTGTTACTTTTCTACAAACGGTGAGTGCCCATCTCTTTTTGGATTTATGCATTGTACCAGTCTTTAATGGAGCACCACCCCGTACTGGCCGTGAGCAGTGAGTGCAGCTAATTGGATTGTTTTATATATATATATATATATATATATATATACACACATATATATATATATATATATATATATAAACAATAGACAATACAAAACATGAAAAAGTTGGTACGCTCTTCAGTCCACCTTACACAAGTCTTTGTGGAACAATAAGTCCCAACCCAGGTTGCTTGCACATGCAGACCAGTCTAATAACGCTTTAGCAAGTTCCACAGCTAGTCCGCTTGCACGAGAACTCAGTAAATGAAATGACTGGCATCCTGCCCTTCTCAGACCCGAATTTCCTTTTCAGGCAAATAATTCTAAAACCAAATTAAATGCAGGGGGGTGCACCATAGTGCATCAAATGTAGTTTAATAAGCCATCACAATACACATAGATAAAATATGCTTACCAACATGAGTTGTCAGACCACTGCAAGTATGTGAAGCATGGGATAAATCACAAATGCCAGGCAGCTATTCCACATTAAGGGACCCTCTGACAAATCTACACTTCCAAATCTACACTTTATAACAGTATTAAGGCAATAAAGGCATTCAAATTAAAATCAATCCATTCTTTAAGTCTACACCAACACATCGTAGGATCATAGCCATAAATCATCCACTGAATTTCTGAACGTAATACAAAAATGTATGTACGGTAACATGCTAGAAATCAAGACCTGGTACAAATCATTTAACCTATACAATAATGTAACCCCCCGTCCACCCAAACAAAAACGAGTACAAAAGTAACTATGACAGCAGGCATAAAGACTAGCAAACATGTAGTTTAGTGTTAAATATAGAACTAGAAATTGTCTGCCTGAGAGCCTAAATTGTACCCTTATCTCATATTGTGCTAATGCTGCTTTCAGAGATTCTGTGTAGCTTCTATTTGGAGCAAATGTCAATTTCATTGATAAAATGTATTGTGCTAGAATATAGAGGATCTCAAACTTCAGAATTCAGCTGCAAAAATTATATAATGGTGATCCATTATGGGCCTCATTTGTAGTTCTTGCAATTTGCGGCCCAAATGTTTATGTAAAATAGGACCCACAAATTGAGCTCTTGGTTACTTTGAGCTGCATGTACCAATGTGTCCCCATACATTGTTGCTGAAGTCACACCAACCTCCCCTCTCAGGTCACAAGGTCCCATGCGACTTTGCTTGTGCTGAACTTCTTTTTTGTGTCTTCTTCACACAAAAATATGTTGGTTGCAATGTGATGCAGCTAAGATGCATCAGGATACTGCACTGGTTGATTTTATATGCAACACTTGATCTGTGTGTTACAGATAATAAATGATTATGTCAAAAGAAAATAGACTATCATAAATTGAATGATAGATATTACATATTTGTAATATTGGAGATATTGGGCCAAATGTAATAGGGTGAGAGTTTTCTCACACTTTTTAAACTCGGCCAATGCAATAGAGTCCGAGAACAAAGCAATAAAGCAAACTCGCAAGTTATTCAGATTCAAAAATTTCTCACGATTTAAAATCTCATTCATATGTTTTCCCATTTTGAAGATAAAACTCGACCAGTGTAATAGTGTGAGAGTTACTGCTAAACTCTCACATTTTCTAAAGTCTCACCCTATTACAATTTGGCCCATTGTATCTTATTGCAGCTGTGTACACTTATTGGGTAAATATCAGTTATAATAATGCCAGTATGTACCTAGAAACAACTCTTATCGGGACTTCCCAAATTTAAATCTTTTTGAAATCTGACCCACCTGCAGTGCAGAATGGTTTTGACCAAGGTGTAGAGTTACTTGCTCTGTCTAAAGCTGGGTACACACTGACAGATACATTGGCCGATCAATTGATCGGCCAATGTAACTGCTGCCAGTCGGGCAGTGTGTACCCGCGATATGTCAGTGAACATCGGCATTCACCGACATATCGCATTGGCTGTGCTACACAATCGATGGACAGACATATCTGCAGACATATATGTTCATCGGCAGGTGTGTACGAGTGGTCTGCAGACCACCTGTACGCACACAGCAGCAGCCGTGGTGAGGGGGCGGGACACGCCCACCGGGACATGCCCCCTGGTCGCCGGGACTTGCGGGCAGGTACAGATGGTTGTTCAGTGTGTACGAACAACCATCATCTGCAATTATATCTGCAGATTACTCGATCTGCAGATATATCTGTATAGTGAGTACCCACCTTTACTCAATCAGGCCCTCAGGGCAGAGACATGGTAATCTTATTTCTTAGGGAAAAACAACTAGCCACAAAGTTCTGAATATATGTTCACAAATTTAGGCAGATAAAGCATAAACTAAAATGGCAGTAACGGGTATTACTGATACCAAATCTCCATATCTCAATATACTGTATGTATATAGGATTTATCTTTCCATGGGTCCTCCCCACAGATCAGGGTAGATGCAGCCTAGGCTGTAATGGTGTGGTAGTACTTGTTGTGAGGTACAGTAGATATGAGGGATCATGCAGCGAATGCAATGCGCTTTCACTATGGGTGGCTTTCTCAAGGTTATGCAGTGACAAGTAAGCTTGTTTGTAATATATATATATATATATATATATATATATTATATATATATATATATATATATATATATATGAGGGTCTATTGTTCTATTTACATTTGTATTTTTTATATTATCTGTTCCCAATTATTTATGATATTTGACATTTGTATGTTCTTTAATTTTAATATACATATTTCACAGTTCTATGAACAGGACTTTTGTTTTTATGTAACTCCAAGTAAATATTAAGTACTGTATTGTCCTGTTTCTCTCCTTTTCTCCAAAATATCTTTCTTGACCAGTTTGACTACACCAAGTACATACAATAAAAATAATATAGATTCTTCCCGTTGTGTGAAATATCACATTTATTTAAATATACAGCCAGTGCAGTCTCCTTTCTCCATTTCATACATACAGTACACAGTGGAACCAAAACAGATACTGCGCTTCGCATTTGGGCATTCTGTATTGACCTTAAGAATGTCCATTTCATCAAAATAAATGAAGGAACAGTATTTTTTTTACCTTATGTATAAACTGGAGAACTTTTAAAATGTTCTCTTAAATACGTTAAATCTGGGTCACAAAGTATAACCATCATAAAATGTCATTGCATTTGAAACATTAATACTTTACTAGCACTTTAAAGTATTTCCAATTTTAGCCTTTTCATGTCTGTATTACCTGCAGTTACTTTTCACAAATTAAAGTCCATTAGTACAGTAGTACTTTAGGTAGATTCAAACTTTAGTGAAAATACATGGATGCAGAATAAAGAAAAAACATTTTTATAAATATGTACATTATAACTTTTTTACATAACAAGTAAACCCTATTTTGATTCCATTTGCCATGTGCACAGGTTGTGTACAGAGTGGAATATCAAATGAGCAGATTAAAACTACAGTAACTCATACTTGCCTACATTTTTCAGGTCCAGGGGGTTCCAGTACTATTCATGGCAGAAATAGGAGGCAGGTTCATTAAGGCATAATTCATGTCATCAAGCCCCCACTATAGATACTTCACTGATGAAGTGTCCTGTATCTGTGAGGGCTCCCTGTATCCTGTCCAGAGGAACTCCCCAGAATTCAATAGTCACCCAGACATTCTGGAGGGTAGGGAGGTATGATCTAACTGTTACCATTAGCATACTGTAACAGGATGAGAAACTATCATCTCACTTTAATTTGTTCCTTTCTGTATACATCAAGGGTTCACAGCTATTTTCCTATTACTTTTTAGTAGCCAGGCCACTTCAAGGCTCCTCTGTACCGGCGTCCTTAATGCTACATGATAATAGCACCAACTCCGAGTCATATAATAGCATACTGTTGTGCCACATGATAACAGCACATACACCTGCTCTGAAAGGCATGGATGGGACCAGCATTGAGTTGAGAGGGTGTGCTGGTTCCTGTAGTACTGTTTGGAGGTCTCTGGGGTACCTTCAGGTGAGTTGGCTCTCAACTTAAATATATCTATGAATGTGCTGTTATCATGTGGCACAAAACAGTATGCAATTGGTTGCTGTTATGTAGCTTTAAGGATGCAGGTACAGAGAAGCCTTGAAGAGGACTGGCACTGAACCATTTATTTGCAAATATATGCAACAAAGTTCTCTGACTTTCTATTATCAACGTAGTATTCAAATATTTTTTCTGTTTTTTTTGCAGTGTGCTGGAGGGAACATTTTTTTTCTCTCAAATTGCAAAATACACAATTATACATTCCTGAATGACTCCAAACAGTTCCAATGTACAAAATCACATCCAATTCACCACACATTACCTTAATCCAGATAAACCCACCAATCACTGGGGCACACCCATTTCATGCTACTGTTGAGGTTATGACTATTGTCTTTAAGTATTTTATCCTCTCTACTTTTTGTACATATTCTATTCTGTTTGGGTACACATATCATTAGGAACCCTTATCAATGGGGGAATTCAAATAGATATGGTGTTGAATAGCACTGGGAATGAGTGTCTGGAGCTATTTAATTGGCTGCACTATAAAGCCTGCGCTTGCACCCTCCTGAGGTGTAAGCAGAAATTAGTTTAAACTAGTGCCAAAATGCTAATTGCAGGCTTACCGCATGTGCTAACAGCATCACTCCCAGAACACTAGTTGGAGAATGCCATCTACCGTGACTATACCCCTGTCACTAGGTAAACTGCATCTCACGACTTAAGTGCCAGATGCGATGCAGACAATAGCTCGGGTACTTGTTCCCGATGCTATTCAACATTGCATTTAATTGAATTCCCCCCCATATGATTGATATACTGTACGTAGAAAGTATATTAGTTGACTTTTTGAACATTACAATACATTTGAGAGACTCTTTATAATCAGATTATCACTCTACTGATGAAGTTTAGTACTAGTTCCAGTATACTCTCACTTGCAATGTAAAAATACTGTAGGTTTAATATTTAAAACTGACACTGTAATGAAGCACAAGTCTATTGTAGTGATACATGAAAGTGAGCCTTCAGTAGCTTGAGTGATATATTTTGCTTTAAGCCACTCAAGTTTGAGCCTATGCTGTTTGCATTGTTCATTTGTGCTGTTAAAGTCCACATAGCAGCTGTCCTGTTTATATTCATTAGTGTAAATCTGACAAAGTACTTGGTGTGGACTGCTGAGCGCAGACAAGCCTCTCCATGACAGCTTGTACAGTCGTGATTTGGATTCTATGATACAGTATGTTGTGCCCTGAAACACAGCTGTCATTGATATATGGCTTCTACCTCTCAGCAAATCTGGGATGTTCTCACCTAATAAAAAAATCATCAAAATGTATATGCCCACACACCTCCTACAAGAGCGTTATAAATAGCAATGTCACTTTCTATCAGCATCTCATTATACATTTATAAAGACAATACTTATTATTGTTTAACCGGAACTTATTTAGGTGAATTTGGTTTCTTAGAAAATTTGTTGGTTTTAACAGGCATTATTTAACCTTTTTGCCATGTTCATTTATTAGCTTATTGTATTTACAATAGTAGTGGATTCTGATACTATAGATCATGTAGTTTTAGTGGGAATATATATCCAGTCTCCCATGTGCACATATTTAGGGGCAGATGCACTAAGCTCTGGAGAGTGATAAACTACCAACAAATCAGTTCCCAAATGTCATTTTTCAAACATTTGGGAGCTGAGTGGCTGGTAGTTTATCACCCACTACTTTATCACTTTCCAGAGTTTAGTACATCTCCCCCTTAATCTTTAAAACATGTTTCCAATTTTTAATAATTTTTAAAAATTTTAATTTTTAATCATTGCTGGTATTATTGGGAAGGAAAATATTTCTATATAAATTATACTGAAAACACAGATACACTGATCCTAAGTATCCTTAACCTAAATTTGATGTAGAGTAAAATGTAAATATTATATTATACTGCATGTATTTTTGGTTAAAATTTTCTGTATGTAGAAACTGAATTAGGCTGGTTCTACATTTAACCTTTACCTGTATTGATTATTTTTTATTTGCAGGGGTTTGAAAAGGAATACAAATTGAATATGCATTTATATTTTAGGGATTATATTTTCTATACAATCATATGACATTGATATTCTATCTACAGTACTATGTATGCTATGGCTTACAGAAAAGCAAACAAACTAGACACTTGACAAATTTATTAACTCAGAGGTTCCCAAACTCCACCATTACAGTCCAGGTTTTAAGGATATTCATGCTTGAATCCAGATAGTTACTGTTAATTAAATAACTGAGTTACTAATTAAGTCACCTGTACTCAAGATGGATATCCTTAAAACCTGGACTGTAATGCGGAGGTGGGAAACTCTGCATTGACTGATTTCAACAGTACATGTTGAAATCATGGTAAAGGTGAATTCTAAACAAATGTAACACAAATAAAAGTTTTAAGAATGTATCTGTATAAGACTAAAAACTGGCTTTTCCATTAGATACAAATAATGGACTCATAATCGTGCTGTAAGATTTTATGCTTATCCTTTTCAGACTGTTATTAGTGCTGACCCAGAATAGAGCAAACAAAAAACCCTTTAATACAGTTGCCAATTTTCTCTCACATAGGGATAAAATTAACAATATAATATGCATCAGCTGAGATTTTATATCTCACATTTTAGAGTCTGTCTTTCAAAATTGTATAAGTGGAAATGCATATTTTCATTTGTTTCCCTATAAGCGTGAACCTGCATACCGATCTATGCTCAGTTACAGGTGTAATAACTATTAAAAATGTATTTTTTTCTAGAGAGACACCATTGTTTCTTTCTGACATGATTTTGTTTAGTATTGTAATCGCTTAATGTGCATGTTGTTTTTAGCAGTCTTATGTAATATGACAAGATTTTATAACCACTAGGACAAACTATTGGATGAGCTGGTGAGAGACTGAAAAACTTTTATTAGAACATATGTCACCACACATCTTCTGTATAAGAACTGGCAAGCCAAAATGTATTTAGAATGTTTTACAATCTGAAAATTTAAACTGAAAAAGAGCCACTCAATGTTACCAGTCTTACTGATTTAAAGATAGAAATGTATGCAAATGTTGACTTATCCATTGGATGAATAATTAAATTACAAAACTTGTCATTGAATTGCAAATTATAATCACTACCATTGATCCGAAAGCCATGTGGGACTATTGAAACCAGCTACTAAAAAGGAATCTCTACTTTTGACACACAATTCCTAATAGCTTTCATCACATGTCAATATTGCTATAGCTTGAGAGAAGATGGGCTCAGTATACATTATTTTTATTATATTTTATTTATATGGTATCACAAAGTGTCCACACCATTGTACAAGAGGATACACATAAATACATTGTAAAATAACAGAGCATAAGTACAATGCACAAAATGTAACCATAGCCTAAATACAGAGCCTGAGTGCAAAACATTTATATATCACCATAGATTGGAAAGAACAAGTAACATGGACAAGGAAATAGAAAGAACTTTGCAAGCCCCATCCCAATATTTTAAAGGGGCCCCTCCCCAATGCTTCTAGAGGGACAGCTCTCCTTTCTCTCTTATTATACTACGCTAATTCTTTTTATGTTACATACGAGGTGTGGCTATTAAATAATGAGACTGAAGCTTTAGTTTATGTGTAATTATATTAAGTAAAATTTAACTCCATTCTCCTTCTATGTACTCCTCCTCTGTTTCCGCACACCACTGTATTCTTATTTTCCATTGATAAAAGCCATGCTGTGCGCTGGGAAAGGGGCGCTGTGAGCCCCTCAGCCTGGCATAAAGCCAGGGGGGGCGTGATCTGTGTGATTGCTCCCCTCCACAGGCATAGGAGACTGCTGTGGCTGCTGCTCAACAGCCACGAGCAGTCTCCCACTGCAGCTCAGCACACGGTGTATGCTGGGCTGCTGTGAAGGAGGGAGAAGGGAAGGGGGGGCAGCGCCAGATCCGGGCCCCTCAGGAAGCCCGAGCCTGGGTAAATAGTATACCCACTCCACCTCCCCTCTCGGCGCCCCTGGCTGTCTCAATAGCTCTTTTGTTTTCTTCTTTGCCTCAGTAACAGATGCAAAAATTTGACATTTAGGGAAAATAAGTCACATCGTGCTAGGTCTGGTTAGTAGGGAGGGTGAGTATGCATTCTTATTTTCCATTGGTCAAAGCCGTGCTATAGCTCATTATCTGTCAGCTGTCTCAACAACTCTATCATTTCTGCTTTACCTCAGTAACTGATGCAATACAGGTTCCTTAGAATACAAATGTGACTTTAGGGAAAACAAAAGCCACATGGTGCTAGGTCAGGTGAGTATGGAGGCTGTTCTAGCACTGCAATCTGCTTCTCAGAGAGAGCTGTGTGGGCCGGTGCGATGTCCTGATGGTTGATGAAACCATTTTTCCACAACACTGGCCTCTTTCTTCTGATTCTTTCCTGCAAGTTGCTAGAACATTTTTGTAGTAATGTTGATTCACTATTGCGCCTTTGGGTACACAGTCTTCCAAAATAACACCCTTGATATCAAAGAAAACAATCAACATAGCTTTGAATTTGGATTTGCTTTGACATGCTTTCTTCATTGTTTGTGATAGTGGTGTTGTCCAGTGCATGGACTAGACTATAGTCTCAGGCTCCATGTTTCATCACAGGCAATAACTTTATCAAAAAATGTGAATCCGCTTGAATTTGTTCCAAAATGTCTGTACAAATTTGCTTTTGATTTTCTTTCTGCTTGGCAGTGAGAAGTATTGGAACCATCTTAGTACAAACTTTTGTCATTAAGATCTGAATGGATAACTTACCTAACAGTTTCTTTATCGATGTTTACCATTTCTGCTATCATTCGGATGTTGTGTCAATTTGAAAAATTGTCTACATTTTTTCCACATTTTCATTTGTTTTTGATGTGCAAGGCCTTCCGAGACATTCATCATCTTCGATATCATCACAATCATCACTAAATCTTTTGTGCCACTCAAACACACGTGCACGTGACATACAATCTGCCCCTTATGCCTTAGTCAGGATACTGAAAGATTTGGTGGCCGTTTTGTTCAATTTAACAAAAATTTTAAGTTAACACATTGGTCTACATTTGAACTATAAATTTTTACAACACACAAGAAAACACATGGTTTTACACTTTAGGTATCACCCCTCTCACACTAACTATCTGTGCGAGACGGGTGATACTTGCAAAACCATTTTGGTATAGTCCATGGTCAGTGTTACCACACTACCTTTTAACTCACATAGTATGGTTTATTTTTTAAAAGTACAGTCTCGTTATTTATTAGCCACACCTCATTGTAGTGCTTTAGATTACATTATATCACACAGTGCCCCCAGTTCATATTATGACACATTGTAGCTTAGCTATGCCTGTGAGGGTGAAACAGGAGCATAGGAGATGGATCATATAAGTGTAGACCTTTACTAAGTGGAATTGGGATAGACCACCACCTATATGAGCGCTGTGAGTCCCCCTTTTCAGGGCCAATAACAGGCTGGAACCAATTGCTTAGCAAGCCATTCTGGGAACTTGGTAGACAACTATATGACCTGGATTCAAGGGAGACAGATCAAAGAATTGGGCGACCAAAGCCTCTGGTCCCCATAGCCACATCATCTTCTGCACCCACTATAGCTATGCTCATGAACAGGGAAATGTGTTGTTGCTAGAAGGAGTATTCAGTGGACAATTGCAGGAGGCAGTAAGTTCAGCACTAGATGATCCTGTACCCAATGTATTGGTGGACTATCAGAGTGGCTGAAGGGGAAAGAGAAGACAAATGAGCAGAGCTTTGGTGACAGGTAGATAACAAGAGGGAAGAAGGCATTGCTTGTGAAAACTATCTACTGAAGGGAATGGGTGAAAATATGGAGGGTACAGTAAACTGGAAAGGACATATTTATACTTATACAGTATATGTAGAATATGTTAACAGGTTAATTTCACAGCATAACGTCATTGTGCTATTCCATTATGTGCTGTAGAAAATAATCCAACAATTTAATAAAATGTTTCAACAACCCAAAGTGTTGATACAGTTAGGCTGCAGTTTATTATAGACCAGAATGTGTGCCCAAAATATGTTAAATTATACACTTTGGACAATGAAAGGAGAATTATAATAATTTAACCTTTGCTTTTAATAAGTGTTACAGTCAATGTTATAACTTTATGAAAGTCTATTCTCATTTCTCAGTCATCATATTTTAGTTCTTTCAAGTCAAAAAGTAACTCCGTTTGAATCATGGCTCGTAGTGTGACCATCGCAGATGTGTCCTCATACACTATTACTGCAGTCACACAAAACAGCCCCTCTCAGCGCACCACATCCCGTGCAACTCTACTTGCATCGTGTATTTTTGTGCATATTTTGCACCTGAAAATGCATCTAAGTTGAAATGTGACTTAAGACACTCCAGGATACTGCACTGCTTAATTTGCGACGCATTACTTGTATATCTGTATACAACTAAGTTTGAATCTTTATACGAAGGGCTGAGATGCAGCGGCTGCAGCCTTTTATCACGCCAAGTTCCATTGTGCTTCATTTACTGGCTTGGGGGTCAAGTTACTAAGCAATGTTAGGAGACAGAGTGAAAAGTGATAAGGCACCAGCCAATCAGCTCCCAACTGAGATGGCAGGTAGGAGCTGATTGTCTCCTAACACTGCTTAGTAAATAGACCCCTCAGTCACAAGTAGTATACAATTGTCACATATTACATTAATCAGTGAAGTCTCCTGGTTCTTCTTAATTTAATCGCATTGATTTGTAACTAAGACATATTTTCAACCAAAAAAGACGCCTGGGACAAGCAGAGTGGTACAGGACCTAGTGGCTCACCCACACCAGGTGTCTCATATCACATGGTGTATTGAGGCTAGGTGTATGAGAATTCATCGGTATTACCGTGGAAAGAATAAAATAAAAAGCCAAATGGTCTGTGTTTATTAGAGCGAGGATGGTAGAAATATGGCTACATGAATGTTACTCACTGTCTAAATATTATACATATAGGTAACAGGTGCTGTAACAGACATTCAAAATGGGTGCATACAGGATAAAATTGTATGTTGTAATAAAGCAGGCTTGAGTACAGAAATATAGAGATGTGAAATGATCTAAACTTTTCTGCAGACTATTCAAAAACAAAATGAAGAAAATCAGAAAGACAAAAGGAGAGAGGAAAAGTGTGATATGTAAGTTTCCTTCTTATGTATGAAGGATACATCACCTGCCTTAAATAAAACATTGATGCTGAACACTGTCCTACTGTACAGTGTATGTTTTTTTTGTATTTTATAGATTCATCAAGCTCTGTGCACTAACACCATCTTTGCTCTTATCTACGGTAAGTCAATATAGAGTATAAAGAGGGATCCATTTAGCTCCCTCCACCTCCTTTGGCACTTGCGGTGCACATGCACAGTAACACTGCAGTAACATAACCCGGCTGTGTAAACCTTTACTGCTATTATTTGTGTAAAAGTGTATCTTTTAGGATTCTTTGGGACAGATGCTTATCAGAGCAACTGTCCTGGCTTGGGGGCAATGACTAATAGCTCCAAAACCTGTTTCAAAATTGCAGCAAATAAATAGTCCTCTAAGGGGATGTAGTAAGCATCCTGGCATGCGGGATGCCGACGGTCTTAATATCGGTGCTGAAATCCCGAAAGGTCGGGATTCTGGCACCAGTATCCCAACCGCCGGCATTCCGAAGGTAAGTATTCTCTAAGTGTGCAACATTAAGTAGGCAGCAATTACTGTGAACCAACTTGTTTGTGTGAGTTCTTCAGTTATCATTTGCACTTGTATGTGTGAGAGTTCTTCAGTTGTCATTTGCCTCATCTGCAATGCCTCAGTTTGATGGGAAAGAGAAGATAGTCACCAAGGGAAAAAGTGGCTTCGTGGTGTATTGATACTGGCAGCATCCATTCCAAATACATAGTGTTAACCAAACTTACAGCGTGTCCAAACTTAACAACACTGCTTCATGAATTCATGCAAGATTTATATAAGTAAAATAAACAGATAATGTTGCTATGTGCGCACAGAACAGAAGTGAAGATGTATATTACAATATTGAAGCCTGGATGCTGATAATTCACAGCTCACATTAATTAGCAATCACAAATAACAACTTTCACAGATGTTGTCACTGTCAGCTTGTGCAAACTTAGAAATATGAGTTTCACTAAACCCCTTTTATAAATCTACAGACATATGTGTTTGATGGACTATTACATAAAGTAAGTTCAAGCTTTTACACTTTTAGTAAATCGAAGAAGCTGGCTGCTGTAATGGGGATACTGAAGTGTGCTGGAACTGCCTGTCCTATTGCAGTGTAGAGCAGAGCTTCTTCATGTATTGGAAGAAGAACCTGTTGGCAGCTATTCTTGACAAGTCATGCTTTAATGGAAGGGGATTTCATTAAACTGTGTTGTTGAAAGGTTACATTTGGCAAGGAATTTTGGGGCTGCTTGAAGGGAACATATTGGGATTATTTTGCCCTTTATGTAGGAGGAGCTATTCCATGAAGCCCCAGCCAGTCGCAATGCAGATAATGTGATGGGTAAAATACTTTAGTCTCCTCTTAAATAGTGTACTAGCACATGCAACTGTGAAGATTTAGATGATTTGCCTTATCTTTTGATAAATGTATTGCTTTTATTAATTGTTTTTATGGTCCTATTCATTATTAAGAGCCAATTGGTCCTCAAAAATTAAGTAGCCAACTTGCTGTGAGTTGCTGCAGTGGATAATAAAGTTCAGCATTAAAAAGCCAAATGCATATACATGGTGGCGGGGCATGGAGGACTTCACTAGCCCTCCCAGCGCTGCTAATGCACAGTGTCAGTCACTCAGCAGCGACGCCACCTCCACGCCACATGACGTTACTGTGTGTGATGTTACATAGATGCCACCCGCGACCACCGCACCACCCTGAAGCAGCCCGCCTGGTCCTGGCTTAGCCGACTATATCCTCCAAGATAGGGCAGCCCCAGCAGCACAGCAGCTCCGCATGAATGTGGCCTGGGAGCAGCAGTCCCAAGGTGAAGAATTTGTCAGACCTGCTTGCAAGGATACCAAGCTACTGCTGTATAGTAATATACATTTTATACATAATGCAGGGCGGGCAGAGTTAGTTGTGAAAGCTTAATAATTATATATATTTTATATTATGTACATATATGTGCATCATCATTTTATGTGTATTATTTATACACTTTACATATTTATTCAATGTATATATTTGCAATGTTATCACAATGCCTGATTATGTGCCCAGGTTATGAAATGGCATTCTGGTTACCATGGGAACCAGGACACATTCCATGGGCGTCATTCACAGTTAGCTGCGGCCCTTGTTGTGTGTCACTTCCTGCGCGACGGCTCACTCGAGACCGGAAGCGGGAGTGCGGACACCCGGGACATGGCCTCAACATGTGGGGGAGGGTTCTGTTATTTAAGTACTTAAGTTGCAATTGTTTTATCTGTCACTGTGTGTCCTGATGACGGGGACCCTGAAACTTACAAACCCTGAAACTTTGAAATAAAACTCTGCCAGCTGCTTGCTATCTGATTTATCCAATTTCAGGAGCCATAGAGTGTGGCTATGATGTTCTTTATAGTGTATGGCGGCCACTTGGATGCTTAATGTATTATATGGCACTCACTGCGATGCTCTCTGTAATATATGACTGCCACTGTAATGCTCTCAAAATTATTTGGTGGAGACTGCAACGCTCTCTGGGCCTGATTCAGACCCACTCGCAAGTGGCTGTCCGCTCGCAAGTGGGTCGATGTTGTGCACTGTGCATGCGCACGACGGCGGGAGCTCCTTCGTACGCATGCGCCAGACGCGACGAGCGAAGGACTTTCCTTCGCTCATTGTGTCTGATCAAAGGGGGCGTGCTGTCGATGTTGATTGTCTAGTGATGTCAGTGGGAGTGATTTTGGCTCTGATAGAGCCAAAATCACTCCGGGCCTTGCGGTTGAAAAACTCAACCGCAGGCTCCGTCTCGCAGTGGCGATGGTCGCGATGGTCAAGACCATCGCGGCCATCAAACTGCACGCTCGTATAGGCTGTGGGTGGTAACCCACAGCTATACGAGCGTCCAGGAGGACGCTCCATAATTATGGAGGGCGGCCCTCATTCAGAGCGTGCGCTCTGCTCAGAGCGTACGGCTCTGAATGAGGGCCTCTGTGTTATATGGCAGTCACCTTAATGCTCTCTGTATTATGTGGTGGTCACTTCGAAGTTCTTTGCATTTTCTGGTGGTCATTGTTATGTTCTCTGTATTATATGGCATGCCCCCCATGTGTGTAATTGATTTTGAATTTCTTGCCAGAGTGGGGTTGTACAAAAATGTACTCTGTCTCCAAATAGCCACACATTGCGCATCCGAGACACCTCATACACCCTTTCCTGCATGTTCAAAATTTAGCATTTTCCACCACTTACCGGAAGAGATTTCTTTATGGACTACCATGTCACAAATATTGTTACCATGTCTGTAACAAGGTAAACACCTTTAATGTACCAGGTTGTTACTTTGTTACAGAGGCAGTCAAAGATAACCATTCCCGCCTCGGTTCAATATTGCCATTATTTATTTATTTTTTTTAAAAGGGCAACACCTAAGAAGGCAGTTAATTTATTCATTTACTTCAGTGTCTAGGGATGTGGAATGAAAATGTATACAAAAATGCCAAAAGCAGTGAACAATTTTGATGTTTTTATCATTATTCATCTAAACTATTCTAGCAGTCGAGGAAAGGCAGACCATACAGGGCTCACCATTTCACAAAAAAACACAAAACTTTTCTTGTTATAGCTCCACCATAAATTGGTTTAAGGTAGGTGCCAGATTTGCACTGCATAAGGGGCACTATTTAAGCCTGGGGGCACTGCATAAGGGGCCAGCCTGGAGGCATTGCATAGGGTCACTACTTCAGCCTGGGGGCATTGCATAAGGGCAAAGCAAAACTGCAGGGGGCAATGTATAAAGGGGAAAACTACAGGGGGCACTGTATAAAGGGCACAAATACAGGGGGCACTGCATATGGGGATAACTACAGGGGGCACTGCATAATAGCACTTTTGACTGAGAGCCAGTGGAGGAGCAGCATGAGACCTGTCAGGCTGGAATGGTAAGGGAGATACCCCTTTTCCCTGTGCGTGCATAATTGCGAAGGCCCCCACCCGGCTACTTCTGGGGAGAACACTGAATAGGCCCTTAATTAACTTCAGCTCCAGAAAAATGTGAACCTTAATCTGACATTGACTTTACAGAGTGTTTTAAGCAAAGAGGCACTAATTAAGAGACATCTCTCTGGCCATACACTAGTACGAACAGCATAAGATAAGATTCATCCTACGATTTCCCTTGAAGTCCCCGGAGCTCACTGGCGTTCCTGGCCACACGATTTTGTGCTTGTTTCACACACGATTTACATATGTTCTGTCGTACGATCTCTCTTCCATTTACTATGGATCATGAGACGTTTGATCGTGTGCCTCACATAAAAACATGCTGTCATGCGATAGATTGGCCTTAAATATGTAGAGGGCTGGGCTTCACTTGGGGGTATAAAAAATGCCTGCCATTTTAGCTCTGTGCACTACTGTTTGCTCTGTGATTAGTGAGGCTTGGTTTTTACCCAGCTGAATGCTCCACATTGCTAGCTTCTGTGCATTGCTTTGTATTGCCTGGCTTTACAAAGTGCTTTATCTTGCTCAATTTCATGTGTGCTCTATCTTGTTTTCTTGTGGTGATGGATCCCTGCTGTTATAGAGCTCTGCTGTCCTATGCTGTGGTCAAGCTGAGTGAGGAGAGGAAGAGGGCCCAGCATAGGAGGAGGATCAGGTACTGTTGGACCAAGGATGGGGTGCTGGAGAGGGAGAGTCAATCCTACATGCCCCTGATGACGGAGATGAGGGAGAACAATCCATATGATTACCGCAACTTCCTGTAGATGGATGACACCACCTTCCAGGAATTGCTGCGTCTGGTGACCCCCTATATCCGGAAGCAGGACACCAAGTTTCGGATGGCTATCACGGCCGAGGAGAGGCTTGTGGCTACGCTGAGGTACCTGGCTATGGGATGCTCCTTTGAGGACCTAAAGTTTGGGACCCGCATCTTGGCTCAAGCTTTGGGATGCATTATCCCGGAGACATGCAAGGTTATCGTGAAGGTGCTGCAGTTCCATTATTGTAAGGTAAAATAAAACACACAACACATTTTTTTATAATAAAACTGGAATAAAGTTTTATTTAAACTTAATATAGTTTGTTAGTTATGTGAAATATTAAATACTCATCCAAACAGTTTTTTGGATTTTTGTGCAGTTTTTGCAGCCAACATGGCCTACAAAATGTATATAACATAAATACTTATGTAAAACTATATATATATATATATATATATATATATATATACTATATATATATATATATATATATATAGATATATATAGATATATGTACTGTGTATGTATATATAGATATCTAAAATGCTAAAAGTATCACCAAGTTACCCAATCCCTGATAAGTATGGTGCGGTATGCTCTGGTGTTTTTGACCCAGATTTCAGGGTTGCAAGCACATGCAGAAAGTACAAAGTCAGTGGGCCCGGCCCCATTGAGATAGTCTTCCAGCATGTGTTCGTTAGCCGCCTGAGAGTCTGGGTCACAAACACCATGCTGCAAACAACACCATACTTATCAGGGAGTATGAAACTTCATTAGACTGTTCCCAAGTATGCCAACATGGTGCATTTTGGGGACCAAACAAGTGTCTAAAATTGCTTGGGAACCACATAACAATTATGATAAATCATCATTGTCCTCATTAGTTTCACGTAATAGTGTGAAAAAATTGGGTGGTGAGGGTGTAGAAGTAGTTTGGTAGGAGGCAGCGGATGGAGCAATATTTTGGAAGGAGGAGGGGGCTAGGGGAGTTGTTTGGAAGGAGGAGGTGGTTGGGGGAGCAGGATGGTAAGAGGAGATTGTTGGTGGATAAGGTTGGTAGGAGGAGGTGGATGGGGGAGGAGGTTGGTGGGAGGAGGTGGATTTGGGAGGAGGTTGGTAGGAGGAGGTGGTTGGGTGAGTTGTTTGGAAGGAGGAGGTGGTTGGGGGAGCAGGGTGGTAGGAGGTTCGTGGGGGATGATGTTGTTAGGAGGAGTTGGTTGGGGGAGCAGGATGGTAGGAGGAGGTTGGTGGGGGATGAGGTTGGTAGGAGGAGTTGGTTGGGGAGCAGGATGGTAGGAAGAGGTGGGTGGGGGATGAGTTTGGATGGGGAGGTGGGTGGGGTATCAGAAGGTATGGGTGGGTAGTTTGCCATTGGTGGATGGTATGTTTGGGATGAATAGTAGGTGGGTGTTGGCGTGGTGAGTGTAGGGGGGTTGGAACTACTGGCGGGGTAATAATGGTAGTGTCCGATGTCAGTAGAGAGTGCCTTGCTAAGTTCAGACTTCAGTCTGTCAAACTGTATTCTTTGGTTCTGGACCATTCCTCGCAACGCTGCACTGACATAGGCTGCAAAGTGGTCATATTTGACTGGCGGATTCATTAAGGCCTCTCTGGCCTGGCAAAGTAGTGGGTCTTCTTCAGTTTCTTTATTTTTAGTTTTCCGCCTTTGTTTTTTGGATATTGGTGGGCTGGGGTTTGGAGTCGCAACACTATCTTCTCCACTGTGTAGGTCCGGGTTGCTGGGGATATCAGAAGTCTGTAACTAGAGTATTTCATTCACAGTTCTCTACAAGCAGGAAAGAGTGGATAGCCATTGGGGATGAGTTTGAGAGTTGTTGGCAGTTCCCTAACTGCAGAGGAGCTATCGACGACAAGCATATTAGGATTAACCCACCTGCCAATACTGGGTCCTACTACTACAACTATAAGGGGTACTTCAGTGTTGTTCTGATGGCTGTGGTGAACACATACTGTGAGTTCCTGTTTGTAGATGTGGGGAAGAATGGCCGTTCTTCCGATGGTGGATCCTTTCAGAAGACAGCATTCTACGAGAGGCTCACCACTAACACCCTTCATTTGCCATCCAGAGAGGCTACCAAACATAGCCTGATTTACGTTTTTGTCACTGAGGAGGCTTTTGCCCTTCATGAAAATGTAATAAAGCCATTCCCACAGAGGGCCTTGACTCATGAGAAGCGGATGTTTAATTACCTCCTATCTCATGCAAAGCGTATTGTCGAGAACGCCTTTGGGATCTTGAGCAATCGATTCCAGATTTTGCATACCATGCTAAACTTAAAGGTGGAGACAATTGACTGGGTGGTCATGGCTTGCTGTATCCTGCACAACTTCCTGTGCAAGAAAAGCCACCCAGCAATGGTTATTTGGAACACCTGAAGGTTGCTCCATTCCCCTCAGTGGTTGTACCCGTGGTTAAGGAAACTGGGAATTCTCTAGCCAAAAAGGTCAGAGAAGAATATATGGCCTATTTTAATGGGGATGGTGCAGTGCCATGGCATATGGAGTTTATCTGAAAATGTTGGAACTTACCATAGATGACTCTGTCAATTCACCAACATCCTCTTCCAGCAGACTGCACTCCTCTGACTCAGTCATCACCTGTATAGAAAATCAAACCTTATCCTGCTGCACCAGGAGCAAGAGCAGGTCATAATACCAGAGCAAGGATTTTAAAAATGCTGTCAGTTCCGGCTCCCGAATACTTAGAATCCTCCACCTTCTTGTACTGCTTGATGAAGGTTCTATGCAAATTCTGTATCTTATTGTGCACTTAAACTAGGGACAATGCATCATCATGATATGGCTTACTATACTCTGACAACTCGACTAAGGCCTGGTTACACTTCTGTTTGTTGTTGTACATTTTTGACTTGGTACGCCAAAGACAGTCATGGTGCCTGTATAGCTCGATAAAGCCAGTTATGAATTCTGGTTCACAATCCAGAGACATTCCTATGGTGGAAAAAAAATTTAAATAGTGGAGTAAAATCGATATATTGGGTGGTGGGGTTTGCCAGTGGGGGGTGGCCATTGAACTGTGTAAATGGGGCCCCCAGTGGACTTATTTTCTCTACACCCCCAATAGTAGGGGTGGCCATTGAACTTGAAATAACGCCCCAAAATGGTGTATTGAAAAGTTTTGGTTGAATTGTTGATTTTGTTATTGATAAAGTTGCAGTGTAATTTATTTGAGATGCATATAATTGTCTATGGGTGGGAATAAATCCAATTCATTATCACAATGTGCTTTCCAAGATTTAATTAATAAAACGTGGCCGGTGGACAGTGGGGTGGGCGATGGGCATTGGTTCCAAAACATAGGTAGGTAGTGGGAACATAGGTGGATGATGGGCATTGGTTCCAAAACATAGGTGGCCGGTGGGCACATAGGTAGGCAATGGGCATTGCTGGGCAAACAGGGATGGGCATTGCTTGGCAAACAGAGGTGGTCAGTGTGTGCAGGGCTCAAAGCAACGTCCACTATGCATATACAAACCATTGGTGGCTAGTGGGCATTGTTGGGGAAACAATAGGTAGACGGTGGCCATTGCTGGGGAATAGGTGGACAATGGGCATTGCTGGGCAAACAGGGGTGGGCATTGCTGGGCGGTGGTCAGTATGTGCGGGCTCAAGCCAATGCCCACTATGCATATGCAAAACATTGGTGGCCAGTGGGCATTGCTGGGGTAACATTGGTGACCAGTGGGCATTGCAGGGCAGCAAATACTATACATACCTGCACAATCATGTCTGCTGCTCATGATGCTACTCCTCTCTGCTCAGGCGCAGTCTGCAGTGGGCGTAAACAGGAACTTGTCACTCAAGTGATGGGGCTCGGAAACATTATGCATCGCATGGTGAAAAGCATGGCACAATCAGCATACGAATACGACGGATAATATGGGCTGCACATCTGATCATATGATCTGTTTTAGGAGCTGCGGGAGCGCGCATTGGATCGTATCCTACTAAAATGCACGATTTCTACACGATTGATCATACGGCGTGTCGAAAATCGGATAATTGGCCCAAAATCGTGCAGGTGTATGGCCAGCATAACACTCCCAGCCATATTAATATTTTTACTTTTCTTGATTAAGATATTTCCTTGAAATGGAGCATTGTGACTCCAACTAGCTTAAACTAAGTAAATTAGATATTTTAAACTCTGAAGGCTCATGTGATATTAGAAGACATATCCATAGGGAGATGCAGACTTAGACACACATACAGTCAGGTGCATAAATATTGGGACATTGACAGAATTTTCATATTTTGGCCTCTATTCACCACCACAAAGGCTTTGAAATGAAACAAAGAAGATGTGCTTTAACTGCAGACTTTCAGATTTAATTTGAGGGTAAATACATCCAAATCAGGTGAACCTTGTAGGAATTACTATATGTGCCTCCCACTTTTTAAGGGGCCAAAAGTAAAGGGACTATCAACTCAAAAGCTATTTCATGGACAGGTGTGGGCTATTCCCTCGTTATTTCATTATCAATTAAGCAGGTAAAAGGTCTGGAGTTGATTCTAGGTGTGACATTTGCATTTGCATTTGGAATCAGTTGCTGTCGACTCTCAACATGAGATCCAAAGAGCTGTCACTATCAGTGAAGCAAGCCATCAGTACGCTGAAAAATCAAAACAAACCCATCAGAGAGATAGCAACAACATTAGGTGTGGCCAAATCAACTGTTTGGAACATTCTTAAAAAGAAAGAATGCACCGGAGAGCTCAGCAACACTAAAAGACCTCGAAGACCACGGAAAACAACTGTGGTGGATGACAGAAGAATTATTTCCCTGGTGAAGAAAAACCCATTCACAACAGTTGGCCAAATCAAGAACACTCTCCAGGAGGTAGGTGTATATGTGTCAAAGTCAACAATCAAGAGAAGACTTCACAAGAGTGAATATAGAGGGTTCACTACAAGATGTAAACCATTGGTGAGCCATAAAAACAGGAAGACAAGATTAGAGTTTGCCAAACAACATCTAAAAAAGCCATTACAGTTCTGGAACAACATCCTATGGACAGATGAGACAAAGATCAACTTGTACCAGAGTGATGGGAAGAGAAAAGTATGGAGAAGGAAAGGAACTGCTCATGATCCAAAACATACCACCTCATCAGTGAAACATGGTGTTGGTAGTGTCATGGCGTGGGCATGTATGGCTGCCATTGGAACTGGTTCCCTTGTATTTATTGATGATGTGACTGCTGACAAAAGCAGCAGAATGAATTCTGAAGTGTTTTGGGCAATATTATATGCTCATATTCAGTCAAATGCTTCAGAACTCATTGGACGGCGCTTCACAGTGCAGATGGACAATGACCCGAAGCATACTGCAAAAGCAACCAAAGAGTTTTTAAAGCTAAAAAGTGGAATGTTATGCAATGGCCAAGTCAATCCCCTGACCTGAATCCGATTGAGCATGCATTTCACTTGATGAAGACAAAACTGAAGGGAAAATGCCCCAAGAACAAGCAGGAACTGAAGACATTTGCAATAGAGGCCTGGCAGAGCATCGCCAGGGATGAAACCCAGCGTCTGGTGATGTCTATGCGTTCCAGACTTCAGGCTGTAATTTCCTGCAAAGGATTTGCAGCAAAGTATTAAAACATGAAAGTTAGATTTAGGATTGTTTAGTTTGTCCCATTACTTAAAAAGTGGGAGGCACATATAGAAACCGTTGTAATTCCTACACCGTTCTCCTGATTTGGATGTAATTACCCTCAAATTAAATCTGAAAGTCTGCAGTTAAAGCACATCTTGTTTGTTTCATTTCAAGGCCATTGTGGTGGTGAATAGAGGCCAAAACATGAAAATTCTGTCAATGTCCCAATATTTATGCACCTGACTTTAGGTGAGCGCTGAACACTAAACCATATCTATCCATATTATTCAATCTTGAGTCTGGACATTTCTTGTGCCCATCAGCTCCCAAGACATGTGTAGAATCAACAGAGCGCTAGTGTACTATAACCAAGTGGGTATGATGTCATTGGACACAATGGGTTCTATTAGTAAACCTGTTTCCATGCTGTATACATGCATTTAAAAACTGAAGCCAGATTTTGCCACAAACTTACATATTCTTGGTCTAAATGAATTTACTGTCCATCATATTTCTTCCTTGCATCAGCAGTCTTTGGCCCATGCATGCTGGAATATGCAGCCAAATAGACCCCAAGCAGTCTATATAGTCTCAAAATTCACAAAGTACACAGGCAAATGTTATCTTTTTTCTTCAATTAGCTTTTAATGCTGCTTAATATTTTACATTCTGCTTCTAAATATTTGATGTGGATTTTTTTACATGCAAAAGCATTTTTGTAAAGCATTGCAAGACAAGTATATACTTATTTTTGTATGCATCCACTAAGTAATCACATATAATTTGTACACATTTACTTTTCCTAACTTCAGTGGTTTGTACCTGACCTTAGAGTGTATATTTGTTAAAGGTCGACTTTAATAAATTTTTATCAATTTAAAATCAATAAAAACTGATCAATATCAATTTTATGTCTCTAGGTTTAAATCACACATTTACTAATACTTAAAAATACAAATCGATAAATTGTATGTTACTAAATGTGTGATTTAGTGGCCTATTCATCATGACATAATTATCACTAGTGATAATTGTGTTTTAAACTCGCTGCAAGTTTAAAAAATGTTTTGGAGGCATTCATCTTGCCTCCCTAACAAAAGTATCACTTCCAAAAAACTACTCTTTTTGCAGAGTCAGCTTTTTGGAAAAGTGATACTTTTTCCCTGCAGCTGATGTATCCATAAGGATTTCCCCGCTGGCTAACACCCCCTGCCCCCCCATGTCATCTGGTGTCTGATCCGGCCACTGCCCTTCTGCGGGTGTCCTATGCAGCCTCCTTTCTCGCCTGCGGGTATCCAATGCGGCCCTTCTCCCCCCGTGGGTGTCTGATGTCCCACTGCAGGTGCCTGATTAATCCCCCCCTGCCCCCTGCGGGTGTGCAATGTGGCTCACCTCCCCTCCGCAGGTGTCCAATCACCCCCCCACACATGGGTGTCCGATCCTCGACTCACCTCCCCCCCTTTCCACCTGCTGCAACATCTTCTCCTGACCCGGGCTCACCTGTCTTCTCTCGGTGAGTCCGGGTAATATGTCTTCGGTGCCCCTGAGCTCTCAGCTCCAGGGCTCTGCAGCCCAGACACAGCAGGGGGGGATCCTAATAGATCCCTCTGCTGTGGCTGACATGTAGTTCTTCACAGGCTGCTGTGTAAACAGCAGCCTGTTTAGATTATCAGGGGCTAAACACTATTTCAGAATGGCATCAAGTAACACCATCAAGTTCTGAAAAAAATGCTTTTTCAGAACTTGATGAATGGCCCTGCCACTTAATTTTTACAAAAGTATATGAACATTTTAATTTTCACATACTTTTTTGAAAAATAAGTGATGATGAATTGGCCCCAGAAGCACAACATCGATTTTAAATTGATAAAAATCATTAAAATCAGTCTTTATTTAATATACCCCTAAGATTGGAGTTTTTGAATAAAGCAGAAAACCAATGCAAAGACATCCCTCATTGCAGCACTCCTGATGATTTTCTGATTGTCATGGTGGAATGATTCCACATAACACATGTTCAGAAGCATCCAATTGGAACACAACTGTCATGTTGATTTTCAACTTAGTTTTGATTTTGTTTGTCACTTCCATTTACATAAACAGCAGTTTGGAAAAAACAAGATCCTATCTGAATTATGCAGACACTTTTCCAATTAAAAATCCTTCTGACTTTTCCTCTGTCACTCACAGTCCGGATGCTAGGTGAAATACTTTGTAAACACAATAACATGTAATAGGTAAAGAAAACCAATTTTGAATACTGTTAAAAATATATTTCATACTTCCATGGCTCACAAGTAACATTTTTTAGGAAAATAGTTGCTTACTTCACATGTAGGTTATTTATATATAATGTGATACTGATTTGAGATAAGCAAATTGTGTAAAATATGAATGCAATTTGAATTTTGCAAAGGAACAAGCTGTATTACAGAGGTGAGATTGTAAGGTGTTTCATTACCCAAAATAATACATGAAACTCCAAGTATATTTAAGTAGGAAAGTCTTTAGTTGCAATCAAATAAATGCAGAGCAACACGTGAGAAGAAGGCGCAAAGACATACAGTATGACATATAAATGTTGCAGATGTTACCTCATGGCTTCCCAGTAACAATGCAATACCAACAACCAATCTACAGTAGAATGTTGCATCGTTAACTGTGACCAATCAGCCAAGCTTTTAAAATGTAATTTAGTGAACAGTCTTTTCTGACTTCATCATCTTACCCATTAAACACACATTTACCTATACAAACACAATCTAGTATTAAAATACTTAGCAAATATAAACAATATACATTGCTTTTATCTAGTGCAGATACAGTTATTAATCTAATCTCTGTTTGTGCTTCACTAAATAACGTACTGTAATACTATTCTGCACTGTATTAAAAATGTTTCATTTTGTTGAATTTACAACCTATGGATACATCTTGGACAGTGATGGTCATTTCATTCTGCTGTACCGTGTGGTGGGGTTAGGTTAAAGCTGGGGACACTTGTAATGCAGCATTTCATGTAAAATGCATAATAAGAATATTTTGAAAAACAGTTTAAAAAATGCTAACATAAACAGTTTCAACTCCTGTGAATATCTGTATAAATGTCATGTTTTGATCTCCTAATCAGTCACTTGTTCATTAGAAAAATGAAGTATAATGAGCAACACACTCCGAATGGCAACTACTGACATTAGATGTTACCTTCAGCTTCCATGAACAGTGGTGTAACTAGGTGGGTTCGAGCAGGACATGTGCCCAGGGTGCTGTGTTGGAGCTAGCAGCGGGGGGCAGGGGGCATTGCCGGCTGCCATCTGGGAGTAGCAGCCAATAAGAGTCAGGCAGATTCTTATTGGCCGCTGCACCCAGGGCCGGTGCCAGGCTGGAGATGCACCACCACTGCCTACTCCATTTGCCGGGTGCCCACTGAGATTTTGTTATCAACGGGCGCCCTGCAGCTCTTTCTCTGTAGTGGCTGCCGGAGGCTGGAGCTCACTCCTGAGTTCTGCCTACTGGCTCCCACAGTAGGTGAAGGGAGAAATGTTATGATGTCATGACGTCTCTCCCATATTGCTCAGCGTGAATACGGAGCCATCGGACAGCGGCGGGTGCAGGAGCGGGGCTTCAGGTAAGTATAGTATTGTGTTGTGTGTGTGTCCGTGTCTTTATGTGTAAGGGACACTACTACAGGGGACACTGTATAAGAGGCACTACTACTGGGGACACTGTATAAGAGGCACTACTACTGGGGACACTGTATAAGAGGCACTACTACAGGGGTCACTGTATAAGAGGCACTACTACTGGGGACACTGTATAAGAGGCACTACTACTGGGGACACTGTATAAGAGGCACTACTACTGGGGGAACTGTATAAGAGGCACTACTACTGGGGACACTGTATAAGAGGCACTACTACTGGGGGAACTGTATAAGAGGCACTACTACTGGGGTCACTACTACTGCAAGCACTGTATAAGGGGCACTACTACTGGGGTCACTACTACTGCAAGCACTGTATAAGGGGCACTACTACTGGGAGCATTAAAATGCATATGAAATGGAAAGGAATGTTCCCAGAGTGACGAGAAAAAGTGGCATGTGATGTTGACATGCCCCCATTTGTCAGTGGTCACACTCCTTGTGGCATGTGACCATGCTCATTTTTGGTGCATGCACAGTTGGGGGGCGCCAAAGACCCTAGTTACACCACTACCCATGAAGCAAGTGGCCTGCAACATTTAAAATTTATTTTGTCACAGATGTGATTGGTGACTTCTAGTTTATTTAATTCTCTGCAAAGTATGTGCTGTCTCCAACATGCATGTGCAGTGGGACATGAGGCATGTGCCCGAATGGCTCCCACTGCTAGGGAGACAGGACAAACCTAGCCTAGCAGGAAAGGAGGAGTGATGCACCACTGGGAATGTAATATGTATGAGGATGGGAAAGAATAGGAGGGGTGGTGCGAGAGGAGTATAAGGACTATTTACTATTTACTCTAGCTAATTTCATTACATTGCATATGGAAAATGCAACTTTTACATTTATTAATGGCTGTGATTACACTATTCCCTCCTGTGTATATGAGACTTCATTACATTATTATATTGTGTACAAATAAGATAACTGAATTCAGCATTTACTACTAACACTGGGAAGCCTCCTCTCTACGCTTTCGTTGTTTACAAGTATGCTTACTAGGAATCTGTGAACTGAAGGATTTATATGATTTCATACAAAAGTGTCTGAAAATCTTAGATCAGATTCAAAAACATATTTTCTTCACTATTCTTTTTCATGAGATAGTAGCCATCGATATGCAGTCACCATGTTTACAGTCACTATCGATAGTGACTATGCCAGCACCATTATTCCAATATGATTTTAATGTTACTGAAAGCATTTGAGCTGTGTGGCTTACCAGCATGTTTATAATTATAAGACCCGCACAGTTAAAATGCTTTCAGTAGCATTAGAACCATTGCAGGAAACCTGTGGCCAGCATAATCATGTCGACATACTGTAGTCACTGTCAAATTAGTAACTATAAATTATAGTAACTATAAACTAGAGATGTGTGGGTCTGGCAACAACCGAATTTAGGGGTTTAAAGTTGAACAGAATCCGAGTTCAGAATCACTTTGGGGTACCAATTTGAACCGATTCCCGGTTTGATCTTCCCATGGTTAAAAAAACAAACTTGGCTTTTGAATTGCATGCTAACAGGTCAAAATGACATCATATTAGCTGGTTTATATATATTTATTTATTTATTTTAAATAAAAATGCAGGTCCAAAACCAAAACATGTGAGGGTGGTATTTCAAAACAAAAAAACAAAGATGAATTCGGATACAAAGCCAAAACACGGGGGTCGGCACACATCTGTTCTATAAACAATACATACCCATCCCATAGCCATATACTGACTTAGGAATTTACATATACAGTACTATTGCATAAAAACTATGGGCCTGATTCAGATCCGGTCGCAAGCACTGAGCACTCGCAACCTGGTCGATGGTGGCCCGCAGCGCATGTGCACGATGGAGCCGGCTCTGTTGTGCGCATGCGCGAGACCCGGCTAGCGACGGGCACTCCGTCGCTCTGGGTCTCGCAACAAAGGGGGCAAGCTGTCGATGTTGAGTGACAGCTCACCCCCTTTGGTGGGCGGGCCGGTGGGGTGGCTGCCCAAACGGAGGCATTCCCATGATGTTAGAGCCAAAATCTCTCTGGGGCTTGCGGCCACGACACCCTACCACAAGGGCCTTGTTGCAAGCCCAATGGTCATCGCGACCATCATCATGGCCGCTCACTGTAGCTGTGGGTTGTCACCCACAGCTATGCGAGCGGCCAGGATGCCGTTCTAAAAAGAAAAACCGGCCCTGATTCAGAGTGAGTGCTCTGTCAGAGCGAGCGGCTCTGAATCAGGTCCTATGTTTCTTATAGTGAATTTTAATTGTGGTGAAAGGAAACAAATCATTTGAGGAAATGTAATCTTCATATATGAGATAATACTAAATAGATGACCAACTTATTAGGAATATTCCATATATTTACTAAAATCATTAGTAATATGCCTTAAATTACTGTATACACGAAAGGAAGTAACTTGGCAGCTGCAAAGTGCAATGCATAACACAAATATCTAAGTAGCCAAAAAAGCCAGATGTTTTATAGAACTTTTTGTTAATTAGAAGTTTCACAGAAAATACTGTACATTAATTAGGCCTATTCATTTTATGTATTGCTTCTACATAGAATTTTAAATCTTGCCATTAAAGCCAAACATAAGCACTGGGTTCTGCAAACCAAAAATAAGTCTAAATGCTTCAGTTGCTATGTCAGGAATAAATATATGTAAATATGTAAAATGCTCAGAGAATATATAACTCCAGCCTAGCCTTTCTTACAACATGTTAACAACATTCAAGAAAATAAGTGATTTGCAGTGAATTACCTAAAAGATATATATATAAACACAATGGGCCTGATTGTGAGATTTACGTTAATGCAATCGCAACTGCATTCTCTCGCGGATCGCAGTTGCTAAAATTTGCCAATTACTTCCAAAGCACAGCCAAGCATAGGGACGCCCACTTCTACCTTCTCATTTCTATCCAATGACATGCAGCAGCATAAACATCAGTAACACTGATGCACATTGGGCAGTCATTAAGCATGTAAGTCAAGTCTGACCAGCCACAAACATTGCAGCTCTCCTGACACGCAGAGAGCTCTCATGCAGTGAAGGCGATCGTGATGGGCTAATTTATGCATGCCCATGTAAAAGCATTTAAATGGCCTGACAAGCCTGGGTTTTTCTAACCACCCCCAAACTCTGAATTCCTATCATTCATATTGTGAGTGATTTATCTGTACAAGCGTATTCACAATGCAATCACTGTGGATTAGCGTTGCGACTTTCACGCAGGTGCCATGGCAAGCAATCACTCAATCTATGTAAACATTGGCTTTGAAAAAATCTCTGAATCAGGCCCAATATTAATAAGTAATAATAATAACACAGTAATATATACATAAAGTACTTTTCCATGAACTACAAATTGTCATAGCAACATAAGGCAGCAAACCTGCAATAACATTCCTGGATGAATAGTTGTGTTATGAGTGTGTTCTTGAATACTTACAGGACAGTTGTCGCTTTGATTGTTTGTATATGTTTGACTAGAATAGAGAACCAAAGTTTGATGGTATACAGGATAGGAATACAGATAACATAAACATCATGTTTAGATATGTACATAGGAATTTATCAAAAAACATATAAGTAATAGAGCTTTATTAAGGCCATGTGCACAAGGATTAATTGAATCTACAAGTTAAAAAAAATGACACTTAAGAATGTCTTTACAGTATCCTATTCCAAATGACTGGCATAAGTTGCTAAAATATAGTGTAAAATAGAATATATATGTCCTGTGAGGACCGAAACATCGGTGAATACTTTTGATGTGATGGAATAAAGAATTTTTGATACTTCTTTGACTGAAAGTCTGGTGAGTGCACCCCTACATTTTACTATACAGTTTTTGGATTCTGGATTTTTCCCTATACCAATGATTCGTGTAGGAACCCAGCAAGATGGCTACTTCTAAGTGAGTGTGGACACATGAGAAACTTATATATATATTTCTTTGTATGTGTATATATGTATGCATATATATATATATATATATATATATATATTTATATACATATAAACACAGGTTTAGAGTCCGATATTCAAATATTCCGAAATACGGAATTTATTTGCCTTGACTGAAATAATGAAAGCTTTGATTTTTGATGGTTCAATGTAAACAAACTTTGTCTAAGGCGCAAATTATTAAAAATATTGTATAAAATTACCTTCAGGCTGTGTGTATAGGGTGTATAGGAAACATAACTGTATTTTATGTATGTACACAAACTTTGTTTGAGCCATAAAATTATTGAAAATATTGTATAAAATTACCTGCAGGCTGCGTTTATAAGGTGAATATAACAATTAAATGCATTCTGTGTGTATATTTAGGTCCCATTCCCAAGATATTTCATTATGATATGCAAATATTCCAAAATATGGAATATTCCATTATACAAAATACACCTGGATATCGGAGACTCAACCTGTCTGTGTATATATAAAAATCCAGGAGAAGAGGGCACATTTTATCCCCAAAAAATTGCTAATAAGAAGCAATGCTGAAAAACATAAATCCTCACCTTTTTGCGTGCGACTAGTCACCATCCCAAGGCACTAAAAGTGGGGCTACCTGTTTCGCAGTTTGTTCGCGTGATCCGTAACAACACGCTTGAAGACATGGCTGAGGTCCAATTGGAAGAAATGGCAGCTCGTTTTGTTGAGAGCGGATATTCAAATAGAGTGGTGGCCAGATGTTTGAAAAGGGCCAGGAATATCTATAAAAGAAGCTCACCTGAGAAAGGTGAGAGAATTGAAGGACGTTTTATTGTCATCACCCAGTACAATACTAAAGCAACGATCTTTGCAAAAGCTGTTAAAAAACATTGGCAGATTGTAGGCAGTGATGCCAACCTAAAAAACTTGAAGAGATCTCCACTTGTTGCCTTCAGGAGAGGGCCCAACTTGAAACAACTCTTGATGAGTCCCACCAAAAATTTTAAAAAGGAAGGTGGTTCATCCTGGTTGACACATAGAAAGGTTGGATGTTATCACTGTCTTGGCTGTACCACATGTGGGGGTATGATATCTGGCAAGGAATTTGCCCACCCCCATATGGATGTAAAGATTGGCATTAAGCATTGGTTTACGTGCACGTCCTCATATGTCATCTATGCCCTGATGTGCCCGTGTAGACTCTATTACATCGGGAAAACCTCGAGAAGTTTCTGTGAACGTATGGCGAACCACAGGTGCTCCATTAGGCAAGCCCTACATGACAGGCAGAGTGATAAACCAGTGGCACGTCATTTTTTGGAATCTAGACATCCGGTGGCTTCGTTGAAATTTATACTCATCGATCATGTCCCTAAGCCAGATAGGGGTGGTGACCGCAATAAAATGCTGTTGCAAAGAGAGGCACACTGGATTTTCAAATTGGATACAATTGCCTCAAGAGGGCTAAATGAGAATATAAATTTTAGGTGCTTCCTATGATTAATGGATATTAGTGTATAATCAAGGGTTAAATTGTTTAGGTATTTGTGGTATTTTTTTTATTTTCACCTTCTTGTATTTATTGTTTATATGAGTTTTTTTTGTTATTTGTGATTTTTGGTAATGGTTATATGTTTCTTTAGTTTTAGTGTATGTTTTGCACCTTGTATAGGGCAACTCACTTTAAGGACACAGGAGATGTGCGCTCAGGCAGCCATAAGGTTGTTTTAGTTTTTGATCTCTTGTGGTTATTTCACATAGGCAGTAATTAAGACCTTATGCTGGGCTGAGGGAGATGCACTTGTGCAGGGTGTCCACTGGGGCTGTGTTGAAAGAGCACTGTGGCTGTGTAACACATGGCCGGGCAGTGGAACGCACAGTTGGAACGCATGACGTCATTGGATGCACCTGGAGCACATGATGCTACCGGATGCACCCAGAAGTGTGAGAGCTCCGGCGTGGTCTGTTTGGGACACACGCAGAGCACACCAAACTGCATAACATGTGGATTGATTGCCTTGTGGAGTGCGCATTTAAAGTGGCTTGAGGTGAGTGATTCTTTTAGTTTATTCTGGATGTTACAGGTGGAGATGCTGTGCTGTTATGCTGCAAGTCTTTAACGGCCCAATACCAAAGGGACCGAGGTCGACAGACTTAATGAGTATTCCTACATTGATTTTATCATGATGATGGATTGTTCATGGAAGTTTCTTAGCAGCTATGCTGCTATCTGAGTGGCTTTTTACCAACTTGTGCCAGAAATTTAGACTTTCCTACACTGGGTGGTGATTAAGATATTTTCTGACTTTTTAAGCAATAAATGAGGATTTATGCTTTTCAGCATTGCTTCTTAGTATCAGTTTTTTTGGCTAAAGTGTGCCCTCTTCTCCTGGATTTTTATTCATGGCTGCAGGTTTACTGTGAGCAGTTTTGGAGTGAGCACCTTGTTGATGGAAGATAAATAGGACGAGTGCATTCATTCTAAGGAGACAGAGATATATATATATATCTACATCAGTATAATGGACTGCCTAGCTCACTTCTTTGGCATTTTGTAGCCAATAGCCAGCTTAGCCATTTGCCTTTTTCTCTTCCTTTCTACACACTCTCTCTCTATAGTCGCTCTCTCTTTCTCCAAACTGTCTTTCTCACCACAGACTCTCTCCTTCTACACAAGGCCTTCTTTTATGTTTCTTGATTTTATGGGGAAGAAATCTAGAAACAGAGCTTGATCATGTAGCCAGCTACATCTGGTAACCACCACACACCCCCCTCCCCAAATCACAGCCTCTGAGGTAAGCAACTGTGGGATGAGACCATACAGTATATCCCATATTCCCTCTTCACTAATTAGTAAAGTTCTTCACAACTCAATGCCAACCTGCCTCCAAATCTTTGGTCTTCCTCTATATTTCTTATTGGAATAATGATCACCAAACACATTTATAATGTGGTTGGGGCTTGATAATTAATGAAAACAACCACATGCATTTATTATTGTTGGGCTTAGGACAGAGCTTCCAAAAAAACCTGTCCTATCAAAGGACTAGAAGCAAAGTGATAGCTACCACTATTACTTTGCTTCTAGGTTCAGGTGCATACTGCACATGCAGCCTTTGGCCTGTGCATGTATCAGTGGGGGTAATGGAGAGAATTCTTCTTTGAAAAAATAAGCAATGGAGTAGCCCTGCACTACAATGGGCACCAGTCATCTTCAGATAGTATCTGCTGGGGCCAAGGTCTATAGCTCGGTAAGTCCAACAGTTTGAACCCCCCTATAGAAACTTATGGGGGCAGCTTTTGCCATTATAAATGAAGGTTCCATGGTAGATATTGGAGCTATCTGTTGCAGTTCCTCCTTGTTACATCCTGGGGATGCTTAAATATTGTGGCAAGGTTTTGCAGTATAACATTAATAAATATGCCCCATAATACTTTGAATACTTTGAGTTTCTGAGAACTTTACAAATACAAGTCCTTTTTTGTTTAGGATGATTTTTTTTCCTTATCAGTTAAGTCTCTTATGAATATTTTCTCTGGTTTGGCTCAGTTTTCTTCTTACCAATTTCTTTCTCTATGGTAAATGTCATCTCTATACCACATCAATGACCAGAAACAAACAAGTGATCAAACTCTTTCTTCAAAAAATTAATAACCTAATTTGTCACCGAACAGCAATCAAGATCACATATTACACACATGTGGAGCTCAGATCTCATAATATCAAGTCAATAGAAAGATTCAGTGGGTCCTGAGGATCCTCCTTACCTACTTGCTTTTGTCAGGACAGTTAAGGGGTACCCTGATAAATTGATTCTTCTCTTATTCTCTTATTCTGTGGTACGATTCTAAGTATCAAGTGGAATATCCTGTAGATTAAAATAAGAATATTTGGTTTGGGAATTACCTTTGGATTAAACTTGAAGCACATATCTTTTAGATAGAAATTAAGGACAATTCCCATTGGCTTACAAATTAATTTTTTCCTTTGAATTTTCCTTTTGGACTTGTAAGGAGTCAGAGACAACTAAGCATGGGAGCGGTTTTTACTATCACTAGGGGACACCAGGCTATAGATTATCTGTTACAGTATTTGTGGGTAGCAGCCTAGGTCATCTATTCCACAGGTTCTCAAACTCGGTCCTCACAGAATCACAATTAAAATAATTATCTTCACCTGTGGATCTTTTAAATTGTCAGTGAGTAATGAACATACCTTTGCTCCTGATGGGTGACCTGGAAACCATGCACTGTGTGGGGTCCTGAGGACCGAGTTTGAGAAACACTGCTCTATTCTGTATCTGGTTGCTACTCTAGCAGGATGATCCCATGCTCACTGTTGAACCTGTTATAATGAGATGCAACTCAGGCTCTCTAGAGCATGTTAGAATGTTAGAAACCCAATTGAAATGATTGGACTATTTAAGGAATGGAGAAGCTCCATACTGATTGCATTTGGGCACATTGAAAAATGTGTCTAAACACATCCAGTGCAAAGTAATACTGGTTATACAGCATCTGAGCCACTAATCAAGTGCATGTGCATTTCTATGGCTTATCACATATAGGGCCTGATTCAGAGTCACATGCAAAGCCAATGTTCATGGAGTAAGGTTATTCTTTGATACTGTGTGTGCAATAATAACCTTAAAACTCATATGGCCCATGCATTATATAGTTTGAATGCATAAAGGGGCAGTTCCTATTGAGATGCATGTTATCAGAAATGTCTTGGAAAATGCTGGGTGTTCCTGGAAGTGACTGATAGGTGGCTAAACATATGCACAGAGATGATTTGTCTTATTGGGTGTGTTATGGCCGCGTCACTAAAATTTCTATTGTGCACCTAATGGTGCAACTTAAGATGCGCCAGGCAGTATTAAACGCCCTATGTGGGTGTCTTAGCCCTTTCACAGTTATACGAAAACATGTACACCAGTGAAGGGATTTGTTAAGGCATTTTCAGTAAGCTGCTGACAGGCTGCTTCCAAAAGTATGAGTCCCATAGTTTGCATCAACATTTTAGAACAATTAACAATTAATCAGGCACAAGACAGTGACATTCATCTACGTACATTTTTATTCATTAAACTTTGATGGATACAAATACAGAAGGATTTTAATGTACTGTAAATGTGGGCTGTATTTTTATATAACTCTCAAGAAAGTATTGATTATACAAGGTAACAAGTGTGGGAACAGAATTGATCTGTAATGTTTTAAAAGGACTGTGTGGGAATGCTATCCTAACACCGTTAAACATTGAAGGGTACCTTAAGTTAACTATTCAAAAAAAATTAGAAACTTGAAAATAATAACCTTATACAATTTTTAACTGTACAAATAGAACAGAGATATGACTGACAACCCTTGACTCAAATATGATGTTCAGTATTGTGTTATAATTATGGCCATAAATCAATAATCAAATTTGAATTTTGTAAGTTAATTACTTATGTTTAATTGAAAGTTGAGTCAATAGCCTACAGAGATAATCATGAACTAAAAAGTCTTTCAATAGCACAATCAACATGAAGCAGACGCTTTCTGAGATTTTCAACAAAGTATCAACTAAACATTTAAAATAACCTGGATTTACTGTTGTAAATCCTGCTTTAAACAGAAACATAGAAAGCCTGAATGAGATGAATTTCAATATTGAAACAATGTCTACAAATACATCACTACTAGATTGATTACATACTAATAAGAAGATCAATTAATGCATTTTATTGCATTACATAGGATCATAAAAAATTAAAAAACACTTATCGGCATAGGGATTAAAGTCCGAGACGGGACTTAAAGTAGGCATTTAAATACCGACGCCTGTCTTAATACCAACACCAGAACAAAGAAAGATGCCAGCCCAAACCAGGTAAGTCCTGTTCCTTCTTAGCTGTTAGCTGCGGGGGGGGTGGGGGTGGGTGGGCTATGTTTAGGTAGCATAGCGGAGTTAGCATTAGGTATTGGAGGGGGAGGTTGGGGTTAGGCACCCCTGGAGGTGTTAGGTCAGGCACCACTGGGGGAGGGTTAGATATATGTAGCATAGTGGGGTTAGCGTTAGGTTTTAGAGGGGGATGTTAGGGTTAGGCAAGCCTGGAGGGGTGAGGTTAGGCACCACTGGTGGGGTTCTAGGGTTAGGCACTAAGGGAGGAGGGTTAGGTTTAGGCATGAAGAAGAGAGATTTAGGTTTAGGCACTAATGGGGAGGGTTAGTGTTAGGCTAGAAGAATGGAGGGTTAGGGGGAGAAGGGGGAAGGTAAGTATACCAACCATCGGGATGTCGCTGACGGTATTTTACATACCGATTCCATCTGCTTAGTATCAGTATTGCTAAAAACTGCATCACTGCCAACTGTCAATAATGAAGTCTGAAATATAAATGCACTATACTTATCATGTCATCTATCTTATACTGGACAGTATTTAATGTTGTTGCAGATAAATATGGCATTGTACACAATGATAAGAGTAAAATTCAACAACCCAGAGATATAATATTTTCTGCAAAACGCTGTGTAATATGTAGGCAATATATGAAAAGTAAAAATTAGATACAGTAGAATGACATACAATAATCATTTAGACATTGTTAGATAGTGTATTAATAATACAACATTTACAAACTCTAGTAATAATGATAACAATAATAAACAAAATTGATTTAAATGCAGTGCTAGAAGGTAAAGTTTACACACTGTAAAGTTTATGCCACTGAACTCCAGTGCAGAAGTTCCATGTTATAGCACTAAACAGAAATCTGCAAATTCTCCACTGAAAAACCTATATTTGAGAGAGATTTTCTTCAATGTATTTATTAATATAATACCATTTAGTTATTTAGTGCACAAATATTCTGCAGTGCTTTACATAGAATATTTAGTCATTCACATCAGTCCCTTCCCCAGTGGAGCTTACAATTTTAACCTACTGTATCAGTATATTTATGGAGTGTGGAAAGAAACTAGAGTACCTGGAGGAATCCCACACAAGCACAGCGAGAATATACAACCTCCACACAGTTAGGGCCATAGTGGGAGTTGAACTCAAGATTTCAGTGCTGTGAGCCATTACATCTAACCATTACACCATCCAAGCTGTCCTTTGAACCATGGGCAGCTCCAGAGGTGGGGCTGCAGTGCAGTCCAAAATTCAAATAGGGGAGCCACACTAACTGCCACCGGATACAATGACTAACATCACCAGCTGGGACTCACTGGCAGTTGGTGTGGCTTCCCTATTTAAATTTTAGACCCCACTGCAGCCCCACATCTGGGGCCACTACTGCTTAAAAATTATACATGTTTTAAAGAAACTTAAAATGTGTTTTGTCTGAACAGGACTCAATCACCCTGATGAAGTCATATTGAAAAAAAAAACATGTTGGTTTCTGGCATGCCATTCTTAACTTTATTTTGGACTGGTCCACATCATGGAAATATATGGAATAAAGAGCATTTCAAAATTCCCGGTGATAACCCAAAGTTATATCATTTGAATAATTTTTATATATATTTGCACACAATATTTTTAATCTGGTACAGAGAATTTTTACTTGAGTGGTGAATTGTTTCAGAATTTGTATTTTACACAATGGAGTTATGGTATGGGTATGTCGACAGAATTGTGGATTATGCAGTGTTGGACAGAAGTACACTATATATATGCATGTTTTCATATATATCTTTTGGGGAGGTTATCCACATCCTGGCAGACAGGATGTCAGCAGTCAGAATACCAGTGCCGGAATTCCAACAGCAGTCAGAATCCTGGCTCCAGAATCCTGACCATGGGCATCCCAATGGGAAGTATTAGGGTTAGGAGGAGGATTAGGTTTAGAATTAAGCACTACGGGGAGAGCTAGGGTTAGTCTGTTGGGGGGAGGGCTAGGGTTATGCTGCGAGGGGAGAGGGTTAGGTTTAGGCTGCGGGAAGAGAGGGTTATGGTTAGGGGGAGGGTTATGGATTAGGGATTTTACCTGCATGGGATTCTGACTGTCAGGATGTCGCTGTTGGTATTCTGACCACCAGCATCCTGGCCGTCGGGATCCCATACTCAACCCATCTTTTGTATGGCTAGGGAGGAGTCTATTCTGCATATGGCAAAATTTACATTTAGTTCTGGAAGCAATTTCAACTGACTCTGCTTCATCCCTAATAAGTATGTAAAAAGTACCACTCTATCATTGTTAACAATTCACTTTAATACATGTACATAACTCAGTACATCAAGTAACTTTAATTGAAGTAAAATGAATACATCTTTATATGAAACAGAATGAGAAGAGCCTTTACAGCACACTAGCAGTTTTCAGAGCTATAAAGTGATGTTTGCTACAAAATGTCTTTTGTTGCCACATACTGAAAACCACATTAAATGAAGAATGCATACAGGATTTCTAAGTATGAAGTTATGCTTCAAAAACATAATTGAAAAAAAATTGCAAATATACAATTTTACTAGTTCTTAGTTTTAATTCAGAAAGGTTGTTTAACAAATTAGAATTTCTTTAGTCCTTTTTATCATATGAATAATTATTTGAATAATGCTTATGCAATCATTATGTTGATATTGTAAATGCTTCTGAGGACTGACCTGTGGTGAAATATTTTGTTGATTCCTGGACTTGCTGCTGGACGGTGGTACCTTCCTCCACCTGAGAACCTCTGGTTTAGCCTGGGAACCATGAGCACCTCATATCTTATACCACCTGGAGGGGTAGGATCAGTAAACTGTCTGGGCAAGCTGTCTTAACTGGGCTACCACTACATGTGGTCTATATGCTGTTTTATGTTTTATGAAATGTGAGTGCAATGCGTGAATACATTTTGTTATGCTTATACCACACAGTGTTGCACTATGATATTATTTTCTCTTTCAGATTATCAATATGTAAGGGATGATCCGAGTGAATGAATAAAACGCCACCATATATTCCTTGTGCTAAAGGAGAAGGCCATAATAACTGTTTAATTTCTGGATGGATTTCCAAATGACCTACATGACTCTAAGTTAAAGTAAGACTCTTTAATTTATGTCTACTGTGTATTTATTCTTACCATCTGTATACCTTCACTATTAGCTATAGCCTATCCTCATTGTCTTATAGACATTGTAAATGTCAACACCCATAATGTTGACACTTCAGTGTCGACAGTTATGATATTGACATTGTTGAAATGTCGACATGGGACAATCTGGACCATGTTGAAATGTTCACAATGTCGACATGTGAAATGTTGACATTCTGCATGGACCTGACAGTTATGGCTAGGCTGCGGCATCAGAGGATTAGGGTTAAGCTACATGAAAGGAGGGTTGAGGGAGAGAGCACTAGGGAGGCACTAGGGAGAGAGCTAAGGTTAGGCTGTGAGAGGGGAGGTTAGGGTTTAGGGTTACCAATACTCACTGCCGGAACCAAAACAGGAGCAGCTGGAAATCACAATCAGCTGACCACTGCACCCGGAAGACACCACTGAAGCTAGTGAACCAACTGAACCAGGTAAGTCACTCCTAGAACACCAGGAATGTTGTTTCAACATTCTACAAATGTTACCATTACATCAGTGTCAACATTAATGTCAATGTTACATGCTAAGCATGTCGACATTATAGTGTCGATAAAATATACCAAACCCCATTAGAGGAGTTGTCCACTTTTGGGAAACCAACCTGTTTTGTAACCTGGTTCAAGTTTTCCTTTGTAGAAAATAGTGTCCCACTCACTCTTGTCCCACCGTTACCTTAAATTAAGAGTGCAGCATGTTTGCAATTAATTCTACATGAGCAAATCACAACTCACTATAACAGTTCTTTTATTGAAGGTTACTAGAGAGTTGAAGGGGGAGATTTGAGCAACACATCCTCCTTATATTGATAAAGGTTAATAAAGGAGGTTGTGGCAGAGTGAGGCACCCCTATTTACTACTTGTGGGTCAGATTATAGTAAGAGGTGCCTAAATGGTGCCAACTTTAATACTATTAATATATATAGGAAATATATATATATATATATGAAATTTGTATTTAGTTTTAGGCTGCTTGGAAGACTAAACCAAGCACCAAGGCAACTAGTTCTCAAAATTAAAACACAGATAATGTATTATTTTAAGCTACTTAATCCATTCGCAACATCAAATACATCCTTTGAAATACATTCCTGACTCTTAAGATTTTTCCTAATATTTATTAACCAATGAGGATTGACACATACCATCAAATGACCATGAAATTACAAGGTCTTTGGAAAAAAAGATTAGTTGGAGGGACAGAGAGAGCATAACAATGGAACAGGCTAAGTACAGTGCATCTGGAAAGTATTCACAACACTTCACTTTTTCCACATTTTGTTATGTTACAGCCTTATTCCAAAATGGAATAAATTCATTTTTGTCCTCAAAATTCTTCACATAATACATTATAATGACAACATGTAAAAAGTTTTTTTTACGATTTTTGCAAATTTAATTAAAAAAAACTAAGAAATCACATGTACATAAGTATTCATGGCCTTTGCCATGAAGCTAAAAATTGAGCTCAGGTGCATCCTGTTTCCACTGATCATCCTTGAGATGTTCCTACAGCTTAATTGGAGTCCTCCTGTGTTAACTTTAGTTGATTGGACATGATTTTGAAAGGCATTCACCTGTCTATATCAGGTCCCACACTAGATAGTGCATGTCAGAGCACAAACCAAGCACGAAGTGCAAGGAATTGTCTGTAGACCTCTGAGACAGGATTGACTCGAAGCACAAATCTGGAGAAGGGTACAGAAAAATATCTGCTGCTTTGAAGGTCCCAATGAGAACAGTGGCCTCCATCATCCATAAATGGAAGATGTTAGGAACCACCAGGACTCTTCCTAGAGTTGGCTGGATGTCTAAACTGAGCGATCGGGGGAGAAGGGCCTTAGTCAGGGAGGTGAGCAAGAACCCGATGGTCACTCTGTCAGAGCTACAGCATTCCTCTGTGGAGAGAGGAGAACCTTCCAAAAGGACAACCATCTCTTCAGCAATGCACCAATCAGGTCTGTATATTAGAGTGGCCAGACGGAAGCCACTCCTTAGTAAAAAGCACATGGCAGCCCACCTGGAGTGTGCCAAAATGCACCTGAAGGACTTTCTGGTCTGATGAGACAAAGATTGAACTCTTTGGCATGAATGCCAGGCATTATGTTTGGAGCAAACTGGCACCGCTCATCACCAGGCCAATACCATCCCTACAGTGAAGCATGGTGGTGGCAGCATCACGCTGTGGGGATGTTTTTCAGCAGCAGGAACTGGGAGACTGGGGCGACGGTTCATCTTTCAGCAGGACAATGACCCTAAGCACACAGCCAAGATATCAAAGGAGTGGCTTCAGGACAACTCTGTGAATGTCCTTGAGTGGCACAGCCAGAGCCTAAATATAATTCCAATTGAACATCTCTGGGGAGATCTGAAAATGGTTGTGCACCGACGCTTCCCATCCAACCTGATGGAGCTTGAGAGGTGCTGCAAAGAGGAATGGGCGAAACTGCCCAAAGATAGGTGTGCCAAGCTTGTGGCATCATATTCAAAAAGACTTGAGGATGTAAATGCTGCCAAAGGTACATCAACAAAGTATTGAGCAAAGGTTGTGAATACTTATGTATGTGTGATTTCTTATTTTTAATTTTTTATTAAATTTGCAAAAATCGCAAAAAAACTTTTTACACATTGTGATTATGGGGGTATTGTGTGTAGAATTTTGAGGACAAAATTGAATTTATTCCATTTTGGAATAAGGCTGTAACATAACAAAATTTGGAAAAAGTAAAGCATTGTGAATACTTTCCGGATGCACTGTAATATCACTATAATCACATAATGTAAGCAAAGACAGATTTAGACCTACGGGGGCCCAGGCAAGATACTGGTTTGGAGCCTCCACCCTAATCCATTCATGCAATAAATACCTTTTCTAGACAAACTTGATCTTAAAACAAATTTTAAAAGGAATCCCCCTCCCACTACAAAAACAAAAAATAAAAAAGAAAATAAACCACATAGGGGTATGTGATGACTTTATTAGCAGTGCCTGTAATTCAATTAGCACACCATGTTATTCTATGCTATGTGTGAATGACCTATTGTTGGCCAGTTACACCCACCCTTCTAATTTTCACAACCCCTTCCCATTTTGTGATCACTATACAATATTAAAAGCATTTATATGAACGTCATACAATTCTGAGAACATTTTACTGACTGCCATCCAATACTGACAGCAATATTGTGGTTGTGATGCACTGCAGAAACCACTTTTGTGACCGCCATACAATACAGAGAACATTTTTGAGGCTACCATACAATGCTGAGAGCATTTTTTGTGACTACCATACAATACTGAGAGCATTTCTGTGACTACAATACAATACTGAGAGCATTTTTGTGACTGGCATACCATACTGGGAGCACTTTTGCGACTGCCATGCACTGGAGAGACCATTTTTGTGACCGCAAGACAATAGAGAGATTTCTGTAACTGCCATATCATACATAAAGCATGTTAATAACCACTATACAATACAGAGTAATTTTGAGCATGCCGCCCAATATTAATGCCTCATCCTTAAAAAATTTTCCTAAACAAATCAATAACTTCTTTAGGATTGTCATAGCAGCCCTATTCAATGTAATTGACCCTCCATATAAACATTCCCTTATCACAATCATTAATTCCATTCACATTGATACCTCCTTCAGTCTAATTTAAAACAGTTCTTTAATGCAATTTTAGACAATAAATCAAACAAATGCCATATTTTACTTTAAGAATCAATACTTATTTTTATATTTTTAAAAAATCATGGCAAATATTGGAAATTACTTGATGTTATTTTTTTTTTTTGCAATTATATAAATGTCCAAGGTCAGAGAGCTTTTAAGTTCTCACCACATGGCCATTTTTCTGTGTTTTTTAGTCTTTTATACAAGCAGCAGTGATTCAAAAATATATTCTCTCAATGATATCTCCAGGTTAATGTAGTGACCCAAGGTTATCTTTGGATGGCAGTTCTTCACAGTGAAATATAATATATAACTGAAATGTCAAAAATTCTATCCTGCAGAAAGTGTAGTATTTTAAAACAATTCAATTACAAAGGGCCATAGTTTCACAATTGAATGAATGCTCAGTAGAAATTCACATCAGTTGTAAAAAATATTTAGTAAATGATCTTTTTGGCAATAAAATTCACGAAAGTACATTGTTATTGTCTACTGTTTGTGAATAATTACTAATTAATCATAACATTACTCCAGTACCCTTTGATCACTACCATCAACTATAGATTTCCAGAACAATATTTACAAATTAATATCTTACTATTTAATACAAATGGTACACACATCAGTTTTAGCCCAATAAGTGCATAGAAATATTGGAAACAAGTTATTGGAACAGCAGCTGGCAGATATTTATTTAAAATCTTCGACTTAAAAGTTATTGCTACTGTATTTCTGTAGAAGTGTATCTTTAAGGCCTATTATCTGCTGACTTTATATGCTCTTTTATTGCATGTGCAAAATATGGAAAACATAACCATAACATAAAACAAAACAAGCCCAAGGTTAGACAACCCTGATATTAGTTGCAGCTGGAGGTCCCCATGCTATTGTACCCATTTTAGAAACAGCTCCAGCTGAAAACTATTTATTTATGTATTGAACTTTCCTATTCATTTTATTGGTCCGTTCATTTCATTTGGTTTTCTATATGTACCCCATAAAAAATCTCAGTACTCCCTGACATTCAACAAAACACAAGTGGTTTCTTACAATGAATGTAATAGGATTGGTGGAAGTGGGGAGTCAGGAGGACTTTCTGCATTGATCACACATTAAAGCAGATTAACTGTATCTTTATTGATATTGGCAATGCTGATGAAGTCCATGCATGTAAATGGTCAATGCATTTCAAAGGTTTGTTCATATTAAAATAAGTTGCACTTATTTGACCCATGCTAAAATGCATAGCATTTCTAAGCATGTTCACATTTGAAATATTTGCTTTTGTGATATTTGACACAAATACCAGTGTGTTAGGGGTATAACAGTATTTTGCATATATGCTGTATGGTAAATCTACTCTAGGACCAGTCCAGCTCCATGCAGCTTAAGAAGAATTATGCATTGATTTGATTTTGTAAATTATTCATAATCAACAATAAATAAAAAAAAAAAAAAAAGATTCTAAGGGCCAAATGTAATAGGATGAGAGTTTAGAAAATGTGAGAGTAAACTCTCACACTTTTTAAACTCGGCCAATGTTATAGAGTCGGACAACCTGAAAACTCACATGTTTTTCTGACTCAGAAATCTCTCATTATTTAAACCCTCATCCAGATGTTTTCCCATTTTAAAAATACAACTCGACCAATGTAATTGTGTAAGAGTTTGCTGCTAAGTTCTCACATTTTCTAAACTCTCACCGTATTTCATTTGGCCCTAAGTCTTTTTATTTTAAAATTAATTAACAGCATATTAATAGAAATGGCAAATATCCATTGGAATTCATGTGTCTGCCAAGCACACATTTGTTCTGCCAATAAAACTTGACAAAAATTAGCTCTTAAGAAATAACATTTCAACATAACAACAAAATGAGTCCTGCAAACTCCAAGAATAAAATAAAACTATACATTTCTGACAGTGCAATTCAACATTTCACCTTACAGCTCTAATCAATCCATGATAAGTGGGGTTTTATTTAATTTCAGCAAGTGATATATATTAAAACGTAGTTTGCAGGCATCTAACACTAATTGCATAGTACAATGCATTGAATACAATAAAACAGCTAATGAACACAGCAGTCACGTAGAACTAATGACATGCATGACTAAAGAGATTAAAAACCGATTGCTTATTCAGTTCAAATCACAGATGTAGCAAAATAAGCAACTTGACTTTCTTAGATAATAGTAATCACACTTATTTTGCTATGCATAATTACTATTATTACATCATTGTTACTTGATATAGTGCTGTACATTAAACATAGAAACTCCAGGGTAAATAACACTCATATATATGTAAATAACTTGCTTAAAGTTGCATTGCACAGTAAAATATAGACATTTACCACAATCATTTTTGTAATAAAGATGTAGCCATTGTTAATTAACACATAGTCCATGCTAAATGTGAAATATGGCAAAACTATTTTATTTTATACACCATAAAATATTGAAATTTCCAATATGAGATTTGCAAACAATAATATTATAACAGTAAATGTCACATAGTCTAAATTTATTAGGAAATGTTTGAAAATAAAATTCCATAATGCTCTGTTAATGAAAAGAGTGCTATGGTCATAGATCATTTTGCAAAGAAAAAGGAAGAATAGGTAGCATTGAGATGTAAAGTCAACATAACTTGTGTATAATTGTCTATGTGTAAATGCCATTTCACATTTTATAGAAAACAAATCAGCACTGGGCAGACAAATTTAGTTTAATTGCCCAAGTTAAATAAACTTTGGAGCTCACAACAAGAAAAACATTTAACTTTGTTAACTAGATTATATTATTGAATTGCAACAGAGGAGAAGCGCTATCCTTGTGAAAGATATTCCCAGCAGGATTATACTGTAGTTTACAATACAGGACTAGGTGCAAGGAAAATAAACACTCTGCTCCACTACATAAGAGCAACTTTTCCAATGAGTTTAGTGTAAAGCCAGAAATCACAATATCAACAATTTGTAAAGACATGACAAGAAATTGTATTATTCTACTAGCGTTTGCCTGCAGCTTCGCTCATGTGGATGTCTGTTATTGCTCAGTGGAACTAATTTTACAAAGCCAGTAGTGGCAACTAATATTGTGCTGTATATTTATATTGTAGACATTGATCACAAAATGTCATTTTTCTTTCAGGGATTAGCACAAAAAGATGCTTAGGGGTACTAACTTGTGAGAAAGCCACATAAATCTGCCTATGGGAGAAGCAGCTGATCCTGAGATCTACATCTGCAGCCCTGAGCGTTTGTCCCTGCCACTTGATAATTGTCACAGCGAAGCAGGAAACTGCAGGCATTGAATTGAAAATTAAAATAGTTGGGGATAAGGGGTATACATAGTATAAACACAGTCTCACCTGCACCAGATCCCGTTTCTGTGCCTCAATCAGGTTCCTCTGTAGAGCAGTGACTTAAAGTTGGGTTCCGTTGCATAACTTGGATGGAGTCAAGTTTTGCAGTAGCATGTTTGGAACACCAACTTACAGTGCAATGCTGTGCACTGGAAGTCCAGATGCACTATCTTGTAGATCCTAAATCCATTGCTATTTAATCTACAGTAACAATGAAAGGTTGTAAGTAACATGAGCAGCGAATCTATGATATGTAGTATTTGTCTTTGTGCACCACCTACTGAATTGACATGTAATATGCAACTTCATGAGTAGATAAGTTGCCTGATTATTGTTTAATATATAGCTGGATTTTTCTGCAAAATAGATCTTGAGTAAATTTAACGATGTATTTATATATGCATACATATATAACTGTTTGTATTTGGGATGTGCAATATATGTATATATTGTATAGAAATATATTAAAAGTACATTTATCCCCCCAAAAATTATATTTATATACATCTAGTCATTTTTGGCTTGAGAAGCCTGCACACTGCACCCGCTGAGTGTCAAGTATCTAGTTTTTCTTTATTGCTGCTCTCCCTGATGTCACATTGAGATAATACAAACCTTAGTTTCTTTCTAGATGACTACTGGAATGCTGTCAATCAGCAGACTAAAACACAGATTAATAAAGACAGTAGCAGTAGACTTCCTGTAGTCCAATATTTTGGGTCTTTAATGACCCACATTAGTGGTTGTCTGGGAGCATATTTCAAGTCCTCACTTATCTTCACTAAGGGTTATATTTACTAAAGTGAGAGTTTTTAGAAGTGGAGTTGTTGCCCATAACAACCAATATGATTCTAGCTATTATATTCTACAAGGTGCTAGATAAATGTTAAGTAAAATCTGATTGGTTGCTATAGGCAACATCTCTCTCACTTTAGTAAATATACCCCTCAGAGTGGAACATTGTTGTATATGAAGTTGGCTACCTTGACACACTTAGAACAATACTCAGCCTTGTCCTATTCATGCAGGATAAGTTACTGTCTGCCTGTCAGTGAAGTAAGAGACACTGCCGCACTGCTTAATTTCAGCAAACTACTGTGTCTCAGTTGTCAGGAGACATGACTCTGTTTATACCCAGAGGAGGGATTATTGTCTGGCTATAGACAGAGCAAAAGGTAATACTGCATCTGGAGCTTGCAACCCCACTCTGCCTGAAACCCTACAGAGCTCTACTTTATTTCACCCACTCGGGGACAGCTGATAAATACCAAGACTATTAGACAACTTTCCTGAGAGCTAAAATTGAGAGCACTTCAAGTGGAAGCTTCATTCCTAACACCCAGCACTTGAACAGGATAAGTACTCACTACTTTCTTTGATCCAGTAAATTGTTCTTATAGACATTGGCATATCATATATTTGCTGCTAGTTATTGAAAACCATTATCTATATATAATCTTTACATAGGAATTGCCTTACTCCCTCACTGTAGAAAACAAATTAATATTTGTACCAATGATAAAATTAAATATTTCATATGCTTCCATTAAGTAACATTGTATCCATACTATAAACATCATTTTTTATGTTTTAATTATAACTTTTTTAATAAATATTTTGACTTTAAAAAAAAACACCAGTTCTTTCCAAGCATGGCCGAATGATTGGCAAATATAGGGGTAGATTTATCAAAGCTTAGAGAGAGGTAAAGTGGAGAAAGATAAAGTACCAACCAATCAGTGTCTAAGTGCCATTTCACAGGCTGTGTTTGAAAAATGACAGTTAAAACTGATTGGTTGGTACTTTATCTCTTTCCACTTTATCTCTCTCCAAGCTTTCATACATCTCTACCACAGACACATAAATAGAGAGAAAAGAAAAGGTAGCGTTGTTTTAATATTTTTCTTGTCATGTACATATACAGCTGCTTTCTGAGAGGAAAAGATCAAACACTTGAAGAACAAGCAACAAATTTTTCCAAAAAATTGGAAATGCTAAAATTCTACTCCATAGAAGAACTGTAGTCCCTTCAGGTGGCTTATTTCTTTTTGCAGATAGTAGATGCCTTGCTCAAAAAGAATGGAGAGAAAGGCAACAAATAGCCCCTAATGCCTGAACTATAGGAAGACACCTTGGAATTTTACCAACAGGTGTTATATCCATCCCAATAAGAAACTCAGAGATGTACAGTATTTGAAATTACTGTACCATTGTATTACCTATCTAAAGTTGTCAAAACTAGGCCGACCCTATGGGCAAGAAAAGAAACTGAAACAAAGACACTTGTATCTAATCACACAGGAATGGTATCTGTATCTAACCACACAGGAATGGTATCTATATCTAACCACACAGGAATGGTATCTTTATCTAGCCACACAGGAATGGTATCTATATCTAACCACATAGGAATGGTATCTATATCTAACCACACAATAATAGTATCTATACCTAACCTCACAGGAATTGTATCTGTATCTAACCACATAGGAATGGTATCTGTATCTAACCACACAAGAATGGTATCTATTTCTAACCACACAGGAATGGTATCTGTATCTAATCACACAGGAATGGTATCTGTATCTAACCACACAAGAATGGTATCTGTATCGAACCACACAGGAATAGTATCTATATCTAACCACACAGGAATGGTACTTATATATAACCACACAGGAATGGTATCTGTATCTACAGTAGCCACACAGGAATGGTATCTGTATCTAACCACACAGGAATGTTATCTATATCTAACCACACAGGAATGGTATCTATATCTAACCACACAGGAATGGTATCTATATCTAACCACACAGGAATGGTACTTATATATAACCACACAGGAAAGGTATCTGTATCTATAGTAGCCACACAGGAATGGTATCTGTATCTATAGTAGCCACACAGGAATGGTATCTGTGTCTAACCACACAGGAATGGTATCTATATCTAACCATACAAGAATGGTATCTATATCTAACCACACAGGAATGGTATCTATATATAACCACACAGGAATGGTATCTATATCTAACCACACAGGAATGGTATCTATATCTTACCACATAGGAATGGTATCTATATCTAACCACACAATAATGGTATCTATACCTAACCTCACAGGAATTGTATCTGTATCTAACCACATAGGAATGGTATCTGTATCTAACCACACAATAATGGTATCTATTTCTAACCACACAGGAATGGTATCTGTATCTAATCACACAGGAATGGTATCTGTATCTAACCACACAAGAATGGTATCTGTATCGAACCACACAGGAATAGTATCTATATCTAACCACACAGGAATGGTACTTATATATAACCACACAGGAATGGTATCTGTATCTACAGTAGCCACACAGGAATGGTATCTGTATCTAACCACACAGGAATGTTATCTATATCTAACCACACAGGAATGGTATCTATATATAACCACACAGTAATGGTATCTATATCTAACCACACAGGAATGGTACTTATATATAACAACACTGGAATGGTATCTGTATCTATAGTAGCCACACAGGAATGGTATCTGTATCTATAGTAGCCACACAGGAATGGTATCTGTGTCTAACCACACAGGAATGGTATCTATATCTAACCATACAAGAATGGTATCTATATCTAACCACACAGGAATGGTATCTATATATAACCACACAGGAATGGTATCTATATCTAACCACACAGGAATGGTATCTGCATCTAACTACACAGGAATGTTATCTATATCTAACCACACAGGAATGGTATCTATATCTAACCACACAGGAATAGTATCTATATCTAACCACACAGGAATGGTATCTGTATCTAATCACACAAGAATGGTATCTATATCTAACCACACAAAGTAAAGTTATCTGTATCTAACCACACAGGAAATGTACTGGTATCTAACCACACAGGAAAGATACTGGTATCTAACCACACAGGAAATGTACTGGTATCTAACCACGCAATACATTTACTGGTATCTAACTACACAGTAAAAGGTACTGCTATCTAACCACGCAGGAAAGATACTGCTATCTAACCACACAAAAAAGGTACTGATATCTAATCACACAGGAAAGGTACTATCATATAACTACACAGGAAAGGTACTGCTATCAGATAAAACAGGAAAGATACTGCTACCTAACCATACAGGAAATGTACTGGTATCTAACTACAAAGGAAAGGTTGTGGTATCTAACCATATGAAAAAGGTACTGGTATCTAACCACACAGGAAAGGTACTGTACTGCTGAAGAGCAAAATATTGGAAAATTCACCACTGTAGTTTTGGGATTAGTAGAAAGCTACAAAACAATACAGTTGCATGCTAGGCATAGTGAGTATCAGAAATGTACAAGTGTCCCACTAGTTAAATAACTTTCTAATATGGTCCAATGGTTTTCTATGGTAATCAAGCATTTACATCAAAACATTTCTAATGCATGGAAATTAAAATATTTTTACTCATATGTCCCTTAGAAACAATCATAGCAGGTATTTGTATTTTCTCATAGCACATCCATGCATTTGGTGGACAACGTACCTACCCTGAAATTGTAATGATGATTTATGTCATTTTATTTGTTATTAAATGATAAATGATAGATTTTATTTTTCAACTGCAGGACAACCAAATACTGAAATCACGGCTAACATAGCAAACACAACTAGAAAGAAAACAGTTACTTTGCATCTTATAATAAATCTTTTGCAACATATAGTGTATATTTCCTTTCTTTGTGATGTCTTACTATGCACATGTGCTACGAAGCAGAACAAACATTAATTGATAGATGTAATTGTAGCCTGTATTTGCTTTGAAAGTTGTAAAATGTCTCCTTTAAATCAGACAAATGTTAACCACGATATGTCTAAAGAGTTTCCCTGGCAATAAATATTTAGAATTATAGCCTAGAATAAAATCAAAACAACTCTATTAGATGGGTCATTAAATGTTCAATATATAGCACACTACAATTCTGTCAGATACAATGTTTATCTAAGCAGACATAAATTGGAAAACGGAACTAGTATTGCCCATAACAAACTGGAAATTGGAAAGTTGACAGGAACTACTTATCATTTTTATCTTATCCTGCTAGCAAATGTCCATGCAGCAAATGTGCATGTATAGGATACTGTACACCTCATAGTAACAATCTTGCACAAATGGAAGTTACCTAGTCTGACTTACATAATAATGCTTTGGTGTTAACTTTGGCATAGCACAGTTTTACTAACTACAATGGAAGTGACAAAAGAATACTGTCATTCAATATGCAATTATTAGAGGCACTACTTGAGTTACTTAATAGAAAGACACTGAAGATAATAATATTTGACATAGTGGTTTGTCATGGAAATTTAAAATAAGTTTTAGCAAAGGTAAATAATATATAAAGTACCTGTGGAGACTGAATGAGACAAATTGGATTTTTTTAATATTTGGATGCTAGTAGACATCAATCTGGATAAGTGCATTGCTAAAGAAGGGCTAACGAAATGTTGGAATATAAAATGGAAATAGATGAAAAACAAACATCATTTCTACACTGTGGAACCACTATTTAAGTCACAAATTAATGTAATACAGTTCTTTTAATTTCAAATTTATGGGAGCCCTAGTTGTAGTCTAAGGAGGAAATTTAATCAGCCGCAGTAATTTACCATGGGCTAATTGATCCCCCAGGGCCAGTTAGCCTCGAAGTCAGCCCACAGGCTGCACCTAACGTATACATCTTTTTGGGTCTGAGCAGACCCAAAAAGATATATGTGATAATTAGACAGTTAACGTGTGCAAATAGAGGGTTAACACTTTTCACGGATTCTATGTGTTAATGCCTGTCATGATACCGTGCCCCAGCCTACGCTCAGATACGCCAACCTGGCGCAGCTGGGTGGTTGTGATGTGGATTTATTTAAGCTGCCACCTTGAAGAGTATTAAAATAGCGCTCTTACGTTTGCAGACACTTAAATCTCACTTAAACTCACAATTATTACACAAATGTAGCATGGGCCTCTCCAGGCACGTGAATTCATTAGAGCACAGAGATAACGCTGATAAAGTTTTTGGATTTATTGAGCAAATATCTCCAGGATTAAATTACAAGGAAACAACAGGTGAATAAACAAGACATACAGTTATAAATGCACAGATTGATTACAGATAAAAGTAAATTATAAAGAATCAGAATCCTAAGTTGTCTTATGCTGAAATCTTTATGGAATCTGGGTCTCATTCAGACCCGCTCACAAGCACCGAGCGCTCGCAACTGGGTCGATGGTTAGGCCCTGCGAGTGCGCAAGCCCCGGAGTGAGAGAGAAACTCTCTCGCTCCGGAGCTCACTACAAAAGGGCCAGCTGCCGATGTTGATCGACTGCTCGGCCCGTTTTGTAGGCGGGGTGGGGGGGGTGGTTTCACAAACAGAGGCGTTCCTTAATCAGCAGTGATGTCAGTGGGGAGCTTCCTGCTCGATCAGAGCAGTAAGCTCCCTGGGGCTTGCGGCTGCCGAGACCCAACCTTAGGGTCTTGTCGCAAACCCCGATGGTCGTGATGGTCTTGACCATCGCGACCATCACTCTGGTTGGTCGCTAAGCTGTGGGTGAGTGACCAGGAGGTCACACTTAAAAATAGAAGCGGCCACCCTCATTCAGAATGAGCGCTCGCTTCTTGTGAGTGCCTCTGAATGAGGGCCCCTGTGTGGAGGGAGACCATGACAGATGCAGATGGGGTAGCACTCTTAGCACACAGCTACTCCCTCACAGAGTGAACCCAGACAGGTAGGAGTAGCTGACTCTTATGGTTCCACAGCCCCCTGTCCCAAAGCAACCCCCACCCTTCCCGGGCTCAAAAAAACTGTCCTTTGTTCTCCCAGGGTCTGTGTAGATGTACAAGACCTAAACCTCATAACACTCTGGGCTTTGCAGATATTTTATTGTAGGAAACCTGATAATGTAAGGGGCTACAAATGACCCTCTTAGCAGCCAGTATGTGTGTGCACTGCTCTTTGGCCATGGCCACCTAGGGTGGGAGTAGACATTACATCCATTAAGCTTTGTCTTCAAAGGCTAGGTGTCACCTGTCTACTTGTTCTGATTAGCTTATGCAATCCAGTTTTGACATACTGCACCCATTCATAGCAAGCAGCCATTTCTGAAATACATACATTAGGGGAATTATAATACACACACTTTGCCCTTGGCACACAAAATACAAACAGTCATGACACGTGGTTTTGATGAATTGCGTCACCCATGGCAATGGTCACAATGCCCGATAACAGATAATTTATCAGGTGAGAAAAAAGGGATGTAATTGAATAACCCCAGTCCTTAAAGCCCAAGGCTGCCACCTTTTTTCACTCCCGATATATTTTCAGGGCTAAATGACTTTCCCCCTAAATGTATGTAATGAAAATAGAATAATGATGAATATATTTCTAACTAATCAAATTTGTTTACTTGTTTCTTTCTTTTCACTGAAAAATATTATTCAATGATATGAGCAATAGGGAGAACAGTGAAAGTGGGATCCATTGCCACCTTTTTAGGGTTTATAGTTATAAAACCCACAAAGTGCTGTACCAAAATTTGCAAACACTATGCCAGGGTCAGAAGAGACAGACACCTTACCCAGCATCAGAGAGGTTGAGCAGCTCCCTTCATTAGCCAGAACCTCTATTATTTACTTTGGCATCCAACTAAGAGAAAAGATTGTGGCACCCAAGACTAGTCTGTGGATCAACTTGCCACCACTCTAGTCACTTTCACCATGATTTCCCTAAGGGCACTCTTCACCACCAGCTACATAGTGTTGGGTACGGGATCCCGGTGGTCAAGAGACAATACCGGCAGTCAGAATCCTGACAGAATTTCAGAAGTAACCGTAACCCAACTTTTCCGCTGCCTAACCCTCCCCCTACTGCCTAATCCAAACCCCTAAACCTAACTGTGACCCTAATACTCACCATTGGGATGTCAGCAGTTGGGATTCTGGAGCTGGGATTTAGACTGCAGACTACATCCCACTACATGGTGGATTGATACTATAATAGAGGCTGTAAGGCTTCATTGTGCATTTGCAAGCCCACACATCTACCAAGAAGAGCAGGACAAGGATCATCCAGACAGGATTGGCACATATTGTCTGACTCCAATTGATTTTTGCAATATGATTATTAAATGTAATAAGTGTTGAATTAGAGACAAATGGGTTATATTCAACAAATCTATCTACCTAATACTAAAGGTATGAGACAATGCCCTTACTGCACTTGGAAAGACATCTCACTCCACCATCCAGCCGCTCCAGTTGCAAGAGGTTGTGTCCGTAACACACGAATCAGGTTTTCAGTCTATGGGAAGTTATGTATTTTATGCTAAACAAACTGGCATAACCTTCACCATCCTCCGTGTTCAATCTTGCCAGGTCCTCTTTTTGTACACTTACTGGTGAGTCTGTGTCATATGCATATGAAAATGGATGCATATCATGTTTTTGAGCCAACTGTGCATGTTTCAGAATAACAAAACATAGTGTGTGCATGCGCTGCAAAATGTGTCCGAAGTAGTAGCGAGTATCAATATGCAGAGAGTGGCTATTTCTGATGGGAGTATCATGGGTGTGTATTTGCACCTCTGTGCAATTATGAATAGTGCATATTGGAAAGTGACACCTATTTCTGATGGATATCGTACACCTATCAGGGGGCTGATGTATGTGCCGATACTGATGATGACTGTTGTATCTGCGTACGCTAGAATAGTGGGCGGGACTTTCAGATGCAAAGATTCGCCACTTAGTTTGGCTTATTGTTGCATTAGTAAGTAAAAGTAAGTACAATGCCTCGGCCGTAGGGAAACTCTGGCTGCAGAATAATATGTCTCAGTTCCAGTATGAGGAGCTCTGATAATTAATTTTTTAAGGCGGAGCCAGAAACAAGGTGCCAGGTACAATGTGAGGAATAACAGGTATCATTTAAAAAAATGTATTGTAGGCATGATGATCCAAATGATGGAAAGTGCCTCATCTATAATAGACCAAACAATTCCTATACTTGCATAAAAATTGCCAATTTATATATGAAATGTGAATGAATAAAAAATAAATATAACGCAAATATTAAACTTTAAATTAGAGTAAAACATACTATAACATAATAAAATAGATGCACTTACCATAATCATTTGTAATATAATGATGGTACAAATGCTGTCTTCCCATTGTACATGTGGATACATTGTATAACTGCAAATAAAAACTTAGGGGTATATTTACGTGAGAGTTTTTAGAAGTGGAGATGTTGCCCATAGCAACAAATCAGATTCTACTTAACATTTAATTAGCACCTTCTACAAGATAATAGCTAGAAACTGATTGGTTGCTATGGGCAACATCTCCACTTCTAAAAACTCTCTGTTTAGTAAATATACCCCTTATTCTTATCTCTGATGTGCAAATATTGTATTGAACCAAGTTGAAAGGACAAGCATTTCTCTGTGAATGGCACCATTCCCAATATCAATAACTTACCACAAACAACTATAAAAATATAGTCATACTTTGTACTGTATGTAATAAAAGTGAAGACTCAATGAAAATATAAAACGCATTAAAGTTCACTTATCAGTGCTTTCCTAACTGCAAAATGGTTATGGCTGGTACTAACTTTTATTACACCAACATGTTGAATTTTTCAGATGAAATACACTGCTTTAAAAATATTTATTTTATTTCTTCTTTGACTGTTTTTCACAGCAAGATTGTGTATCCACAGCAGCATACATTAATTGTTGTGGCCGTAATTGCCGTGGCCACTAATGCCCTTCAAATTAATGCTAAATAAATGACAAGAACAGTAGCGCTAATCCCCTGCTTAGTTGCGTTAATTGGATGACAATAAAAACAGGTACTGTACACCAATAATTTTTACTGCAGGTTACAGTGACCTATATTGTCAATGTGGATATTTTGACTGTCTCTATTTTGATTTGGTCAAGTGTAAATATGTCCAGACCCCAAAAATGTTTCTTATATTTTGCTTCTCTTAAGATTGTCAGTGTAAAAATAGCAATTCCTCTCTGATTGTTTATATTAAAACCTATGGCGACCTCTGACATGGGGTGGTTTAATAGAGGAGGAAGCCCGTGCGCAGTCTCTGTGCAGGCCCCTTCCTCTCTGGCAGCACAGTAGACTCTGGCTTTGTCTCCAGGACAATGGAGCCTTAACTATATTCCCAGAGATACCTCTACTGCGCATGTGCAAATCACTAGGAAAATTGATTTGTCAATGCCTCTGGCAAATATCATGTAACAGTGGTTGTCAAGAGCATTTGTAGATGTTTCTTAAAATTATACTTTTAATGGGCACTTTCAGTAATCGAGCACACATTATTTTTGAATAAAAATACCATTTCACATAGTGGAGAAAAGCCAATTATTAAATCTTTGAGTTCAGTTCCACAGAGTGGCCATTTTGCAAATTAGCCTTCCACTTCTGATGAGCACATTTCTCTAAATGTCTAATACTGAAATGGCTAAAAGATATTTTTGCAAAATTAAAAACTATTATAAGCTTTATTACAGAAAATGAAGAAAATAAAAAACAACGTGGTTGTTGTTCAATATCCTTAACAGGAAGTGAGAAAAAAATCTTGTAATCACAGCATAACTGGCTTTTGCACCCTAAATGGGACTCTGACAGCAGCAAACCACCAAGAAATGTGTGATTAATAACATCTCTCTTTTTCAGATATTATACAACGACCACTATATATATACACACTATATATATATATATATATATATATATATGTATATTTATATATATATATATATATATATACACATCTTGAAAACAGTTTGAATAAAACTGGCATGTTGATACATGCTTGCTGTCCTGTGACTTATTTTTTCATGCCTGGAGTGCCACACCTTCTGATTTATATATATATGAACGTAGAGGCAGCACTCGGATAAATTAGATAAATTACACTTGGATAGTAGGATCAGTAGTGAATGGACTTTGATATGTTGATATATTATCCTGCTATTCAAGTGTGATTTATATGAGTGCCGCCTCTACATTCACTTGCGTTGGACCTCTGGCTGAGGTTACCTTGGAGGGCACTGTAGCAGATGGAAGTATTTCATGGGAGTGCTGCTGTATTGTATTGAGATATATATATATATATATATATATATATATATACACACATATGGCACTCCCTGGAAATTAGTGAAAGCATGGTACCATAACAATGCAATACTGGCAGCATTGGAAGTAATCATGTAGATGGTAGACATGAAATTTATTCCGATATATATATCACTGATTTGCAAAGATTAGCAATAATTTGCACCTACCAACCATCTTGTACTAGAAGCTAATATTAGTAACTTGCAGAAATGGGAACAAGTGTATGGATTCCAAATGTCAGTAGATTAGATTTGCCCAGTGTAGAGTTGTATAACTTGAGGAAGAAGTATTCCAGTGATGCACCTGCTGATCTACTACACCCAGTGTGGTTAGTTGGTGTACAATATATTGAAACATACATTTTCTTGTAGGATAAGATTTGTAGTATATTTTGATCAAGTAATAAAAAAAGTTACACTATTCAGATACACTATTTAGATATTAAAAGTTTCTGCAGTCTACTTATTATAATGAGCAGTTCACATACTGAATATACATAATGCACAATTAATACTCTGAGACAGTTAAGGATTAAAAATACTTTAAACTAAAGCCTTCCCACAGAAGTGTCCTAGGAGGTGTATGGAAACCAGACGTTCCTATGAACAAAACTTCAGAAGACAGATTTTCAACAGACTCTTCAATGTCTGGCTGTTGAAGAAAGAGAAAACACAAGTTCTCCTGAGAGACGCCAGTGAAAACAAAGATATCTGCATTTATAAATAAATAATACCATTCTGGAAAGCGCCTAAGGGACATAGTTGGCACATTTGCCCTACAAATGCATTAATATGAACTATAGTCATGAATGCAAAGTGTTAAAAAAAATCATTGAAAAATGTGACTATTAATATTTTATTATAAAGATGGTGATTTATGAATGTATATTTTCCAGGTGTTGGCAGAAAAGCTTTAAAGTAATCAGGAATTTCAAAATAAAATTTCAAAATATCATTCAAAATATAATTTATTTTTCAGTAATACAACTATAGTATGAGCAAAAATGTATCCAAATCCCAAATTACCCAATAAGAAACACAGTTATGTGTATTTGTAATAATACTGTATGCTTCCTTAGCAGCAGGTTTTCATTCCCTCCATTTGTTTTGTGACAAATAAACACATAGTAGTGAGTGTAAAATCTGAACCTGTCATTTAGTGCAGGGATGAATTATTTTGGTAAATTTTACAGGATATTCTTTGTTCCTTTATATATAGTCTTCCTTGGACATTTGGAGGAAAAACACACTAGAACAGAAGTTGCAAATAATTTAAATGAAACAAAAATAGAAATGAAAACCAAAATTGTATTTAACATTTTCTTTATGCGCTGAAAAAAATACTTTTAATTAGATAAAGTAAGAATATAGATACAAAGACCATTGTCTTCATCGTATTTGTATTGACCTAAGTTAATTTTTTAGTAAACATATGTATCTTTTTTCTAGATTATTAAAGGGACTCTAAGCCATATATTTATGTTTTTTGTTACTATTTTTGTATTTGACAGTCGTTGCATTGCCTGTACTTTATCAAATGCAATATACAATACTTATATTAACATACTAGGTCATAAACAAGAGTAAAGCAAAATACATCAATGCTCTTGTCTGAAAATATCTCCCACCTTGATTCCTTTGCCCTGCGTAAAATATATTGTCTCTCATCCACATTATCTTTTCCCATTCCAAAGTACCAGACTTTTTATGTTCTACACCCACTCTGAAATGCCCTTCCTCATAGAAGAAGACTTTTTAAAGCCTCCAAACCTTGAAGCATCCCCTGAAAACTAACATCTTCAAGCAATCTTATGAAATTCCAGACCCACACATTATATCTACCCAAGTATACTACCTAATTAACTCCCTTCTATACAGTTCAAGCAAAATTTACATATGTTACTTCCATAGTCAAACAACACTCTGACTCCAGGTCAGCATTGCTGTGTGACTGGATCATACTGTACATCCCACTAAGCACTTTTTAATTTTGCATTCTTTCTGGATCAATATGCAATATGCAGCACTTAGCAACATGCATCACATTTTTGTTTTCCTATAGACTGTAAGCTTGGACAGGACCATCTGACCTCTCTCGCTGTCAGTTAACACCCAGTTTTGATTTTATTATGGTGTTCCCAGTTATAAAGCACAACATAATATGCTGCCGTTAAATAAATAATGTTAATAAATAAATGTAAATATTAAGGAGCAATTGCGTAGAAAATTTAGATGTGCCCTCGTACCCCTAGCCTCATTACGTTATGCAGCCAGAGATGCCTGGCACGAGTGAACCACACTGAGCAGTGTAGGGTAGCGACTTTTTCTTTAAATTTGCCTCTTAGTTGCAGCACAGACACAGCAAAACACCTCTCAATTTGTACCACAGATGCTTGGTTATGACTTTAACCACACAGGAATTACATTAAATATGTTCAATGTTACAGATGAAGCACAGCAGAACTTGGCATAGCAGAAAGCCACGGCTGCTGCATAGTAGCACTTCTTACAGATGCAAACTCATTGACACACAGATGTACAAGTGTTGCACATTAAATTCATCATTGCAGTCTCAATAAGCGGTTTTGTCGTATCACATTGTGACTAAGATGCATATTTGAGTAAAACAGACTTGAAAAAGACGCTCAGCACAAGCCAAGTCGCATGGGATCTGGAGCTCCTAGAAGTGCTGTTTGGAGTGACTGTAGCAATAGTGTATGAGAAGTGAATATACTGTATCTGTAATTGTTGAAGGACTTCACTTTTTTATTTTGGTGCTACAGAAGTTTGTCGGCTTGAAGCTCTCACCATTCAGGAGAAATAGCATCCTTTGTGTTCTCCTTCTATAAAACTTATCATTTTACATAGATTTCCTGGCATTTCCATTAAATTGTGATAATCCTTTCACAATAATATAGCTGGGACATACTCTAGTAACAAGGAAGATTTGTGACATCATGGGGAGCAAATACGACATTATTAGGCGTGTGACAAAAATATGACAGCAGGCAACACAATTTTCTTAATTTACACATAGTATGGCCATAATAACACTAAGCTATGTCTGACATATACAAGACATTTGCTGTCCTAGGCACAGTGTAACATTTTTTTTAAAGGTATAGTAACTTGAATAGTATGATAATGCATTTCTTGTTTTGTAGCCCATAACTTTTGGGTTTAGCTCCCTCTACAAATCTTTATAAAAAAAAAACATTTCTGAGATAGTATAGTTTTGTGAATACAGCCTATTTATCTAAACATTCTATTAATCACACAAATAATGAAATGCTTCATAAATTTATGTATAATAAAATAAAAGCTGAACAACTTGGTTAAATAAGCATGTGTTTGTCCAGGAAGTGGATCCTAATGCTGGGCATACACTATACAATTATCTGTCAGATATCTGTCCAATCTGGCTGGTTGGAATGAAAACCTGGTAGTGTATGGGAGCAAATGACACACCTGCTCACAAACACTGGAAAAAAGACAAAAATGGTCGTTGAGACAAATTGGTTAAAACACACGCATTTAACCAATTTGAACAATTGTTTTTTGTCCATTTTCCAGTGTTTAAGACCATATGATCGACAGTCATTTGCTCCCATACATTACCAGGTTTTCATTCCCACCAGCCAGATTGGACAAATATCTGACAGATAATTGTATATTGAATGCCCAGCATTAGGAAGAGAAAACAGCCTTCAGCAGTTAATTGGCAGGCAAACTGATTGACCTGTAGATTAATTAGAGAGATTTGTATCCTATTTTTACTCAATCCTTTTAAAAATCTACTATACAAATACTTAAATAATCTGTACAGATGTGTCCACATACATCTTACCTCTGTGCGCTACAAGTTGCATTAAACATAATGCATGAGCGTGATACCACTTGGTAGCGCTGAGCATCTTTTCATGCGACTGTTTACTTACAAATGCGTCTTATTCGCAAAGTGATATGAATAGGATGCACATGCAGCTTCTGCTGATTTAAATGACATGCAGCATGCCTATATTCAGATATTGTGATACTCTAACGTAGCATTTTGCATGCAGATACACCTGCAGTCGCACACAGAATATAGGCATGCTGCATATCATTTTATCATTTGTGTGCATTCTATTCATATCGCTTTGTGAATAAGAAGCATTTGTAGGTAAAAAGTCACACGAAAAGAAGAGAATGGGGTATAAAATGAATTCAGTCAAAGTATTTTGAACCCTACAACCTTATGTAGAAAAAACTATCTTTGGTGTACAATGCAAAATTGTACTTGAGGATGTGTTGGCAAAAGTAAGTTTCTTGAAAATAAATTCGGAAGATAAACAGCCTTTGCTCATAATTCATTGTACCAACTAAGAGATAATCAATGATCAATAAAACTCAAGGACACATTTTTATAGTGACAAATATAACAGATGACTTAATGAGCATGTGTGGGTACTTCTTGCACAGAATATAATTGATCATTGAATAAAAATAAGTAATAGAAACACCTTTGTAAAAAGAAGAATGGTTAGTTGTAAGGAGAAGTTGGACCAGCAGAGAAATGTCAGGCTAATTTAGATTAGTTTACCAAGTCATGTTACCTAAATCTACTTCAACACAATAATCAGGGGCACTATATGGTAAATTAAACATTCAATATTGTATAAAGTCTCATATAAATATGAGCACCCATGTTTTTGACAGTCTGACTCATCAGAAAATATGTACTGTGTATAAATAGATAGATAGAAAGATAGATAGATAGATAGATAGATAGATAGATAGATAGATAGGTAGAATACAGACTATAGTAGCCACATTTCTTATTGTATAGCCTAGGGTTGAAGAAGCTAGGCTTTCTGTCACCCAGGCAAAGACTTGGCTCAGTACCCCCCCACACACACCCCTTTGTATTTAGCAGTAATCCTTGGTTATCTTGGATACAGGTGTCAACATTGTAAAAACTGAAATGTATGTAGAATGCATGAAAAACCTATGTCCCACTACATGAAGGTGCCAGCGTCAACTGTATTTACTCTGTGAATTATATTACAGTGACTGTCATGTCATATAATGCAGAGAACATTCTAGTGACTGCCATATAATGCAGAGAACATCACAGTGACCACCAGATTATGCAGAGAACATAACAGTAACCACAAGATAATGCAGAGAACATGATAGTAATGGCCATACAAGGCAGAGCTGAGAACTTTACATGTACCACCATATAATGCAGAGAATGTCACAGCAACCACCAGATAATGCAGAGAGTTTTGCATGGACTGCCATATAACACAGAGAACATCAGAGTGTCTGCCATATAACCCAGAGAACATCACAGCAATAGCAAAATAAAGCAGAGAGCTATGCAGTGACTGTCATATGATACAGAGAACATCACAGTGACATCACAGAACATCACAGAACATATAGTGCAGAGAACATCACAGTGCCCATCATATAAGACATTGACCAGCAGTTTATATATATATATATATATACTGATATCCTAGATAACATTAAAATGTTTTCACACCACTGGCACCTACTGTATCTTTCCAGAAGGAAGATCTGTTTTGTCTTGTCCTTGTGGAGCTTCAAATTGTACTTCAATGTTCTGTGACGTGAAAGAAATACAGTGATAGGCTAGAGTCAGAGAAGAAGGGGCGGAGACTCTGGGTAAGGAAGTGGGGTCCCAGAAAAAATTAGTGAATAGAACAATAGACTGGGTAGAGGGAAAAAGGATCAGGGTCTCAGATGAGGGGGTCTTGAGTGGGGACAGGAGTAGTAGGGGAGTCATGCTAGACAGGGTTTAGGATGGGAAAGGGTGGGGACTTAGGGGCATATTCAATTGGGAGCGAGGTTTTGCGATGTAAAAAGAGCTGAAAACCAAGTCATGTATAAAAAAATAGAATAAAGAATACTCACCTGTCCAGGGGTCTCCATGGCTCCCGTTCATCTTGTCACTGGGAAGAGGGCTGCTGGGAGTCCCGGGGGGCTGCTGGTAGACTCCAGGGGCTACTGGGAGGCACACGGGCTGCTGGGAAATGTAGTTCTCCCAGCGCTGGCTACAGGGGGTATACACTTACATAGGGGGAGGGTCACACAATGGGGGTCACTCACACATACACTCACTCATACACACTTACAAACACACACACATACTCACAGTGCTACATAAGACCTGGCTCCCAAAGCTGGATGTAGAAGACACCGCTTTGGAACGTGAATAATTAAGGACTAATTAAGCTACTTGGAAACTTCCAATTGCTTAATTGGTCCTCAGGGAGGTGCCATCGTGGTCCCAAAGCAAGTTCTGCTGATTTTTCCTAAAATTAACAATATTAGGAAAAATCAGACTTGCTCTGGAGATGCGAGAAAAAAGATGCAGAGATTTCTATAGAAAATCACTGCATTCCATTTCCAGTCACCTATTTGAATAGCAAAATCATACGGCTGTGGGAAAAACTCTGCCCGCAAATGGATTCCCCCCAAAGTGTCTGAGAAGACAAGATATGTTATCAAGACTACTGAGAAAGATTTTGTATGGCTGTTTTGGATATATGACTGGAGCTACATACCTAATATTGAATGTTCAACATATACCTTTAGTAGATGGTTGTTATGGTTTATCATGTGAACTATTCAAGACACAAAATACAGCTTTGTTTTTATGTGTGAAACATGTGTCTGCCATGCACACACAAGGTTAGTATTTTCTCCCTGTGTTTGCATGCTCCTCCTCTAAATGTTCTACATTCCTTCCACAATCCAAATACATTCTGGCAGGTTAATATGCTTCTGACAAAAAAAGGAACCTTAGTCTGCATGTGTGTCCATGACATAGGGAACATGGATTGTAGGTTCCATTGGGGCAAGAATTAATGTGAATTACTGTACCATAAATATTATCTGTAAGGAGCTGTGCAATATTTGTGTGTAATATAATAAATAAATAAATAAATAAATAAATAAATAAATAAATGGATTTTCTTCCTGGACCAGGTAAGTCAAATGAAAAGGAAAATGTGCTTTACATTTTCAATAATGTATCACATTTATACAGTATAACACATGTTATGAACTCTATTTTTTCCTACTAAATCAGCAATCGTTATTAAAAATGAAAAAAAGAACCAGCATATTAGTAGGTAATACTGAACCTTTAAGGACTATAAAATGGCAAAAGGATACATTTTACACACTAAAGATTTTTTTTTAATATAATGAAACATCAAATACTTTTGTTAGAACAATTTAGGTTCCTACAGTTTTAGAGACTGAAACCCCAAGTGTGCTTTGCAGCCTTGCTACAATATGTTTTGTGTCTTGTCATAATTGGTTGTGATTTTTAACATAGTGTAATCCAAGTGTAACAGGTTTAACTTCAATGACATCTACTTCATGTAATTTTGTATTGATGTAAAAACAATAAATTATAAAAAATGTACCATTTAAAAATTAATCATCATTTTTAAGTAAAATAATTTTTAAATTATGAAATATTTTAATATTTAAACAAAGCTGAATAATGAATTGCTTTTAATGATTCTTTCTGCTGCTTCTAATACTAATGTATTCTGTTATTACATAGTGTATGTTGTGGCTTAGATGGCACTTTGCACTGACAGGAAGAAGCAATTCCTTCAGGCTTTTTGGACTTAGACTAGCTGCAGACATTCCATGACCAATCAGCATATTTTAATTAACAAATGCACAGTAAAGATCTTCATTTTGGCAACACAAAAAACAATGTAATGATATGCTTCAGGCCGATTAAGCAAAAAGTAAAGTGTCATATGTAATATACATAAACAAATGTAACAAAAAATCCGAAAATCTGTCATTTGGGTACAATCAAAATGAATCTGATTATTAAATTGTTTAGATTAAATTGAAAAATAAATAGTTATTATGGAATGACATCATATGTATGTACTTATTTCATTGTGATATACTGTAATTACCATACACAACATTTAAAGTTACTCTATATCCTCTCAAATCAATACATATTAACTTTCCATTGTCCTTGGTTCATTTCATTCATAAACTTTCCACCTCAATCACTCAAACTTAATGATGCTGTATTAAATTGTCAAGACTCAACTTGAGCCAGACACTGCACAATCATATAACATACCAGGCCTGCACAAGCTGCTTTGTGCTCTGCATTTTTGTTGCTACTGGCTCCTTTCAATTTCTGGGAAAGTGCTAGAAATATCACAAGCTACTTTTAGCAGACACCAAACACAGGTTACAGCTTTCCCAGGAAGGAGCCACAGTGGCATAAACTGAAGGTAGTATTCTATAGTATCACAGGCATGCCTAGTGTCCTGGGAGCTGCAGACTGTACAAACAAAGGGCTGAAACCATTGAGGAATAGTGCATTTAATTACAACAATAGGCACCATAACTGTTCTATGAATGTGCAGGTGGCATGTGATGCAAACCACAACATTATGAGTGTGCTATCTGGCTATCCAGGTTCTTGACACAAAGCCTACATTCTTAGCATGTCACCCCTTTATGCAAAGTTTGAGGCAGACCAAATGCCCAAAGGATGGCTGCTGTGTGAGTGAAGTATAGAACCTTGTAGATACTTATGTATTGATATTATATACAGTCAGGTCCATAAATATTGGGACATTGAAAGAATTTTCAGATTTTGGCCTCTATTCACCACCACAATGTTTCAGAAATGAAACAAACAAGATGTGCTTTAACTGCAGACTTTCAGATTTAATTTGAGGGTAATTACATCCAAATCGGGTGAACGGTGTAGGAATAACAACAGTTTCAATATGTGCCTCCCACTTTTTAAGGGGCCAAAAGTAATGGGACTATCAACTCAAAAGCTATTTAATGGACAGGTATGGGCTATCCCCTCATTATTTCATTATCAATTAAGCAGGTAAAAGGTCTGGAGTTGATTCTAGGTATGACATTTGCATTTGGAATCAGTTGCTGTCAACTCTCAATATGACATCCAAAGAGCTGTCACTATCAGTGAAGCAAGCCATCATTAGGCTGAAAAATCAAAACAAACCCATCAGAGAGATAGCAAAAACATTAGGTGTGGCTAAATCAATTGTTTGGAAAATTCTTAAAAAGAAAGAACGCACCGGAGAGCTCAGCAACACCAAAAGACCCGGAAGACCATGGAAAACAACTGTGGTGGATGACAAAAGAATTATTTCCCTGGTGAAGAAAAACACCTTCACAACAGTTGGCCAAATCAAGAACACTCTCCAGGAGGTAGATGTATATGTGTCAAAGTCAACAATCAAGAGAAGACTTCACAAGAGTGAATATAGAGGGTTCACCACAAGATGCAAACCATTGGTGAGCCACAAAAACAGGAAGACCAGATTAGAGTTTGCCAAACAACATCTAAAAAAGCCATTACAGTTCTGGAACAACATTCTATGGACAGATGAGACAAAGATCAACTTGTACCAGAGTGATGGGAAGAGAAGAGTATGGAGAAGGAAAGAAACTGCTCATGATCCAAAACATACCACCTCATCATTGAAGCATGGTGGTGGTAGTGTCATGGCGTGGGCATGTATGGCTGCCAATGGAACTGGTTCCCTTGTATTTATTGATGATGTGACTGCTGACAAAAGCAGCAGAATGAATTATGAAGTGTTTTGGGCAATATTATATGCTCATATTCAGTCAAATGCTTCAGAACTCATTGGACGGCGCTTCACAGTGCAAATGGACAATGACCCGAAGCATACTACAAAAGCAACCAAAGAGTTTTTTAAGGCTGAAAAGTGGAATGTTATGCAATGGCCAAGTCAATCCCCTAACCTGAATCTGATTGAGCATGCATTTCACTTGATGAAGACAAAACTGAAGGGAAAATGCCCCAAGAACAAGCAGGAACTAAATACATTTGCAGTAGAGGCCTGGCAGAGCATCACCAGGGATGAAACCCAGCATCTATTGATGTCTATGCATTCCAGACTTCAGGCTGTAATTGCCTGCAAAGTATTTTCAACAAAGTATTAAAAAGTGAAAGTTAGATTTAGGATTGTTTAGTTTGTCCCATTATTTTTGGCCCCTTAAAAAGTGGGAGGCACATATAGAAACCGTTGTAATTCCTACACAGTTCACCTGATTTGGATGTAATTACCCTCAAATTAAATCTGAAATTCTGCAGTTAAATCACTTCTTGTGTGTTTCATTTCAAAGCCATTGTGGTGGTGAATAGAGGCCAAAATATGAAATTTCTGTCACTGTCCCAATACTTATGGACTTGACTGTATGTTAATGGTATGTTTGTATTTGTCTTATGTCTACGCAGGGGATTCAGGCTATAGCTGTTCCTCCTGGTTTCTGACTCCATTGTCCCTGCATCTGGCTAGCAGGGTGCCTGGAACAACATCCTGTAGCCAGAGTTACTGCAGACATGGATACTGCAGTCTATGCAGCCCATATTTTCACACAGCAGCTACTGTACATTAAAAAATGCAGCAGCAATTACATTAGCTTACTGTAAATCTCTGAATCTGGTACATAATTCAAGCATCCATATATTTACCTATATTCCACCAAAATATTCCCTCTGAGGTATTTTTTGTGTTTTAGACATTTTTATAATGTTCTAGGTTGTAAAAACATGCAGTAAATTTTGCCCATTAGGAATGCAAGATCTGGTTTGAGGTTGCTTTTATATTGATTTGAGGTCAATTTACAGTTGATTTTAGGTCAAAAT